>JAHLJT010002630.1:52666100-52748445 GCA_031308135.1 Acheta domesticus
CCCCCTCACCGCTGGCACGATGTGCGGCGGCACGAAGAGGAGGAAAACGGCTGCATGAATTGCATTATCTGCGGCAAGGGGTGCAACGGCCTTGCTCCCACGCGCTCATATCTCTGTCACTACCAGCCTTACTTTCATGACGGCCTCCCAGCTGAGCACGTGCTGCTCGGGAACTTTGCACCACACTCCCCACGCCCCGTCACCGCTGGCACGATGTGCGGCGGCACGAAGAGGAGGAAAACGGCTGCATGAATTGCAGTATCTGCGGCAAGGGGTGCAACGGCCTGGCTCCCACGCGCTCATATCTCTGTCACTACCAGCCTTACTTTCATGGCTGGCCTCCCAGCTGAGCACGTGCTGCTCGGGAACTGTGCACCACACTCCCCACGCCCCCTCACCGCTGGCACGATGTGCGGCGGCACGAAGAGGAGGTAAACGGCTGCATGATTTGCAGTATCTGCGGCAAGGGGTGCAACGGCCTGGCTCCCACGCGCTCATATCTCTGTCACTACCAGCCTTACTTTCATGGCGGCCTCCCAGCTGAGCACGTGCTGCTCAGGGAACTTTGCACCACACTCCCCACGCCCCCTTACCGCTGGCACGATGTGCGGCGGCACGAATAGGAGGAAAACGGCTGCATGATTTGCAGTATCTGCGGCAAGGGGTGCAACGGCCTGGCTCCCACGCGCTCATATCTCTGTCACTACCAGCTTTTCTCTCATGGCGGCTCCCGTGAGTAGCGCCACCCCTACCCCTGCATGACTATCCTTCCAATAGTAGAACAAAACTATTTTTTAAGTAATATAGAAAAGTAATTAAACCTTGCCCCAAAAAGGCAATTTTCGTTTAAAAATTTAGAGTCTCTTTTCCAGAAAATGCTGTTTAATTACTACTCGAATGCGAAATTTGAATCTTTTTTTACAAAAACCTTTTGAAATTTCAAAAACTCCATTGAAGCACTTACTCTCACTTATTCAAATGTGTTTACAAATTGCTAAAAATGTACATTTTAAACGTACGAGAGACCTTAAAGAATTACATTTTTGTAATTTTTAAAAACACAAAAAATACCTAAAAATTAACTTTACGTCATATTAACGAGTGCAATTAACACTATCTGTTCGGAAAGTTTGAACAAAAAAATTGAAATAATTTTTCAGAAAATGACATTGATCGTTTCTGAAAATGCGAAATATTGGGCTAGCATTCACAGAAAACTATTCCATTTCCGAGAAATTTTAGTTGCCATTATTCAAAGCACACGTACTCATTAATATAATAATGTAAACAAATTGCCGCTAATGTAAATATTAACAGCTTGAAAGACAAATCAATAAAATTACATATTTGCAATTTTTGAAACAACAAAACAATAAAGGAAAATGGCGTTAATGATATCTCATAGAGCACATTTAGCACAACTTTTACCAAAAGTTTAAAGAAAAAATTTGGAAACCGTTTTTGAAAATCTGATTTTTTCAATTTTTTTTAAAATGCGCAAAGATGCGCAAAAAGTAGTAAAAATTTCAAAAAAAAATGTACATTTCTTTAATGAAAGGACTCATTTTTTGACAACAAATTTTATTTGAAAGAAAAAATCTCTTATCTTCAATTTTGTAGTTCTAGGAAGACGCCGAAAAAAATTCAAACTGTTGCAATTTTCGAAAAATTCAGAGTTAAGCGTGAAATTGCAACCTTCCACACCTTAATAAGTGTATTTTACTCTATTCTTACAAGAAATTTAAAGAAAAAAGATTTGAGAAAATTTTGAAAATGTCCAGGGGGCTTCATGTAAGTACCCTCAAATTTGAAGATAGATTTTTCAAAATCGAGGCACTACGATTGAACGCAGATCGACCGGGGCATATACATTTTGGAAGAAATCACACGTATAGTTTACGCGCTAGTATTCTTCACAGACGGTTAGACAGACGGACGGACGGCCGTTTGAAAAGACCCACTTTTTCGGTATCAGGGGACCCCAAAACGCATATTTCCCTTAAAATCTCGAAATCAATTTTCCGCAGCATTACATAACTTTCCCTATACTACGTATATTTCTCCGTATATAAGTACGTATACGGGGAAGTAAAAATAGGTGCGCCAGAAAATATTATCACGCATATGCTTTTAAACAAAACACGGATAACTAACTTAATCAGTGGACTTACAAAAACAAACGTTTGCACAAGTAAGACTAAATTGAAAATTGAATGTGAGAAGAAAGTGTTATCTTTCATCTCCACATTGCTGTGATTTGTGACTAATTCTCGGGAAAATACATAAATCAATAACTCAAATTATAACACCCAAGTCATTCACATCATTTTCTTCCGACATTAAGCCAAACATTTTATTATAATTTTGTTAAAAATTGCATAATATTTTCTTCACATATACGTACGTATATACGGAGTGAAAGTTGTGTAATGGCCAAATTTCGGCGGAAACAAATTCATTGCCGGGCCGTGATAACGAAAAAGTGGATAAAACCAGTTGCCTAAATTAAGAAAAAAAAACCTACTACCTGGTGTAGCCAGAATCACTCTTCGTGGATCCCGTCTGTGAAACACCACTAGCGTCTAAACCACACACGATGTCTTCCAAAATCGAAATTCCCCGGTCGATTTGGTTTGAGTCGAAGCTTTGAGATTTTGAAAACAGATTGTTCAAAATTGGGGGGTACAAAGTTTTCTTAAAAACTTCTCCTAATTTTGTCTTTAAATTTCTTGTTATAATAGAGTAAAATTATTAAGGTGGCATAGGTCTGATTTTCACGGATAACAATGAATTTTCGAAAATTGTAAAAGTTTTAATTTTTTTGGCGTCCTCCTACCAGAACAAAATTGAAGATAGAGATTTTTCCCTTCGTTAATATTTACATTAGTGGCAATTCGTAGACATTATTACACAAATGAGTACATGTGCTTTAGATAATGCCAAGAAAAGTTTCTCGGAACACACAACCGTTTTTTGTGAATACTAGCTCAAATATCCGCATTTTGATAAACGCTCAAACTCCATTTTTTCTTAAATGACTAAAAAATTTTTTCGCACTTTTCAGTCTGAAGGCGGGAATTGCACTCTTTAATATGACGTAAGGTTTATCTTGAGATATTAATTTGTTATTTCAAAAAATACATAAATATAATTTTTTGAAAGTTTTCTCACATCTTTAACATGCAGATTACCCGTAACTTGTCAACATTATTATATTTGTGAATGTAAGTGCTTTGATTGACTGCAAAGAAAATATTTGAAAACTCAAAATGTTCTGTGAAAACGAGCTTCAAATATTGCATTTTACTTCCGTTAAAACGCCATTTACTTTAAGACGGCTACAAATTTTTAAAATAAACTTGACATTAAGACAAGGCTTTAGTGTTCGTTAATATTATAAAATATACGTATATATTCTACCAAACGGAAAAGCAAAAATTAAGAAAATGTCAAAGAATGTATTGTGGATGGCGATAGATGGCAGCTGGCAAGAGTGTGTGGGAATTCTGAATAACTAGTCCAGACCCAAGGAAGTAGAAACGGGATACGGGAAAGTCTGTGCCGTTCTGTAGCACCACTAATTTACGTATTTAATACCACGTAAATTTTACTATTTATAAATAATAATTGTTTGATTTGGTTTTATAAATTTGATGAGAGTTATCTTATATAGTTTAGTTATGTATTGCGTTTTAATTTATATTTAATATTTATATTACAGTACCTAATCATGGTACACAGAGGGTTCTGAAACGTCGTGTAGAAGAAGGGGTAAATGTTTAAAAAAGTGTTGTCTGCCGATCAATTTTCGACCTACATTAACGGCGAGACCTCTCCTCTGTCCAGGGATGAATAAACCACTATTACTTCGGGCATTCAACGGAGTCTATCGTCAGCCGGCCTCTTATCGTTAATATTAACTAGTTGTGCCACCAAAGCACATAATTTCTCGCATGGCTCCTAAATGCTCCGCAATATTACACCACTACAGAACCCTGCAAAGTATGTTCCTCTCCGAGACGCGATTAGAAATCCACAGATTTAACTTCCCGACATTTATGCCGCTACACCACGTAAGCGTGCATGGTTTGAACTCGGGCAAAGGCGCAAATACGTAAATGTCCAATTCAAGTTTAAGACAACACCAAATAACTCAGGACAAGGTATACGAACTATCCATTGTAAATATTTTTTCTTTCTTATTTATATTCAAAACGTAAATTTCAATAGGCAGCGCTTAAAGAGAACTTACATTTTTGAATTATTTAAAATGCTCCGCAATAATATTCACCAAAATTAACCACCAAAAGTGTATTCAACCAACAAGGTATTTTACATTCCGACGCCCGAACACAGTTCTTCAGAGTTAACGTGTTGGCGCTGATACCACTACGCCACACAAGCGCAGAGCGCTAGAACGTTCAATTTCCGGCGCACGAATACATAACTCTCTCTTCTCACGAAGAATTCATCAGGCGAAAAAATAAGAATTTCAGAACTGTTAGAGTTATGTAAGTTGAACGCATGGCTTCTTGTAAAAATGTATTTCAATTTAATGTTAAAATGCTCGTAATTTTACTTAATTCGGCATACAGATGCACACAAGACAAAGATTGAATTTACGTGACATACGCTTAAGAAATCGAATAATAGTTGAAAAAATGTTTAAAAGATGCAGTTTGGGAAAACACAGACGAGTCCTGTATATTTATATGCATTGATTCTATTTGTGAGTAGAAGAACTTCAAATGATTTTTAATTAATTTTCTACAATCCTCAATAATTTCAAACAAATATTCATCCAATTAAAGTCCATGTCTGGGATTCAAATGAAGCATCCTCCGAAGTGAAACGCCCAAACACAGTAAACTTCAACAACCTCAGCCATTCCAGTGAGTTATGGACTGAATATATCTATATCTTGGTCAAAATATAAATGTACCTGCTCTAGCATTAGGAAGGTGGTAATTGGCAACACGCAAAAAACAAACTTTTGGGGCGACAAAAGAAGGGACCAGAGAAGGGCATGCTTCAAATGCTACAACCAACTAACGAGATTAGAAAATAACTATTGCGAGAATAACTGTGCCATTCTATAGCACAACTGGTTGATTTATTTATTTACCATCTTTATTACACATGTGCAGGAAATTTCAAGGAAATTTCAAGGACTCTTTTGAAGAGAAATTGTTTTCGTTAATTTCAAACAACAAATAAAACCCGACTATTTCACAAAATTCTACATCAACATTTTTAAACAGCTAATACTATGCAACAGACTTTGCCTGTGGCAAACACCTCCATCGAGAGTTTTGTATTTTTAAAATATTTTTTTGCAACATAAAAAAAGCAAAACTTGCACGTAGGTATAAGGACATATATTTTACCATTCCTAAATACGTAAGTTAAAAAAATTAAAGAAAAAATGTGAAGAGATTTCTAAAAAACAACATTTTGGTAAACTTCTCACGCAATTTACGCACAACCATCTAGTATTTTCAAAAAACTGTATATCACATTATTTTTAGCACTAATTATGTACAGCCGAATTTGTCTAAATCAAAAACCCCATCTTCAAATTTGGAGTTTTGAAATCATTTTTTGCAATTTCCGAAACGTTGGGGACATCAATACTTATGATACCTACATCATTCTCTTATACATCCTCCGCAATATTCAACAAGAAAATTTAATCCACACATTTCCAGCCGCTTTTACCAAAAATTTAAAATGCCCGACGAGCTTGCCAACAAAGTTCCCACCAAAAACCAAATTCTGGTTTCAAATTAGAAGTGTCTAGACAACAGTCAACAAAATGAGGGTATATCAATTTTTAAGAATATCGGGTAACGCATTGAGCGCTAGTTTTGATCAGACACGCACAGAGAGACGGATAAAGGGTCATTTTTCCATCAATAGATATTTCAATATCCAGAAGAAAGAAACCATGGATTTTAACTACTCGTCAAATAGGACGATCAGTACAAGTATTTCATACTTTAGCAACAGAATGGATCAGATATTTCTTTTCCAATAGCTGAAAATAGCAATTTTTCGGGAACAAATTAGCCAAATTTCGACGGCAGAAAACAATACATTTTCTATTTACAAAGCATTCATAGGGAAGAAAAGAAAAAATCGATATATATATATATTTATATATATATATATATATTTATATAGATAGATATATATTTTAATATTTATTTATAAAAATATAGTCATATTTATATAAATACTTATTAACCAATATAAAATATTAAAAAAGAAATGCAGACTAACCTATCATCAAAAACATTACAAATATAAATACTAGAATCCTCCTGACACTGTAAGTAATCCCCGCCTCTTGTCAGCGCCCACAACCGAGATTCTATTCACAGAGGACACTCTAAAGAGCCCCAAACCTTCAGAATACTGTTTTTTATTCAAGGCAAGGCTCTCGGGTGTCTCAGGCATTGACCGAGCACCGGCACAATAGCAATCCCGCGGGCTCCGCTATCGACCTGCTACTCCTCGTAACTTTTAAAAATCGCTATATTATTTAGTACCTTACTTAGATAAAATAAAGAATCGCCTGTACGCACCCACACATACAGTTCTTTGGAATTAATTTTCGACTATGCCTAAGTGTTATTTTTGGACGTTGACATATAGAACAATACTGATATTGAACATTTGGTGTAGTGGAATTTGTAGGATATGAGACAATTAAAATTATAGTTCCATATCTGCGGAGAACATCAGAAATTGAACCTTCGAAAATGTTAAATACTCTATATCTGGCCTTCAAAACTGTTGTAATATCCTTCAGTCTCGGGTCTTTAAGTTGCTTTTAAGAACCTCTCTGGCAGATTTTTCAGCAGCATCTTTCTCAATTATCTTCACTACCTAACCATTCGGAGTTTAATGTTATATTTTAAGAAAAAAACGTCAAATACATCATAAGGAACGTTCCACATGATCCAGATATGAAAATGGGTTAATCATCGTATGATTTGAACAAAATCTCATGATCAGATTTACTGCGAAAACTACTTTGGCCTTTAGGCACCTTCTCGCGTTGCCCCAGGCAATATGGGAATTTATCCACCGCCTAAGACTAAAATCTCATATTTTTGACCATATTATTCTCAACCGGCAACTGGTGACATGTCTTCGAACTTCTGTTACCTTAGACGTGCGGTCACAGTGACCGGGAAAGTTTTACACGGATTATATTCATTATTTCATTTCACAACGAATTAATAATTTTTGTTTACATTAACAGAGGCACAATAAAGAGAAAATGTTAAGAGTTTGTACTTCATAAAATAAACAGAAAATAAAATAATTTTTAATGACTCACAGAGAAACTTACGGGTCATTTATTGCTTCATATTTTTCCTTCACAATTGAATATTGAAGTACGCATTAAACGGTTTCGAAACGATATTGGCTATTTCAAGGATCCTTTATTTTAATAAGAAAATACACTGTTAAATGAAAATTATTTACAGAGTATAGTCGTGCATTACCAAGTATAAACTTCTACTACTTGTAAAATGTAGATATCGAGAGCGATCCGTAACTTCAAATGATTCTCAGAAGCGAACGTCTGCAACTAGATAAGCTAGCCCACGCCCGAACACTGTCTAGAAAGAAGGTACTGTAAATCCAAACTTCATGCGTAGCACCGGTCGAGAGGACATTTGAGTTTATTTTTCCTCGCCGGTCACTGGGACCTCACATCACCAGTTAACTGGTTGAAAATCGTGTTCATTGACAATATGAGAGTTGGAAGAGACTGGGAGACAAGTGGAAGAGAAATACTGCCGCCACGAGTAATAACAAACAGCATTAATTCCGTTAGATGATTCCAAATTCCGATAATTCAATTACATGTAGACGTGCACATAAACACAATAACAATATCTGATCACTTTGAAATCATACAGTGGGAGCCGCTCTCCCTGCTGCCGCCGCCGCCGCCGTCTCCGAAGGCCCTGAGAGAGCGGGCGGGCTCGGGGAGGGCCGAGAGGACTCCATGAGGGCGATCCTCATTCGATCCACGTCCGTTTCCTGCTGATGCGCGGGATCACCGCGATGCTCCGCCACCAGTTCGGTACGTCCAATGAAACCCTTCAGAGACCCTTAGCTGCGACAGCCCTTTGCCACTCATCATTGGACGCAAGTCACAAATACAGCATGCTGAGCACAATAGTATCCACAAATCATGGATTCTTTCTTGCCTACGAGTCAGAGAAAGTAATTTACTATTTACAGAGATCAGACCTATCCACTATTTCTTTACCACGGCTTGCCAATAAAAGGTTTTCTATCGAACATTCGCCGTTTTTTCCGTAGCATTATAATATGTTATCTGTAGATATTGGGTGTTTATGCACTAAAAACTCGCCTTTTAGGCGTCTATAGAGTCTCTGAAAATGACAAGAATAAGGAGAAAAAAGGCACTGTTACACTCACAATAAAATTAAAAATTATTTGTAAAATTCCATACTTATTTGCAACTATTTTACATTTTATTCTTAATAGTTTCCATGCCAGTATATTACCAGTAACATTTCAAGGATCGGAATTTCAAGTCTGCAACGAGTGGAAGACAAAATCACTGAATACAGAGAAGGATTTCTGAACATCTACTGATGAGTCTGGCATATATTTTAAAACTGAAAATCATCATTAGCAACACTAAAACCTTTTGGGAATTTACATTTATTTCCACTCAAAAGTCGAAGCATTGTCAATCCACCATTTACTCAGAACATGGCCAGTACTTATATAGTAGGGAAATGGAGGAACTATGTTGGTATACTTTCAGGAATTCTCTCGTACTTCAAAATTCTAATACGTGAATTAAAGGTTTCGTAATGAATGGTTAAGTTGGATTATGACCTTGATTTTCTGACATCTTAGCATTGTACGATATATAAAAATAAGAGATAAAAGACAAAAACGTGCAAATATTTTAAAGAAAACGCTTTTGCGCAAAAAAGGTATTTATGCTATTATAAGCAAAACTGTGCTTTTTAAAAACTTCTTCAAATGTCATCATTTGTTATGATTCGTGCACATATCTAATCAGCCTTTAAATAAGTTCACTAGAAAAAATAGGCATTTCCCTAAACATCTGATGTCTAGTTTTCTGCATTCCATAAGCAGTAGCGACACTAAATTTTCGGGACTGGATGAACCAGCCAGCGGCACTTCCGAGCAATAACGCGCCTAAGGAGTAATTAAAAACACGCATCCATCCACCCACGCCGGGTAGCGTAATTCTTGAGAAAAACATCCTACAGTAAACATTACGTTTCAGATTGTCAGAATTCTTAATGAATTCGCAGGCTTGGAATATTTTCTGTGCTTTGAAAAACAGATTGTCTAAATGAGGCAAATCACAAATACCCTTCTCTACCGAATCGTTTAGTCTAGTTGCTGACGCAGTGCATTGTCTCGGCACTGGAACTGCGCACTCAGGAAGCGTCAGCACGCCTTTGTAGAAGAGACTTCCCAATGCGTGAGCACGCGCCACCACGACCTGTGATTGGTCAGGGCTCCCAATATCCACGGGAGGCCTACGCGCCGGTGCTCCAGCTTTGTTGAGTCCTGAGGGAATATCAATGTTTCATATGAACATAAGTCGACACAATATGAGCAAGAATACATATAAGGAATTCATTGGAAAGACATATTTTTTTACCTTACCGTAAACATACGTTCATACGGAGTAATACACGTAGTATAGGGAAAGCTATGTAATGCTGCGCGAAAATCAGGGGATTTTCGGGAGAAAAAAATCATTGCCGGGCCCTGATAACAAAATAGTGGATAAATCCAGTTGCTAAATAAAGTAAACAAAATTCTCTAACACGTGAATCAATTAAAATCCCTGTTTTGTGGGTTCTTGATACCGAAAAACCAATAGAAAGAAAAACGTTCGTCCGCCCATCTGTCCGGTTAATGTGAAACACACTAGCGCTTAAATTATGCGTAGGACTTTTTCCAAATTACTGAATCCCCTGTCCATCTGGCGTGAGTCGAAGCTCTGCAATTTTGATAAACATTTATCATTTTTTGGAAGTACCTCACATGAAGCCCACCGGACATTTTCGAAATTTTCTCAAAAACAACATCAAATATTTTCTTTATATTTCTACTGACTATAGAGTAAAATACACTTATTAAGATGGCATACGACAGATTTTCACGGTGGGTTGTAAATTTTCGGATATTAGAAAAGATCGACTTTTTTTTCAAATTATTACCAACTACTAAGTTGAAGATAGAGATTTTCCTCTAAGTAAAATTTGATCTTCATCTTGAGTTCTTTCATTTAAGTCATGTACATTATTTTTATTTTAGTAGTTTTTGCGCAATGGGGCTAGCAATATGTGGAATTTAAAAAAATGTAAAATCAAGACCTTCTCAAAAAGGCTCTAAATTGTTTCCTTAAACTTTTGGTAAGAATTGTGTCCAATATACTCCATGAAATGAAAGAAACGCCACATTGCTATATTCTATACTGATGAGCATATTTCCTTTCAATAATTGTAAGTTAAGTTTCTAAAAAACTGAACCGTTTTCTTTAAAATCTAGTTCAAAATTCCGCATTTTCAGAAACGATCAACCGTCATTTTCTCAAAAGTGACACTATTTTTTTTTCAATCTTTTCGTACAGATGGTGCTTATTTCACTCATTAATATCATGTAAACTTAATTTTAGATGTATATTTTTGGTGTGATAAAAAATTATACAAATGTAATTCTATTGAAAGATCTCTCAAACCATTAGAATGCACATTTTCAGCAATTCGTAAACACCGTTGTATTTGTGAGTTAATATGCTTCAAAAGACTTTAAATGAAGTTATTCGAAAACTGAAATAATTGGTATGAAAAAGAATTATAAATTTCGAATTTGCAGTAGTGCTTAAAAGCTATTTTCTTTAAAACGGCTTCAAATTTGTGAAAGAAAATTATCATTTAAGTAATTTTTCTTAAGTAATATTTCCTTTCCACTCTTGGGAAACTGGAAAATTAGGAAAATAACAAAAGAATGTACTTTGAGTGGCCGAAGATTGCAGCTGGCCACGTTATGTGGCAAGACCGAATAGCTAGCCGTGACCAAAGGAAATGAAAAACGAAAACGGGAAAATCTGTGCCATTCTGTAGAACCGCTAGTTTCTGTATTACGTATATTACCATGTGTATCCGTACACGAAAGTACCTTCAGAAGTAAAATATGATTTCGAAAAACTTAATTAGAAGTCATTTAAATTCCATTAATTCCCAAATACAACAGTGTTTACAAATTGCTGGTAATATGCATATTAAGGGTGTGAGAGATTTTTCAAAGAAATAAAATATGTTCAATTTTGGAAAAAAACAAAGAGTACCCCAAAGTAGTACCCAAAGAGTACAAGGAATACCCCAAAATGAACTTTACATCATCATAAAGAATGCATTAAGCACTATCCGTTTGAAAAGCTTTAAGAAAAATTTGGAGCGGTTTTTGGGAAAATGGCAATGGTGTGTTTCTGAAAATTCATAATTTTGAGTTCGTTTTTACAGAAAACGGTAATTTGAAAAATAAATTTTATATAACATTATTTAAAGCACATTTACTCGCAAATATCATAAGGTGAACAATTTGACGCTCATGTAAACATTAACGACGTGAAAGACAAATAAAAAATACATTTTTGTAATTTTGGAAAAAACAAACAATAGAGCAATCTGATGTTTGTGTCATCTTGTACATTTGCCACTATCCCGATAAAAAGTTTAAAGAAAAGATTTGGAGACGCTTTGAGAAAATCTTGTTTTACATTTTTTTAATTGCACATATTTCACGCAATATTGCGGGAAAACTACAAAAATTTTCCAATGCTTGTACGTGACATTAAAGAAGGAATTCAATACTGAGAACGAATTCAATTTGACGGAAAAATCGGGCTTGAATATTGTAGTTGTAGGAAGAGGCCGAAGAAAATTCATAATTTGCAATTTTCAAAAATTCAAGAGTTAACTGTAAAAATCGGACCGCCACAAACAGGAATTCAGGCTCCACCACGTTTTACGTGATTCTTTTCTCTGTATTTATCCACTTTTTCGTTATTAGGGCTCGACATTGAATTTTTTTCTGTCGAAAATCGTAAAAGATCGTAAAACGGCGTACTTTTGGGGCGTCTTCCTAGAACTCCAATATGGAAGCTACATGAATTTTTCTTTTAAGGAAATCCGTTCATGAAAGACAGATCTTTAAATAAGTTAAATTCCAATATTTCGAAAATATGAGTAGTTTTCGTGAACGCCACCTCCACATGGCGGTTTGCTATTGCTACCTGCTTAAAAGGGGGACAATTGCTCATCCCAAGGGGACCGCGGAAAATACAAAATATTTACAAGTTCGAACAATGCGAAAGTATTGCGAATGGCCGAGTGCACTGGGAGTTGGAAAAAGTCATGTCTGTTAAGCCTATACGCACCGCGCAGTTATACTCCGTGTCCGTAGTACTCCGCAGTGCGCCCGCATTATGTTCAGTCCGTGCGGACAAGTCTCAAGTCAGACCCTTCTTTAAGGAGCGAAGCTTGAGAGCAATAATGGAAAGCAAATGTGTTGATTGGCACCTGTTCGATTTGTTGTAGATGTCGGCGTCCGCAATGTGGTGGATGGTCTTCGCCAATCCGCGCAGAGTTTGTGCGGACGCTGATTGGCTGTGTGGCGGGCGGCACGTGACGCGTGCTAGGCGAAAAACGCACGTGGAACGTAGCTGACGTCGCCCGCGGCCGAAAGAATTAAGGTGGCACGTCGCGCAATGCTGCTTGTGGCTGCAAACCATGCAGAGAAGCGCATCAATCTCTTATCGCCTGCTTATGCGAGATAAGCCTTGTGCGTGTTACTGTTAAGCATTAATTTCCCAATTGGGCAACACAACAATCACAAATGTCTCCAAAAAAGGAGAAACCTGTTGCCTGCGACGAGTGTGTAAAGGCTTCCAGACCATCCTATTTTGTTTACAATATGTATCGCCTCCTAAGGCATTGCAGCCTCCTAATGCAGTCCAGATGTGTCCGGAAGATTAATTTACGGTGGGCATTACGACGATCACAAGTGTCTTTAAAAAAGGGATAAGCCTGTTGCCTGCGACGTGTGTGGAAAGGCTTCCAGGCCATCCTTTTTTGTTTACAATATGTATCGCCTCGTAAGGCATGGCAGCCTCCTAATGCAGTCCAGATATGTCCGGAAGATTAATTTACGGTGAGCATTTCGACGATCACAAGTGTCTTTAAAAAGGGATAAGCCTGTTGCCTGCGACGTGTGTGGAAAGGCTTCCAGGCCATCATTTTTGCTTACAATATGTATCGCCTCGTAAGACATGGCAGCCTCCTAATGCAGTCCAGATATGTCCGGAAGATTAATTTACGGTGAGCATTACGACGATCACAAGTGTCTTTTAAAAAGGGATAAGCCTGTTGCCTGCGACGTGTGTGGAAAGGCTTCCAGGCCATCATTTTTGCTTTACAATATGTATCGCCTCGTAAGGCATGGCAGCCTCCTAATGCAGTCCAGATATGTCCGGAAGATTAATTTACGGTGAGCATTACGACGATCACAAGTGTCTTTAAAAAAGGGATAAGCCTGTTGCCTGCGACGTGTGTGGAAAGGCTTCCAGTCCATCCTTTTTAGCTTTACAATATGTATCGCCTCCTAAGGCATGGCAGCCTCCTAATGCAGTCCAGATATGTCCGGAAGATTAATTTACGGTGGGCATTACGACGATCACAAGTGTCTTTTAAAAAGGGATAAGCCTGTTGCCTGCGACGTGTGTGGAAAAGCTTCCAAGGCCATCCTTTTTAGCTTTACAATATGTATCGCCTCCTAAGGCATAGCAGCCTCCTAATGCAGTCCAGATATGTCCGGAATATTAATTTACGGTGAGCATTACGACGATCACAAGTGTCTTTAAAAAAGGGATAAGCCTGTTGCCTGCGACGTGTGTGGAAAAGGCTTCCAGGCCATCCTTTTTTGTTTACAATATGTATCGCCTCCTAAGGCATGGCAGCCTCATAATGCAGTCCAGATATGTCAGGAAGATTAATTTACGCTAAGCATCACGACGATCACAAATGTATCCAATAAAGGAATAAGCCTGTTGATTGCGACGTGTGTGGAAAGGCTTCCAGGCCATCATTTTTGCTTACAATATGTATCGCCTCCTAAGGCATGGCAGCCTCCTAATGCAGCCCAGATATGTCCCAAAGAGTATTTTACACTGGGCATCTCAACGATCACAAGCGTCTTTATTCAGGAGAGAAATATTTTGATTGCGTTATGTGCAGAAACACTTTGCTTTCCTAGCTGGAATGTACGCATCCTGTACGGACATGAAGAACTGGACGGAAAATGAAATTAGTTTCATTCGAATAGATTGTGTTGAGTGTTGAAGACGCATTACTTAGTTGCACCGTTAATCCCCACAATGTCAGGAAATGGGTCACACAGAAACAGAAGGATATTTTGGAACACACACGGACTCACCGTAACTGAATGCCATTGGGCATTGAGTTTTCTTCAACTTGAATAGTTTGTTTTAATAAACAGACTGTAACAGGAACTACATATCTAGACATATGACAGAACTACCTGGTGCCCCAAGTATCAAGAAGATGCGGAAAATATCATTTTACAGGAAGATTGATCCCCTCTATATTACCACTGAGGGGTCTCAGCCAACCTATGCCGCTGTCCCCGTTTGGAGTTTGGCGCAACAGCATGGCTATCGCGATCTCCTGATCAGCCGCCATTACACATCTGTCTAATGATAAAAACGTGGTGTGGATCATTCCACATCCTTCAACTATCGATGAGCTTTGCTATTACCTCAATGGAGTGCTGGCAGTGGTATATGATGATATGCTTTTGCGCACCAAAAAAGAAATTTCGTACGGATGAGATATCTGTCATAGCACAAAAGGAAGCAACATTGAAGATTTGTAGGAATAGTTTGGTCTGCCAATATTGCCAACTGAAAATAAAATATGTTAAAGAAGTACATCTACTATGTTATTTAATGTTTTTTGGGGTAACTAATTTAGAATAAATTTGTATATGCGTACATATCCGTTTTTATAATTATTAACATAAATTCTAGACAAAACTGTCGAAACACAAAACGCATTGGTTATTCAATACTAAGCAAAACTATTGGTGCTTCCAACGCACATACTTTCTCGCTCTGCTTCTATACGGTCCTTATTGCTATTCCACTACTCCATAATCAAGCAAAAGTGTACTATACCAGCAAACCATCTCCGTACCGAGACCCGACAAACGAAACTCAAATTCAACGAACCCGCACTTATACCACTACGCAACATCAACACCGCCTCTGTCGAACAGAGCCATGAAAGAATAGAACCGACCTATAAAATGGTAAATGCATGACAAAGAAACAATTGATACGATGGTAATACGCTTTAGAAATATAAGAAAAGAGATAAAAAATTGTTAAAAGTTAAAAATTTGAACAAATATTTACGGACATTTCCACGAAATTTATCGCAATTACTTATATTTTAGTCAAAACGTAATTCTATAAATTTTATCATTCGGAGCCGGTAATTTTCAACATGCGAAAAACATGTCTTTCAAACATGACCAAGAAAGGCAGCGATAAACCGCATTACGAAGTATTCGTAAGCCTAGAAATTAATAATAATTTCTAAACCATTAGGGATTGTAAGTTTATCGCATGCCTTCGGGTTATATTGTATTAGAATGTAGCGTTAAAATGCTCATTATTTTACTTAATTTGCTTCATACAGATATATACTAGACAACTGTTGATTTGACATGTCGTATGCTTCAAAAATCGAATAACAGAATTGAAAAATTGTTTAAAGACGCAGTTAGGGAAAACACAGACAAATCCTGTCTATTTATCTATATTGAATCTATTCGTGTGTACAAGTACCTCAAATGATTTTCAATAAAGTATCTACACTCTTCAATTTTTTTCTGCAACATCACATTCATCAAATTTATATCCCCCACGGGGGATCGAACTCGGTACCTTCCTTATTGAAGATCTCAACCCGAAGGAGCATTAACCAACCGCGCAACGGGACCCACTTGCGGAACAACTGCTTTTATTTCGGTCAAACCGTACTTGTATCAGTTCTATCATTAGGAAGCCGGTAATTGTCAACATGCGAAAAACATGTCTTTCAAAAAACATGACCAAGAAAGGCAGCGGTGAACGGTTTACTCCACATAATTTATCCGATGATCGGCATTTGGAAAATAACTACTGCGAGAAATTATGTGCCATTCTATAGCACCACTAGTTTATTTATATATTTACCTTCCCTTATTACACACGTGCAGAAAATTTAAAGAAAAAATTTGGAGCGGTTTTTGAGAAAACTTTTTTTGTCAATTTGAATCGCAGTTTACGCAAAAACTACTCGTTTTTCCAAAAATGGTACCTGACCTTATTTGAAGTGCTAATTGTGTACAACCGACTTTGTCTGAGGCGAAAATCTCTATCTTCAATTTTGCAGTTTTTAAACAGTTTTGTGTAACCTTGGAAAAATTGGGCCTATCAACGAAAATAATGCCTACGGTCATTCCCTTTAACGTTCTTCGCACTATTCAACAACAAAATATAATCAAAAAATTTGGAGACATTTTCTTTTAATTTAGAAAATCTCAAAATGGGCTTCATGTAAAGTATCCTCAAATACTAAGATATCGGTTTCAAATTCAAGAGGCCTTGAGATGAGTAAAAACGATCGGGGAATATCAATTTTGAAAAAACTCGACTAAAATTGTTTAGGCGCTAGCGTTGACCACAGACGGACAGATGGACGGAATGCCGTCAATCGATTTTGAAGTATGAAGAAGCAACAAATCATGGATTTTGACTAGACCACGAGATAGAGGATTTTTTTCTAAATTTAGCAACAGGTTTTATCCACTTTTTTGCCACCAGACCCCTGCTATAAGAGATTTTCTGGCGAAAATTCCCCGTTTTCCGGCGCACGATTACATAACTTTCTCTTCTTACGAAGTATTCGTAAGGCGAGAAAGTAAAAATAGATAACAACTAGGAAAGTAAATGAGGATATTGCATTCCCAAAGTTCGATTTTATGATCGATAGTGTGGCCAAGAAATCCTTAAATCTCGGGACACATAGAAGTGCCGTTTAACCCTTCTCCGAGCATGGTACTTTTGTAACGTATCCGAGCAAGCAATGTCCATCAGACACTGTTGTGCAATCAATGTTTTTCTACGTTTCTCTTCTTCAACTTTTCCACACCTATTGTTTTAATCGTTTTAGAATTTCAGTATGATGAAGACGGAAAATAAATAAATAAATAAATGAAAATAATTCCTTTATTATCACAAAAACTTACAAGAAGTGATGCTGGAGTGTAAGGTTTTTCGTATACATAGAATATAACACCCATTGCGCAAGTTAAAATTTTTCTTCTCTATAAATTCAGATATTTTGATTAAAGTAGTTCATTATTTACAATTCTTTATAATCGCATCGTTCTTTGCACATAATGTATCGACATGCTTTCACATTCATTAAAACACTAGAAATAAAGTCTCCAAAATATGGATCAGTCACTGACTGACGTTGAGGTGCATATTAGCCATAATACACAAGGGGGATCTGTGAACCTCTGCCGTTCAGCTGGCGCAGGCCATGTAACACTGACAGTCGCTACAAAAACACAACAGGTATCGTGGTGTCTTTTAGGATCTGACTTTTGTCTAAGTCTAGTTACGGCAACAAAAATAATTTCTCCAATTCCGTGATGAGTCAACGTCGGCAAAAGTGAAAGCTACACAGAAGGAATAAAGAGAGAAAGCGACTTCAACGAAACGACAGGGGTGTACAGTTTGGCTGATATTGAAAAAGGCCCCTAACTCCATTTAAGGTTCAACCCCAAGCGTCGACTGACCCGACGCAGCGTATTGAAGAATTCACGTAAAAACAAGCAAAAGTGACAGTTCGCTAAACAAGTGAACATCACATGTTATTCAGACAAGTATCCCTCCGCCGCGGCAGCTATTCAGAAACACGTGCACCAGTACGCACCTTACATTCAAGACTCGGTTTTAAAATAAACATAATACTTACCATGCAAAGAGTAAATTCCATATAATGTGTATAAAAGAAATAAATTTTTACAGAAGAGCACATAGCAATGCACTTCCTAATTTCAATTATTTCTCGCGGCGCAATATATTTTCGGCGGACGAGGACATCACAAAAGGAAGCGTGGAAATCATTTACAAGTTAGCCAACTGCAAACGGACGAATAGAGGAAGAAGAGTTCAATGGGATCAAGGACTCAACGACCACAGATCCTTCAATTATGTTGCCAGTACTAGCTGTCAAAATTGCTTGTTCTTACATGAATCTCTCTTTAGAAGAGGAGTCGGAGAGGGGACTCCCGGTCTTCGCAACATTCCGTCAGCGCGTTGCACACAAACCGGCCATGCAGGACACACTCTGCTTTAGAGATGCGCGCATCTTTGGCTCAAAGAAAGGCCTCTCAGAACTTAGCACTGGTTTTAAGTTCTTTGTAGGTCCAATAAATTTTTGGCAGACACAATAACAATTTTTATTGAACAATTTTTATCAATTATGAGGCATTCATGAGGCAATGGTGTTTGAGCATTTCTGAAAATACGGAATTTTGAGCTAGTTTTCACAGAAAACGGTTGGGTTTTCAAGAAACTTTATTTATTATTTAAATCACATATATTCATAAATACAAAATGTGAACAAATTGCTGGTAATATAAATATTAACGACGTGAGAGACAAGTCAAAACAATTACATTTAGGAATTTTTTTTTAAACAGCAAAAGAATAGAGCAAAATGGCGTTTATGTTATCCCACAGAGTACATTACACACTACTGCTACCAAAAATAGAACATATTAAAGATCAAATTTGGAGCCTTTTTTTAGAAAATCTTGTTTTTGTTATTTTTGAAAATTGCACATATTGCACACAATATTGCGTGAAAACTATTTTAAGAAATCTAGATGATCTTAATGAAAGAACTCACTATGGAGATAAAATTGTGTTTAAAATTGTTTTATTGTATTAAAATTATAATTTCCATCTTTAGTTTTGTAGTTGGAGGAATACGCCAAATGAAAATTAAAACTTTTGCAATTTTCGAAAATTTAAAGTTCACTGTGAGAGTGAAGATTACTCTATTCTTACAAGAAATTTAAAGAAAATATCTGAAGCTGTTTTTGAGAAAATTGTGATAATGTACTTTGGGCGGCGATAGATGGCAGCGGGTAAGAATGTGTGGCAGGTCGGAATAGCTAGCCGAGACCAAAAGGAATAGAAAACTAATACGGGAAAGTCTGTGCCGTTCTGTATCACTAGTTTTTCAACTGGATTTATCTACTTTTTCGTTGTCAGGACCTGGTAATGTATTTTTTCTGCTCCAAATACCCCGGTTTATCGCGAAGCATTCCATAACTTTCTCTATACTACATATATTACTGCATATTTATGTATATATACGGGAACGTAAAAAGTAGTTGAAAAATAAAGATTCCTTAGGCATTCGCAAGCTAATCGCTTCGGGTAGGAAACAAACAAGGTAGTATCAAGAAAGACAGAAAAGAGTACCCCCGATACAGAGATCAACCTGTTATCTTTTTATCTATTCGTATGTTTATGTTTGGTACATGTAAGAGGAAACAATGCCAAACTGGTAGATAGGTTGCACTCATGTGAATCGTCAGGGGTAAATCCAAGGAGATGAATGTAGGGCAGGTATGGGAAACAGCATTATGTATGGATAAGGTAAAGGGGGACGTTGTGAAACCCTCTTTGTCTCACACCTCCACTGAGGCCTGTACGGTGTGGTACCCTACTGGTAGTTGTGCTAGCCAACTAGCCAACGCTACCCCTGTCATAGCCTCCAGCTGCATTGAAGTACGCAAAATTTCCTTGCCTGCACGGACAGTGCTAACTTAAGGCCGTGTTTCTAGGAGGAGGATAATTATAATTTACCATTGAAAATAATTTTGTCCGAATATTTGTTTTATATAGGATAATTTGAGATACACTTTGTAGCTACCTGGGCACTGGTTATGAAATTGAAATTTATCAATAGGAACGTCACAATACGTCGTACACAGAATAAACTCTTATTGTCAGGCGGTGTTTCTACAGCATGTCCGAGGTTAAGAATGAAGTACAGGACTTTTTCCCGTAAATAAACATCCTCCATTTTTAAGGTTTCAAAACTGCTTTAAATCCTCATTTGTCACCACCTTTACCCATTTTGCCTTCCTCCAAATGTTGGTGGTGGCGCGATAGGTGGGGCAGTAAACGACCACCTAGCACCTGGTCCAAATTCGTAGTTGAATTTAGCTTGTCCAACAATATGGGTAGAATTACCTTGAGTATGGGAGGAGACTGGTGACTCCAGTAATACTCCCTTGTTACTCGTTATTGCGGCTTCAATAATATCAAGCCACAACACACTTATACAAGAAGGTCCTTCACAGACTTTCTTTCCAAGGGAAAGGGATCAAGACTTGTGCACTGGGATATGATTGAGAACACGACTGTCGTATGTTTACGAAAATAACCAAAGCAATATATTCTGTTCTCAGAATTAGTACATTGAATAACAGGAATTGACTAATAATGTCCTGCTAAAATCAGGTTTGAGAAAAAAACTGAAATGTCATTACAAAATATCATGAAAATCTTATTGAAATTAGACTTTGAAACCTTCCGATTAAATTCTTAAAATGATATAAAGAATCAGAATTCCTATAATACAATTACACACAATTACCATTATACACATTTGCTGGAAAACACATAAAATAGTATACTCTCAATATGCAGTACACATAAATACCATTCATATCCAATGTAAATTGATCTTACCAACGCTATGCCCTATATAGAAAGTATGTTAATCTACTAACTGTTCTGACAAATTAACTTGTTTCAATAAAATGTATAACTGTTACTGATACAACAATATTCAGTTTAATCAAATTTAAGCAAAAATAATTTTATTTACTCCTATGAGATCTCTTTATCTTATGAAATTTTTAAGTTAACTGCTAAACAACTAACTTTTACATCACACACAATATGTCAATCAATCAAATAACTTATTGTCTTTACTTCTATTTTTTTTACAGTAATACCTTTCAAGTATCTGGGTCCAGTAACGATACTGTATTCCTATCTGGCATTCGGACACTTATTTAAAAACTCACGACAGAAGTCGAGTAATATTGCAGTTAATCATCTCGTAAAATACTGTACTGAAATAGTTCTACAATCTGGTCCACGCTTCATCCTCTAACTGGAAATGAGTTAGACGAACTCACAAGGTCTCCCGCGGCGTACGAATCCTTGACGTTCTTCGAGGTCGTCCGTAACGGAACTTGAGCACGAAGGATTCCCGTCGACTGCGCCGCTCTTCTTGGGGCTTGCGTCGCTACCGTCGGCGTTGCTGTTGCGTCGGATGTCGCGATGATCGAATTTGATTCAAACAGGTCCAAGTATTCTTATTCTAAAAGCTGAAATAAATCATATATTGCTAGTAACATTTCTATTTTGATTTACTTCTCATTAAATGTTTTTACTCGTTTCAATTCGTAGTACAAATCTTGTTATTCATTCTTCTTTAAGAATTATTCATGTTTTATATATTTTATTCGTTTACTCTCTAGAATTAAGCTGTCGTAATAATGAGATATGTTACCTTATACTAAAAGCTTCTGTAATGATGAATTCTTGCAATGGCGTGGTCCGTCGTTCCACTAGCTCTCCCAGAGTAACGTCTCGTCAGCCGGTTAGTAGCAAAATGGCCGGTTCAATCTACTCTTACTCTTAATTCACCAATATTTGCCTACTCTATCCCCATTGGTCGGTCAAGTCGTTCCATTGACTGATTTTGATATCACGATTTTGATACTAGTTGTAAGCGCTCCTCGTAGCTTTCTTTCGAACTACTTTCGTCGTCTAGCGTTCTCTACTGGTTGATCTAGTAACTACATGATTTCTAGATAATAAGACGCATTTACGAAGAAAAACTTATATTTTTCTTGATGTAAACGACCTTAGCGGTTACACATTAACATAATTTTTCATGACAACAATTGCATTAGAAAAATAATAAATGGAACACACTGTATACTTACCACAAATCGTGGTATCTTTAGAACGTATTAATTTTTGTAGGAAGGAATATGTTCGGCTGTTCGATCAGCCACAGCTGCGGTGCCACGTTCTTCGGTTGCCGCATCATACTGTGCTCAGAATGTTGGCGTTCTGATTTCTTACCTGTGTTTGTTCGCCTGTGTTTGTTACGTGTTTTCGAAAAATATGGTTTTAATCATGTCGCAGTTAAATGCAATTTTGTTTACTATTTTTGTTTTGGTTTTTAGGTTGTGGTAAATTCAATATTTTAAATTTTAATTTATTTTTCTTTGGTAACTTGGGAGGCCGTGGACTGTTGAAATGGCTCGGGCGAGCTACAAGCCAGCGTCTTCCACTTACAAACCAAGTATTGGCACTTCATTAATTATTGAGAATCGTTGTAGTAAATGTTTGGTTAGAGTGTGTATATTAAAATTGCATTTAAGATTATATTGTGTTTCACAACTTCGATTTCTTTTATTATGAGAATTTTTTTATATAAATATTATTTAAATAAATTGGATCGTAATTTCACTTTGATCCTATTTGGCTAGTGCGGTGGTAGATTATTGAGGAGAACATTTTAATAACGTTAAGACTTGAACCCAAGTTATTTATATTATATGTTGCTACCTTGTGATTGTCCTTAAAAACTGACCAATTCTTTAGTTTAAAATATGTATTGAATGGTGGTTCTTTCTGGTGGTGTTGACGTTTCCAAAAATGACAAAAAATGCGAAAAAAAGATATCGGAATATTATTGCCGCAACTTTACTCCCTCGCAGGAGGTACGGTAAAGTAAAAGCCACCTGAGAAGTGTAGAGAGGTATCCGCTACGTGGCCTTGGCTGAATCCTACATTGTCGACTACCACGAAACGACTCAGTGGAGAAGTTTAATTTATAAAAGTTACCATCAATCGTGGAATAAGTATATTATGAAATTCTATGTAATGATACACTCGGGTGAAGTTTACGATACTTGCTCATATCTCACTCGTGTATTAATCTGCATCGTTCCGTGTCTTTTCTTAATGTACTTTTGATATTTCCTCTCACCAAGTAGTCGTTTTATTTGAGAAAGTACAAATGGCTCCTACTCATTATTCTTTACTATCAAAACCCGGCAGACGTTGTTCCGCCCTTCATCTCCTTCTTTCCCCTCCCATCTTCCTTTCTCGTTGTTTCTCTCTCGTTCCCTCACCCTGTCCCTCGCCCTGTCTACCTCTGCCACTCTCTGTCTCTCTCATTCGCATTTACTTGAAACTTCTGCACGTCCCTGAGCAGGTGAGGTAATATCGGGAAGCGACAAACCAGCAAAACTGTAATGAAATGTTCTAGAAGAGCTCATTCTGTAGATTACGGTGTGAGAAAAGTTTGTTTGAGACCTAGTGGAGTTACAACAGAATTAACAGCGCATAAACCTTCTGGGTGTAAAACACGGTAAAGTGCCAACTTTCATGGAGATCGGTCTAATTGTGTCGGTGTTATATAAAGATTGTATCCCATATTACGACTAGTGGTGCTGCACAATAGCACACCTGATAGTTTTCTAATCTGTTTATTCCATGCTTTTTTTTGGTACTGCTTTACCCTATTCCTAAATGCCAACTATCGTCGCCTAAATACCATTTTTTCCCATTTTCCCAATTTGTCGGTCTGTTAAAAGTAGATCAGAAAGCAGATTTAGAATATTATTAAAGACTGAAACCAATCCCTCTACACAAATTTTGATTGAAAAATTTCAAGCCATTAGTGAAGAAAATATCGTTGGAGCATCGCATCGGTCTGTCAGACCGCAGTCACCGCGTCGCCGTCAGTCGCCAGTGCCGCACCGCCGTCCCGCACCGTCACCCGTCACCGACACAATTTGGGTCGATTCATTAATTGTTTCGGTTTTTTAGCAATAAGGTCGTTAGTCAGTTAAGTGTAACGTATTAGTTTTTATCGTGAAATAATAAGAACTCGCGTCTACCTGCACGTCGGCTAGAGAGGTTTTCCTCTACCAGATATCTCCCACCTGCGGGGCAACGTGCCACCGCGACAAGCTCTAAACTCCAGACTGGTCTTCGATATTTGTAGTAACGTAGTGCGTGAAAGAGTAAAAGTGTGTAAGTAAGAAATTGGGATAAGGAAGGAAAAATCGCGCGCTGTCCTTGGTTCGTTTTTTCAGTTACTGTTCCGCCTTTTGCTTGTTGTTGATCGGAGATACCATGAGAAACTACCAATCAGAGACGACAACCGCTAAACTTCTCTTCCAGAAGCGACTGGATTCGACTCAACTACCTAGTGTAGAAAATCTTGCCACCGTTGGGACTCGAATCTTAGGACCTGATTGACAAAACAGAAATAATTCACCTGTTTGACGTGCCTCATTTGCTGAAAGGAATTCACAATAATCTTCTAACTAAAACAGCTTCATGGCACATCATAGAGAAAGTCTATCTACCTTGTTACATATGTAAACAAAATTAACAAGGCCATGAGGAAATTGTCTCAACGTACGTAACCAACAAATTGAAAAAAATGAGTTAATTATACCTCACAGGTTTTTAGTGAATCAGTGTTGGCATACATGGAATTTATATCTCAAATAGTTGGTAAATATAAATTTAAATATTTATTTGCTTTCACAATTTCAATTTAATTTCATACACAGGATACTTATTCATTTCATAATTTCACATTTATTAATTATTCTTTAATTCTACTCTTAAATTTATTTCTCTTAATATATCTATTGGCGCCCAAAGTACTTTATTTTGAAAAAAGCCCCTTGAATTTGAAACCAATATTTTAAGTTTAAAGGTTTCTTTATATAATGCCCCCGGGACATTTTCAAAATTTAAAAAAAAAGGCACCCACAATTTTGACTAAATTTCGTTGTTGGATTGTCTAAAGGCAATTTAAGAGAATTGCGTAGATCTCATGTCAGTTCATAACTCTGAATTTTTGAAAATTGCAAAAGTTTGAATTTTTGTCAGCGACGTCCTCTAACTATAAAAATGCAGATAGAAGTTTTTTTCCTCCAAATAAACTTTCTTCTCCAAAGTGAGTTCTTTCATTAATGTTATGTCCATTTTTTTGAAAATTTTAGTAGTTTTTGCATAATATTCCGTCATTATTTGCAATTTTAACACATTAAAAAACCAAGATTTTCTTAAAAACAATTCACATTTTTTTCTATAAACTTTTGGTAGGGATAGTACTAAATGTATCCTATGAAATGGCATAAACGCCATATTGCTATATTCTTTTGTTTTTTTCAAAAATTGCAAAAATGTTATGTTTTTTACTTGTTCACGTGTATTTACATTAGCGTTGATTTGTTAACATTATTATATTAATGAGTACATGAGTTTTAAATAATGTCAAGTAAAGTTTCTCTAGAACTCAACCGTTCTCTGTGAAAAGTAGCTCAAAATTCCGCACCTTCAGAAACGTTTCAGAAATTGCTTCTTCAAACTTTTGGAACAAATAATGCTAATTGCACTCTTTAATATGAAGTACAGTTTATTTTGAGATATTTTTTGTTTTTTTTCTAAAATTACACAAATGTAACTATTTTGAAAGATATTTCAAATCTTTGATATGCACATTACCAGCAATTTGTAAACATTATTGTATTTGTGAATGTAAGTGCTTCAAATGACTTCATATTAAATTTTTTAAAAACTTAGAATTTTTATGCGAAAAAGAGATTTAAATTTTACATTTTTAGTAGCGCTTAAACGCCATTTTCTTAAAAAGGGCTACATTTTTTTAAAAGAAAATTGCCATTTTGAATGAGGTTTTTGTGTTGTGTAATATGCTAATTTTAATATTTCCGTTCGACCATTAGGAAACTGAAAAAGTGTGAAAGTGTCAAAAAAAAGTATTTTGGGCGCCGATAGATATATTAATAGAAATAAACCCGTAAAAATATGGCTAAAAATTTTTAAGCTTTTCGTTGTAGGTCTCCCAAACGAAATTTATCAATAAAAAACAAAACGGGTGATGGAGCATTCGACAAATTAATGTTTCTGCCTAAATAAACGTGTTTCACGTTTTCATTTTATAAATTGGTAAACTTCCCATATTTTGTCATTGTTTCGGAATTTATATACGTAGTATTATAAAAAACGCATGCAATAAATTTTATAAACGTTTTACCAATTGTTTGCAATATTATTAACATTGCATCAAAATCAACTTCCTCTTGTGTTTTTATAGCATACGTGCTTTTATTTTTTTTGACAACGTCGGCTTTGGACTTAACTGAACATCTCTTCTACGAAACTCTTTTACTTTTTAGTGATACGATATTGCTTCTTATTGCCTTCGATAAGGAGCTTGATATTCACTGAATAATTTACCTAGATCGAGAGGATCGTGGAGATGAGGTGAGTATCAAACTAGTGGTGCTACAAAATGGCACAGACTTTCCCGTATTAGTTTTCTATTTTCTTGGGTCTTCGCTAGCTATTCGAAATTGCCACATACTCTTTCTTGCCAGCTACCATCTATCACCGCCAAAAGTACATTTTTTTGCCATTTTCTTAATTTTTCGGTTTCCTATTGGTAGAACGAAAATATTAACTTTAGAATTTAAAAGAACAGAAAAACCTAGCCGTAAATGGCAATTTTCTTTTAAAAATTATGTGCCGTTTAAGAGAAAATGGCGTTTTAGCACTACTAAAAATGCAAAATTTGAAGCTCATTTTCACAGAAAATTTTTGAGTTTTCAAAATGCTTTATTTGAAGTTATTTGAAGCACTTACACTCACAAATATAATAACGTTTACAAATTACTGGTAATGTGCATATTAAAGATGTGAGAAATCTTGCAAAATATTTACAATTATGTAGTTTTTGAAAAAACAAAAAAATAACTCAAAATAAACTTTACGTCTTATTAAAGAGTGTAATTAGCACTATCCGTTACAAAAATTTCAACAAAAAAATGGCAGCCATATATGAAAAACTGGCGTTCGAGCGTTTCTAAAGATGCGAAATTTTGAGCTACTTTTCAGGGAAAACGGTTGTGTTTTCGAGAATCTTTACTCTTATCATTTAAAGAACATGTACTCGTAAATATAATAATGTGCAAAAATCGCTGCTAATGTAAATAATATCGACGTGAGAACATGTGAAAAATTTTTCATTTTTGTGGTTTTTGAAAAAACCAACCGATAGAAAAATATGGCTTTTATGTGATTGATAGAGTACATTTACCACTATCCCTGCCAAATGTTTAAAGAAAAAATTTAGAGCAATTTTTGAGAAAATATTGTTTTTGTAATTTTTTAAAATTGCACATATTGCACGCAATATTGCGCGAAAAATACTAAAATTTTGTAAAACATTTACATGACTTTTATTAAAGAACTCAATATGCAGAACAAATTTTATTTGAAGAAAATATCTCTATCTTCAATTTTTTAGTTCCAGAAAGACGCCGTAAAAATTTTAAACTTTTGCAATTTTCAAAAATTCTGAGTTATCCGTGAAAATGGGACTTATGCCATGTAAATCAGTGCATTTTACTCTATTCATACAAGAAATTCGAAGAAACAATTTTGAGCAGTTTTCGATAAAATATTGAAAATCCCCGGGGGGCTTCATATAAAGTACCTACAAATTTAAGAACCTTTTTTAAAATCTCAAAGGTTTGACTAAAAGCAGATCGACCGGGGAATATCCGTTTTGGAAGAAATTGTACGTATGGTTTAGGCGCTAGCAGTGTTCACAGACGGACAGACGGACGGACGGACAGACGGACGTTTTCTTTCAATTGGTTTTTCGGTATCACGGACCTAGAAAACAGGGTTTCTGGCTACACCACGTGTTAGGGGATTTTTTCCCTTAATTTAGCAAGTGGTTTTATCCACTTATTCGTTTTCACGGCCCGGCAATTAATTTTTTTTCGACGAAAATTGGTCATTTTTTTGCGCAGCATTACATAACTTTCCCTATTCTACGTATATCACTGCGTGTATTCGTACGTATACGGGAAAGTAAAAAATTGAAAGTTGTTGCAAGGAGGGAATTATGAGAGGGAATTAGGGGACGGAAATATAAAATGACAAACCGAGTCAAAATAACTAGCTAATTAGAGGATAAATAAACATGAATAATTAAAATTAGGTAAAAAATAATATCATGTGTGTTAATAGGTTCGAAAAAATTAATACCGCAAGTGTTAACTGGTTCTTATTATCTCGAGCGACAAAAAGTGTTTAGGCCAAGTGCCCTCGGGATTTCTGTCTTCGCTCGATCATTAGAAACCTTATAGCTCACTTGGTGTATACATAACTATTTTAAAAATGGCAATTAACAAGTAAATAAATAAAACTAATACAAGAAAGATGAAATACTTTATTGACAATTAAAATATACAATTGTTTTGACGTTTAACTAGTTACAGGGCTTCCAGACTGTTTGAAGAGTCTCTTCCCCAAATGTCGTCTTCCGATTTCACAAATTGTCAGCAGAAGAAACGAGGTCAGGAATTGATCACTTTTCCGGAAATATTTCATTACGTGCGACTCGTTGCCTTCATTCAAAAGTTGAGGAGAGGAGAGTGAAAGAGAGCCACGTGCCCCCTGCTGTATTAGGAATTCCATTCCAGTTTGTTTATTATTCTGGAGACTGCAAATCAGTTGGTGTGGTGTAATTGAAGGTACTTGCAGCAGTCGGTGGTGGTCAGAAATTCGCATAATCGAATGTTGTATCTTGCAAATGGACAATCAAAACACCACTTGTAGTGGAAGGCACTGCTGAATAGCCCTCCCTCGCTGTTGAAACCTGTTAATTGGAGTAATACATTAAATTAAATGTGGAAAAATACAAAATGATCAGATGCGTTTATTCCATGGAAGCAAGGGAAGCATTGCTTCCCCTATCATTTCGAAGCATATCTTACACTTGAATACCATTTGGCTAGTAATTTAGAATTTAGATTACTTGTATTACAAGCAAAACAGTTTAAATTGAGTGCTACAATGCTATCTTTCCAAAACGAGCACGTAATTATTACTGTCAGCAACAGAGAGGGTAGAGTTCGCATGCAAAGCTCTTCAAAAGCACTGGGCTGCCTGCTTCCAGCACCTCATATAGGGAAATGCTATGATCAGCAGACACGGAGGCGCGCGTGGGCTCATTCGGTCGAGGTCGCCTTTGGAAGCAATCGTCCAGTTGCATACAGCGTGACTCACTGCGCGCGAGTGCTCATCGTGTCAGTGGTATTAATGTGTTATTTAAGGTATTAAGAAACGAAGTGCTCAAGAATTGTTGTACTTTCATCGAGAAAAGAAACTAGAATAAGCATGCTGAGAAGTGTTGAAACTGTGCAAACTTGTTATGATTATTTTGGCAACAATTTGATTGGTTGAACACAACTTTTCGACGTATAAACGATTTGAGAAATTTTACAATTCTAAATAGATTTTCTAATTTTGAATGAAATTTCAGTGTTGAAAGTTTATTTATTAAAAGGCTGAGTGAAAATCCTAAATTTTACGACGGTATCATCGTTGATTTTGCAAAGGAAGGCAGAAAAATCGCTCTTTACTACAAATAAGGTATTTATTTGTATAAGCTAAAATTATCCAATTGTCATATCCATCTGAAAAATTAGAAATCTTCCATCTGAAATGTAATTGCTTCCTTAGAAAAATATTTCACCTCATGCCACTGAAAATCATTAATTTTCGATGAGTGTCAAAGATGTAAATATAAATGCAGGGTTCAAGCTGCGTCACCAAAAGCTGCGCTTGCTGATATGTATTTTAATGACACCTGGAGAAAGAGCATTTACAAGAGTACCGTTAGCAGCTCAAGGTTAAGAGCAGGTTCGACGCCTCCTTCATTGCATGAAAGGAATCACCCAATCAGGACCCACGGCTCCCTCTTGACTGCTGGCACTCGAGATTGTACATCGATTGTTATCACCAGTCTGTCTGTCACTTTGTATCAGGCGACGTGGGGCATCAACTGCTCTGTGTGCAGCTGCCAGAAAGATTGGGAATTACTTCAGTCATCACTGAATTTCGGTATGGTATATATAACGTTATATATAACGTTGATAATGAAAAATGTTTTACGGCTTTGTTTCTCAGAGTTGGAAGATAATATTTTTTAATTCTAATTGTTAAAAAATGTTAAATTAAACAAAGAATTGATTTCACATTTGGTGCTACAGAATGACTCAGACTTAATTGCACTATATAATTTCCAATATTTTTAGTCTAAGCTAACTTTTCTGTACTGTCCCACCCACATGCAGCTGCTATATATCGGTGCAAGATAAAATTTTCTCAGTTTTTTCAGTTCATGAAGAGTAGAATTCAAATATATGTCTTTAAGAATATTACAGAAAAGTAAAATACAGTTCTATAAGCACATTTTTATCGAAAAATTTGGAACCGTTTTAAAAAAATATTGCACATTCGACTCTAAAAATGCAAAAATTAGAGCTCAATTTTAGATAAAAGAAGAATTTGTGTTCATAAAAGCAGTGATGTATAGAAGAAGTAACTCCTAATGTAAATATTAAAAAGGGGTTCTAAATGTACACTGTAAGATGACATAAAAGCAATATTGCTTCATTCTTTTTTGTTTCAAAAATTAAAAAAAATGTATTGCTTTACTTGTTTCACACGCCGTAAGTATTAATATTTTTAGTAATTTGTTCATAATCTTGTATTTATGAGTACATGTGATTTCCGTAAGTCTTATAAAGTTTATCAAAAACTCAACTGTTTTGTGGGAAAAGTAGCTCAAATTTCCGCATTTTGAGCAACGCCCAAATGTTGTATTCTCAAAAATGGCTACAAATTCTTTCTTCAAACTCTGCCAATGGATTGTGTTAATTCCACTCTTTAATATGAGGTTACGTCTTTTTGCGTATACTTTTGTTTTTTTTCAAAAATTACACAAATGTATTTTTTAAATACCTCTTCGCCATTTATATGCAGATTTTCAGCAATTTGAGAACATTAATACATTTTAGCGTTAATGTGTTTCAAATAACTTTAAATAATTTTTTTCGAAAACTTAAAAACCTTTTGTAAAAAGAGATTTAAATTTCGCATTTACAGTAACGCTGAAACGACATTTCCTTAATAAGTGTCTAACATTGTCATTTAAAATTGCTATTTAGGACGATATTTTACCCTTCTTTAATATTATTAAAGAATATTTTGGTTCTATTATTAACACTAGAAGGACCGGAATTTTGTTCTACCTAAAAGGACCGTTGTGTGTCATTTTGACACATGATCTCCTGAGCACTTGAAAACCTATTATTATAGATTTTTCTTACGTACTGCAATGTAAAGTGGATAAATGAATAAATGCACATATTTCTGGAACATTGTAATACATTATATGTCAAAAAGTTTGAAGTTACAAAATACAAAATAGTAGAAACCTTTACAGAACTTGAAATAATAGTGAAGATACTGAGCAATGAATTAAAACAATGAATATTTGTTAGTTTATAAAAATGTAATGTTTATATTAATGGAAAAAGAAAAAAATTAAACAGTGTAGGCATCCTGATTTTTTTCTCTCAGCATTTTCCGTAAACAAACTTTCAACTCATACAACATACAGGAGAAATAAAGTTGCTATAATTGCTTTCTCTTTGGCAATGCTTCCTTTTCATAAGATTAGGTGTAACAGTGCTTTTCATCAAGAGGGAAGGGTAATATTTAACATTTTCAGACGATACTTCATCTACTATCTTGCGAATAATTTGCAGTCTATAAGTAGATGTTTTTCTTGCATCTTTCTTGAACAACATCTATGCATTTGCTATTGGGATATCTAGGATCGTCAATATAATGTGAACTGGCCATCATCATCTCCTTGGACGCACTGTATATATACGAAACATCTGATTCAATGTATCTATCTCCGCCTATACTTTTATAAAAGAAAACGTCGTCTTCTTTTTCCTAGAGTTGTGTGTGCTGATGATGTCATGTAAGGTGCTCAGGATTCAAGCACTTTTATTCTTTTTGCAATAATAATATGTGAGAGTTTGACCGAAGTTTGGTTTGTCCAAATTGTAAAATTCACTTTGACAAAACTGCCTTGATATTTTTGACGTGTGATTTTCAAGTGTCAGATCTTGCTGATTCCTTCTCATTACACCTATTTTATTCATATTCAGCTTTTCTGCCAGTGACACAAAAGAACAGTTCACGTTCAAACCTCCTTCCCCTCGCTCACTAAGTTCCTACTGCTGCTTTTCCTACTTTTTGGATAATATTGGACATTTTTTCTTGTTCTTGTTCTACTTCTTTACTAGAACATACACCAGAATCCTTGATTTCATCAACCATGTCATTTGCTTCCTCAGAAATGCCTCCATTGCTGTCACTGCCACCTTCATTGTTTTATTTAGTAAATTTTAAAATTCAAGAAGTATTTATTCCTTTTTCTGTACTCATTACGCAAAGTTTCACACACACACACACACACACACACACACACACACACACACACACACACACATACTCACGGTTTGCAATCACGTTTTGCACACGGAAAGTTCTCTGTAACACATACTGTGGATTCAAAAAGAACAGGATGTTTCCGGCGATTGCTAACGCATCGTTATCATCGTCTTGCATCAAATTTCAAGAAGGTAACCATAGCCTTATCAATCTGAAAACCAGAGATATACTACTTACAATGGGAAACGGAAGTATGATACAAAAAAGAAATATCAAGACTTGGAAGTGTATACTGTGTCAATATGACACATGGCGGTCCTTCTAGGTATATCTAAGATTTTTTCCAATTCTAGGAAAATCACAGGATTGAGATTTACAGTACATGGAGTTCATGCACTAAAGAAAGCACTTACCAAGAATTAGTGTTCTAACTTTTAAAACTCAAGCACTACATTGTAGTATGTGTCACAAATGTGTCATTTTGACACACTCGGTCCTTCTAGTGTTAAGAAAAAAAATAGTTGAGAAAATTTCAAAAAGAAATGGCGGCTTGCAATGGCAGCTTGCAAGAGGATGGGAAAAAACCATAAAGTTGGTCTACATCAAGGATATTAGAAAACTTTACTACGAGAAAGTCTGTGTCATTCTGTTGTATCACTAGCTTCCTTCATTAGGAAATTATCTTTGAATTCTATGTGTTCGTCTATGGAATGGCACTCGAATAGTTCTCGAGCTGCTTGAAAATATTTCTTGAGAACTATTACCAGTCGTATTTTGTAAGCTCTGTCATAGTCAACTGAAGTTCAAGGTACGGCATTTTCATTTAAAAAAATGTGTAATAGTGAACGTATTTGTTCATATCTCAACCTAGGAATCATTTGCGAAATAAATTGAACTTGGAGATTTGACTGACAAATAATCACGAATGCAAAGAAGCACATATTACATTACCGAATTCAAACGAAGGAAAGTGTTCATATCAGAAATATTAAACAAATTACTTTGAAATAAAATAATTCCAAAGAATTCCTGAGAAGAACAACTTTTACCAAATACTTGCAATGGTTTAGGATCTGCCTAGATTAAAAATTTTATTTTACTGAATGAATTTTACAATTTCTATGTGATCGAAGCAAATTTGTGTGAAATAATTACTGTTTTTCAGTGTAATGAGCTGCAAATACTGTAACAGTTAAATTTATTTCTGTTAGTTTGTAAAAATAAGAAATGACATGACTGCTTCACTATTGAGATGAATGGGGATATATACAACAGACGATTGGTTTCAATGGTACGTTTTAAAGCTAAACATAAGGATTTAATTTGAGCACGTGAGAGTTTTATCAAGTTAATTTGTGTAGAAATTGCAATAATTCAGTATTATGTAACTGTTTCCAATAACGCGAGAGAGCATGTGCTGTTGTATCACCTCTAGTTTAAAAATATGTATTAGATGCTCATTTACGTATACAGTATATTAGACAGCATTAAATATATTTTTCAAAATATTTTCATTCTTAAATGATAAATGTAATTGAAATTGATGTAAGTTGTCAATAATGTTTTCCCTAGAGCGCTTGGAACACGATGAAGAGACACATGCCAAGTGAAGAGGGCTCCATTGGAGGAGGGAGTGAGGTCGTGTTCAGGAACGCCTTCCAACAGATGACGCAGGGGTTGGCACGCCTGCAGGAGGCCCTTGGAGCGCAGAGCCAGGAGGCGGAGCGCAGACATCCTGAATATCCTGTGGTAGTTTTTAACTGGACTTCCTCTCAACTTTGCATCTCACCTTTCATTGTTCCATTAGATCGACATTTCCTTTGCACTTGTTGTGGGTCTGATCCATGAGTACACATTGAATTTATTTTCCTTTCTTGCCCTTAGATTTTCTACTCTCAACGTTTGTTTTACCTATAGGCGATAAGTAGTTGCTAAGCAATACATCAGATCGATTGCCTATCCACATCACACGAAATATGATCAGCACAAATAAAATGTTGCTCCTTTTCACTTTCCCGTATACGTACGTATATACGAAGTAACATGTAGTATAGGGGTATGTAATGTTGCGCGAGAAAACGGCAATTTTCGGCAGAAAATCATTCATTGCCGGTCCATGATAGTGCTGGGAAGGATAGAGATTAATTTAGTCTATGAGATGACATAAACGACTATTGCTTGATTTCTTTGTTTTCAAATAATAAAAAATGCATTTTTTGACGTTCCTCTCACGTCGTTAATATTTATACTAGCGGTGATTTGTTCACAGTATTATATTTATTAGTACATGCGCTTTGAATAGTGTCATGCAAAATTTCCCGAAATCCCAACAGTTTCCTTTGGAAACTAGCTCAAATTTTCGCATTTTCAGAAATGCTCAAACGCCACTTTCTCATAAAAGCCTCCAATTGTTTTTCAAATTTTCGAACGGATAGTGCAAATTGCATTCTTTAATATGACGTGTAGTTGATTTTGGGTATTTTTTGTTTCTTCAAAATATACACAAATGTATGTTTTTAAGATCTCTCACAGCATTAATATGCACATTTCCAGCAATTTGTAAACTCTTGTTTTTGTGAGAGTAAGTGCTTCAAATGACTTCTAATGAAGTATTTGGACATCTCAAAACATTTGTGTGAAAAAGAGATTTAATTTTAGCATTTACAGTAGCGCATAAACGCCATTTTCTTAAATAGGGCTCCAAATTTCACAAAGAAACTTTTCACGTGTTTTTACTGTTCTGTTTTTACTGTACGTGGTTTACTGTTCTTTAATATTCTTAAAATAATATTTTGGTTCTAATATTAGCAAAACCAAGAATTAAAAAATGTGTAAAAATAATGTATTTTGGGCGGCGATAGATGGCAGCTGGCAAGTGTATGCGTCAAGTCCGAATTAAACAGTCGGACCGAGTCCAAAGTAAACAAAAAACTAAATCGGGAAAGCCTGTGCCATTATGTAGCACCACTAGTTCATATTTGTTACGATTCATGGCATTCCTTTTTTTCTCCCAAATTATTAACACTGCGAACACCACTAGTGACGAAAGCATGCTTAGTATTTATTCCAAACTCACAAAAACCAGGTCGGTATATCTGGAATATAAGCTTTGAATAGCATTCTTTAAAATTTAGGGGTACTTTACTCTCTGATATTTTCATTTTTTTTCAAAAACTTCTACAATTTTTTGTTATTCTAAGAAATTGTATTTGTTTTTCATTGAGGTAATGTCCATTATTTTCAAAATTTTAGTAAATTTGCGAAATATTTCGTCCAGTGTGCGCAATAATAAAAAATACAAAACAATATATTCTTAAAAATTACTCCATCTTTTTCAAACTGTTGGTTAGTGGTAAACGAACCCTATAAGAGACCATATTGATTTATTCTTTTCTTCTTTCAAAAATGACAAAAATGTATTTTATTACTTGTTTTCCCATCGTTAACATTTACTTTATCAGCGAGTTATTCAAAATTTTTTATTGATGAGTGCACATGCTCAATGTAATAAAGGTACTCAAGTCATACATTTACTCAAAAGCTCAATAGTTTTGTGAGAAAATTAGCTCACATTTCCCCATTTTGAGCAACGCCCAAAATGGCTTCAAATTCTTTCTTCACACTCTTTCAATGGATTGTATTAATTGCACTCTTCAATATGACGTAAAGTATTTTTGGTGTATTACTTTGTTTCTTCAAAAAATACAGAAATGTATTTTTTTAAATATCTCCCTCGCCATTAATGAGCATATTTTCAGCAATTTGAGAACATTAATACATTTGAGTGTTAATGTATTTCAAATGGCTTTAAATAAAGTTTTTCAAAAACTCACACATATTCCGTAAAAAATGTATTTAAATTTTGCATTTCTAGTCATTTTCGCCATTTTCTTCATAAGGCTCTAAAATTTTCATTGAAAATTTCTATTTAGAACAATATTTTACTCTTCTTTAATATTCTACAATAATGTTTCGGTGCCACTATTAAAAAATAGAAAAGTTGAGAAAATTTCAAAAAGATGTACTTTAGGTTGCGACAGATGGCAGCTGGCTAGTCCACATCAAGGATGTTAGAAAACTTTACTACGAGAAAGTTTTGTGCCATTCTGTTGCATCACTAGTTTCCTTCATGAGGGAATTATCTTTGAATTCTATCATGTGTTCCAGTATGGAATTGTGTTTGGATGGTTCTCGAGCTGCTTGAAAATCTTTGTTGAGATCTATTACCGGTCGTCTTTTGTAAGCTCGGTCATAGTCAGCTCATATACTAGGTACGGCATTTTCATTAAAAAATGTGTAATGGTGAACGTACTTTTTTTAAATCTCAACCTAGGAATAATTTAAGAAATAAACTGAACTTGAATATTTGCATAACGAATGGAAATACGCATATATACAGGTTTATGAAGGTTTATTACCGAATTAAAACGAAGGAATGCTTTAATTAAAAAAAATGGCAAAAACGTATTTCTTTTTCTCATAAACAAATTACTCTTGAAAAGTTAATTTGAGTATGTGAGAAATTTTGCAAGTTAATTTGAATAGAAATTGCAATATCTCAATATTACATATGTTTCCAACAACGCGAGAAAGCATGTTCCTTTTTATCATCTCTAATTTAAAAATATTTATTAGATGCTGATTACGTGTAAACTTTATTAGACAATATTAAAGATTATTTTTAAAATATTTTCATTTTTAAATGAGAAATGTAATTCACAATTATATAATTTGTCAATAATATCTTGCATAGAGCATCTGGAACACGATGAAGAGGTACATGCCCAGTCGACAGGGCGCCACTGGAGGAGAGAGAGAGGTCGTCTTGAGGAACGCCTTCCAACAGATGACGCAGGGTATGGCACGCCTACAGGAGGCCCTTCAACTGCAGGGGCAGGAGGCGGATCGCAGACTCCAGGAGGCCATGCGGCGACAGGAACAGGAGGCGGAGCGGAAGGTCCAGAAGGCCAAACAGGAAATACAGGAGTCAAAGCGTATGTTCCAAGAGTCTCTACGATCGCAAGATACGAAGTTAAGGACTGAGTTGCGTGAAGCTCTTGGACAGATGGAGATCAAGTTGCAGGAGAAAGACGCTGCTATCGACGCCCTTCAACAGCGACTGGAAAAAAACAAGGGAAAAGCGCCGGCTGTGGAAGAGAGAGCGGAGGGGACATCTCAGAAAGGAGGTACCGCTTGTCAGGAGGCCGTCGGCCACGAAGAGCTTCAGAGGCTGCGGGTGCAGCACCGAATTCAAGAGGCCAAGGACAAGATGATGGCCGCTCATACCTCCCCTTCTCAACTGGGAGAGGACTTGCTCAAAGCTGTGGCTACAGGAAGCTTAACAGACGTTCGACGTCTTCTGGACGCCGGTGCCGACATCAACTATCTTAATGGTGAAGGGCGTACTCCTCTACTGCGTGCACTAGGGATAGCCCAGCGTGAAGACATGGTTTCGCTGCTGCTGGAACGAGGCGCCGATGTCAACGCTGTTAACGAGAATGGAAACTCCGCGATGCACGTGGCCGTGTGGTATGATTTCAGTGGCCGGTGCGTGGATCTGCTGCTCGCCGCTGGAGGCCACGTCAACGCCAGGTGTGGGAAGGGGGTGACCCCTCTGCACTGGGCGGCGTATAAGAACAAGGAGGCGGCGGTGAGGGCGCTCCTCGCGGCCGGCGCCAGGAGGGACCTCAAGCCTTGGCAAGGTTTCTTCAAGGACACGACGCCGTACGAAGTTGCAATGTCTCCAGTTATAGGAGATCTGCTCCGTTTGTAACGTGAATAACGGGGTATAATTCCGGTAGAAGGGTCGATTCGTGCAGAGTTCAAAATAATAGTATTTCCAAATCAGTACGAGAAAGAATCATTTCTTTCCTTCTAGAATAACATGAAACATTAAAATCGTGACAAATTACATTTGATGATTTTCAAATTTAAATTTAAATTGAACACATTTCATGATTTTGGTGCAGAGAAACCTATATTTTTCAGAAACACAAAAAATGTTATTTTGAAAGTAGTCAGGTAAACGAATACTCCGTCACATTGCGTCTTCAGTATCTTGAAACTCTTCGATTAATTGCGATTTTTGAACTTATTATTTAATCATTTTTTCCAAGTATTTGAAATCGCACTCAAGACTGAGAAAAACTTATTATATTATTGATGTGTATAGTGTGCCAGGAAAACTTCTCCGCACCGCGCCAATACAGGAACTTCTTTTAAAAATTGCATTTATGTTTACAACCTGATCACCGGGAAACAACGGAAGAGAACATCACTTACCGCCTTCTAAATTGCGGTGTGTGAGCAGTTTAAGTTTCCAAACGTTACTAATAGCTCGTGCTACTAACATAATTTCTGTTGAAAGCACTCACACTACCAAGGTGCCACAGCAGAGAGACCTTCCTGGTGCACTACAGCAATATTGATGGACACTATTATAAATCTAAAACAAATAAATATATGTGTGTGCCTTTCTGTTAACATTATCTCTGACGTATCGGTAAGGTAATTCTTAATTTTTACGAACACTTGAATAGTTTTTTTCACTGGTGAGGTTTGGCAGTGTAAACTACTTGTACCACAGTTTTCATGCCAGTCTGTAAAAACAGTCAGTATTGCCAGGAGAAGACTTATTACAAGAAGATTACATAACAATCTCCATTTGTACTCGAAACATATCTACTTACTTCTACTGATCGTACGCAACCAATATACGACACTTTTTTTTAGCATTAAGGAAGAGTATATTAAGAGAGCATTAAGAAAGAGTGTATTGCAAATACTAAATGTTAAGCATTTAGTATATCCCAGGAAAACGTTTCATAAGATGGAGGTACCATTGGCTGGCAGAAGTAGCCCGTGGTGCGCAAGCAATAATTTACCCAAATAATCTATTATACAAGAAGGAGATAATTAAATCCACTTTCGCTCTTGTCGTCCCCGTCCCCCTTTGTTTTGTCTTGCACGGTATCAGCAATTGCAATATTCTTAAAATAATATAAACAGCAATATTGCAATATTTACTACGATCATCGTTGCTAGAGACAACTGTAAACGATTGCATCATTGAAATCTCGAGGTAATCTTCCCGCGGCAATACTGATCTTTATTACTCTAAGAGGAATAGCGATATTAGATAGAAAAACCATATATGTAGGAGACATTTTGATAGGCTTCCAGAAAAGTTTCACGAAAGATGACGTTGGTAGATGCTCCAATCTTTCTTGAGATTTTCGCAGAAAGCAAGGCATTAAATTACGCCTAAGAAGTTGGAAGAGTCGATGGAGTACATTTTCGTGCGTACATTAATTTCTATTTTGCTGTTCATTTGTAAATATATATTTTTAAAAGATAGGAGTCAATCTTTGCTTGTAAAAACCGACTTACAAACAAAATTATTTACGTAATATAACATAATTGGATAAACAGAAATGATAGAAAGAGATGAATGAGATAATGCGCAAACGATGATGGACATTGATATTGTGACGTCATGGGTTGGACAAATCACAGATAAAATGAGTTTGGTATATACATTGTTTATTTATATGTATTTTTACATATTATTTACGTGCATAGGTGTCATACCATTTACTACAGAAGCGTTTGCTCCCCGGTAGCATCCGCTAACTACCAACAGATTGTCACATGAACCTGGCGTTCATACCTCAATCTGGCGGCTTCCCACGCAAACTGTCGACTCGGAAAGGTCTCGTGACAAAAGTTTGAGGAACAATACTGACCCTTTTCAGAGCCTCCCTTCTTTATAGCTTCGCTGTGGCCGCATCGCCCCCCCCCCCGGTTTCGACTGCCCGGCCTGCGATGCATCTGGTGCAGGTCGGTCACCATCCTTTATGACTAGGCACCGTATTTTTATGTAGTTACATGTTTTCGTCATTCTTCTTACCGTTCTCAAAATTGCAATCTTGGCAAATCATCTCCCTCCTAACACAATATCGAATATTTTTACATATGTAGTACTATAATACATATTTTACATATCTTGCTGTTTTCACAATATTTTTTCTTATTTTATCAAATTTCTACAATTTACTTCCAAATTTTTTTCATGAAAAGATGTATTTTTTTAAAAATCAGCATGTTTCCTACATTATTGGGGAAATCTAGGTGTCCAAAATATTATTGACACTGCGTTTTGTGATCTGTAACCTTAATTTACGCGAAAAATTTGCGATCACCGACGTGTAACACTTCGATGAAAATGCGACAGTGTATGTTTGCTTGTCGTAGATCTCGTCAGTCTGTGAGATTTTTTCTATTGCGATTAGTCCGGCTGCTAGACTACTGACGAGAAAGTTGTATGTTGGAAAGTGAGGAGCTTTTTTTTAAATGTAATTTCTTGCTATGTAAATGGTTTTTAATTAGAGAATTTTAATATTACATATTATATCCGATTTTACATATTTATTACATATTCTTACTGTTTTCATTACATATTTATGTACATATTTTTCCGGTCTCTCTTCATGACCTGGGATTTCGCCCCCGCTTCTTTCGGCCCTTTTGTGATGCATTCAACACGTGTTGACTGCCAGTGTCCATGATACCCGCTATGCATCTCGCTGCCGCTATGTTCCAGTAGCGGACGCTACAATTTTGTTGGATATTGCGCATCATATCCGATGCACAATACCTCATTTCATCATCCATTGAGCTTCAGATACCAGTTTGCATCACAAAACTAGAAGGAATTTTTAAAGCATCCAATTCCAAAATTATCACTTCTTAAAAAGTCATTGGAACGGATGTTATATTGTAACGAACACCCTCTCGTTCGGTTGCCATTGTTGGGCGCCAGGCGTGGTCTGTGAGGCAGTCCATCGAACTTCCCTTCCACTCCCATCTTCCACAGCAGCCGAAGATTTCTATCGTGAAAACTCGCGATAGAGCCGAGACTATCTTCAAAGTTTGGTCTCCGTGGGTTAGATCTCTCCATGCAATTAGGATCAGGGGTGCTCAAAATATCTACTAAATGAAATTACAATGAATTCCTTCAACGTGGTTCCTGAGGGTAGCCGACCTGTTGATTTCTGATATTTTGTTTCTACTTCTACTACAGTATTTTACATATTTTTATTGAATTTTGAGCTATACAAAAGAAATTGTAATGAACATGCATTAAGTAGGTGTTCTCTCTTCACGATTTACAAGTCTGTAGAGCAAGTCTCTAATAAATTTGTTTTAGAACTTCCACAAGACCTACCACTACGCATATCTCCTGGTTACATTGTAATTGCATTACGTACAGTTGATGAGGTCATGAATCACGTACAGTTGATGAGGTCGTGAATCGGGGTCCATTGACGCGCTGATCGCAAATGGAGCTGGCGCGTGGTGGAAAAGAAGAGGGGCTGCGGCGGCGGCGGCGAAGCGCCGTGTCGGCGAAGTCGGGGCACCCAAGTACCCGCGCCGTGGAAGAGATGTCGCGAGTGGCAGGGGAGAGGGAGGACCCTGCATTTCGTGCAATGGAAAAAGAACTTGATTATCATATTATGTCTGTATATATTTAAATCTATTTAATTGTATTAAATTTGGTCCAAATATGATTAAAACAGACTTATTTTTTAATAAATATAAACTTTAATGTAAATACATCCAGCGCAAGAGTTTCAAGATTTCTTTACCTTATCATCAGGCTAGAATACAAATGAATGAAAGTTGATTAACTGAAAATAATTTTTTTAAAACAATTTTGATTTTTTTTCTGCAAAATAATTATTACTCATTATAAACATATGGAGCTTACATCATATTAATTTTAAATCACAAACATTAACAATTTTAAAACAAAAATTATTTATAACCAAAGAAGGGAACCATGGTATCATCGATAAATGGGTATGTTTTTAGGTGTGTTTTGGGAATATAAACAATCTTACCAATCTAATTATTTTATAAATTTATAAATTTATTAAATCAAATATCAAAATTGTCCTAAAGGTGATATTGGACAAAATAAAAGGAAATTAAAATGAAAAATATCTGAACATATCAGAAATATTAACGAAATTTCACAAAAACTAAATTTTATTTCGACACATAGAATTGAAATGGGTCATATGATAGATTTTATAAATGTTGAAATATTAGGAATAGAACTAAAACAATTTTCCAGATCTACCCTTGAGAATTTATTTATTAAAACTCATAATTTTTTAAATATTCCGGTTGAATCTAATGTTTTCACAAATTTATACGATTCACTCCTCAAAAAGTTTTATACAGATTAGATTGGTAAGATTGTTTATATCCCCAAAACATACCTAAAACATACCCATTTATTGATAATACCATGGTTCTCTTCATTGGTTATAAATTATTTATATAATAAATTATTTTGTCTTGGAAATGTTAATGTTTGTGATTTAAAATGAGTATAAGGTAAGCTCCATCTGTTTATATTGAGTAATAATTATTTTGAAGAGAAAAAAATCAAAATTGTTTAAAAAAAATTATTTTCAGTTAATCAACTTTCATTCATTTGTATTCAAGCCTAATGATGAGGTAAAGAAACCTTGAAACTGTTGCGCTGGATGTATTTACATTAAAGTTTATATTTATTAAAAAATAAGTGTTTTAATCATAATTGGACTAGATTTAATACAATTAAAAAGAACTTGATTATTGCCACTTTCTCTGGTAGCGCAGCCTTCAAGTGCACATTTACTTTGAAAGGCAACAAATGATTAGCAAGTTTTACAAAACGAAGGCTTACCCTTTTGAAAACACAGCAAAGAATTCTTGAATTTCCAAAGAAAAATTAAAGAGCACATTACACTTTCTGACTTTTCACATCAATTTATACTCCTGATAATACCCTCCTAGCCGTTAGTGTAGAAGGGGTGCGAATAATGAAATTATACAGTCGAAATAAATTCTCGCGCGACGCCTTGTCACGCCGTCCGCTGATCTGCTGCAACGAGTGGCAAGTCAGTGCCAACGGTCCCACAACGTCAGCTCTTTTGCACCTAACACGTCATGCGACTTCACACCACGGCGCACCCCTCCTCCCCACGCCATACCATGCTACGCTATCATAGTGCCACATCACGCTCCCTCCAGCGCCTCACCCCAAAGCCCCGGAAATGAGCACCGGGCAGGGCAGCTCTTGGCTAGCGGTGAGCTAGCAGCAACGGCGGCGGCGGCAGCTGCAGCTCTGCTGAAGGGGCGACAGGCACCGTTCAGTCCCACACTGTGTGTATGGCTTTAGCGGCAAAGTTTGGCATGCTGGCGCAGCCAGCGGGAAAATCAATTTTTTTAACTGGGACGCGCGAAATTTATATTTGCACGCCATAATTCACTACATCACCATAGAACTCCCACGACAGGCAGGAAGCTTGCTCCAGGAGTCCTCAGCTGAGCAAAAAGTTCTATGTTTATAAGCAGCGCCGGGAAAAATGTGCTAACACTTCTTCGGGCCGTGCCCCGATGTTAAGCCCGAGCGAGTCACTGGCTGACACAAATTTGCTTTCTTTAAACACTGATGAGTATCAGTCTAGAGTGAAATCATTAAGAAAAGTCTAGCACTAACCGGAAAGACCTCTTTCCTAACCTATAAAATTACCTAATTATTAATTCTATACAGGAAAAATGCAAAAAAAAAAACAATATTCAGGCAGTTGTGCCTAATGAACATGATCGAAAATTCATCAGATAACACATACTTCAGCGAAAGCAACACATCAAGAAACAGTAACAAAATTACATGGTATGAATAGCAGTGCTAATCTTAAATAGAGATACAAAAAATTAATAGAATAAAAATTTAGAAATGTCATCTGGTAGGTCTAACAGCAAGACCTCAATTAAATACGTGCTCACATATAAGATTATTGTTACGGGCAAATTTCCATCAGGAGTAACCATGGACAGCCGACTGTGATGACAAGGAGATTTACCATGGATGGGAGCATAATCAATTGTGAATCTAGCCAAAACGCATAGTTTTAGCACTGGGCGCACGAGCGAGCTTTCGCTAAACCTTACTGCAACCATGCGAACTACCCCGACTTGATCAGAGAACACCCTCTCTACTACACCTAATTTCCAGAAAGACGGGGCTGATTCCTCAATTAACAGTACGAAAGCATTCGTTTCTAGTGGTGGTGACTCCGTTTGCTGTAAGGTATGAAGGTAGTTTCGTGACTAATACTTCCAAATTACGGCTTGCTTCTTATTTAGATCAAAGAACTGATACACAGGAGTTATATGATCGAAAGGTAAGTTAGAATCTAATGGAAAATTATTAAGGGGATGCCCATCCAGGAAGTGATTTGGGGTCAAAATTAACTTGTCACCCAGCTTACTAGAGGTGACCTCAAGCGATCTTAAGTTTAAACAAGCTTCGATTTTAGCAAGAAGAGCAACCAAGAGAACAATCTGTTGCCCTAAAGCGCGACGTTAAATGGAATTTAAGACTTTTTACACATGCTTCATCCAAAGAGTTCCAGTGTGGAGAGTAGGAGGGGCAAATTACCATGAGTTACCCTGCACTGACAAGAAGTGGGACGCGCAAAATTCATATTTGCTCCGCATAATTCAATGCATCACCATGGAACTCCCATAACAGGTAAAAAGCGTACTCAAAGGGCGCCCAGCTAGGCGAAAAGTTCCATATTCCTGGGCAAATCCGGGTAAAATGTGCTAACGCGCATCGGCACCTAATGTCCGGATTCGCTACTGGTGTGTCACATAATCTAGCATCTAGAGATTTCCTTCATTTCTTACATTTGTATTGGTCGTAAGTTGGGCTCTTTCTTCACATGCAGCTTTCTCACCTCGGAAGTGCGAGATGAGAGATTGCCCTTTTGTGCATCAGAAATCTACATGGTTGATAACAAACCTTTATGTTTCCAGAAAAGCCCTCGGTCACTGATGACATTCTCATAGATCAGTACGCGTCTCACAGGGTCCAGGGAAGGTGCTTCGGAGATGACTGACGTTTTTTCTTCTGTGAATTGAGTGCAGCCAACGGGTGCGACGCGAGTAACTCTGAACGTTCTTAACCCGGCAGAAGGCGCGCGGGGTGCCTGAGTCACCCCAGCATTGTTTCGGAGCTCACTGTAGTTTTGCGAGCTTCTCAATACCTTTCGAGGAAAGATTTGTGCGCACATCTCAACTCTTCTCTTTCAACTGCTTCCTGTCCTTTCCTGCAAATTTCGTCGTAAAGGCGATGGCGTGCTGCGTGGGGGCCACCGCGTTACTTCGCGCAACCTTTGTTATCACTTCCTGCCCCACAGTAGTTCTCAGCAGGACGGCACAGAAAGACGTTTTATTTTCAAATATACACCATGGTAAAGGCTTTTTTCTAGAATATTTTTTCATAGCAAAAATGTTAACTATACAATTATAATATACTTATATTATTATGATACATTTGTGTGTATTTTTGTAGATATTTATTTATATTGTAATGTAGGTTCTACTTTGAAATATGTTTACATCACATTTTATATCATATTATTTACATTCTTAAAATTTTTACTGTTTATAGGCGCCGAAGAGATTTCATCCTATACGCGATGGGGAGAAAATCGTGAGCTCCTGCTTTGTGAAACTTATTTGCAAAAAGATCATTCTTAAAATTAAAATTTTATTTATACTTGTTTCCAAACGATGTATACAAACTGAGAAAAAACAAGTATTGATTAAAGAAACAAAATAGTTTGTTATTAATTGTTTTCTTGACATTTTTACTGTGGGGTGACTGAGGCACCCCGCGCGCCTCAATTTGTTACAAGACCTGGCGCGCCTACTGCCGGGTTAAGAAGCTTTACGGCAATTATCGACTGGATAATGCGCGAGTTGGGCCGTTGTTTGCGCTGCAGACAGGTGACCGCAGAAGAGAGCTGCTTCAGAGGCGTCAGATAATGAACAGATTTTCGCGTAAAACGATAAATTTTACCCAAAGCTGACGCGTGGGCACGCGAGGATGGGTTAACCTCTGGCACGTGTGCACGCTCCATGCGACCACCCGACCACGACCGTGCTCGATGAACTGACGATTCTTTGCCTGTCCTAAAAGTGGATGGGTGTTCACGACATCGACAGCGGCGGGCAACGTGGACTTGTCTCACAAAGGCTATGAAAAGAACCCGCCTCGAAATGAGATCGCGGCGACTCGAGGACTTGATATTTCGCATCATCGAACACGTCAATGTGTTTCATTGTGTTTGTGAGGAGTAAAATGCCAAATTTTGATTGATGTTAAAAGAAAAATAATTTTTCTACTCAAAATTATTGATTTGTATTCGTTTGTTTTAAATAAATAAGAAATTGGTTAAACTAGTTTTGAGGTTTCTTACGTTTGTTATACTTCGTTCTTTAATAAGTTTTCTTTTCTCTTTGTAATTCCATACATTTCAGTATTTACATTACGACATTAGGAAACACATATGAATTAGCTTAACTTTCGTAATGCTGGAATTTGTAAGTAATAATTGTCATAAATTCATAATTTTAATAAGTAATAAATTTTCTACATTTCGCATAATTGATCAATTAAATACAGAGCTTCAATTAAACTAATATGAGATATTTTAATTTTCTTTTAAAAAGTGATCGAGACATCACATAAATCCTAGTTTCGGTGAAACAAAAGTTACAATAGTTATGATTATTTTTAAATGATAGTTCATATTTATGATAATTAGTTTAGAGGGTTAGAAATTACAGTGGTTTTTGAAAAAAATGCATTAATTTCAAACGGATTAATTTCAATCCCAAAACTGCTCCTTTTTTAAAACAATTGTATGACTTTTTTAGGAGCTAATTTTGTAACACAGACTTTGTTTCGTGCAAAAATTTCTATCTTCAATTTTGTGGTTTTAAAATATTTGTCTATAATTTTTTTCAAGTCAGGGATATCAACGAAAATGAGACACGTATCATTCTCTTAAACATCCTTGGCCCTCTTCAACAACAAAATTTAATCAAACATTTTAAGCAATTTTTTGAAAAATACTCTCTTCGCCGGCGCAAGGAGGGACCTCAAGGACTGGAAGGGAACTGTAAAGAACAAGACGTTTGACCTTGCAGATAATCCCGAAATAAAAATTCTGTTTCCTATGTGACTTTAATGGATGTACAACGTTGCAGAAACTTGTAAAACTGCACTTCTATTTTAACAGTTTATATTCCTACCCTGTACTAGAAAAACCATTCCAACGTCTCTAGATGTAAAATTAAAATATCTTAAATCGTGGTGAAGTACACTCTCCAGCAATTATGTAATAAAACAGATCTTATTGTGGCCAAACAATTCAGGATGTAGTATGCTATGTAAAGATGATTCCACAGCTGTTTGAATGTCTTCCACTTTTTCAAAAATAAGTCCTTTTAATAGTCACTTCAGTTCTGGGAACAAGAGTAGTCGCAGAGGGACATATCTCGAGAATAGTGGGGATTCAGCCCACACTTGTTTTTGGTCAAAAATTCCTGAACGAGTACTATCCTTTCAGCTGGTGCATCGTCTTCAAGAAGGAACCAGGTATCTGAGACTATGTATTCACCCCAAACTTTGATTCGTATTTTATAATGTAGGCGCTCACCTAAAGTTTTGTTTTACGTAGTTATGAAGATCAAATCAAGTAGGTGACTTTCCCCATTTTCCATACATGAAGTAAACCGATTTCTGACATTTGTCATGACTCTTTACAGCATATTAGGCGTCATGTTGGCTGTTTCGTCCTGGATGTTGGTCTCAAAATCTTGTAGGTTCCTTGAATGGTTCGCATCAATACTGCATTTAAAAAATGTAGAAAAAATAAAACGAGAGAACGAGCCGGCCATTCCAAATCGCCCCTAATTGAGGTTAGGCCCTCCGGAAAGTGTTCCCTCAATATAGCCACCGATGCTCTTGAAGTGTGTGTCGTTGCACCGTCTTGTTGGAACCAAATCCCTAAGTCCAGATGGGTAGCGATGGGAAAATATTCCAGTAACATATTTACATACCCGTCCGAATTCACTGTAACTGTGACAGAATTTTCCTCAAAGAACCAGTAATTCCAGATGAAGATATTGCACATCACACTGTGTGTTTTGGTGAATGCAAAAGCCTGTGATGCAGTTCTCGAGGATTAGTGTCAGCCCAGTAGCGAAGGTTTTCTTTGTTGATGGATCCACACAAATAATAATGGGCCTCATTGCTAAGAAAACGAGTAGCGTCCTCAGAGAACGACTTCGAGAAGAACTTCATACGCATTCCTCCGACAATTGAAGTCACATTCAGAAAGTTCCTGCAGAAAAGCCATATTTTAAGGATGGAAATTAAGATCATAATCAAGAATTCTCCTCACAGAACGATCAGAAAGTCCAAGGCATACGCATCCTTGCGCGCAGAACGCCATGGTGATCGCGACACTGAACCTCTCACTGCCTCAATGTTCTCAGGTGTTTCAATGGGCTGAGGGACCCCAGTTCTTCGTCTTGTTGGACTTTCACTTTGAACGTTGTGACCCACGTAACAATCGATTTCCGGTCCGGGACAGGGGCCAGCGGGGCTAAATTCAAGCGATTCCAAAAGGGTCTCTGGGTTCGATCACAGAGCATCCGCTCGAAAAGTAGGCTTCAATGGAAAAAGCACACTCTTCACTATCCAACGAATGATGGAAACTGAACTGTATCGGGACAAAACTTTATAGTACTCTCTCTCGAAGGAGACCACTGGCGCTCGGCTACGACATCAACCGACTGCATGGCGCGCATTTGAAAAGAGGGAGTTATGCTGCCGCCCCTGTAAGTACTCGCGGTAACGCTTTAGTGAATAATTAACTAATTTGCACGTAAGAGTTCATTTCAGCCACTTATAAAATAAAATACTATTAGCAGTTATGAGTGACGCAAAAAATTTCTGAAATACTTCTCTGCTTTCTGAAATGATTTATTTGAACACGATGTGAAAAGTGTTACTTTTTAAAGAACGGCGTATAAATCTGTGTTCTCTGCCGGATGATAAATTGGAATAAGCGAAGAATATTAACATATGAAATACTTTGAACTTACGAAATACTTGATTTCTCCATTAATGATACATCACGAGTCATTCTGTGGATGTGTCAATAGTATGTTACAAGATTAGATGATAATGTTATGTCCCTGACAATAGTCTCTCGGATTTTCCGCGTTGAAAACTTCCCATCACTCATAACAGTAGTCCTCCCGCTATTATTGTAGCCCAACAGTCTTTAAAATTATCTGTCCACCCGTGCTTTCTATCAAAAGCTCGAATGCACTCTAACTGGTAAGAGTAACACGCTATTTGAAGCTACTCATGCTTGTACTCTTCTAAAATCAGCAGAGATTTCTGGCCAACAAAAATAAAATGGGCTTTATCCGTTATCCTAGCAGGTACTCGAGTTTTAATGAGTTTAATCAGGTCACAGCGTTAGACGAGGCCGTAGGAAATAGCCGGAGGGGTCGGCGCGTCGGTCTGCTGGTCGCCGCGGGGGAGACGTGAACGCCAAATTTGGGACACAGGCGAATCCAGCCTGAGGAGCCATCAGGGTCTTCAGAGACATTTTTACTTCCTCCCTACGGAGTAGAGAGAAAGTTATGTAATGCTGCGCGAAAAGCCGGCGAAATTTCGGCAGAGAAACTCTCATTACACAGCTCTATTAACAAAAAAAAGTGAATAAATCCAGTTGCTAAATTTAGAAAATGAAATCCTCTAAACGTAGTGTAGCCAGAATCCATGTTTCGTGGCACCTTGACGAAAAATCGGAGCAAGTGACACATAAAAATCTGTCCGTCGCGTATCTGTCCCTCTGTCAACAAGGATAGCGGGTAATTTTTTCAACCGATTTTCTCAAACGTTGATATTTCCCTTTCAAACTGGCTGATGTCACGCCCTCTTGAATTTGAAGGCTGTATTTTAATTTTAAAGGGTACTTTACATGAAGCTCTTGTGATATTTTCAAAATTTAAAAAATTGATTCCCTTGTTTTTTAAGTGAATGGTTCAGGTTTCATGTTTGTAGAAAACAATAATTTTTGCAAAAGTTCAAAACCTTAATGAAATCTTTTTTAAAGATAGATTTTGAAATAAGTTCATGTACAAATTTTCGAAAATTTGAGTACTTTTTATGTAATTTTGCAGGAAGATACAGGCGAAAAGAACGTGCTGTTTTAGCACCACTGGTTTAAGAGTTGGTTTGTTTAAGGTCATTACCAGCTACGTCACTGGCTACTACATGACTTATTTTTAACATTGGGTTATCGGTAAATGAAATTCTTAAGGACAACATGAAAACACACAAACATCCATGCCCGAGCAGGATTCGAGCCCGCAAACCTTCGCCGAACCGAGACAGCCTTCAGCTTTGGCGTTCTTGTCTATTCAGGCTGACAGACCTGAACGGTTGGGATAGATTTTACAAGAAGTTAGCTATTGAATTTGCGGTGTCTTTCGAAATAACTGATCTAAGGTCCGTTCGCTGTAACTTCACTCCGCATGTCAACAAACTTTGAATGTATCCCTCCACTCAGTAGTTCTTGATTGGCTACGCCATTCGCGCCACGACCATACTCAAATGCCGGCACGTGTCACAGCCAGAACTGCCATAGCATACTATTTTCACTAATACTTCTTAAATACTCCTAAAATACCAACCAAAATATGCAGATATTTTACTTCCTATTAATATTTTGTTGAAAAATCACAGAACTTACATTTACGTGTGTTCTTGCAAGGTCAACAGTAAAATCTCGCCCGAAGCACGAATCTCTATAGAATGTACAGTGACGTTCTTTTAAAATTTGGCAGTCCCGAATCTTCATTAACCACATCAAGAATTTTATTTGATGTTGGAAATTCGTTTCCAAGTGAATTTGAAGTTAGATCGAAAAAATGTGCAAGAGAATGCGAATGACTGATTAACAAATTCATCGTACCCGCCCTCCAACAGTCTCGCTCTACATTTCTTCTTACGCGGAGAAGTTACCTTTCCAATGACTTAATTCATTACACCGTTTTCAAACACTTCTGACACCGCCACCTGCAATTCAGCAGTCATTTCTTCCACCTGCCACAAAGTCATTGATGAATTTTTAGCCGCTATTTATTAAAACACATTAATACCACCTTCTTCTCACCACTCTGGAAGAAGTGAGTGATGTGAAAAAAAAAATCGATGCAATGAGCAAACACACCTTTCACTGACCAAACAAAATACAGCATTCTTTCAGAACTGTCATTCGAGAACGGAACTGCAACTGATAAAATTTGGCAGGAGCGGCGCCGACGGCCTGGCAAACGAACGTTATCTCAAAGAGGTCCGTTGGCAGCTAAAGGTTGGCAGTTAAGGTCACGCTCGTTGTCTGATTTTACTTTAACGCAAAGGAGAAAATTATTTCGACTGTTTGTGTAGAGAGTCATGCAATAAATCAATTTTGAATGGGACCTAACTCCTATAGCGCACGACGCCCTGAAGGAGAGTGTGGTGTCCGTCAGCCAATGAGAACAAGTGACAACCACCTGCATTTGTTTACCTGCTGAGTAAATTTAGAGCGAACGGACCTTAGTTCGTTCGTGGTATTAAGGAATACATTAGGTTTCATTTAACAAGTGTAAATTATGTAAAATAAACGAGTGTTTAATGTACGTATTTGAAGTTATTAGTATTTTCGTGCATACCAACAAATACAAAGTATTTATTCTGATCCCCCAAACTCTTAAGAGATCATCAAAATGTTTCAAATTTCCAGTCATCTAATAGATATTTTATTTCTGAAAATATGAATGGCTCCCACTCTTTACGCTACTAGTATAAATGCAAAATTTTACGCCTGAATATAACTAATGAGTCACGTAATGATTCTAAAAATCAGAGTCCAATTTGTAGTGGATTTGCCTCTGTTTCTTTTCATCATTATCACAATTTATCTTAAACATTTTTACTTTCCCGTATACGTACGTATACACGGAGTGATATACGTAGTATAGGGAACGTTATGTAATGCTGCGCAAAAAAATGGCCGATTTTCAGAGGAAAAAAATTCATTGGCGGACCGTGATAACGAACTAGTGGTGCTACAGAATAGCACAGACATTCCCATATTAGTTTTCTATTTCCTTGGTTCTTCGCTACCTATTCGGAATTGCCACAAACTCTTTCTTGCCAGCTGTCATCTGTCACGGCCAAAAGTACATTTTTTTGTCATTTGCTTCATTTTTCGGTTTCCTATTGGTGGAACGGAAACATTAATTTTAGAATATTAAAGAACACAAAAAACTTAGTCATAAATGGCAATTTTCTTTTAAAAATTATGTGCCGTTTAACAGAAAATGGCGTTTTAGCGCTACTAAAATGCGAAATTTGAAGCTTGTTTTCACAGAAAATGTTTGAAACCTTTATGAAAGAACTCAATATCCAGAATAAATTTTATTTGAAGAAAAAATCTCTATCTTCAGTTTTGTAGTTGGAGAAAGACGTCGAAAAAAATTCAAACTTTCACAATTTTCGAAATTTCCGAGTTATCCGTGAAAATCGTACCTATGCCATGTTAATACGTGTATATTACTCTATTCATACAAGAAATGTATGAATTTTTGCTCTTTCTAGCAGGCCGTAAACAATGCCTCTCTCAGCTGTATGGGATGTTTAGGTAAATAATTAAGGATACGATTAGCAGCATTACTTTTTCTGTACCAATTTGTTGATATTTTTCCGTTGTCATGTTTGCTATTGATATCTCGAAAGTTTACAGATTGATTATTTTTTTTCCATAGTGAATTGAATTAATCACAAGAATTAAACATATTGAGCAAATTTAATGTGTCATTTTCATCAACAATAATTAATAGGTCATCTACATATCTTTTGCAGTAAAACAATTTAAAAGAGGTAGGATTGATTCTTCAAGTCTACCCTTAACAATTTCTGGAAACACTGAACTCAGTGAACCACTAATTGGAGTTTCAGTCAATCATTGATAAATTACCTCATTAAATGAAAATTCTATGTTCATTGGAATACTTCTTACCACAAGAATTATTGCATGAATTCGTACTCAAGGTTAAAGTTGATTACGACGATAAATGTTCCAAAATTATCTTTATTTTTTTCTGTATTCTCAGATAAAAAGAATCTAATATCACCTGAGAGAGTGTCTTATTCATCTCTTCCTATTCCCAACTACCTTTAAAACAAGCAAATTTTAAGAGAACTATTACTGAGATTTAGGCGAGATACGAAAATTCATTCGTCCCTGTGTTGTATGTAAACTTTTCCTTTACAGACCAAGAGCAACAGACGAGGTTGTGAATAGCGATAAGACTTAATAAAGGAAGTTTTGTTTAAATTTATTTTTGGTTTTGTTTGATTCTTTCAAGGCACCCCACCTGCGAGAAGAAATGTTAGATAGAAGGGCTTTAGTTAATTCAAGGTAATCCATTTATGAGCGAAACATTCTTCTGTTCCCATCTACCGTCAGTTAAACAATCAATTTCTAAGAATGAGGTTACGGCCAGATATTAAAATTTATTCATAGAAATGTGTTTATTTCCATTGTGTGAATGCTGTTTTCTTGAGTGTCAAATGTGTTCAGTAACATCTTCCATGATATATCACTTTTGAATGCACTTGATGCAACATGAAACCGGTTAATCCTTTACGTGGACAGTTTCAGTAGTGAATCTTTTGCACAATTCTCTTTGGATATTTTTATGGTGAAGCCTCCAGTATAAAATATATCACTGAGAATTATTCGGTTCTCATGAGAATTTTTTTTCCGGAAGAACATCTAGGCAGAATCGTGAGAGATTTTCTACTGGAAAGTATCCCATTGTAAATATTTTAGGTTATGTTAATTTTCGTAACCTAGGTGTACACATTAATTGGTAACAGTACACGTCGTTCTGTACATCGTGTACACGCGACATCGTGTACGTTCCAGTGTACAGCTCAAGCATACATTCATTTGGGCCAAACTACACGTTTCGTACACAGAAACGCATATCATGGCAAGCTCTTGTTCATATCCATACATTGGAGATGCGCACTCCGTGCATGTTTTCCCGTACATTCGCGTAAGTTAGCGTAAACGCCCATTTTCGCGATGGACTCCGTTTGTATTCAAGAATAATTTGGTCATGTTAAGCATATTGAAACGATTATTCTTATTCAAAGCGCTGCTATCTCATTTACTACTGAAAACTACATAAAATTCTATATCTTAGTTATTGGTTTTGTTCAATTGCAATAACCAATGAATCCTAGTATAAAGGGCGCCAGGAAAACAATTTCAAGTATCAAGAAAATTTCCTGTATTTAAATTACACCACTACCTTGCTGGCTCATTCGTCGGATTCTCGGTTTGATGACAATTCGCTTACCTGTATGTGCAAATTTGCTACCGAATCTGTCCTCTGTACAGAGAAGCACCAAATCTGAAAGTTTTATCTTATTCTGAATTTCTTGCACAAATAACGTGCTATGTTGCACAATAATAATCTTTTTAAATTCGTTTAAAAACAATTTATTTAAATGCAAAGGTAATTTTAACATTTGGTAATGACCTTTGAATTAAATTTCTAACGTTCGTTAGCATGATATACCCCGAACCCTCTTGTCAGTCGTCGGATGGCCCCCGAAGAACTAACCTGGAACTTCCACGACGTCTTCCGGTCTTCGTTCGTCTGGGCCGGACCCGATGTCGTCTACTTCATTCTTCAGTGTTGCTTCTAGTATCTGTCTTTCGCATCTGCAGCTAACCTAGCATCTCGAGTTATTTTTCCCTAATATGCGCAACAATTGTGCGCCTACCCACGAACTCAAAAAATCGAAAAAATGTCTCTGCTAACTAATATTTGTAGCCAAGTCTCTTCACAAACTCATTTGCTCCGCCACGACATTGCGGACATATTTTATAGTCTCTATCCTGATTTATTGAATTAACGTTCTCCACTTAATCACACGCTGTTGTCACCGAAACCATTTATAATAACTGAAATGTCGTATCGTCAGTACAACGCGGTGAACCAGTTTATTTTGCAAATCAAATTTTTGTCAATAAATGATTAACAGTTGCAACCTAATTAATTCAATTAATTAACTTCACGAATCAATCTCCTGACTAATATTCCGTATCGGTATTACGGCACAGCGATACTATCAAACAAAATCGAAGTTAGATTCCGCGTTCTTATCAAAAGATCCGTCCGCCTCCGTGTCTGGATGAGGAGAGAGCTCTTGTGCATATGAGTGTGACATACTGTTTGATTTTTCTCCCACTACTCAAAATAATCAACTCCTTGGGAACGCATATGCGCCATGTACACCGAGCTCCTGCGTTTACCGTCGAATGTTTGAACCGCCATTTTGCATATCACAATATTTTGAGTTAGTCATGACCGCTTCTACAAAAATGTTTAGGTAAATAAGCTTATAACTACACTAATATATTTCCTTCCTGCGAAAATTTCAACTAATATCTAGCGTGAAAAAGTGACATCTCGACTTATTTGATTTTGATTAGTGGTCTCAAGTCATTGATATAGATTTCTACATAAGAAAATACAATAAAGTAATAGTTTTCTACAGCAAGGCATTCATCAAATTAAAATCCACGTATAGAACTCCAATATTACGTACATTTTTTAAAATGAGAATTAATCTCAAATAGTGTATTCTTTATAATATCATTTAGCAGTTGGGCGTTCATATACATACTTCTAGAGAGCATTTAAATCAAATGACTTGCGCTATTCTTTCTATAACTTTAAATTTAGTTTCCTTTTGAATTAATTCACATACTATTTCAGGCTATCGCGTTTTGATATTTGTTTTTCATTTATTTCAAGCTGTTTTACTCTAATTTAAAACGTTTGTTCTTTGTGTTGTTCCATAGCACATATCTTCCCCTATTAAATCCGCGTACCTGTGCGATAACTCTTGCATGTGAAACCCCACACTCATCCCTATCCTCCTATTTCCATTCTAAGAGGGAAACGTGTTTATTTTTTTTTAAATCTATAAATGTAACTTCCAATCTATTAAGACAATATCAAATAAAAATAAAACAACAATGCAATTTTAAAGAAGTTTTCAAATAATACTTATTTAGTATTATGACGAGTTTTCTTGAAACAACTCACGACACTTATCATGCAATGTTCTTTGGCAGTTAGCTTTCAGTTTTTCGTGATAGAAACATGTTAGCTTTTTACTTCTGAGAAAGCTTTGAGACTGAAGACGCTAACTTGAAAATTATAACCAAATCATTGCTGATAACAAAAACACCGGTATAGGTAAAACACAAACACAGTCTTCGCTCTTCAGATAACACCCACATCCCTCCACAATTAAGTACCCACCACTTATAGACTTCGGTAAAACTTTAATTGAATGGATTCACTACATACATAAGAAACAACTTCATAGGTATCAAGCAACTAAAATTTTACATCTACTTGCTGGAGAGCAAATTGCGAATTAATGATTATGCAAATAAACCTTGTCAGACTGCGAAAACTACTGTGTATACAGAAAACGTCAATAAAAGATGGAAGAATCTAGTCTTCTAAGCGTGTCGTCACAAAAATGGCTACCAGCAACAAGGGCTGAAATATACAAGTGAAATTGGTAATATCGAAACGCCGAACCAGACATTTAACTGAATGTCCAAAACTCATGCTCATATTGTAGATTATTAATGTTTTTTGGAGGTCTTGGGCCTCAAAATTTTAGTTTTTAAGGTCCTTGAACGCTTTGTGTTACGCGATATTTGACGATAGGCACCAAGTGTTCAAAAGTATCCGCACACGTGGCTGAAAATGACTTACCAGTTTCTGACGCCCTCCATCGGTAATGCTGAAATTCAATAGGGTGTTGGCCCACCCTTCGCCTTGATGACAGCTTCCACTCTCTCAGACATACTTTCAATCAGGTGCTGGAAGGTTTCTTGGGGAATGGCAGCCCATTCTTCACGGAGTGCTGCACTGAGGAGAGGTATTGATGTACGTCGGTGAGGCCTGGCACAAAGTCGGCGTTCCAAAACATCCCATAGGTTTTCGATTGGATTCAAGTCAGAACTCAGTGCAGGTCAGTCCATTATAGAGAAGTTATTGTCGTGTAACCACTCCGCCACAGACCATGCAGTATGAACAGATGCTCGGCCGTGTTGAAAGATGCAATCGCCATCTCCGAATTGCTTTTCAACAGTGGGAAGCAAGAAGAAAGAAGGCAAGTGGAGAGAAAGAAGAAGGTGTTTAAAATATCAACATAGGTCTGTGCCGTGATAGTACTACGCAAAACAAGAGGTACATCCCCCTCCATAAAATACACGAACATACCATAACATCACCGCCTCTGAATTTCTCTATTGGCACTACACACGCTCGCGGATGACGTTCACACTGCATTAAACATATCAACATTCTGCCATCGGGTCGCCACATTGTGTACCGTGATCGTCACTCCACACCGCGTTTTTCTACTGATCAATTGACCAATATTTATGCTCCTTTCACCAAGCAAAGTGTTGTATAACGTTTACCTGCGTGATGTATGACTTACGAGCAGCCGTTCGAAAATGAAGTCAAAGTTTTCTCCCCTTTCGCCTCACTGTCACAGTGCTTGAAGTGGATCCTGAAGCAGTTTGCAATTCCTATATGATAGTCTGGATAGATATCTTCCTACTTACACTTGCACTTTACGACCCTCTTCAACAGTGGGCGATCTCTGTCAGTCAACAGACGGTGTCGGCCTGTACACTTTTCTGCTGTACGTGTTCCTTTTATTTATTTATTTACTTACGTCAAAAAGTGTAAAAAACTGTGTGTGACGAGCTATGGGGAGAAGTGAATTTTGTGCACGTTTTCATCATTCTGTAATCTCTAACCTAAACCATATTCTAATCGAATTTTGAATACAGAAAAGAGTGGATTTCTTCAAGGTTTGTTGACAAAATATTCCCTCCTATATAATAAAATATATTTTCAAAAGTAAATTATCTATAAACTCCTTCCTGAATCCTCATGTTCTTCAAGAAAGAATAATATTTTTGACGCGATAATATGGAAACCAAAAATTTGAATAACTTTATTTCCCACTGAAATTCAGAAGACGTGCACAAATAATGAAGTTACATATCATTTATGTTATGTTACAAGTTATCCTTTACGTTTCCACTTCCCTATCACATCAGAAACAATGGCCCTAAGGAGGTTAAGAAGTGTGGAAATCTCGGGAACAGACTTCTGACACATCTGACCCCCAAACACCTGACCACGTTCGAAGACCGCGAGTTACGAGGAGCGCCCCATTCCGCGTTCTCGCGATGTCTAATGACTACTGCGGTCGCTGATATATTTTACCTGACAGGAGGTGGCAGTACATTGCACCTAAAACGAAAACGAATGTGTTTAGACGCGTCCGGATACTTCTGATCACTTACTTTAGATTCCAAAACATTGACCAGTGTTGCGGGTTGCATTTAACATGAATATTTAGCTGCTAATTTTTAAACAAATGTTGTTCCGGGTGCTATACTTATTTCAGATTATTTTCATTTGTGGACTGTATAATTGTAGCAAAAGTGGAGTACAGCATTCCCGAAACTCTTTCATAGCTCATATGGAAGATTGCTAAAGAACTTTTCAGGGTTTATAGAAAGAAAAAGTTATTGCACAAACTAAATTTAATTAACACATCACTCAAGTTCTTGCTTACATGATAAAATACATAGTACACAGTGAAACACACTTGGAGTGCACTACTAGCTAACACTTTGTCCAAGCAGTCTGATGCAGGCGCTTTACACACTGCAAATGATAAATACCTTACACGTACCAACCGGAAGTAGTCTTAGGATGCACAATTAAAAAACAATTATTACGTGTGTAGTCTTTACACAAAATGACAGATGCTTCCCGCATGCCTCCAGTCATGAAAACTCAATGAATGTCGTGCGAACTGTGAGCCGCCCGAGGTTGCACAAGGAAGATTGTACGTGCCATTAGCACAGAGCCACGGCGCACGTCACAGACCTGTGGGTCTTGCGCCGCCTTCTGAGAAACTCATCTGGCGGTTTAGCGACGACAGGATCGTCAGGATCGCGAGCGCTGGAGCGCATCGGGAGAAGGAAAGCAATAGCCTATCACAAGCTGCCATTCAAATTTGGCGATAGAGCGTTCTGGAGTGTTCCGTCCGTTGCGAGCAACGGGCGAAAAGAAGCGAGGCGCACACGTGCGATTCTGAGAATCCGTAGGCAGCATCCGGTTGCGTGGTCTCTCGGCGCAACGGCCGCGCGCTGGACGGTTACAGATCAACAGTTCTGCTTTGCGTTGTATGAAATAAGATGTTCTTATTTCTGCTTTGCTGTGGGCCAAAACAAATCCTTTATAACAAATATTTTTAGACAAATATTTTCTAAAGTCCAAGATAATACGCTTCGCCTTCGTGACATTCTCCTTCTTTAGAGACCGTATTTATACAGATTAGTTGTGTCTTAGAGCCGCAAAGGGAAGGTATGCTACTGAAATAAAATAGGAGACTATACGGTTTGAACAATTTGACAATAACATTTATAAAATTTTTAATGTTTTAATATGTGATGTGCGCATGTTTAGATTAAAAATTTAATTTCATGTACGATGTAAAAATTGAATAATTGTTAAATTTAATGGACACATCTTCATTTCTCTTCGTTTCCAGTTTTGTCCATATGTCTAACCACTTTACAGTTGATACCTGGCGTTTCTATTTCTGAGAATATTTTCTTTACTTTATGTTCTATGATTAAACATTCATTTAAAAAGAAAAAAAGTAACGTTATTATAAAAAGTACTGAAGGAATAAATTAATATATAGTCATATAACTTAAAATAATTAAAAATAATTTTATATTAAACATTAATAATTAGTATAAATAAGAAAACTATTATTGCTCCTGAAAATGACCATTGTCCCTACTCTCCTTTCCACAACGGGTTTCCTTAGGACATAGACAGAAACAAGAAATGATGTCTTCAGGAGACCTACCGCTGAGCGCGCCTATTTGAGTCATAGTCATAGAAGCGGGCGAGTGGGAGTACTCTCTGCTGCATCGAGAAAACAGTCTTTTGCACAGACAAAACTTATATGTTTTAGTTGAAGAATGAAGTATGAAAACTGGCAACTATTCTTTACATTTTCAATGTTAATATATTTCATAAGTCACAGAAATATGGCTATTTTAGGTAAAGAAAAATCAAAAACACTGTTTCAGAAAACCTTATAAAACAAAATATAACAAAGAATAAATTAACTAGAAAACCGTTGTTAAATAGACAAATTAATGAAATGAAACAGATACTGTCTTGAAATTTACAAAAACTATCCATGGGTTTTCATGAAGCCGTTTCAAGTAACTCAAGAAACTCAAGTAACTCAAGATTTCTTCGTCTGTTTTAGCCCTTCAGCAAAGATAAACAAAAATATGACTACAAGTAATGGGAAAAAATCCACAAAAACAGCTTTCAATATCTTTAATTTTGCGTACAGAGATCGAAAATACTTATATACGAACAATTTGAATAAGTAAAATGTTCGTTTGGAATACAAAAATACTCACACAAGTGGGCGCGGCAGGGCACGGAATGCTGCCGACAGCAGTTTTCTTTATTTTCAAATCTCCTTTATAACTGATAGGGAAGAGGTAATGGAACGGAGAATTTTGCGTTTCGTTTAGAATGTTGCGAAGTGAGAATACTGAAACCCTCTAACATGTCAAATAGTTGTACTCCATTTTAGAATAATAAAAGCATGGAGTGCTGCCGCGCGCCCTCCACAAGGTTAAAAAAGGAAACTGTCCCTCTTCTTCATCCAATACAAAATCGCATTCTCCCATTATAAAACCCGAGGGCAGACAACTGCAGGACAGTCGGCACGAGTGATAGGATCTGATAAGTTATCAGGGTCCGGCATCCAGTTACTTCTTTTTCGATATCAGAGTCCGACCATAGATGTTTCGGTCGACAATTCGCCGTTTTCCGGGGCACGATTATTATACTTTCTCTTCTGACGGAGAAAAGGAGAGAAAGAAAAAAGATCACACCGCCAGAGCGGGAAAGAAAAACTCGATTTCTAAAAGATTAATTAATTAAAATTATTTTAACACATAATCATATACTATATGTAACTTGACTTAACGACCTAATGTAAGTCAATTATTTTCAACCAATCGAAAACAGTAGTACGTTCACGTTAAAATCGTGTCTAAAGCTTTCATTCTTTTGCGTCTGAAGCTGGGTTTCACTGATCTCAACAATATACTCACAGCGTTGGCAACGGCTCTCCTGTGTCGGCAGTTTCTCTGGAAACGCTGTGGAATGCTCGTAAGTTAGCGTGAAAGAGCAATTGAGTGTCGGTCCGCGAGATGCGGTAAGTATTTCAGTCTTCACGTGTATGCGAACGCGAAATTATATGATATATCGCGCCATCCTCGAGTGAAATATAAAATCCAACGAGCTGCGAATAATTGGGAATATTGTCGGTTTTGGGGAATATGTTTCTTGCAAATTGTAATGATTTTAAGCACAAATTACGCGAAAACTACTTTTTGTAATTCTGCATCACCATTTGGAAAGATCTAATACTTTAAAGAGACTTGTTTAAAATAAAAATTTTTTAGCTTCAATTTTACAATTATAAAATAATAACTTTGTCCAATTTTCAAAAATGTAGGATGTTCTTCCGAAAGGAGACTAGCACCAATATTTTTCACCTCTCTTTGATACATACAAAGAGCGAATTTAAAGAAAAAGTTGGGAGCATGTTTTATAGAAAATGTTTAAAATTTGCTTTCACGCAATTTCACGCAAAATGGTGCATAAACTATCAACATGTGTCAAAAATCTTACTTTACCTTTTTTCAAAATCTGTATCTAGAGGACAGATTTCATTAATGGGAAAAATATAGCTTCAATACTTATGTTGCAGGAAGACGACGAGCATAATTTGTATATAGCAATTTTGCAAATTTGTATATTAGCAATCAAAAATTCAGAGATTTAAATAAAATGAGACTTGAAAGCATTATTTACATTAACGAGAGCTAAGTTTGATCACCAACGTTTTTGCCATTTTTGAGAAAAATTTATAAAATATTTTAGGTTTTCAAGTAAAGGAAACCTCAATATACTCTAAAAAACCAAAAGAGCCGTTTCAAACATAGAAAGCCTCGAGATATTTTAAGTTCTTTGAGAAATGTCAATTCCGAAGAAAATCGGCTGAACGGTTTAGGTTCTAGCGTTGACACACGGACAGATGATGGACTGAGATTTTCGGTGATAGCGATGACACACGGACAAGCAAATATCTTGCCATCAATTATTTTTTGGTAACAAAGACCTACAAGGCAGATCCTGAGTACACAACGTGTTAGAGTAAGAAATGTACCATATTTATGGGAACATAATGTATCCACTTCTTTGCTTCCGGGCCTAAATTTAAAAATTTCTCTGTGGAAATTCACCGTTTTCTGGCGCAATATCACTAGTTATTTATATGTAAAGGCGAGAAAGTAAAATTCGCTTGTTGTTGAACCCCTGTTACAAAAGAAATCATTTTGGAGAAACCGGCTTCTTGCCAGTCTTATATTCAGCCTCTCTCAGCGTGAAAGGAGATCGACTGTTTGTTATTTATTGAATATTACCCTAACGAGAATATTTTTTGGTTTTGATTTTATTCAAACCGGTGTTATTTCTTTACGTAGAAATGGAGTATGTAAGAGTCTAGGGTCTACACTATCCTCTGCCGGTCATTTACCCCGAAAACGTATGTCCCTTCATTTTTCACCTTATGAAATTTATGAATCGTAACACGTATTACTTTTTTTTCAGGGAATATTTTAGTGTAGTAGCAGGAGTTGGAGTGGCCGCAGTTGCTGCGGTAGGAGTGGTGGCCGCTGTGGGCGGTGTGTGGCGTCGAGATGTAAATACTACTTTCTGCCACATTTTTATCTAGCATTTATCATTTCTTTTTTATCTCATCTTTACACGATGCTCGTAATAGATTCAAGTTTTAGTTTCTGTTCAGAATCTGGAATCCCGTACGAACATTGTTAATTTTGTTAGATGTAGACTAAACTTTCTTGAAACCACGCGCATTTATTACAAAATGTAGGTAATTGTGCACCTTCCAAAATGCACTTATAAATGTCAAAACTGACATGAAAAAGCAGTCATTTTGATATATCTGAATTCACTCTTGTCTTCTTGCGGGTGTGGAAAGAAATATCTATTGGAATTTTAAAAACATAGATATAATAACTGTAGGATTTTGCAATTAGCATATTTATTTCTATTTCTCCACATTCCGGAAACACGATGGTCCAATCTGTAACGTGTACGAAGCAAAGAGTTTACAACTTGACCGACTGCGCAGGGGGCGCAGAGGGTTGGCGCGCTGCGCGCCGTGAGCGCGGAAGGGGAGGACGAGGTGCCGGCGCCGAGGCGCCCGAGAATTCATGGCGGGCGGATATTCACTCGCGTGAACATCTGCGAGGAGTGGCGGGGGACGGCGAGGGAGCGCGTGTCCGCCGAATACCGCGAGTACGAAGAGGCCACTGAGGAAGAGGAGGAGGAGACGGCGGAGGAGGACCGGAGCGGCGACGCCGTCATTCGCCGCCTGACGGAGTTCAGACGAGAAGCGCTCGTTGGCAGGAGCCCTGCTCTGTCTCCGCGCACCCTCACGGGCAGCATGCCCGAGCCTGCGGCCGACGCACGACCCCGCCTCAAGCTCGTCGTGGAGCATGAGTGCAAGGAGAAGGCTCGGCCACGCCCGGACCCCGACCCGGACGTCCCCTGGCTGCACCTCACGATATATGAGGAGTGGCGGGGGCGAAAGCGCCGCTGGATTTGGGAGGCCGTGGTGGCGGAGGGCGCGGAGCGACGCGGCCTCTCTCCCACTCCGGACGTCAGCCAATGGACTGAGTGGGAGAAAGACCCCACGCGGCCGAGCCCTCTTGACCTTCCGCCGGCACCTGACGAGCCGCTAGTCCTGGCACTGGCTCGGCAGGCGGGAGGCTACCCCGGCCCGGGTCTCGTGCCGCGGGCACCGCTGCACATATGGCCCGCCGAGATGCGGCGGCGGCGGCAGCAAGAGGAGGTGCTGCTGGCGCAGGAGCAAGGGCAGCGGCAAGAGGAGGTGCGGCCCGGCCCCTCCGGGCTCCCCTCCCCCATGGTGCTGGCGGCCGTGGCCTTCGGGTCCGCCCCCGCGCCCGAGGGAGAGGCGGCTGCAGAGCAGGACGAGGGCGGCAGCGGCACTCTTCGGAGAGGGCGCGGAACGACTGACCGCTTCCGAGGGCCGTTCGCTCCGCGCCTGCCCCGAGGCGGTCCATCGCGGCGGCCGCCAGGCTGAGCACTTGCTGCTCGGGAACGGTGCACCACACTCCCCACGCCCCCGCACCGCTGGCACGATGTGCGGCGGCACGAAGAGGAAGAAAACGGCTGCATGAATTGCAGTATCTGCGGCAAGGGGTGCAACGGCCTGGCTCCCACGCGCTCATATCTCTGTCACTACCAGCCTTACTTTCATGACGGCCTCCCAGCTGAGCACGTGCTGCTCGGGAACTTTGCACCACACTCCCCACGCCCCCTCACCGCTGGCACGATGTGCGGCGGCAGGAGGAGGAGGAAAACGGCTGCATGAATTGCAGTATCTGGGGCAAGGGGTGCAACGGCCTGGCTCCCACGCGCTCATATCTCTGTCACTACCAGCCTTACTTTCATGGTGGCCTCCCAGCTGACCACGTGCTGCTCGGGAACTTTGCACCACACTCCCCACGCCCCCTCACCGCTGGCACGATGTGCGGCGGCAGGAGGAGGAGGAAAACGGCTGCATGAATTGCAGTATCTGCGGCAAGGGGTGCAACGGCCTGGCTCCCACGCGCTCATCTCTCTGTCACTACCAGCCTTACTTTCATGACGGCCTCCCAGCTGAGCACGTGCTGCTCGGGAACTTTGCACCACACTCCCCACGCCCCCTCACCGCTGGCACGATGTGCGGCGGCAGGAGGAGGAGGAAAACGGCTGCATGAATTGCAGTATCTGCGGCAAGGGGTGCAACGGCCTGGCTCCCACGCGCTCATCTCTCTGTCACTACCAGCCTTACTTTCATGACGGCCTCCCAGCTGAGCACGTGCTGCTCGGGAACTTTGCACCACACTCCCCACGCCCCCTCACCGCTGGCACGATGTGCGGCGGCAGGAGGAGGAGGAAACGGCTGCATGAATTGCAGTATCTGGGGCAAGGGGTGCAACGGCCTGGCTCCACGCGCTCATATCTCTGTCACTACCAGCCTTACTTTCATGACGGCCTCCCAGCTGAGCACGTGCTGCTCGGGAACTTTGCACCACACTCCCCACGCCCCCTCACCGCTGGCACGATGTGCGGCGGCAGGAGGAGGAGGAAAACGGCTGCATGAATTGCAGTATCTGCGGCAAGGGGTGCAACGGCCTGGCTCCCACGCGCTCATCTCTCTGTCACTACCAGCCTTACTTTCATGGTGGCCTCCCAGCTGACCACGTGCTGCTCGGGAACTTTGCACCACACTCCCCACGCCCCCTCACCGCTGGCACGATGTGCGGCGGCAGGAGGAGGAGGAAAACGGCTGCATGAATTGCAGTATCTGGGGCAAGGGGTGCAACGGCCTGGCTCCCACGCGCTCATATCTCTGTCACTACCAGCCTTACTTTCATGGTGGCCTCCCAGCTGACACGTGCTGCTCGGGAACTTGCACCACACTCCCCACGCCCCCTCACCGCTGGCACGATGTGCGGCGGCAGGAGGAGGAGGAAAACGGCTGCATGAATTGCAGTATCTGCGGCAAGGGGTGCAACGGCCTGGCTCCCACGCGCTCATCTCTCTGTCACTACCAGCCTTACTTTCATGACGGCCTCCCAGCTGAGCACGTGCTGCTCGGGAACTTGCACCACACTCCCCACGCCCCCTCACCGCTGGCACGATGTGCGGCGGAAGGAGGAGGAGGAAAACGGCTGCATGAATTGCAGTATCTGGGCAAGGGGTGCAACGGCCTGGCTCCCACGCGCTCATATCTCTGTCACTACCAGCCTTACTTTCATGGTGGCCTCCCAGCTGAGCACGTGCTGCTCGGGAACTTTGCACCACACTCCCCACGCCCCCTCACCGCTGGCACGATGTGCGGCGGAAGGAGGAGGAGGAAAACGGCTGCATGAATTGCAGTATCTGGGGCAAGGGGTGCAACGAGCTGGCTCCCACGCGCTCATATCTCTGTCATACCAGCCTTACTTTCATGACGGCCTCCCAGCTGAGCCACGTCTGCTCGGGAACTTTGCACCACACTCCCCACGCCCCCTCACCGCTGGCACGATGTGCGGCGGCAGGAGGAGGAGGAAAACGGCTGCATGAATTGCAGTATCTGGGCAAGGGGTGCAACGGCCTGGCTCCCACGCGCTCATATCTCTGTCACTACCAGCCTTACTTTCATGGTGGCCTCTCCAGCTGAGCACGTGCTGCTCGGGAACTTTGCACCACACTCCCCACGCCCCTCACCGCTGGCACGATGGCGGCGGCAGGAGGAGGAGGAAAAACGGCTGCATGAATTGCAGTATCTGCGGCAAGGGTGCAACGGCCTGGCTCCCACGCGCTCATATCTCTGTCACTACCAGCCTTACTTTCATGATGGCCTCCCAGCTGAGCACGTGCTGCTCGGGAACTTTGCACCACACTCCCCACGCCCCCTCACCGCTGGCACGATGTGCGGCGGCAGGAGGAGGAGGAAAACGGCTGCATGAATTGCAGTATCTGGGGCAAGGGGTTGCAACGGCCTGGCTCCCACGCGCTCATATCTCTGTCACTACCAGCCTTACTTTCATGGTGGTCCTCCCAGCTGAGCACGTGCTGCTCGGGAACTTTGCACCACACTCCCCACGCCCCCTCACCGCTGGCACGATGTGCGGCGGCAGGAGGAAGGAGGAAACGGCTGCATGAATTGCAGTATCTGCGGCAAGGGGTGCAACGGCCTGGCTCCCACGCGCTCATATCTCTGTCACTACCAGCCTTACTTTCATGAGCTGGCCTCCCAGCTTGAGCACGTGCTGCTCGGGAACTTTGCACCACACTCCCCACGCCCCCTCACCGCTGGCACGATGTGCGGCAGGCACGACGAGGAGGAAAACGGCTGCATGAATTGCAGTATCTGCGGCAAGGGGTGCAACGGCCTGGCTCCCACGCGCTCATATCTCTGTCACTACCAGCCTTACTTTCATGGTGGCCTCCCAGCTGAGCACGTGCTGCTCGGGAACTGTGCACCACACTCCCCACGCCCCCTCACCGCTGGCACGATGTGCGGCGGCACGAAGAGGAGGAAAACGGCTGCATGAATTGCAGTATCTGCGGCAAGGGGTGCAACGGCCTGGCTCCCACGCGCTCATATCTCTGTCACTACCAGCCTTACTTTCATGGCGGTCTCCCAGCTGAGCACGTGCTGCTCGGGAACTGTGCACCACACTCCCCACGCCCCCTCACCGCTGGCACGATGTGCGGCGGCACGAAGAGGAGGAAAACGGCTGCATGAATTGCATTATCTGCGGCAAGGGGTGCAACGGCCTGGCTCCCACGCGCTCATATCTCTGTCACTACCAGCCTTACTTTCATGACGGCCTCCCAGCTGAGCACGTGCTGCTCGGGAACTGTGCACCACACTCCCCACGCCCCCCTCACCGCTGGCACGATGTGCGGCGGCACGAAGAGGAGGAAAAACGGCTGCATTAATTGCAGTATCTGCGGCAAGATATGCAACGGCCTGGCTCCCACGCGCTCATATCTCTGTCACTACCAGCCTTACTTTCATGGCGGTCTCCCAGCTGAGCACGTGCTGCTCGGGAACTGTGCATCACACTACCCACGCCCCCTCACCGCTGGCACGATGTGCGGCGGCACGAAGAGGAGGAAAACGGCTGCATGAATTGCAGTATCTGCGGCAAGGGGTGCAACGGCCTGGCTCCCACGCGCTCATATCTCTGTCACTACCAGCCTTACTTTCATGGCGGGTCTCCCCAGCTGAGCACGTGCTGCTCGGGAACTGTGCACCACACTCCCCACGCCCCCTCACCGCTGGCACGATGTGCGGCGGCACGAAGAGGAGGAAAACGGCTTCATGAATTGCAGTATCTGCGGCAAGGGGTGCAACGGCCTGGCTCCCACGCGCTCATATCTCTGTCACTACCAGCCTTACTTTCATGGCGGTCTCCCAGCTGAGCACGTGCTGCTCGGGAACTGTGCACCACACTCCCCACGCCCCCTCACCGCTGGCACGATGTGCGGCGGCACGAAGAGGAGGAAAACGGCTGCATGAATTGCATTATCTGCGGCAAGGGGTGCAACGGCCTTGCTCCCACGCGCTCATATCTCTGTCACTACCAGCCTTACTTTCATGACGGCCTCCCAGCTGAGCACGTGCTGCTCGGGAACTTTGCACCACACTCCCCACGCCCCCGTCACCGCTGGCACGATGTGCGGCGGCACGAAGAGGGGGAAAACGGCTGCATGATTTGCAGTATCTGCGGCAAGATATGCAACGGCCTGGCTCCCACGCGCTCATATCTCTGTCACTACCAGCCTTACTTTCATGGTGGCCTCCCAGCTGAGCACGTGCTGCTCGGGAACTTGCACCACACTCCCCACGCCCCCTCACCGCTGGCACGATGTGCGGCGGCACGAAGAGGAGGAAAACGGCTGCATGAATTGCAGTATCTGCGGCAAGATATGCAACGGCCTGGCTCCCACGCGCTCATATCTCTGTCACTACCAGCCTTACTTTCATGGCGGTCTCCCAGCTGAGCACGCTGCTGCTCGGGAACTGTGCATCACACTCCCCACGCCCCCTCACCGCTGGCACGATGTGCGGCGGCACGAAGAGGAGGAAAACGGCTGCATGAATTGCATTATCTGCGGCAAGGGGTGCAACGGCCTGGCTCCCACGCGCTCATATCTCTGTCACTACCAGCCTTACTTTCATGACGGCCTCCCAGCTGAGCACGTGCTGCTCGGGAACTTTGCACCACACTCCCCACGCCCCTGTCACCGCTGGCACGATGTGCGGCGGCACGAAGAGGAGGAAAACGGCTGCATGATTTGCAGTATCTGCGGCAAGATATGCAACGGCCTGGCTCCCACGCGCTCATATCTCTGTCACTACCAGCCTTACTTTCATGACGGCCTCCCAGCTGACCACGTGCTGCTCGGGAACTTTGCACCACACTCCCCACGCCCCCTCACCGCTGGCACGATGTGCGGCGGCAGGAGGAGGAGGAAAACGGCTGCATGAATTGCAGTATCTGAGGCAAGGGGTGCAACGGCCTGGCTCCCACGCGCTCATATCTCTGTCACTACCAGCCTTACTTTCATGGTGGCCTCCCAGCTGAGCACGTGCTGCTCGGGAACTTTGCACCACACTCCCCACGCCCCCTCATCGCTGGCACGATGTGCGGCAGCACGACGAGGAGGAAAACGGCTGCATGAATTGCAGTATCTGCGGCAAGGGGTGCAACGGCCTGGCTCCCACGCGCTCATATCTCTGTCACTACCAGCCTTATTTTCATGGCGGCCTCCCAGCTGAGCACGTGCTGCTCGGGAACTTTGCACCACACTCCCCACGCCCCCTCACCGCTGGCACGATGTGCGGCAGCACGACGAGGAGGAAAACGGCTGCATGAATTGCAGTATCTGCGGCAAGGGGTGCAACGGCCTGGCTCCCACGCGCTGATATCTCTGTCACTACCAGCCTTACTTTCATGGTGGCCTCCCAGCTGAGCACGTGCTGCTCGGGAACTTTGCACCACACTCCCCACGCCCCCTCACCGCTGGCACGATGTGCGGCGGCACGAAGAGGAAGAAAACGGCTGCATGAATTGCAGTATCTGCGGCAAGGGGTGCAACGGCCTGGCTCCCACGCGCTCATATCTCTGTCACTACCAGCCTTACTTTCATGGTGGCCTCCCAGCTGAGCACGTGCTGCTCGGGAACTTTGCACCACACTCCCCACGCCCCCTCACCGCTGGCACGATGTGCGGCGGCACGAAGAGGAGGAAAGCGGCTTCATGAATTGCAGAATCTGCGGCAAGATATGCAACGGCCTGGCTCCCACGCGCTCATATCTCTGTCACTACCAGCCTTACTTTCATGGTGGCCTCCCAGCTGAGCACGTGCTGCTCGGGAACTTTGCACCACACTCCCCACGCCCCCACGCCGCTGGCACGATGTGCGGTAGCACGACGAGGAGGAAAACGGCTGCATGAATTGCAGTATCTGCGGCAAGGGGTGCAACGGCCTGGCTCCCACGCGCTCATATCTCTGTCACTACCAGGCTTACTTTCATGGCGGTCTCCCAGCTGAGCACGTGCTGCTCGGGAACTGTGCACCACACTCCCCACGCCCCCTCACCGCTGGCACGATGTGCGGCGGCACGAAGAGGAGGAAAACGGCTGCATGAATTGCATTATCTGCGGCAAGGGGTGCAACGGCCTTGCTCCCACGCGCTCATATCTCTGTCACTACCAGCCTTACTTTCATGACGGCCTCCCAGCTGAGCACGTGCTGCTCGGGAACTTTGCACCACACTCCCCACGCCCCGTCACCGCTGGCACGATGTGCGGCGGCACGAAGAGGAGGAAAACGGCTGCATGAATTGCAGTATCTGCGGCAAGGGGTGCAACGGCCTGGCTCCCACGCGCTCATATCTCTGTCACTACCAGCCTTACTTTCATGGCGGTCTCCCAGCTGAGCACGTGCTGCTCGGGAACTGTGCACCACACTCCCCACGCCCCCTCACCGCTGGCACGATGTGCGGCGGCACGAAGAGGAGGTAAACGGCTGCATGATTTGCAGTATCTGCGGCAAGGGGTGCAACGGCCTGGCTCCCACGCGCTCATATCTCTGTCACTACCAGCCTTACTTTCATGGCGGCCTCCCAGCTGAGCACGTGCTGCTCAGGAACTTTGCACCACACTCCCCACGCCCCCTTACCGCTGGCACGATGTGCGGCGGCACGAAGAGGAGGAAAACGGCTGCATGATTTGCAGTATCTGCGGCAAGGGGTGCAACGGCCTGGCTCCCACGCGCTCATATCTCTGTCACTACCAGCTTTTCTCTCATGGCGGCCTCCCGTGAGTAGCGCCACCCCTACCCCTGCATGACTATCCTTCCAATAGTAGAACAAAACTATTTTTTAAGTAATATAGAAAAGTAATTAAACCTTGCCCCAAAAAGGCAATTTTCGTTAAAAATTTAGAGTCTTTTCCAGAAAATGCTGTTTAATTACTACTCGAAATGCGAAATTTGAATCTTTTTTTACAAAAACCTTTTGAAATTTCAAAAACTCCATTTGAAGCACTTACTCTCACTTATTCAAATGTGTTTACAAATTGCTAAAATGTACATTTTAAACGTACGAGAGACCTTAAAGAAATTACATTTTTGTAATTTTTAAAAAACACAAAAAATACCTAAAAATTAACTTTACGTCATATTAACGAGTGCAATTAACACTATCTGTTCGGAAAGTTTGAACAAAAAAATTGAAATAATTTTTCAGAAAATGACATTGATCGTTTCTGAAAATGCGAAATATTGGGCTAGCATTCACAGAAAACTATTCCATTTCCGAGAAATTTTAGTTGCCATTATTCAAAGCACACGTACTCATTAATATAATAATGTAAACAAATTGCCGCTAATGTAAATATTAACAGCTTGAAAGACAAATCAATAAAATTACATATTTGCAATTTTTGAAACAACAAAACAATAAAGGAAAATGGCGTTAATGATATCTCATAGAGCACATTTAGCACAACTTTTACCAAAAGTTTAAAGAAAAAATTGGAACCGTTTTTGAAAATCTGATTTTTTCAATTTTTTTTAAAATGCGCAAAGATGCGCAAAAAGTAGTAAAAATTTCAAAAAAAATGTACATTTCTTTAATGAAAGGACTCATTTTTGACAACAAATTTTATTTGAAAGAAAAAATCTCTTATCTTCAATTTTGTAGTTCTAGGAAGACGCCGAAAAAAATTCAAACTGTTGCAATTTTCGAAAATTCAGAGTTAAGCGTGAAATTGCAACCTTCCACACCTTAATAAGTGTATTTTACTCTATTCTTACAAGAAATTTAAAGAAAAAAGATTTGAGAAAATTTTGAAAATGTCCAGGGGGCTTCATGTAAAGTACCCTCAAATTTTGAAGATAGATTTTTCAAAATCGAGGCACTACGATTGAACGCAGATCGACCGGGGCATATACATTTTGGAAGAAATCACACGTATAGTTTACGCGCTAGTATTCTTCACAGACGGTTAGACAGACGGACGGACGGCCGTTTTGAAAAGACCCACTTTTTCGGTATCAGGGGACCCCAAAACGCATATTTCCCTTAAAATCTCGAAATCAATTTTCCGCAGCATTACATAACTTTCCCTATACTACGTATATTTCTCCGTATATAAGTACGTATACGGGGAAGTAAAAATAGGTGCGCCAGAAAATATTATCACGCATATGCTTTTAAACAAAACACGGATAACTAACTTAATCAGTGGACTTACAAAAACAAACGTTTGCACAAGTAAGACTAAATTGAAAATTGAATGTGAGAAGAAAGTGTTATCTTTCATCTCCACATTGCTGTGATTTGTGACTAATTCTCGGGAAATACATAAATCAATAACTCAAATTATAACACCCAAGTCATTCACATCATTTTCTTCCGACATTAAGCAAACATTTTATTATAATTTTGTTAAAAATTGCATAATATTTTCTTTCACATATACGTACGTATATACGGAGTGAAAGTTGTGTAATGGCCAAATTTCGGCGGAAACAAATTCATTGCCGGGCCGTGATAACGAAAAAGTGGATAAAACCAGTTGCTAAATTAAGAAAAAAAAACCTACTACCTGGTGTAGCCAGAATCACTCTTTCGTGGATCCCGTCTGTGAACACCACTAGCGTCTAAACCACACACGATGTCTTCCAAAATCGAAATTCCCCCGGTCGATTTGGTTTGAGTCGAAGCTTTGAGATTTTGAAAACAGATTGTTCAAAATTGGGGGGTACAAAGTTTTCTTAAAAACTTCTCCTAATTTTGTCTTTAAATTTCTTGTTATAATAGAGTAAAATTATTAAGGTGGCATAGGTCTGATTTTCACGGATAACAATGAATTTTCGAAAATTGTAAAAGTTTTAATTTTTTTGGCGTCCTCCTACCAGAACAAAATTGAAGATAGAGATTTTTCCCTTCGTTAATATTTACATTAGTGGCAATTCGTAGACATTATTACACAAATGAGTACATGTGCTTTAGATAATGCCAAGAAAAGTTTCTCGGAACACACAACCGTTTTTTGTGAATACTAGCTCAAATATCCGCATTTTGATAAACGCTCAAACTTCCATTTTTTCTTAAATGACTAAAAAAATTTTTTCGCACTTTTCAGTCTGAAGGCGGGAATTGCACTCTTTAATATGACGTAAGGTTTATCTTGAGATATTAATTTGTTATTTCAAAAAATACATAAATATAATTTTTTGAAAGTTTTCTCACATCTTTAACATGCAGATTACCCGTAACTTGTCAACATTATTATATTTGTGAATGTAAGTGCTTTGATTGACTGCAAAAGAAAATATTTGAAAACTCAAAATGTTCTGTGAAAACGAGCTTCAAATATGCATTTTACTTCCGTGTTAAAACGCCATTTACTTTAAGACGGCTACAAATTTTTAAAATAAACTTGACATTAAGACAAGGCTTTAGTGTTCGTTAATATTATAAAATTACGTATATATTCTACCAAACGGAAAAGCAAAAATTAAGAAAAATGTCAAAAGAATGTATTGTGGGATGGCGATAGATGGCAGCTGGCAAGAGTGTGTGGGAATTCTGATAACTAGTCCAGACCCAAGGAAGTAGAAACGGGATACGGGAAAGTCCTGTGCCGTTCTGTAGCACACTAATTTACGTATTTAATACCACGTAAATTTTACTATTTATAAATAATAATTGTTTGATTTGGTTTTATAAATTTGATGAGAGTTATCTTATATAGTTTAGTTATGTATTGCGTTTTAATTTATATTGAATATTTATTATTACAGTACCTAATCATGGTACACAGAGGGGTTCTGAAACGTCGTGTAGAAGAAGGGGTAAATGTTTTAAAAAAGTGTTGTCTGCCGATCAATTTTCGACCTACATTAACGGCGAGACCTCTCCTCTGTCCAGGGATGAATAAACCACTATTACTTCGGGCATTCAACGGAGGTCTATCGTCAGCCGGCCTCTTATCGTTAATATTAACTAGTTGTGCCACCAAAGCACATAATTTCTCGCATGGCTCCTAAATGCTCCGCAATATTACACCACTACAGAACCCTGCAAAGTATGTTCCTCTCCGAGACGCGATTAGAAATCCACAGATTTAACTTCCCCGACATTTATGCCCGCTACACCACGTAAGCGTGCATGGTTTGAACTCGGGCAAAGGCGCAAATACGTAAATGTCCAATTCAAGTTTAAGACAAACACAAATAACTCAGGACAAGGTATACGAACTATCCATTGTAAATATTTTTTCTTTCTTATTTATATTCAAAACGTAAATTTCAATAGGCAGCGCTTAAAGAGAACTTACATTTTTGAATATTTAAAATGCTCCGCAATAATATTCACCAAAATTAACCACCAAAGTGTATTCAACCAACAAGGTAATTACATTCGACGCCCGAACACAGTTCTTCAGAGTTAACGTGTTGGCGCTGATACCACTACGCCACACAGCGCAAGAGCGCTAGAACGTTCAATTTCCGGCGCACGAATACTAACTCTCTCTTCTCACGAAGAATTCATCAGGCGAAAAAAAATAAGAATTTCAGAACTGTTAGAGTATGTAAGTGAACGCATGGCTTCCTTTGCAAAATGTATTTCATTTAATGTTAAATGCTCGTAATTTTACTTAATTCGGCATACAGATGCACACAAGACAAAGATTGAATTTACGTGACATACGCTTAAGAAATCGAATAATAGTTGAAGAAAATGTTTAAAAGGATGCAGTTTGGGAAAACACAGACGAGTCCTGTATATTTATATGCATTGATTCATTTGTGAGATAGAAGAACTTCAAATGATTTTTAATTAATTTTCTACAATCCTCAATAATTTCAAAACAAATATTCATCCAATTAAAGTCCATGTCTGGGATTCAAATGAAGCATCCTCCGAAGTGAAACGCCCAAACACAGTAAACTTCAACAACCTCAGCCATTTCCATGTGAGTTATGACTGCTGAATATATCTATATCTTGGTCAAAATATAAATGTACCTGCTCTAGCATTAGGAAGGTGGTAATTGGCAACACGCAAAAAAACAAACTTTTGGGGCGACAAAAGAAGGACCAGAGAAGGGCATGCCTTTCAAATGCTACAACCAACTAACGAGATTAGAAAAATAACTATTGCGAGAATAACTGTGCCATTCTATAGCACAACTGGTTGATTTATTTATTTACCATCCTTATTACACATGTGCAGGAAATTTCAAGGAAATTTACAAGGACTCTTTTGAAGAGAAATTGTTTTCGTTAATTTCAAACAACAAATAAAAACCCGACTATTTCACAAAATTCTACATCAACATTTTTAAACAGCTAATACTATGCAACAGACTTTGCCTGTGGCAAACACCTCCATCGAGAGTTTTGTATTTTTAAAATATTTTTTTGCAACATAAAAAAAGCAAAACTTGCACGTAGGTATAAGGGACATATATTTTACCATTCCTAAATACGTAAGTTAAAAAAATTAAAGAAAAAATGTGAAGAGATTTCTAAAAAAACAACATTTTGGTAAACTTCTCACGCAATTTACGCACAACCATCTAGTATTTTCAAAAAACTGTATATCACATTATTTTTAGCACTAATTATGTACAGCCGAATTTGTCTAAATCAAAAACCCCTCTTCAAATTTGGAGTTTTGAAATCATTTTTTGCAATTTCCGAAACGTTGGGGACATCAATACTTATGATACCTACATCATTCTCTTATAACATCCTCCGCAATATTCAACAAGAAAATTTAATCCACACATTTCCAGCCGCTTTTACCAAAAATTTAAAATGCCCGACGAGCTTGCCAACAAAGTTCCCACCAAAAACCAAATTCTGGTTTTCAAATTAGAAGTGTCTAGACAACAGTCAACAAAATGAGGGTATATCAATTTTTAAGAATATCGGGTAACGCATTGAGCGCTAGTTTTGATCAGACACGCACAGAGAGACGGATAAAGGGTCATTTTTCCATCAATAGATATTTTCAATATCCAGAAGAAAGAAACCATGGATTTTAACTACTCGTCAAATAGGACGATCAGTACAAGTATTTCATACTTTAGCAACAGAATGGATCAGATATTTCTTTTCCAATAGCTGAAAATAGCAATTTTCGGGAACAAATTAGCCAAATTTCGACGGCAGAAAACAATACATTTTCTATTTACAAAGCATTCATAGGGAAGAAAAGAAAAAATCGATATATATATATTTATATATATATATATATATTTATATAGATAGATATATATTTTAATATTTATTTATAAAAATATAGTCATATTTATATAAATACTTATTAACCAATATAAAATATTAAAAAGAAATGCAGACTAACCTATCATCAAAAACATTACAAATATAAATACTAGAATCCTCCTGACACTGTAAGTAATCCCGCCTCTTGTCAGCGCCCACAACCGAGATTCTATTCACAGAGGACACTCTAAAGAGCCCCAAACCTTCAGAATACTGTTTTTATTCAAGGCAAGGCTCTCGGGTGTCTCAGGCATTGACCGAGCACCGGCACAATAGCCAATCCCGCGGGCTCCGCTATCGACCTGCTACTCCTCGTAACTTTAAAAATCGCTATTATTATTTAGTACCTTACTTAGATAAAATAAAGAATCGCCTGTACGCACCCACACATACAGTTCTTTTGAATTAATTTTCGACTATGCCTAAGTGTTATTTTTGGACGTTTGACATATAGAACAATACTGATATTGAACATTTGGTGTAGTGGAATTTGTAGGATATGAGACAATTAAAATTATAGTTCCATATCTGCGGAGAACATCAGAAATTGAACCTTCGAAAATGTTAAATACTCTATATCTGGCCTTCAAAAACTGTTGTAATATCCTTCAGTCTCGGTCTTTAAGTTGCTTTTAAGAACCTCTCTGGCAGATTTTTCAGCAGCATCTTTCTCAATTATCTTCACTACCTAACCATTCGGAGTTTAATGTTATATTTTAAGAAAAAAACGTCAAATACATCATAAGGAACGTTCCACATGATCCAGATATGAAAAATGGGTTAATCATCGTATGATTGTGAACAAAATCTCATGATCAGATTTACTGCGAAAACTACTTTGGCCTTTAGGCACCTTCTCGCGTTGCCCCAGGCAATATGGGAATTTATCCACCGCCTAAGACTAAAATCTCATATTTTTGACCATATTATTCTCAACCGGCAACTGGTGACATGTCTTCGAACTTCTGTTACCTTAGACGTGCGGTCACAGTGACCGGGAAAGTTTTACACGGATTATATTCATTATTTCATTTCACAACGAATTAATAATTTTTGTTTACATTAACAGAGGCACAATAAAGAGAAAATGTTAAGAGTTTGTAGTTCATAAAATAAACAGAAAATAAAATAATTTTTAATGACTCACAGAGAAACTTACGGGTCATTTATTGCTTCATATTTTTCCTTCACAATTGAATATTGAAGTACGCATTAAACGGTTTCGAAACGATATTGGCTATTTCAAGGATCCTTTATTTTAATAAGAAAATACACTGTTAAATGAAAATTATTTACAGAGTATAGTCGTGCATTACCAAGTATAAACTTCTACTACTTGTAAAATGTAGATATCGAGAGCGATCCGTAACTTCAAATGATTCTCAGAAGCGAACGTCTGCAACTAGATAAGCTAGCCCACGCCCGAACACTGTCTAGAAAGAAGGTACTGTAAATCCAAACTTCATGCGTAGCACCGGTCGAGAGGACATTTGAGTTTATTTTTCCTCGCCGGTCACTGGGACCTCACATCACCAGTTAACGGTTGAAAATCGTGTTCATTGACAATATGAGAGTTGGAAGAGACTGGGAGACAAGTGGAAGAGAAATACTGCCGCCACGAGTAATAACAAACAGCATTAATTCCGTTAGATGATTCCAAATTCCGATAATTCAATTACATGTAGACGTGCACATAAACACAATAACAATATCTGATCACTTTGAAATCATACAGTGGGAGCCGCTCTCCCTGCTGCCGCCGCCGCCGCCGTCTCCGAAGGCCCTGAGAGAGCGGGCGGGCTCGGGGAGGGCCGAGAGGACTCCATGAGGGCGATCCTCATTCGATCCACGTCCGTTTCCTGCTGATGCGCGGGATCACCGCGATGCTCCGCCACCAGTTCGGTACGTCCAAGAAACCCTTCAGAGACCCTTAGCTGCGACAGCCCTTTGCCACTCATCATTGGACGCAAGTCACAAATACAGCATGCTGAGCACAATAGTATCCACAAATCATGGATTCTTTCTTGCCTACGAGTCAGAGAAAGTAATTTACTATTTACAGAGATCAGACCTATCCACTATTTCTTTACCACGGCTTGCCAATAAAAGGTTTTCTATCGAACATTCGCCGTTTTTTCCGTAGCATTATAATATGTTATCTGTAGATATTGGGTGTTTATGCACTAAAAACTCGCCTTTTAGGCGTCTATAGAGTCTCTGAAAATGACAAGAATAAGGAGAAAAAAGGCACTGTTACACTCACAATAAAATTAAAAATTATTTGTAAAATTCCATACTTATTTGCAACTATTTTACATTTTATTCTTAATAGTTTCCATGCCAGTATATTACCAGTAACATTTCAAGGATCGGAATTTCAAGTCTGCAACGAGTGGAAGACAAAATCACTGAATACAGAGAAGGATTTCTGAACATCTACTGATGAGTCTGGCATATATTTTAAAACTGAAAATCATCATTAGCAACACTAAAACCTTTTGGGAATTTACATTTATTTCCACTCAAAAGTCGAAGCATTGTCAATCCACCATTTACTCAGAACATGGCCAGTACTTATATAGTAGGGAAATGGAGGAAACTATGTTGGTATACTTTCAGGAATTCTCTCGTACTTCAAAATTCTAATACGTGAATTAAAGGTTTCGTAATGAATGGTTAAGTTGGATTATGACCTTGATTTTCTGACATCTTAGCATTGTACGATATATAAAAATAAGAGATAAAAGACAAAAACGTGCAAATATTTTAAAGAAAACGCTTTTGCGCAAAAAAGGTATTTATGCTATTATAAGCAAAACTGTGCTTTTTAAAAACTTCTTCAAATGTCATCATTTGTTATGATTCGTGCACATATCTAATCAGCCTTTAAATAAGTTCACTAGAAAAAATAGGCATTTCCCTAAACATCTGATGTCTAGTTTTCTGCATTCCATAAGCAGTAGCGACACTAAATTTTCGGGACTGGATGAACCAGCCAGCGGCACTTCCGAGCAATAACGCGCCTAAGGAGTAATTAAAAACACGCATCCATCCACCCACGCCGGGTAGCGTAATTCTTGAGAAAAACATCCTACAGTAAACATTACGTTTCAGATTGTCAGAATTCTTAATCAATTCGCAGGCTTGGAATATTTTCTGTGCTTTGAAAAACAGATTGTCTAAATGAGGCAAATCACAAATACCCTTCTCTACCGAATCGTTTAGTCTAGTTGCTGACGCAGTGCATTGTCTCGGCACTGGAACTGCGCACTCAGGAAGCGTCAGCACGCCTTTGTAGAAGAGACTTCCCAATGCGTGAGCACGCGCCACCACGACCTGTGATTGGTCAGGGCTCCCAATATCCACGGGAGGCCTACGCGCCGGTGCTCCAGCTTTGTTGAGTCCTGAGGGAATATCAATGTTTCATATGAACATAAGTCGACACAATATGAGCAAGAATACATATAAGGAATTCATTGGAAAGACATATTTTTTACCTTTCCGTAAACATACGTTCATACGGAGTAATACACGTAGTATAGGGAAAGCTATGTAATGCTGCGCGAAAATCAGGGATTTTCGGGAGAAAAAAATCATTGCCGGGCCCTGATAACAAAATAGTGGATAAATCCAGTTGCTAAATAAAGTAAACAAAATTCTCTAACACGTGAATCAATTAAAATCCCTGTTTTGTGGGTTCTTGATACCGAAAAACCAATAGAAAGAAAAACGTTCGTCCGCCCATCTGTCCGGTTAATGTGAAACACACTAGCGCTTAAATTATGCGTAGGACTTTTTCCAAATTACTGAATCCCCTGTCCATCTGGCGTGAGTCGAAGCTCTGCAATTTGATAAACATTTATCATTTTTGGAGGTACCTCACATGAAGCCCACCGGACATTTTCGAAATTTTCTCAAAAACAACATCAAATATTTTCTTTATATTTCTACTGACTATAGAGTAAAATACACTTATTAAGATGGCATACGACAGATTTTCACGGTGGGTTGTAAATTTTCGGAAATTAGAAAGATCGACTTTTTTTTCAATTATTCCAACTACTAAATTGAAGATAGAGATTTTCCTCTAAGTAAAATTTGATCTTTATCTTGAGTTCTTTCATTTAAGTCATGTACATTATTTTTATTTTAGTAGTTTTTGCGCAATGGGGCTAGCAATATGTGGAATTTAAAAAAATGTAAAATCAAGACATTCTCAAAAAGGCTCTAAATTGTTTCCTTAAACTTTTGGTAAGAATTGTGTCCAATATACTCCATGAAATGAAAGAAACGCCACATTGCTATATTCTATGCTGATGAGCATATTTCCTTTCAATAATTGTAAGTTAAGTTTCTAAAAAACTGAACCGTTTTCTTTAAAAACTAGTTCAAAATTCCGCATTTTCAGAAACGATCAACCGTCATTTTCTCAAAAGTGACACTTTTTTTTTTGAATCTTTTCGGACAGATGGTGCTTATTTCACTCATTAATATCATGTAAACTTAATTTTAGAGTATATTTTTGGTGTGATAAAAAATTATACAAATGTAATTCTATTGAAAGATCTCTCAAACCATTAGAATGCACATTTTCAGCAATTCGTAAACACCGTTGTATTTGTGAGTTAATATGCTTCAAAAGACTTTAAATGAAGTTATTCGAAAACTGAAATAATTGGTATGAAAAAGAATTATAATTTCGAATTTGCAGTAGTGCTTAAAAGCCATTTTCTTTAAAACGGCTTCAAATTTGTGAAAGAAAATTATCATTTAAGTAATTTTTCTTAAGTAATATTTCCTTTCCACTCTTGGGAAACTGGAAAATTAGGAAAATAACAAAAGAATGTACTTTGAGTGGCCGAAGATTGCAGCTGGCCACGTTATGTGGCAAGACCGAATAGCTAGCCGTGACCAAAGGAAATGAAAAACGAAAACGGAAAATCTGTGCCATTCTGTAGAACCGCTAGTTTCTGTATTACGTATATTACCATGTGTATCCGTACACGAAAGTACCTTCAGAAGTAAAATATGATTTCGAAAACTTAA
>JAHLJT010002630.1:52748545-52879000 GCA_031308135.1 Acheta domesticus
CCCGCCGAGATTGCGGCGGCGGCGGCAGCAAGAGGGAGGTGCTGCTGGCGCAGGAGCAAGGGCAAGCGGCAAGAGGAGGGCGGCCCGCCCCTCCGGGCTCCCCTCCCCCAGGTGCTGGCGGCCGTGGCTTCGGGTCCGCCCCCGCGCCCGAGGGAGAGGCGGCTGCAGAGCAGGACGAGGGCGGCAGCGGCACTCTTCGGAGAGGGCGCGGAACGACTGACCGCTTCCGAGGGCCGTTCGCTCCGCGCCTCCCCGAGGCGGTCCATCGCGGCGCCCGCCAGGCTGAGCACTTGCTGCTCGGGAACGGTGCACCACACTCCCCACGCCCCCGCAACCGCTGCACGATGTGCGGCGGCACGAAGAGGAAGAAAACGGCTGCATGAATTGCGTATCTGCGGCAAGGGGTGCAACGGCCTGGCTCCCACGCGCCATATCTCTGTCACTACCAGCCTTACTTTCATGACGGCCTCCCAGCTGAGCACGTGCTGCTCGGGAACTTTGCACCACACTCCCCACGCCCCCTCACCGCTGGCACGATGTGCGGCGGCAGGAGGAGGAGAAAACGGCTGCATGAATTGCAGTATCTGGGGCAAGGGGTGCAACGGCCGGCTCCCACGCGCTCATATCTCTGTCACTACCAGCCTTACTTTCATGGTGGCCTCCAGCTGACCACGTTGCTGCTCGGGAACTTTGCACCACACTCCCCACGCCCCCTCACCGCTGGCACGATGTGCGGCGGCAGGAGGAGTAGGGAAAACGGCGGCATGAATTGCAGTATCTGCGGCAACGGGGTGCAACGGCCTTGCTCCCACGGGGCTCATCTCTCTGTCACTATCCAGCCTTACTTTCATGACGGCCCTCCCAGCTGAGGCACGCCTGCTGCTGCGGAACTTTGCACCACACTCCCCCACGCCCCCTCACCGCTGGCACGAGTGTGCGGCGGCAGGAGGAGGAGGAAAACGGCTGCATGAATTGCAGTATCTGCGGCAAAGGGGTTGCAACGGCCTGGCTCCCACGCGCTCATCTCTCTGTCACTACCAGCCTTACTTTCATGACGGCCTCCCAGCTGAGCACGTGCTGCTCGGGAACTTTGCACCACACTCCCCACGCCCCCTCACCGCTGGCACGATGTGCGGCGGCAGGAGGAGGAGGAAAACGGCTGCATGAATTGCAGTATCTGGGGCAAGGGGTGCAACGGCCTGGCTCCACGCGCTCATATCTCTGTCACTACCAGCCTTACTTTCATGACGGCCTCCCAGCTGAGCACGTGCTGCTCGGGAACTTTGCACCACACTCCCCACGCCCCCTCACCGCTGGCACGATGTGCGGCGGCAGGAGGAGGAGGAAAACGGCTGCATGAATTGCAGTATCTGCGGCAAGGGGTGCAACGGCCTGGCTCCCACGCGCTCATCTCTCTGTCACTACCAGCCTTACTTTCATGGTGGCCTCCCAGCTGACCACGTGCTGCTCGGGAACTTTGCACCACACTCCCCACGCCCCCTCACCGCTGGCACGATGTGCGGCGGCAGGAGAGGAGGAAAACGGCTGCATGAATTGCAGTATCTGGGGCAAGGGGTGCAACGGCCTGGCTCCCACGCGCTCATATCTCTGTCACTACCAGCCTTACTTTCATGGTGGCCTCCCAGCTGACCACGTGCTGCTCGGGAACTTTGCACCACACTCCCCACGCCCCCTCACCGCTGGCACGATGTGCGGCGGCAGGAGGAGGAGGAAAACGGCTGCATGAATTGCAGTATCTGCGGCAAGGGGTGCAACGGCCTGGCTCCCACGCGCTCATCTCTCTGTCACTACCAGCCTTACTTTCATGACGGCCTCCCAGCTGAGCACGTGCTGCTCGGGAACTTGCACCACACTCCCCACGCCCCCTCACCGCTGGCACGATGTGCGGCGGAAGGAGGAGGAGGGAAAACGGCTGCATGAATTGCAGTATCTGGGGCAAGGGGTGCAACGGCCTGGCTCCCACGCGCTCATATCTCTGTCACTACCAGCCTTACTTTCATGGTGGCCTCCCAGCTGAGCACGTGCTGCTCGGGAACTTTGCACCACACTCCCCACGCCCCCTCACCGCTGGCACGATGTGCGGCGGAAGGAGGAGGAGGAAAACGGCTGCATGAATTGCAGTATCTGCGGGCAAGGGGTGCAACGGCCTGGCTCCCACGCGCTCATATCTCTGTCACTACCAGCCTTACTTTCATGGTGGCCTCCCAGCTGAGCACGTGCTGCTCGGGAACTTTGCACCACACTCCCCTCGCCCCCTCACCGCTGGCACGATGTGCGGCGGAAGGAGGAGGAGGAAAACGGCTGCATGAATTGCAGTATCTGGGGCAAGGGGTGCAACGGCCTGGCTCCCACGCGCTCATCTCTCTGTCACTACCAGCCTTACTTTCATGACGGCCTCCCAGCTGAGCACGTGCTGCTCGGGAACTTTGCACCACACTCCCCACGCCCCCTCACCGCTGGCACGATGTGCGGCGGAAGGAGGAGGAGGAAAACGGCTGCATGAATTGCAGTATCTGGGGCAAGGGGTGCAACGGCCTGGCTCCCACGCGCTCATATCTCTGTCACTACCAGCCTTACTTTCATGGTGGCCTCCCAGCTGAGCACGTGCTGCTCGGGAACTTTGCACCACACTCCCCACGCCCCCTCACCGCTGGCACGATGTGCGGCGGCAGGAGGAGGAGAGGAAAACGGCTGCATGAATTGCAGTATCTGCGGCAAGGGGTGCAACGGCCTGGCTCCCACGCGCTCATCTCTCTGTCACTACCAGCCTTACTTTCATGACGGCCTCCCAGCTGAGCACGTGCTGCTCGGGAACTTTGCACCACACTCCCCACGCCCCCTCACCGCTGGCACGATGTGCGGCGGAAGGAGGAGGAGGAAAACGGCTGCATGAATTGCAGTATCTGGGGCAAGGGGTGCAACGGCCTGGCTCCCACGCGCTCATATCTCTGTCACTACCAGCCTTACTTTCATGGTGGCCTCCCAGCTGACCACGTGCTGCTCGGGAACTTTGCACCACACTCCCCACGCCCCCTCACCGCTGGCACGATGTGCGGCGGCAGGAGGAGGAGGAAAACGGCTGCATGAATTGCAGTATCTGCGGCAAGGGGTGGAACGGCCTGGCTCCCACGCGCTCATATCTGTCACTACCAGCCTTATTTTCATGGCGGCCTCCCAGCTGAGCACGTGCGGCTCGGGAACTTTGCACCACACTCCCCACGCCCCCTCACCGCTGGCACGATGTGCGGCAGCACGACGAGGAGGAAAACGGCTGCATGAATTGCAGTATCTGCGGCAAGGGGGTGCAACGGCCTGGCTCCCACGCGCTCATATCTCTGTCACTACCAGCCTTACTTTCATGGTGGCCTCCCAGCTGAGCACGTGCTGCTCGGGAACTTTGCACCACACTCCCCACGCCCCCTCACCGCTGGCACGATGTGCGGCGGCACGAAGAGGAGGAAAACGGCTGCATGAATTGCATTATCTGCGGCAAGGGGTGCAACGGCCTGGCTCCCACGCGCTCATATCTCTGTCACTACCAGCCTTACTTTCATGACGGCCTCCCAGCTGAGCACGTGCTGCTCGGGAACTTTGCACCACACTCCCCACGCCCCCTCACCGCTGGCACGATGTGCGGCGGCACGAAGAGGAGGAAAACGGCTGCATGAATTGCATTATCTGCGGCAAGGGGTTGCAACGGCCTGGCTCCCACGCGCTCATATCTCTGTCACTACCAGCCTTACTTTCATGGCGGTCTCCCAGCTGAGCACGTGCTGCTCGGGAACTGTGCACCACACTCCCCACGCCCCCTCACCGCTGGCACGATGTGCGGCAGCACGACGAGGAGGAAAACGGCTGCATGAATTGCAGTATCTGCGGCAAGGGGTGCAACGGCCTGGCTCCCACGCGCTCATATCTCTGTCACTACCAGCCTTACTTTCATGGCGGTCTCCCAGCTGAGCACGTGCTGCTCGGGAACTGTGCACCACACTCCCCACGCCCCCTCACCGCTGGCACGATGTGCGGCGGCACGAAGAGGAGGAAAACGGCTGCATGAATTGCATTATCTGCGGCAAGGGGTGCAACGGCCTGGCTCCCACGCGCTCATATCTCTGTCACTACCAGCCTTACTTTCATGGCGGTCTCCCAGCTGAGCACGTGCTGCTCGGGAACTGTGCACCACACTCCCCACGCCCCCTCACCGCTGGCACGATGTGCGGCGGCACGAAGAGGAGGAAAACGGCTGCATGAATTGCATTATCTGCGGCAAGGGGTGCAACGGCCTGGCTCCCACGCGCTCATATCTCTGTCACTACCAGCCTTACTTTCATGGCGGTCTCCCAGCTGAGCACGTGCTGCTCGGGAACTGTGCACCACACTCCCCACGCCCCCTCACCGCTGGCACGATGTGCGGCGGCACGAAGAGGAGGAAAACGGCTGCATGAATTGCATTATCTGCGGCAAGGGGTGCAACGGCCTGGCTCCCACGCGCTCATATCTCTGTCACTACCAGCCTTACTTTCATGACGGCCTCCCAGCTGAGCACGTGCTGCTCGGGAACTTTGCACCACACTCCCCACGCCCCTCACCGCTGGCACGATGTGCGGCGGCACGAAGAGGAGGAAAAACGGCTGCATGAATTGCATTATCTGCGGCAAGGGGTGCAACGGCCTGGCTCCCACGCGCTCATATCTCTGTCACTACCAGCCTTACTTTCATGGCGGTCTCCCAGCTGAGCACGTGCTGCTCGGGAACTGTGCACCACACTCCCCACGCCCCCTCACCGCTGGCACGATGTGCGGCGGCACGAAGAGGAGGAAAACGGCTGCATGAATTGCAGTATCTGCGGCAAGGGGTGCAACGGCCTGGCTCCCACGCGCTCATATCTCTGTCACTACCAGCCTTACTTTCATGGTGGCCTCCCAGCTGACCACGTGCTGCTCGGGAACTTTGCACCACACTCCCCACGCCCCCTCACCGCTGGCACGATGTGCGGCGGCAGGAGGAGGAGGAAAACGGCTGCATGAATTGCAGTATCTGCGGCAGGGGGTGCAACGGCCTGGCTCCCACGCGCTCATATGTCTGTCACTACCAGCCTTACTTTCATGACGGCCTCCCAGCTGACCACGTGCTGCTCGGGAACTTTGCACCACACTCCCCACGCCCCCTCACCGCTGGCACGATGTGCGGCGGCAGGAAGAGGAGGAAAACGGCTGCATGAATTGCAGTATCTGCGGCAAGGGGTGCAACGGCCTGGCTCCCACGCGCTCATATCTCTGTCACTACCAGCCTTACTTTCATGACGGCCTCCCAGCTGACCACGTGCTGCTCGGGAACTTTGCACCACACTCCCCACGCCCCCTCACCGCTGGCACGATGTGCGGCGGCAGGAAGAGGAGGAAAAAACGGTGCATGAATTGCATTATCTGCGGCAAGGGGTGCAACGGCCTGGCTCCCACGCGCTCATATCTCTGTCACTACCAGCCTTACTTTCATGGCGGTCTCCCAGCTGAGCACGTGCTGCTCGGGAACTGTGCACCACACTCCCACGCCCCCTCACCGCTGGCACGATGTGCGGCGGCACGAAGAGGAGGAAAACGGCTGCATGAATTGCATTATCTGCGGCAAGGGGTGCAACGGCCTGGCTCCCACGCGCTCATCTCTCTGTCACTACCAGCCTTACTTTCATGACGGCCTCCCAGCTGAGCACGTGCTGCTCGGGAACTTTGCACCACACTCCCCACGCCCCCTCACCGCTGGCACGATGTGCGGCGGCAGGAAGAGGAGGAAAAACGGTGCATGAATTGCATTATCTGCGGCAAGGGGTGCAACGGCCTGGCTCCCACGCGCTCATATCTCTGTCACTACCAGCCTTACTTTCATGGCGGTCTCCCAGCTGAGCACGTGCTGCTCGGGAACTGTGCACCACACTCCCCACGCCCCCTCACCGCTGGCACGATGTGCGGCGGCACGAAGAGGAGGAAAACGGCTGCATGAATTGCAGTATCTGCGGCAAGGGGTGCAACGGCCTGGCTCCCACGCGCTCATCTCTCTGTCACTACCAGCCTTACTTTCATGACGGCCTCCCAGCTGAGCACGTGCTGCTCGGGAACTTTGCACCACACTCCCCACGCCCCCTCACCGCTGGCACGATGTGCGGCGGAAGGAGGAGGAGGAAAACGGCTGCATGAATTGCAGTATCTGGGGCAAGGGGTGCAACGGCCTGGCTCCCACGCGCTCATATCTCTGTCACTACCAGCCTTACTTTCATGACGGCCTCCCAGCTGAGCACGTGCTGCTCGGGAACTTTGCACCACACTCCCCACGCCCCCTCACCGCTGGCACGATGTGCGGCGGCAGGAAGAGGAGGAAAAACGGTGCATGAATTGCATTATCTGCGGCAAGGGGTGCAACGGCCTGGCTCCCACGCGCTCATATCTCTGTCACTACCAGCCTTACTTTCATGGCGGTCTCCCAGCTGAGCACGTGCTGCTCGGGAACTGTGCACCACACTCCCCACGCCCCCTCACCGCTGGCACGATGTGCGGCGGCACGAAGAGGAGGAAAACGGCTGCATGAATTGCATTATCTGCGGCAAGGGGTGCAACGGCCTGGCTCCCACGCGCTCATCTCTCTGTCACTACCAGCCTTACTTTCATGACGGCCTCCCAGCTGAGCACGTGCTGCTCGGGAACTTTGCACCACACTCCCCACGCCCCCTCACCGCTGGCACGATGTGCGGCGGAAGGAGGAGGAGGAAAACGGCTGCATGAATTGCAGTATCTGCGGCAAGGGGTGCAACGGCCTGGCTCCCACGCGCTCATATCTCTGTCACTACCAGCCTTACTTTCATGGTGGCCTCCCAGCTGAGCACGTGCTGCTCGGGAACTTTGCACCACACTCCCCACGCCCCCTTACCGCTGGCACGATGTGCGGCGGCACGAAGAGGAGGAAAACGGCTGCATGATTTGCAGTATCTGCGGCAAGGGGTGCAACGGCCTGGCTCCCACGCGCTCATATCTCTGTCACTACCAGCTTTTCTCTCATGGCGGCCTCCCGTGAGTAGCGCCACCCCTACCCCTGCATGACTATCCTTCCAATAGTAGAACAAAACTATTTTTTAAGTAATATAGAAAAGTAATTAAACTTTGCCCCAAAAAGGCAATTTTCGTTTAAAAATTTAGAGTCTTTTCCAGAAAATGCTGTTTAATTACTACTCTAAATGCGAAATTTGAATCTTTTTTTAGAGAAACGTTTTGAAATTTCAAAAACTCCATTTGAAGCACTTACTCTCACTTATTCAAATGTGTTTACAAATTGCTAAAAATGTACATTTTAACCGTACGAGAGACCTTTAAAAAAATTACATTTTTGTAATTTTTAAAAAACACAAAAAATACCTAAAAATTAACTTTACGTCATATTAACGAGTGCAATTAACACTATCTGTTCGGAAAGTTTGAACAAAAAATTTGAAATAATTTTTCAGAAAATGACATTGATCGTTTCTGAAAATGCGAAATATTGGGCTAGCTTTCACAGAAAACTATTCCATTTCCGAGAAATTTTAGTTGCCATTATTCAAAGCACACGTACTCATTAATATAATAATGTAAACAAATTGCCGCTAATGTAAATATTAACAGCTTGAAAGACAAATCAATAAAATTACATATTTGCAATTTTTGAAACAACAAAACAATAAAGGAAAATGGCGTTAATGATATCTCATAGAGCACATTTAGCACAACTTTTACCAAAAGTTTAAAGAAAAAATTTGGAACCGTTTTTGAAAATCTGATTTTTTCAATTTTTTTTTAAAATGCGCAAAGATGCGCAAAAAGTAGTAAAAATTTCAAAAAAAATGTACATTTCTTTAATGAAAGGACTCATTTTTGACAACAAATTTTATTTGGAAGAAAAAATCTCTTATCTTCAATTTTGTAGTTCTAGGAAGACGCCGAAAAAAATTCAAACTGTTGCAATTTTCGAAAATTCAGAGTTAAGCGTGAAATTGCAACCTTCCACACCTTAATAAGTGTATTTTACTCTATTCTTACAAGAAATTTAAAGAAAAAAGATTTGAGAAAATTTTGAAAATGTCCTGGGGGCTTCATGTAAAGTACCCTCAAATTTTGAAGATAGATTTTTCAAAATCGAGGCACTACGATTGAACGCAGATCGACCGGGGCATATACATTTTGGAAGAAATCACACGTATAGTTTACGCGCTAGTATTCTTCACAGACGGTTAGACAGACGGACGGACGGCCGTTTTGAAAAGACCCACTTTTTCGGTATCAGGGGACCCCAAAACGCATATTTCCCTTAAAATCTCGAAATCAATTTTCCGCAGCATTACATAACTTTCCCTATACTACGTATATTTCTCCGTATATAAGTACGTATACGGGGAAGTAAAAATAGGTGCGCCAGAAAATATTATCACGCATATGCTTTTAAACAAAACACGGATAACTAACTTAATCAGTGGACTTACAAAAACAAACGTTTGCACAAGTAAGACTAAATTGAAAATTGAATGTGAGAAGAAAGTGTTATCTTTCATCTCCACATTGCTGTGATTTGTGACTAATTCTCGGGAAATACATAAATCAATAACTCAAATTATAACACCCAAGTCATTCACATCATTTTCTTCCGACATTAAGCCAAACATTTTATTATAATTTTGTTAAAAATTGCATAATATTTTCTTTCACATATACGTACGTATATACGGAGTGAAAGTTGTGTAATGGCCAAATTTCGGCGGAAACAAATTCATTGCCGGGCCGTGATAACGAAAAAGTGGATAAAACCAGTTGCTAAATTAAGAAAAAAAACCCTACTACCTGGTGTAGCCAGAATCACTCTTTCGTGGATCCCGTCTGTGAACACCACTAGCGTCTAAACCACACACGATGTCTTCCAAAATCGAAATTCCCCGGTCGATTTGGTTTGAGTCGAAGCTTTGAGATTTTGAAAACAGATTGTTCAAAATTGGGGGGTACAAAGTTTTCTTAAAATCTTCTCCTAATTTTGTCTTTAAATTTCTTGTTATAATAGAGTAAAATTATTAAGGTGGCATAGGTCTGATTTTCACGGATAACAATGAATTTTCGAAAATTGTAAAAGTTTTAATTTTTTTGGCGTCCTCCTACCAGAACAAAATTGAAGATAGAGATTTTTCCCTTCGTTAATATTTACATTAGTGGCAATTCGTAGACATTATTACACAAATGAGTACATGTGCTTTAGATAATGCCAAGAAAAGTTTCTCGGAACACACAACCGTTTTTTGTGAATACTAGCTCAAATATCCGCATTTTGATAAACGCTCAAACTCCATTTTTTCTTAAATGACTAAAAAAATTTTTTCGCACTTTTCAGTCTGAAGGCGGGAATTGCACTCTTTAATATGACGTAAGGTTTATCTTGAGATATTAATTTGTTATTTCAAAAAATACATAAATATAATTTTTTGAAAGTTTTCTCACATCTTTAACATGCAGATTACCCGTAACTTGTCAACATTATTATATTTGTGAATGTAAGTGCTTTGATTGACTGCAAAAGAAAATATTTGAAAACTCAAAATGTTCTGTGAAAACGAGCTTCAAATATTGCATTTTACTTCCGTTAAAACGCCATTTACTTTAAGACGGCTACAAATTTTTAAAATAAACTTGACATTAAGACAAGGCTTTAGTGTTCGTTAATATTATAAAATATACGTATATATTCTACCAAACGGAAAACCAAAAATTAAGAAAATGTCAAAAGAATGTATTGTGGATGGCGATAGATGGCAGCTGGCAAGAGTGTGTGGGAATTCTGAATAACTAGTCCAGACCCAAGGAAGTAGAAACGGGATACGGGAAAGTCTGTGCCGTTCTGTAGCACCACTAATTTACGTATTTAATACCACGTAAATTTTACTATTTATAAATAATAATTGTTTGATTTGGTTTTATAAATTTGATGAGAGTTATCTTATATAGTTTAGTTATGTATTGCGTTTAATTTATATTTAATATTTTTATTACAGTACCTAATCATGGTACACAGAGGGTTCTGAAACGTCTTGTAGAAGAAGGGGTAAATGTTTAAAAAAGTGTTGTCTGCCGATCAATTTTCGACCTACATTAACGGCGAGACCTCTCCTCTGTCCAGGGATGAATAAACCACTATTACTTCGGGCATTCAACGGAGTCTATCGTCAGCCGGCCTCTTATCGTTAATATTAACTAGTTGTGCCACCAAAGCACATAATTTCTCGCATGGCTCCTAAATGTTTCGCAATATTACACCACTACAGAACCCTGCAAAGTATGTTCCTCTCCGAGACGCGATTAGAAATCCACAGATTTAACTTCCCAACATTTATGCCGCTACACCACGTAAGCGTGCATGGTTTGAACTCGGGCAAAGGCGCAAATACGTAAATGTCCAATTCAAGTTTAAGACAACACCAAATAACTCAGGACAAGGTATACGAACTATCCATTGTAAATATTTTTTCTTTCTTATTTATATTCAAAACGTAAATTTCAATAGGCAGCGCTTAAAGAGAACTTACAATTTTGAATTATTTAAAATGCTCCGCAATAATATTCATCAAAATTAACCACCAAAAGTGTATTCAACCAACAAGGTATTTTACATTCCGACGCCCGAACACAGTTCTTCAGAGTTAACGTGTTGGCGCTGATACCACTACGCCACACAAGCGCAGGGCGCTAGAACGTTCAATTTCCGGCGCACGAATACATAACTCTCTCTTCTCACGAAGAATTCATCAGGCGAAAAAATAATAATTTCAGAACTGTTAGAGTTATGTAAGTTGAACGCATGGCTTCTTGTAAAAATGTATTTCAATTTAATGTTAAAATGCTCGTAATTTTACTTAATTCGGCATACAGATGCACACAAGACAAAGATTGAATTTACGTGACATACGCTTAAGAAATCGAATAATAGTTGAAAAAATGTTTAAAAGATGCAGTTTGGGAAAACACAGACGAGTCCTGTATATTTATATGCATTGATTCTATTTGTGAGTAGAAGAACTTCAAATGATTTTTAATTAATTTTCTACAATCCTCAATAATTTCAAACAAATATTCATCCAATTAAAGTCCATGTCTGGGATTCAAATGAAGCATCCTCCGAAGTGAAACGCCCAAACACAGTAAACTTCAACAACCTCAGCCATTCCAGTGAGTTATGGACTGAATATATCTATATCTTGGTCAAAATATAAATGTACCTGCTCTAGCATTAGGAAGGTGGTAATTGGCAACACGCAAAAAACAAACTTTTGGGGCGACAAAAGAAGGGACCAGAGAAGGGCATGCTTCAAATGCTACAACCAACTAACGAGATTAGAAAAATAACTATTGCGAGAATAACTGTGCCATTCTATAGCACAACTGGTTGATTTATTTATTTACCATCTTTATTACACATGTGCAGGAAATTTCAAGGAAATTTCAAGGACTCTTTTGAAGAGAAATTGTTTTCGTTAATTTCAAACAACAAATAAAACCCGACTATTTCACAAAATTCTACATCAACATTTTTAAAACAGCTAATACTATGCAACAGACTTTGCCTGTGGCAAACACCTCCATCGAGAGTTTTGTATTTTTAAAATATTTTTTTGCAACATAAAAAAAGCAAAACTTGCACGTAGGTATAAGGACATATTTTACCATTCCTAAATACGTAAGTTAAAAAAATTAAAGAAAAAATGTGAAGAGATTTCTAAAAAACAAAATTTTGGTAAACTTCTCACGCAATTTACGCACAACCATCTAGTATTTTCAAAAAACTGTATATCACATTATTTTTAGCACTAATTATGTACAGCCGAATTTGTCTAAATCAAAAACCCCATCTTCAAATTTGGAGTTTTGAAATCATTTTTTGCAATTTCCGAAACGTTGGGGACATCAATACTTATGATACCTACATCATTCTCTTATACATCCTCCGCAATATTCAACAAGAAAATTTAATCCACACATTTCCAGCCGCTTTTACCAAAAATTTAAAATGCCCGACGAGCTTGCCAACAAAGTTCCCACCAAAAACCAAATTCTGGTTTCAAATTAGAAGTGTCTAGACAACAGTCAACAAAATGAGGGTATATCAATTTTTAAGAATATCGGGTAACGCATTGAGCGCTAGTTTTGATCAGACACGCACAGAGAGACGGATAAAGGGTCATTTTTCCATCAATAGATATTTCAATATCCAGAAGAAAGAAACCATGGATTTTAACTACTCGTCAAATAGGACGATCAGTACAAGTATTTCATACTTTAGCAACAGAATGGATCAGATATTTCTTTTCCAATAGCTGAAAATAGCAATTTTCGGGAACAAATTAGCCAAATTTCGACGGCAGAAAACAATACATTTTCTATTTACAAAGCATTCATAGGGAAGAAAAGAAAAAATCGATATATATATATTTATATATATATATATATTTATATAGATAGATATATATTTTAATATTTATTTATAAAAATATAGTCATATTTATATAAATACTTATTAACCAATATAAAATATTAAAAAAGAAATGCAGACTAACCTATCATCAAAAACATTACAAATATAAATACTAGAATCCTCCTGACACTGTAAGTAATCCCCGCCTCTTGTCAGCGCCCACAACCGAGATTCTATTCACAGAGGACACTCTAAAGAGCCCCAAACCTTCAGAATACTGTTTTTTATTCAAGGCAAGGCTCTCGGGTGTCTCAGGCATTGACCGAGCACCGGCACAATAGCAATCCCGCGGGCTCCGCTATCGACCTGCTACTCCTCGTAACTTTTAAAAATCGCTATATTATTTAGTACCTTACTTAGATAAAATAAAGAATCGCCTGTACGCACCCACACATACAGTTCTTTGGAATTAATTTTCGACTATGCCTAAGTGTTATTTTTGGACGTTGACATATAGAACAATACTGATATTGAACATTTGGTGTAGTGGAATTTGTAGGATATGAGACAATTAAAATTATAGTTCCATATCTGCGGAGAACATCAGAAATTGAACCTTCGAAAATGTTAAATACTCTATATCTGGCCTTCAAAACTGTTGTAATATCCTTCAGTCTCGGGTCTTTAAGTTGCTTTTAAGAACCTCTCTGGCAGATTTTTCAGCAGCATCTTTCTCAATTATCTTCACTACCTAACCATTCGGAGTTTAATGTTATATTTTAAGAAAAAAACGTCAAATACATCATAAGGAACGTTCCACATGATCCAGATATGAAATGGGTTAATCATCGTATGATTTGAACAAAATCTCATGATCAGATTTACTGCGAAAACTACTTTGGCCTTTAGGCACCTTCTCGCGTTGCCCCAGGCAATATGGGAATTTATCCACCGCCTAAGACTAAAATCTCATATTTTTGACCATATTATTCTCAACCGGCAACTGGTGACATGTCTTCGAACTTCTGTTACCTTAGACGTGCGGTCACAGTGACCGGGAAAGTTTTACACGGATTATATTCATTATTTCATTTCACAACGAATTAATAATTTTTGTTTACATTAACAGAGGCACAATAAAGAGAAAATGTTAAGAGTTTGTAGTTCATAAAATAAACAGAAAATAAAATAATTTTTAATGACTCACAGAGAAACTTACGGGTCATTTATTGCTTCATATTTTTCCTTCACAATTGAATATTGAAGTACGCATTAAACGGTTTCGAAACGATATTGGCTATTTCAAGGATCCTTTATTTTAATAAGAAAATACACTGTTAAATGAAAATTATTTACAGAGTATAGTCGTGCATTACCAAGTATAAACTTCTACTACTTGTAAAATGTAGATATCGAGAGCGATCCGTAACTTCAAATGATTCTCAGAAGCGAACGTCTGCAACTAGATAAGCTAGCCCACGCCCTAACACTGTCTAGAAAGAAGGTACTGTAAATCCAAACTTCCTGCGTAGCACCGGTCGAGAGGACATTTGAGTTTATTTTTCCTCGCCGGTCACTGGGACCTCACATCACCAGTTAACGGTTGAAAATCGTGTTCATTGACAATATGAGAGTTGGAAGAGACTGGGAGACAAGTGGAAGAGAAATACTGCCGCCACGAGTAATAACAAACAGCATTAATTCCGTTAGATGATTCCAAATTCCGATAATTCAATTACATGTAGACGTGCACATAAACACAATAACAATATCTGATCACTTTGAAATCATACAGTGGGAGCCGCTCTCCCTGCTGCCGCCGCCGCCGCCGCCGTCTCCGAAGGCCCTGAGAGAGCGGGCGGGCTCGGGGAGGGCCGAGAGGACTCCATGAGGGCGATCCTCATTCATTCGATCCACGTCCGTTTCCTGCTGATGCGCGGGATCACCGCGATGCTCCGCCACCAGTTCGGTACGTCCAAGAAACCCTTCAGAGACCCTTAGCTGCGACAGCCCTTTGCCACTCATCATTGGACGCAAGTCACAAATACAGCATGCTGAGCACAATAGTATCCACAAATCATGGATTCTTTCTTGCCTACGAGTCAGAGAAAGTAATTTACTATTTACAGAGATCAGACCTATCCACTATTTCTTTACCACGGCTTGCCAATAAAAGGTTTTCTATCGAACATTCGCCGTTTTTTTCCGTAGCATTATAATATGTTATCTGTAGATATTGGGTGTTTATGCACTAAAAACTCGCCTTTTAGGCGTCTATAGAGTCTCTGAAAATGACAAGAATAAGGAGAAAAAAGGCACTGTTACACTCACAATAAAATTAAAAATTATTTGTAAAATTCCATACTTATTTGCAACTATTTTACATTTTATTCTTAATAGTTTCCATGCCAGTATATTACCAGTAACATTTCAAGGATCGGAATTTCAAGTCTGCAACGAGTGGAAGACAAAATCACTGAATACAGAGAAGGATTTCTGAACATCTACTGATGAGTCTGGCATATATTTTAAAACTGAAAATCATCATTAGCAACACTAAAACCTTTTGGGAATTTACATTTATTTCCACTCAAAAGTCGAAGCATTGTCAATCCACCATTTACTCAGAACATGGCCAGTACTTATATAGTAGGGAAATGGAGGAAACTATGTTGGTATACTTTCAGGAATTCTCTCGTACTTCAAAATTCTAATACGTGAATTAAAGGTTTCGTAATGAATGGTTAAGTTGGATTATGACCTTGATTTTCTGACATCTTAGCATTGTACGATATATAAAAATAAGAGATAAAAGACAAAAACGTGCAAATATTTTAAAGAAAACGCTTTTGCGCAAAAAAGGTATTTATGCTATTATAAGCAAAACTGTGCTTTTTAAAAACTTCTTCAAATGTCATCATTTGTTATGATTCGTGCACATATCTAATCAGCCTTTAAATAAGTTCACTAGAAAAAATAGGCATTTCCCTAAACATCTGATGTCTAGTTTTCTGCATTCCATAAGCAGTAGCGACACTAAATTTTCGGGACTGGATGAACCAGCCAGCGGCACTTCCGAGCAATAACGCGCCTAAGGAGTAATTAAAAACACGCATCCATCCACCCACGCCGGGTAGCGTAATTCTTGAGAAAAACATCCTACATTAAACATTACGCGTTTCAGATTGTCAGAATTCTTAATCAATTCGCAGGCTTGGAATATTTTCTGTGCTTTGAAAAACAGATTGTCTAAATGAGGCAAATCACAAATACCCTTCTCTACCGAATCGTTTAGTCTAGTTGCTGACGCAGTGCATTGTCTCGGCACTGGAACTGCGCACTCAGGAAGCGTCAGCACGCCTTTGTAGAAGAGACTTCCCAATGCGTGAGCACGCGCCACCACGACCTGTGATTGGTCAGGGCTCCCAATATCCACGGGAGGCCTACGCGCCGGTGCTCCAGCTTTGTTGAGTCCTGAGGGAATATCAATGTTTCATATGAACATAAGTCGACACAATATGAGCAAGAATACATATAAGGAATTCATTGGAAAGACATATTTTTTTACCTTTCCGTAAACATACGTTCATACGGAGTAATACACGTAGTATAGGGAAAGCTATGTAATGCTGCGCGAAAATCAGGGGATTTTCGGGAGAAAAAAATCATTGCCGGGCCCTGATAACAAAATAGTGGATAAATCCAGTTGCTAAATAAAGTAAACAAAATTCTCTAACACGTGAATCAATTAAAATCCCTGTTTTGTGGGTTCTTGATACCGAAAAACCAATAGAAAGAAAAACGTTCGTCCGCCCATCTGTCCGGTTAATGTGAAACACACTAGCGCTTAAATTATGCGTAGGACTTTTTCCAAATTACTGAATCCCCTGTCCATCTGGCGTGAGTCGAAGCTCTGCAATTTTGATAAACATTTATCATTTTTTGGAGGTACCTCACATGAAGCCCACCGGACATTTTCGAAATTTTCTCAAAAACAACATCAAATATTTTCTTTATATTTCTACTGACTATAGAGTAAAATACACTTATTAAGATGGCATACGACAGATTTTCACGGTGGGTTGTAAATTTTCGGAAATTAGAAAAGATCGACTTTTTTTTCAATTATTCCAACTACTAAATTGAAGATAGAGATTTTCCTCTAAGTAAAATTTGATCTTTATCTTGAGTTCTTTCATTTAAGTCATGTACATTATTTTTATTTTAGTAGTTTTTGCGCAATGGGGCTAGCAATATGTGGAATTTAAAAAAATGTAAAATCAAGACATTCTCAAAAAAGGCTCTAAATTGTTTCCTTAAACTTTTGGTAAGAATTGTGTCCAATATACTCCATGAAATGAAAGAAACGCCACATTGCTATATTCTATGCTGATGAGCATATTTCCTTTCAATAATTGTAAGTTAAGTTTCTAAAAAACTGAACCGTTTTCTTTAAAAACTAGTTCAAAATTCCGCATTTTCAGAAACGATCAACCGTCATTTTCTCAAAAGTGACACTTTTTTTTTTTGAATCTTTTCGGACAGATGGTGCTTATTTCACTCATTAATAGCATGTAAACTTAATTTTAGAGTATATTTTTGGTGTGATAAAAAATTATACAAATGTAATTCTATTGAAAGATCTCTCAAACCATTAGAATGCACATTTTCAGCAATTCGTAAACACCGTTGTATTTGTGAGTTAATATGCTTCAAAAGACTTTAAATGAAGTTATTCGAAAACTGAAATAATTGGTATGAAAAAGAATTATAAATTTCGAATTTGCAGTAGTGCTTAAAAGCCATTTTCTTTAAAACGGCTTCAAATTTGTGAAAGAAAATTATCATTTAAGTAATTTTTCTTAAGTAATATTTCCTTTCCACTCTTGGGAAACTGGAAAATTAGGAAAATAACAAAAGAATGTACTTTGAGTGGCCGAAGATTGCAGCTGGCCACGTTATGTGGCAAGACCGAATAGCTAGCCGTGACCAAAGGAAATGAAAAACGAAAACGGGAAAATCTGTGCCATTCTGTAGAACCGCTAGTTTCTGTATTACGTATATTACCATGTGTATCCGTACACGAAAGTACCTTCAGAAGTAAAATATGATTTCGAAAAACTTAATTAGAAGTCATTTAAATTCCATTAATTCCAAAATACAACAGTGTTTACAAATTGCTGGTAATATGCATATTAAGGGTGTGAGAGATTTTTCAAAGAAATAAAATATGTTCAATTTTGGAAAAAAACAAAGGAATACCCCAAAATGAACTTTACATCATCATAAAGAATGCATTAAGCACTATCCGTTTGAAAAGCTTTAAGAAAAATTTGGAGCGGTTTTTGGGAAAATGGCAATGGTGTGTTTCTGAAAATTCATAATTTTGAGTTCGTTTTTACAGAAAACGGTAATTTGAAAAATAAATTTTATATAACATTATTTAAAGCACATTTACTCGCAAATATCATAACGTGAACAATTTGACGCTCATGTAAACATTAACGACGTGAAAGACAAATAAAAAATAAATTTTTGTAATTTTGGAAAAAACAAACAATAGAGCAATCTGATGTTTGTGCCATCTTGTACATTTGCCACTATCCCGATAAAAAGTTTAAAGAAAAGATTTGGAGACGCTTTGAGAAAATCTTGTTTTACATTTTTTTAATTGCACATATTTCACGCAATATTGCGGGAAAACTACAAAAATTTTCCAATGCTTGTACGTGACAATAAAGAAGGAATTCAATACTGAGAACGAATTCAATTTGACGGAAAAATCGGGCTTGAATATTGTAGTTGTAGGAAGAGGCCGAAGAAAATTCATAATTTGCAATTTTCAAAAATTCAAGAGTTAACTGTAAAAATCGGACCGCCACAAAAAGGAATTCAGGCTCCACCACGTTTTACGTGATTCTTTTTCTGTATTTATCCACTTTTTCGTTATTAGGGCTCGACATTGAATTTTTTTCTGTCGAAAATCGTAAAAGATCGTAAAACGGCGTACTTTTGGGGCGTCTTCCTAGAACTCCAATATGGAAGCTACAGAATTTTTCTTCTAAGGAAATCCGTTCATGAAAGACAGATCTTTAAATAAGTTAAATTCCAATATTTCGAAAATATGAGTAGTTTTCGTGAACGCCACCTCCACATGGCGGTTTGTATTGCTACCTGCTTAAAAGGGGGACAATTGCTCATCCCAAGGGGACCGCGGAAAATACAAAATATTTACAAGTTCGAACAATGCGAAAGTATTGCGAATGGCCGAGTGCACTGGGAGTTGGAAAAAGTCATGTCTGTTAAGCCTATACGCACCGCGCAGTTATACTCCGTGTCCGTATACTCCGCAGTGCGCCCGGATTATGGTCAGTCCGTGCGGACAAGTCTCATGTCAGCCCATTCTTTAAGGAGCGAAGCTTGAGAGCAATAATGGAAGCAAATGTGTTGATTGGCACCTGTTCGATTTGTTGTAGATGTCGGCGTCCGCAATGTGGTGGATGGTCTTCGCCAATCCGCGCAGAGTTTGTGCGGACGCGATTGGCTGTGTGGCGGGCGGCACGTGACGCGTGCTAGGCGAAAAACGCACGTGGAACGTAGTGACGTCGCCCGCGGCCGAAAGAATTAAGGTGGCACGTCGCGCAATGCTGCTTGTGGCTGCAAACCATGCAGAGAAGCGCATCAATCTCTTATCGCCTGCTTATGCGAGATAAGCCTTGTGCGTGTTACTGTTAAGCATTAATTTCCCATTGGGCAACACAACAATCACAAATGTCTCCAAAAAAGGGAGAAACCTATTGCCTGCGACGAGTGTGTAAAGGCTTCCAGACCATCCTTTTTTGTTTACAATATGTATCGCCTCCTAAGGCATGGCAGCCTCCTAATGCAGTCCAGATATGTCCGGAAGATTAATTTACGGTGAGCATTACGACGATCACAAGTGTCTTTAAAAAAGGGATAAGCCTGTTGCCTGCGACGTGTGTGGAAAGGCTTCCAGGCCATCATTTTTGTTTACAATATGTATCGCCTCCTAAGGCATGTCAGCCTCCTAATGCAGGCGAGATATGTCCGGAAGATTAATTTACGCTGGGCATCACGACGATCACAAATGTATCCAATAAAGGAATAAGCCTGTTGACTGCGACGTGTGTGGAAAGGCTTCCAGGTCATCATTTTTGCTTACAATATGTATCGCCTCCTAAGGCATGGCAGCCTCCTAATGCAGCCCAGATATGTCCCAAAGAGTATTTTACACTGGGCATCTCAACGATCACAAGCGTCTTTATTCACGAGAGAAATATTTTGCTTGCGTTATGTGCAGAAACACTTTGCTCTCCTAGCTGGAATGTACGCATCCTGTACGGACATGGAGAACTGGACGGAAAATGAAATTAGTTTCATTCGAATAGATTGTGTTGAGTGTTGAAGACGCATTTACTTAGTTGTACCGTTAATCCCCACAATGTCAGGAAATGGGTCACACAGAAACAGAAGGATATTTTGGAACATACACGGACTCACCGTAACTGAATGCCATTGGGCATTGTGTTTTCTCCAACTTGAATAGTTTGTTTTAATGAACAGACTGTAACAGGAACTACATATCTAGACATATGACAGAACCACCTGGTGCTCCAATATCAAGAAGATGCGGAAAATATCATTTTACAGGAAGATTGATCCCCTCTATATTACCACTGAGGGGTCTCAGCCAACCTATGCCGCTGTCCCCGTTTGGAGTTTGGCGCAACAGCATGGCTATCGCGATCTCCTGATCAGCCGCCATTAGACTTCTGTCTAATGATAAAAACGTGGTGTGGATCATTCCACATCCTTCAACTATCGATGAGCTTTGCTATTACCTCAATGGAGTGCTGGCAGTGGTATATGATGATATGCTTTTGCGCACCAAAAAAGAAATTTCGTGCGGATGAGATATCTGTCATAGCACAAAAGCAAGCAACATTGAAGATTTGTAGGAATAGTTTGGTCTGCTAATATTGCCAACTGAAAATAAAATATGTTAAAGAAGTATATCTACTATGCTATTTAATGTTTTTTGGGGTAACTAATTTAGAATAAATTTGTTTATGCGTACATATCCGTTTTTATAACTATTAACATAAATTCTAGACAAAACTGTCGAAACACAAAACGCATTGGTTATTCAATACTAAGCAAAACTATTGGTGCTTCCAACGCACATACTTTCTCGCTCTGCTTCTATACGGTCCTTATTGCTATTCCACTACTCCATGAACAAGCAAAAGTGTACTATACCAGCAAACCATCTCCGTACCGAGACCCGACAAACGAAACTCAAATTCAACGAACCGGCACTTATACCACTACGCAACATCAACACCGCCTCTGTCGAACAGAGCCATGAAAGAATAGAACCGACCTATAAAATGGTAAATGCATGACAAAGAAACAATTGATACGATGGTAATACGCTTTACAAATATAAGAAAAGAGATAAAAAATTGTTAAAAGTTAAAAATTTGAACAAATATTTACGGACATTTCCACGAAATTTATCGCAATTACTTATATTTTAGTCAAAACGTAATTCTATCAATTTTATCATTAGGAGCCGGTAATTTTCAACATGCGAAAAACATGTCTTTCAAACATGACCAAGAAAGGCAGCGATAAACCGCATTACGAAGTATTCGTAAGCCTAGAAATTAATAATAATTTCTAAACCGTTAGGGATTGTAAGTTTATCGCATGCCTTCGGGTTATATTGTATTAGAATGTAGCGTTAAAATGCTCATTATTTTACTTAATTTGCTTCATACAGATATATACTAGACAACTGTTGATTTGACATGTCGTATACTTCAAAAATCGAATAACAGAATTGAAAAATTGTTTAAAGACGCAGTTAGGGAAAACACAGACAAATCCTGTCTATTTATCTATATTGAATCTATTCGTGGGTACAAGTACCTCAAATGATTTTCAATAAAGTATCTACACTCTTCAATTTTTTTTCTGCAACATCACATTCATCAAATTTATATCCCCCACGGGGGATCGAACTCGGTACGTTCCTTATTGAAGATCTCAACCCGAAGGAGCATTAACCAACCGCGCAACGGGACCCGCTTGCGGAACAACTGCTTTTATTTCGGTCAAACCGTACTTGTATCAGTTCTATCATTAGGAAGCCGGTAATTGTCAACATGCGAAAAACATGTCTTTCAAAAAACATGACCAAGAAAGACAGCGGTGAACGGTTTACTCCACATAATTTATCCGATGATCGGCATTTGGAAAATAACTACTGCGAGAAATTATGTGCCATTCTATAGCACCACTAGTTTATTTATATATTTACCTTCCCTTCTTACACACGTGCAGAAAATTTAAAGAAAAAATTTGGAGCGGTTTTTGAGAAATTTTTTTTTGTCAATTTGAATCGCAGTTTACGCAAAAACTACTCGTTTTTCAAAAAATGGTACCTGACCATATTTGAAGTGCTAATTTTGTACAACCGACTTTGTCTGAGGCGAAAATCTCTATCTTCAATTTTGCAGTTTTTAAACAGTTTTGTGTAACCTTGGAAAAATTGGGCCTATCAACGAAAATAATGCCTACGTCATTCCCTTTAACGTTCTTCGCACTATTCAACAACAAAATATAATCAAAAAATTTGGAGACATTTTCTTTTAATTTAGAAAATCTCAAAATGGGCTTCATGTAAAGTATCCTCAAATACTAAGATATCGGTTTCAAATTCAAGAGGCCTTGAGATGAGTAAAAACGATCGGGGAATATCAATTTTGAAAAAACTCGACCAAATTGTTTAGGCGCTAGCGTTGACCACAGACGGACAGATGGACGGAATGCCGTCAATCGATTTTGAAGTATGAAGAAGCAACAAATCATGGATTTTGACTAGACCACGAGATAGAGGATTTTTTTTCTAAATTTAGCAACAGGTTTTATCCACTTTTTTGCCACCAGACCCCTGCTATAAGAGATTTTCTGGCGAAAATTCCCCGTTTTCCGGCGCACGATTACATAACTTTCTCTTCTTACGAAGTATTCGTAAGGCGAGAAAGTAAAAATAGATAACAACTAGGAAAGTAAATGAGGATATTGCATTCCCAAAGTTCGATTTTATGATCGATGTGTGGCCAAGAAATCCTTAAATCTCGGGAGACATGGAAGTGCCGTTTAACCCTTCTCCGGGCAAGGTACTTTTGTAACGTATCCGAGCAAGCAATGTCCATCAGACACTGTTGTGCAATCAATGTTTTCTACGTTTCTCTTCTTCAACTTTTCCACACCTATTGTTTTAATCGTTTTAGAATTTCAGTATGATGAAGACGGAAAATAAATAAATAAATAAATAAATGAAAATAATTCCTTTATTATCACAAAAACTTACAAGAAGTGATGCTGGAGTGTAAGGTTTTTCGTATACAGAGAATATAACACACATTGCGCAAGTTAAAATTTTTCTTCTCTATAAATTCAGATATTTTGATTAAAGTAGTTCATTATTTACAATTCTTTATAATCGCATCGTTCTTTGCACATAATGTATCGACATGCTTTCACATTCATTAAAACACTAGATATAAAGTCTCCAAAATATGGATCAGTCACTGACTGACGTTGAGGTGCATATTAGCCATAATACACAAGGGGGATCTGTGAACCTCTGACGTTCAGCTGGCGCAGGCCATGTAAAATTGACAGTCGCTACAAAAACACAACAGGTATCGTGGTGTCTTTTAGGATCTGACTTTTGTCTAAGGCTAGTTACGGCAACAAAAATAATTTCTCCAATTCCGTGATGAGTCAACGTCGGCAAAAGTGAAAGCTACACAGAAGGAATAAAGAGAGAAAGCGACTTCAACGAAACGACAGGGGTGTACAGTTTGGCTGATATAGAAAAAGGCCCCTAACTCCATTTAAGGTTCAACCCCAAGCGTCGACTGACCCGACGCAGCATATAGAAGAATTCACGTAAAAACAAGCAAAAGTGACAGTTCGCTAAACACGTGAACATCACATGTTATTCAGACAAGTATCCCTCCGCCGCGGCAGCTATTCAGAAACACGTGCACCAGTACGCACCTTACATTCAAGACTCGGTTTTAAAATAAACATAATACTTACCATGCAAAGAGTAAATTCCGTATAATGTGTATAAAAGAAATAAATTTTTACAGAAGAGCACATAGCACTGCACTTCCTAATTTCAATTATTTCTCGCGGCGCAATATATTTTCGGCGGACGAGGACATCACAAAAGGAAGCGTGGAAATCATTTACAAGTTAGCCAACTGCAAACGGACGAATAGAGGAAGGAGAGTTCAATGGGATCAAGGACTCAACGACCACAGATCCTTCGATTATGTTGCCAGTACTAGCTGTCAAAATTGCTTGTTCTTACATGAATCTCTCTTTAGAAGAGGAGTCGGAGAGGGGACTCCCGGTCTTCGCAACATTCCGTCAGCGCGTTGCACACAAACCGGCCATGCAGGACACACTCAGCTTTCGAGATGCGCGCATCTTTGGCTCAAAGAAAGGCCTCTCAGAACTTAGCACTGGTTTTAAGTTCTTTGTAGGTCCAATAAATTTTTGGCAGACACAATAACAATTCTTATTAAACAATTTTTATCAATTTTGAGGCATTTATGAGGCAATGGTGTTTGAGCGTTTCTGAAAATACGGAATTTTGAGCTAGTTTTCACAGAAAACGGTTGAGTTTTCGAGAAACTTTATTTATTATTTAAATCACATATATTCATAAATACAAAATGTGAACAAATTGCTGGTAATATAAATATTAACGACGTGAGAGACAAGTCAAAACAATTACATTTAGGAAATTTTTTTTTAAAACAGCAAAAGAATAGAGCAAAATGGCGTTTATGTTATCTCACAGAGTACATTACACACTACTCCTACCAAAAATAGAACATATTAAAGAACAAATTTGGAGCCTTTTTTTAGAAAATCTCGTTTTTGTTATTTTTGAAAATTGCACATATTGCACACAATATTGCGTGAAAACTATTTTAAGAAATCTAGATGATCTTAATGAAAGAACTCACTATGGAGATAAAATTGTGTTTAAAATTGTTTTATTGTATTAAAATTATAATTTCCATCTTTAGTTTTGTAGTTGGAGGAATACGCCGAATGAAAATTAAAACTTTTGCAATTTTCGAAAATTTAAAGTTCACTGTGAAAGTGAAGATTACTCTATTCTTACAAGAAATTTAAAGAAAATATCTGAAGCTGTTTTTGAGAAAATTGTGATAATGTACTTTGGGCGGCGATAGATGGCAGCGGGTAAGAATTGTGTGGCAGGTCGGAATAGCTAGCCGAGACCAAAAGGAATAGAAAACTAATACGGGAAAGTCTGTGCCATTCTGTATCACCACTAGTTTTTCTTAATTTACCAACTGGATTTATCTACTTTTTCGTTGTCAGGACCTGGTAATGTATTTTTTCTGCTCCAAATACCCCGGTTTATCGCGAAGCATTCCATAACTTTCTCTATACTACATATATTACTGCATATTTATGTATATATACGGGAACGTAAAAAGTAGTTGAAAAATAAAGATTCCTTAGGCATTCGCAAGCTAATCGCTTCGGGTAGGAAACAAACAAGGGGAATATCAAGAAAGACAGAAAAGAGTACCCCCGATACAGAGATCAACCTGTTATCTTTTTATCTATTCGTATGTTTATGTTTGGTACAAGTAAGAGGAATCAATGCCAAACTGGTAGATAGGTTGCACTCATGTGAATCGTCAGGGGTAAATCCAAGGAGATGAATGTAGGTCAGGTATGGGAAACAGCATTATGTATGGATAAGGTAAAGGGGGACGTTGTGAAACCCTCTTTGTCTCACACCTCCACTGAGGCCTGTACGGTGTGGTACCCTACTGGTAGTTGTGCTAGCCAACTAGCCAACGTTACCCCTGTCATAGCCTCCAGCTGCAATGAAGTACGCAAAATTTCCTCGCCTGCACGGACAGTGCTAATTTAAGGCCGTGTTTCTAGGAGGAGGATAATTATAATTTACCATTGAAAATAATTTTGTCCGAATATTTGTTTTATATAGGATAATTTGAGATTCACTTTGTAGCTATCTGGGCACTGGTTATGAAGTTAAAATTTATCAATAGGAACGTCACAATACGTCGTACACAGAATAAACTCTTATTGTCAGGCGGTGTTTCCACAGCATGTCCGAGGTTAAGAATGAAGTACAGGACTTTTTCCGGTAAATAAACATCCCCCATTTTTAAGGTTTCAAAACTGCTTTAAATCCTCATTTGTCACCACCTTTGCCTTTTTGCCTTCCTCCCAATGTTGGTGGTGGCGCGATAGGTGGGGCAGTAAACGACAACCTAGCACCTGGTCCAAATTCGTAGTTGAATTTAGCTTGTCCAACAATATGGGTAGAATTACTTTGAGTATGGGAGGAGACTGGTGACTCGAGTAATACTCCCTTGTTACTCGTTATTGCGGCTTCAATAATATCAAGCCACAACACACTCGTACAAGAAGGTCTTTCGCAGACTTTCTTTCCAAGGGAAAAGGATCAAGACTTGTGCACTGGATATGACTGAGAACACGACTGTCGTATGTTTACGAAAATAGCCAAAGCAATATATTCTGTTCTCAGAATTAGTACATTGAATAACAGGAATTGACTAATAATGTCCTGCTAAAATCAGGTTTGAGAAAAAAACTGAAATGTCATTACAAAATATCATAAAAATCTTATTGAAATTAGACTTTGAAACCTTCCGATTAAATTCTTAAAATGATTTAAAGAATCAGAATTTCTATAATACGTTATTTACACACAATTACCAGTATACGCATTTGCTGGAAAACACATAAAATAGTATACACTAAATATGCAGTACACATAAATACCATTCATATCCAATGTAAATTGATAGTACCAACGCTATGCCCTATATAGAAAGTATGTTAATCTACTAACTGTTCTGACAAATTAACTTGTTTCAAAAAAATGTATAACTGTTACTGATACAACAATATTCAGTTTAATCAAATTTAAGCAAAAATAATTTTATTTACTCCTATGAGATCTCTTTATCTTACGAAATTTTTAAGTTAACTGCTAAACAACTAACTTTTACCTCACACACAATATGTCAATCAATCAAATAACTTATTGTCTTTACTTCTATTTTTTTTACAGTAATACCTTTCAAGTATCTGGGTCCAGTAACGATACTGTATTCCTATCTGGCATGCGGACACGTATTTAAAAACTCACGACAGAAGTCGAGTAATATTGCAGTTAATCATCTCGTAAAATACTGTACTGAAATAGTTCTACAATCTGGCCCACGCTTCTACCTCTAACTTGAAATGAGTTAGACGAACTCACAAGGTCTCCCGCGGCGTACGAAGCCTTGACGTTCTTCGAGGTCGTCCGTAACGGAACTTGAGCACGAAGGATTCCCGTCGACTGCGATGCTCTTCTTGGGGCTTGCGTCGCTACCGTCGGCGTTGCTATAGCGTCGGATGTCGCGATGATCGAATTTGATTCAAACAGGTCCAAGTATTCTTATTCTAAAAGCTGAAATAAATCATATATTGCTAGGAACATTTCTATTTTGATTTACTTCTCACTAAATGTTTTTACTCGTTTCAATTCGTAGTACAAATCTTGTTATTCATTCTTCTTTAAGAATTATTCATGTTTTATATATTTTATTCGTTTACTCTCTAGAATAAGCTATCGTAATAATGAGATATGTTACCTTATACTAAAAGCTTCTGTAATGAATTCTTGTAATGGCGTGGTCCGTCGTTCCACTAGCTCTCTCAGAGTAACGTCTCGTCCGCTGGTTAGTAGCAAAATGGCCGGGTCATTCTACTCTTACTCTTAATTCACCAATATTTGCCTACTCTATCCCCATTGGTCGGTCAAGTCGTTCCATTGACTGATTTTGATATCACGATTTTGATACTAGTTGTAAGCGCTCCTCGTAGCTTTCTTTCGAACTACTTTCGTCGTCTAGCGTTCTCTACTGGTTGATCTAGTAACCACATGATTTCTAGATAATAAGACGCATTTACGAAGAAAAACTTATATTTTTCTTGATGTAAACGACCTTAGCGGTTACACATTAACATAATTTTTCATGACAACAATTGCATTAGAAAAATAATAAATGGAACACACTGTATACTTACCACAAATCGTGGTATCTTTAGAACGTATTAATTTTTGTAGGAAGGAATATGTTCGGCTGTTCGATCAGCCACAGCTGCGGTGCCACGTTCTTCGGTTGCCGCATCATACTGTGCTCAGAATGTTCGCGTTCTGATTGCTTACCTGTGTTTGTTCGCCTGTGTTTGTTACGTGTTTTCGAAAAATATGGTTTTAATCATGTCGCAGTTAAATGCAATTTTGTTTACTTTTTTGTTTTGGTTTTTAGGTTGTGGTAAATTCAATATTTTAAATTTTTAATTTATTTTTCTTTGGTAACTTGGGAGGCCGTGGACTGTTGAAATGGCTCGGGCGAGCTACAAGCCAGCGCCTTCCACTTACAAACCAAGTATTGGCACTTCATTAATTATTGAGAATCGTTGTAGTAAATGTTTGGTTAGAGTGTGTATATTAAAATTGCATTTAAGATTATATTGTGTTTCACAACTTCGATTTCTTTTATTATGAGAATTTTTTTACATAAAATATTATTTAAATAAATTGGATCGTAATTTCACTTTGATCCTATTTGGCTAGTGCGGTGGTAGTTATTGAGGAGAACATTTTAATAACGTTAAGACTTGAACCCAAGTTATTTTATATTATATGTTGCTACCGTGTGATTGTCCTTAAAAACTGACCAATTCTTTAGTTTAAAATATGTAGTGAATGGTGGTTCTTTCTGGTGGTGTTGACGTTTCCAAAAATGACAAAAAATGCGAAAAAAAGATATCGGAATATTATTGCCGCAATTTTACTCCCTCGCAGGAGGTATGGTAAAGCAAAAGCCACCTGAGAAGTGTAGAGAGGTATCCGCTACGTGACCTTGGCTGAATCCTACATGTCGACTACCACGAAACGACTCAGTGGAGAAGTTTAATTTATAAAAGTTACCATCAGTTGTAGAATAAGTATATTATGAAATTCTATGTAATGATACACTCGTGTGAAGTTTACGATACTTGCTCATATCCCACTCGTGTATTAATCTGTATCATTCCGTGTCGTTTCATAATGTACTATTGATATTTCCTCTCACCAAGTAGTCGTTTTATTTGAGAAAGTACAAATGGCTCCTACTCTTTATTCTTTACTATCAAAACCCGGCAGACGTTGTTCTGCCCTTCATCTCCTTCTTTCCCCTCCCATCTTCCTTTCTCGTTGTTTCTCTCTCGTTCCCTCACCCTGTCCCTCACCCTGTCTACCTCTGCCACTCTCTGTCTCTCTCATTCGCATTTACTTGAAACTTCTGCACGTCCCTGAGCAGGTGAGGTAATATCGGGAAGCGACAAACCAGCAAAACTGTAATGAAATGTTCTAGAAGAGCTCATTCTGTAGATTACGGTGTGAGAAAAGTTTGTTTGAGGCCTAGTGGAGTTACAACAGAATTAACAGTGCATAAACCTTCTGGGTGTAAAACACGTAGAAGTGCCAACTTTCATGGAGATCGGTCTAACTGTGTCGGTGTTATATAAAGATTGTATCCCATATTATGACTAGTGGTGCTGCACAATAGCACATCTCATAGTTTTCTAATCTGTTTAGTCTATGCTTTTTTTTTTGGTACTGCTTCACCCTATTCCTAAATGCCAACTATCGTCGCCTAAATACCATTTTTTCACATTTTCCCAATTTGTCGGTCTGTTAAAAGTAGATCAGAAAGAAAGCAGATTTAGAATATTATTAAAGATTGAAACCACGCTCTGTAGACAAATTTTGATTGAAAAATTTCAAGCCATTTGTGAAAAAAATATCGTTGGAGCATCGCATCGGTCTGTCAGACCGCAGTCACCGCGTCCGCCAGTGCCGCACCGCCGTTCCGCACCGTGACTTGTCACCGACACAATTTGGGTCGATTCATTAATTTTTTCGGTTTTTTAGCAATAAGGTCGTTAGTCAGTTAACCCTTTGCGGTCCTTTCATTTTTCCGTCTTGTTCGTCTGGCGGTCCGATGTCCCGCGTCACGGGACTTTCCTTTTTCCTCGTTCTGGTCCTTTGTCCCGTGGGGCGGGACCTATATTTAACTCTGTATTATTTCACTCAGGTAAATGGCACCGGTTTCCTGTGCAACTAATTATCTTCAGAAGAGATTAAGCAGTATTTTCCTTCATTGTAGCCAGACTTTGCCCATTTTATATTGTTTAAAATCAGTTTGCTTACCAGATTGCAGTTGAACTTATGGTGACACCGAGAAGTAAGTGTTCGAGATTGTCGAAGCTTGAATTGTGTGAATTGGTAAACAATTCTGAGAGTTAACAACCTTCAGGAAAGTAAGAATTTGAAAACATTTTCTTTAGATATTCCGAGGAGTGTAAATAAAATGACAGTAATGATAACTGGGACTTCGTTCATACAATGCAATAAACAGGCGTTATTGGTAATGAGGTGAAACTCTCCGCACCAAACATTAAGTTACAAAATTATGTATTATGAATTAGGCAAATAAATTAAAATATTTTGTTTGTAATAATACGAAAAATAATTTGAAACCCAAGTACACTTTCTTACTCCGCGGCACGCCGGACCGGTGCAACCAGCTACCTGGGGATTTAAAGGGTCTGCAACGAGGAAAACGCTGTGTCCCGCCACACGGGACAGAGAACCGCAAAGGGTTAAGTGTAACGTTAAGTATAACTTTTTATAGTGAGATGGTAAAATCTCCCGTTTACCTGCACGTCGGCTAGAGAGGTTTTCCTCTACCAGATATCTCCCACCTGCGGGGCACCGTCCCGCCGCGACAAGCTCTAAGCTCCCGGCTGGTCTTCGATATTTGTAGTGCATGAAAGAGTAAAAGTGTATAAGTAAGAAGATAGGATAAAACAGGGAAAGGAAGGAAACATTGAGCGTTGTCTTTGGCTCATTTGTTCAGTTACCGTTCCGCCTTTCGCTTGTTGTTGATCGGAGATACCATGAGAAACTACCAATGAGAGACGACAACCGCTAATCTTCTCTTCCAGAAGCGACTAGATTCGACGCAGCTACCTAGTGTGGAAAATCCTGCTACCATTGGGACTCGAATCTTAGGACCTTCGAGTCAAAGGCATTGCAGTGAAACCAGGCCATCTCATTTCTGTTGACAAAACTCATGCGTCTGTGTTTCCATCTCCTTTCTTTGTCAATAGACTTGTCTCTTTTATTGAATGCCGTGAAATTGACTTAGGACTATCCACATTCTTTTTTATCTCGAAGGCACCTGCCTTGGAAATTCTCTTATTGAAAATCAATCGGTTGAATTTGCGAGTTTTGCTTTAGGACTTCTGTATAAACTATCAACCACAAAATTTGTTCGATACTCTCCAAAAAATATAGTATTTATGATGGAAATGAATTTCTCAAATTGATCTATTATATTTTTAAATCAATTGATTTACGCCGTTTTAAACATTAGTCGTTTCACCTAATGTTGAGGTAGAATTACTGCGACTTGAACAGTGTCGCATTCCCGGTTTTTTTTCTCGGGAGGGGGGACTATAGTGGTAGCGTCTAGCCGATTTCAGGGATTCTTATAAAGAATGTTTCATTGATGCACATTTGAAAATGCATTGTCAGTAGCTTTAATTCATGCTTACAACGTTAAAATTGATATATTGAATGCTTCCCGTTACTACAGAAAATTAGTAAAAGCTACGTTTTTGAAGATGTATCACATACAATGTTGTAGATTAAAAACATGAATATGACAGAAAACAATTTTGAGAGAAAAGTGAAATGACACTAGAACAAGAAGGGAATTGGTTAATTTCTTCCCTTTACTTTCTTAATTGTATTACTGTATAAGTGAATCTCCAATGACTGTACACAACAATGGAAAATTCAAATAAGAGTGATCTAAAAAAACGTCATTCTCCCCCATGCGACAAAAAAGGCGGTCTTAACCTAAAGCGCAAGTAGGCTTGTATGTATACACTTGTGTCACTGCCATTTAAAGAGCTCCACGTAATTCACTTTTCAAGCATATTGTTAAAACATTCACGATATGTCAAAGAAACACTGTCATAAACTGATGGTTGCTTTCTCTAAATCGCCATTTCAGTTGACCTACTGAATTAATTTTATTCACTAATTGTACATCGAAAATAAAATTATGTAAAGATTTTATTTAATTTGAGAAAGTTAAGCAGTAATGATCTTTTAAAAACTACTCTTCCACTTCATTCACAATTTACTTTTGATTGCAAAAAAAAATCAAAGAAAAATTCCCACAATTAGTTTGCGATGAACGTTTTAATAATATTGGAATAGCTTATAAAGAATTTCAAAATATTAATATTTTTGTGAATGGTTGAAGATAGAACCACAACATTGTAATAATTTTATAGGGAAATAATTTCTATTGTTAAGGAAAATATTAAAATTCATTGCATCAGAACATCAATTTTTATTTCTTCACAGAATTTACCGCACTTCCTGTGACTTCCAACAAATGCTTATTCATGCAATTATCCTATTATTCCCTTATGTTACATTTCTCAAGGCTAATTTGGATTTTAAAATTCAAATTCTATTTACAGGAGATACTTAAAAATCATGTTGGGACTGTGATCTGCGAATACCAATTTAATTGAATGGAGTGTATACGCGGATATTCTGATTATATATTATCTTACTGTAATTTACATTCATTTAACACTAAAACACTTTCTTACGTAACCTATAAATTATTTCAAGGGTAATTGATTTATCAATTTCTATTTGCATTGTGAATACGTTTCCCTTTTCGGCTGAAAATAAATCATTCACGATTCACATTTATTATTGTGATTGTTACTCATTTATTTACCAACAGTCACTGCATATTTTTTTTATTTCCTAGCGGAGTAAATTTCATAGAACACATGTTTGCGGAACGGAAGGTCCCTATACCTTTAAGCCAAGTTCACTCATAATCTTAGAATTTAGCACACCATATGGCTCTACTGGATACGCAAATGGTTGTGTGATTGTGCGTAGTAATGATAATTCTAGCGGCTGCAAATGGAATCACTATCCTTACTTAAATCTATCCTTACTTATCCTAGCATCTGATAGACAAAACACTCATGATTCCTAATATATTTAGAATTAGTAACTGATTTTTGTTTTAATATGCAAATAAAACATTTCATAAATGAATAGATCGCACTTCCTGTGACTTACTTCGAAGAAATACTCATTCATGCCATTCCGTTGAGTACATTCTTTCGTAGTGGAAAATATCATTTAAAATTCTTAGTGAAATTGAGGGATATTGAATTTTTATTTCTGTTCATTAAGAAACACTTGCATTTTTTTTCGGGGTACGAATTGTCTATGTATTTTACAAACATATTAAAAATTATTGAAGGAAAAACGAAAAAGGTGGCCATTTTGGCAGATACTGGAGTTATTATTTTGGCTTTTTTATTATGTAATAAATGCATATTTATGTAATACATAATTTATTACACATATTTACTTTTAAACTAGATGTCATAAAACTCTAATACACACAATGGAAAATACATGCCTTTCATGGTTTAGAATACAAAATTATAAACTCGTTAATTTATGAATGTAAAATCATTATAATACGTTTTCAAACAAGAACAAAATTGGCAAACATTGTCAGATGGTAGAATCACCAATAGCATTTATGCGTGAAGGAACAAATAAACATCTACACTACAGTGAAGGATACTACAATTCAGAATTTTTGACGTCGTTGTTAAAAAAAAGAGTCTACATTTACCAACATCTTATCTATTTCAGTGCTAATATAACGACTGATGAATTTCACACTTCAAAGAGAGAAAATTAATAACTATCTAGTACAGAGTTTGAAATTTATTTTAAAGAGTCTAAAACTTTACGCGTCTAAATACATTTGAGTGAACCAGTGCCAGAGTTGCCTAACTTACTAGGCTGTGAAGGCACTTTCTCCTTTACAGCATGGCTCTGAACAATTAGTTGTATACGTACCGCACTTTTTAATCCTAGTGAATGATGAATGGTTTATTGGCTTAAACTGTCTGTTTGAGCCAATTCATTCAAGCATGCATTCATTCATTCATTCACAAGGATAAAGAATTACAGCACTAACAGACAATTAGTCTGAGCCATACTTCATAGAAATAAGGTACTTCACGACTTTGTGGGTTGAGCAGCTCAGGTGCTAAACCACTCATTTAATCTGTATTTAATGTCACGAACGAATGAAGTCTCTAATGAATGGAAACGCCAAAGACTCGTACAAGGTCTTGTTCTCCAAATGTCCATTCCCAGGCATGAGATCCCGCCTGGCGCCACCCGACAGAATCGTCACTATCTCGTTCACTCCTTTGTTCGTATTTGTAGATGCAGTGCATGGTGGAAAAAATATGGGTGTGGTGAATGCACCGATTTTTGCTTGTTCAGCGCAGCACCAGTTTCCGTCAAGAACCATGTGACTACAGCACGGGCACTTTCTTTGAATAGCCAGACCAGACGCTGGCCGCTATGTTGCACGGAAAGCAAGAAGTGTTGAGAAACATTTTGAAAATGGTACAAAGTGACAATTTTCAAGGAAAACCAACCAAAAATTACATGATGGTGTACAGTATGCAATATTTAAAGTAAATGCTTTATAAATGTGTTTCAATGTCTTGGAACAAGGTGATAATTTTGCTATATGGCTACATTTAAAGTTCTCACTAATATTGTGACGCAAACTGGTGACTGAAGCCCGAAGGCTAAGGTTGCCAGAAATGTTTTCAGAAAATAGTGAACCGAAGAGGAGGAAGAGCTATCTTTGAATAAAAATGATACACTCCCTTTATTATTTAGAACACAGCGAAGTGTGAAGTTGAAATTTGCATTTGCATTAAATAGAATAATTTTTTTATACATTAGTTCAAACCTTCAAATAAAGTTATTTGTGTGAATTAGAGCCAGCACACATCAGGAGTTCGTTAAAGTAGTACAGGCATGAAGGCATTTAGGAAACACACTTTTAGTTTGTGTTTGTAATGCTGTGAACTTGAACAAAACATACTTATTACGAATAAACGAACTATGACGACAACTGCATGGACCTGTGTAATAGCCAAGATTGGCTTCAGAGTAAAGTCAGCTCTAATCAAGATTAAAAGCCTGCCATAATAAACACTTGAAGTTCTACCAATACTTATTCACTCATATAATATATTTTTTTCTTTATTGGATAAGATCTTTTTACATGTTCACTATTACCATTTTTAACTACTGAAGCAGAAATAGAAATAGTGAACAGACTCTCAAATAGTGAACATCTGTCGACCCTATCAGTGGCTGCATGTGCAAGAGCCCCTCGTGACGCAAAGCAGAGAAGTCACCACTCTAACATTCTTGGCGATGCCCTGCGCGAAACAGATGGATGTATTGACCGCTAGGAACATACGCAACGCGCGGCCATGTGCAACGAGGAGTTTCCATGGACGTCACCAGCACTGACAACGACAACTCGGTGCTGCAGCAGCAGCCAAACCACGTCTTTGCAATTAGGAATCTTACGCGCACGTAGTAGAGGAGTGAACACGTTACTATTCGCGAAGTTCGCATCGACCTCGCGATCAAGGAGTCATCAAATATATCACGATCGTCTATCCCAGTGGTGTCAAGGTCTTCTACTGGTGGCAGTGGCACGCGTTGTGGCTCCGTAGCATGTCACAAGCTACTCTGCACAACTAGCGGCGGCAAAGGACACTATTAGTAGCCCCGCCGTTATACAATAGGGATGGCGTTGTCTCTAGTGGCGGGTGAGGAACTGCGTGAGGAGCGATTTCGTTGTGTCGTGCGTGCCACGGACTCCCGCTCGTGGCATCGACCTTGACAACACTGATCTATTCACTTCAGCCCTACAACTACTTTCAACATGGAGAAAGACCAGCATGAGCGGTCATCGTCATTTCCACGGCCTTCAGCATTCGGATCTCCACTCACTGAAGCTGTTTGCCCTTGGCCGCTGCGTGCGGTCCGGCGTCTGCCTGTTCTAGTCCATCTGCAAGCGCTGTCGTTAGAGGAGAAGGATTGAAAGAGGTCGTCGACGAGATAATGAATGTTGAGGTGGAAGTACAATCACAGGTCAAACCTGGAGGTCGGGAGTTTTTCTGGTCTCTATGCGGAGTTTTTCCAGTGGAGATGAAGGGCGATGAGGAGATAGAAGATGCCACTGGTTGCGAGATCTCCTCTGGCTGACTCTTAATCCTTTTCCTGCATCTCTGTAACCATATTCCCAACACGTTCACACAACGCAGTCGCAGCCACTTGCTCTTGGCGGCATGCAGCCTCCTCGTTGTGGCAATCCGTCTCCAGTTAATAACGTCGCATTGCTTCCTGAAACCTGCGCTCGGCCTCTAGTTCCTGCTGCCGCACAGCCTCCTGGCGCCATCGCTCCGCCTCTTCCTGTCGCCGCATGGCCTCCTGGAATCTTCGTTCATTCTCCAGTTCCTGTCGTCGAATTGCCTCCCGTTGCCTTCGCTCCGCCTCCTGGTACCTGCGCGCCTCCTCCTGTTGCTGACGCCGCATGGACTCCTGGAGCCTGCGCTCCGCCAGTTGCTGCTGGCGCATGGCCTCCTGGTGTCTGCGCGCAGCCTCCTGTTCCTGTCGTCGCATGGCCTCCTGGTATCTGCGCGCAGCCTCCTGTTCCTGCCGTCGCATGGCCTCCTGCAGCCTGCGATCCATCTCCGGTTCCTGGCTTCCGTATTGTCTCCTGGAGTCTGTGCTCTGCCTCCTGTCCCTGCAGTTGAAGGTCTTCTGCAGGCTCACCACCTGCTTCAAGGCGTCGCCGAGAACGTCCGCGCTCTCTCCTCCACTTGGCAGACGCCTGTGGACCTCGTTCAAAGCGCTTTCTGAAAAACATCGATGAGATCTCAACTCAGATTCGACGTTTTACATTTTCGTATTTCAATATTTGGATCAATCATTCTGTTCAATTTTGTTTTCTTAGACTATATATTTCAGTGAGCAATATATAAAAATTAAATAACATAAAACACTAATAAGAAACCTCTATACTTAAAAATAAAGGAAATACAAGTTTTCCATAAGATAAAAAACTGGTATTAAAATAAACATAATTAATACAATTACTAACATTTTTTAGTCGGATACTGTGCTAAACTTAATTATTCCTTTACATTATGCTCATCAAGAAATTAAAAAGAATGAATGTAGAAAAAAGTTAATCTAGGTACATGTGGGTTCCTTCCCTAACATGAACACAAAGTTTTAATGTTTAGCAATTTGAAGCTGCAAGTTGTGCACATGTTGATATAACATATAGAAACTCAATTACACTCGTAAATGGTATTTTAATTTTCAATTTATCTGTGTTCCGGATGAGACGTCGCCATCATTTTGTTTTTCTAATTCCAAACAAGTTTTGTTTCGATACGTCGCGAAGAAACAACGTGGATGATGACGAATGTCTCAAATGAAATTACTTAATGATCAGTAAACCGTAAGTGGATCCTTATTTTACCTAAGGAAATTTTGGGAGCGAACGCCCGACTGATTTAACTCAAAGGTCATGTAGAATTCGTCTGCACTAGGCAATTATCTTCAAATAATTCAACAAGAAATGTTCCCGAACCGATTATAACTACGCTCAGGGAGATATGTAATAAATATGAGATACGTTTGAAGTGAAATGGGTGTTTGTAAAAGAAACTTTAGGTCCTTTAGAAATATGGAGGTTATTATCACATGTGCTGAAACAATCAGGAACACATTTAATCATTTTCTTTTCAAATGTCGTGTCAAAATTTTGAGAAAATGACCGTCTGCCATTGCTCTATGTCAAATTTCTTCCCGTTAACCGTTAATATAGAGAATCTGTGTTCGACACCGATAAATAGTGATTTGTGTTCGAGTCTCGACGATAGCTGATTTCAAGCTTCATAGGTATGCAGTTTTTGAAGCTTCATAGCATTTTATATTAAGTGCAATGAATCTATTGCATAGGTTTCAAATGCAGATACATTTGTCTATACAACATTTTACCATTCGCAATCATTTGAATCCTACCAATTGAAGTTTCGTTTATGAATATTATGAACTGATGTTTTCAAACTCTTCCAAAACAATAAAAATCATTCCAAAACAAATTCCAAAACGAATTCCAAAACAGTAAAAATCATTTTTATATACGTGTCTATAAAATGTTAAAGAAACTGTTTGGTAGCCGCGGTCGCCAAGGCTATGGCTGGGCCGTAGCTGCCTCGGCTCGAAAAGGTCACGGGTTCGAATCCCGCATTGGACATAAATGTTTGTATGTGTTCGTGTTATCCTTACGTGTTCTCCGTAGAGTTCTTCCCTTAACCCGGGAGTGGTAACGCGGGGGTCTGTGGGACCCCCACGATCCTTTCTTCCCGCTTGTTGTGTTTCCCATGTTGGCTACCCTGATCTTTTCTTTAGTACATTTCTCTTTTTGTATCATGATATTTTATGTGCTCAGTTTGCCAGTTTAATGAGTTTTATCCATGCAGCAAGCTATTGTTTTGTTTGGGGTGTCCAGAGACCCCCGCGTTACTTTCTACATTAGGAAAGGTGTCTTCAGTCTCGTACATTCTATTAGTTTGGGAACGTATTGAATGCTGTATTTTTACGTTAGGATTCCCCTGCAAAATTAATACTGAAGTTCTACGAACATTTTACGTCACTTTATATGTTAAGAAAGGAGTGGAAGAATACGCCAACTTTTGCTGAAAGCGAGAACAGAATATTGTTACTCACCGCCCGAGAAAAAGCAGTGTGCACGCAATTCCAAAAGACCAGGATAATGTTTTCTTTGATTTGGATATGATTGAGAGAATTACAGAATCCACCAACATCAAAAATGAAATGGATTTAGAGAGGAATAAAAATGATCGCAGCACGTATAAGACTGACAAAGAGGAAATGAAGGCAGTAATTGTGCTACGTATTTTGGCTGAGTCTGTGAAATCTGGGCACCAAAATGTTGCTGAATTGTGGAATGTGGATAATATGGGCATTGAAATTTTCCATTGTAATTTGAATTTGAAAAGATTTCAATTTTTGCTACGAAACATGGGCTTGGATGTGACAACATGCGCAGACCGATAGAAAAGTTAACTCCAAATATTAGATGCTTTTCTGATGAATTCTCAGAGTTGTTTAGGAACTAAATTCTTAATAAATGGTTTAATTGCATGCAAAACATTGTTAATAATAAAATAATAATATTATATTAATTTATTTTTTAATAATTGCACGTATATCATGAAAAGAGTGTGGGGGTCTGGAGACACCCCACGTTATCACTTTTGTTTCAAAAAGTCACGTTACCACAGCAGGGTTAATTAAAACAATCACAGTGGTCGCTATATAGCCAAGTTGTTAAAATGCGAACTAAAAAATGTCGAAGAATTAATTTTCCCAAAATATCGTAACGAACCTGGATTCAGTGGTGAGTGAAGTTCCTCCGAGTCTTCCTGGTGGCTGTACCACGGCACTTGATACGAAGTGAGAACGACTGGAGATATCAATCAATATACGCCGTCGTGCAATCTGAATGACCATCGGTCAAGAGGCATCCACGGCCTCTGATTGGCTGCGAGTGCCTCAGATGATGGACACGACGTCGTCTCATCTCTTAATCTTGAGCAACAAACAAAGCTGTAAAGGAAGTTTACGTAGGTTTACGTAGGAAAACGTTTACGTAGGTTTTGTTAAAATGCTTGTCGACAAGCGCATCGTATCGGTCACACTGTCTGTTTTTAACCTTGAGTTGACAAGCCAGCTGTCTGGTAATCATTGGGTCTAACTGAGAGAAGTCAATGACATTTCCCGCTAAAATTGAGTGGAACAGTGCCAGAGTTGTCTATCCCACTAGGATTTTTTTGTTTAGTTAAGGTGATGTTAACTACGAGGTCATAAGCGACCGCTACTGATTTAACGTTAGGGATATCTATATACTGAATAAAGTGATATGGTGATGATGAGGGGTGAAACAACGAACACAAATATAACCAAGCCTGAAGCGGGACACGAACCCGCGATCCTTCGGCTCGAGATCGCTACAACACTACTTACTTAGCGATCTCGGCCACCTAGATCAGCTACCCACTACGTTTTGATGGCGGTTTTCCTCTTCGACTTGGCTCTGAACTATCAGTTGTATAAGTACTATTTATTTAAAAAAATCGTCCTGAATAAATGAATAAATTATTAACTGAAATTATCTGAGGCAATTCATTCATTCATGCATACATTCATTCATTCACAAAGAATGAATGAATGAATGAATGAATAAAGAATTATGGCACTAATAGAACATCATACAGCGAATAAAAGACTACACGACTTCGTGGGGTTGGCAGCTCTGGTACTGAACCACTCAATTAAACCAATAATTTGCAAACACGTATTTCCGCACATAATGCTTCTATTTTGTTTCAAAAGTATTATAATCTGGCGCAACAAATGCACCGTTTTTCGGCCTTCTCGTTGCCCATTACCGAGCTTTGGATTTTTAGCCCACGGAACCAAAGTTCCGCAGAATGCTGTCCCACATCCACAGTTACACACTCCGTAAAACGATTTTTTTTTGTTATTGAAGGTCACATCGCGTCGTTATTTAAGGTCGCGCTAGGTCATTAGCGACCACTATTGGGTTTAACTTTTTGAAACTGTGAAGATGGCATGATATGGTGATGATAGGGGGTGAAACGACGAACACAAAAACAACCATGCTCTAGCCGGGACTAAATCCCACGATCCTTGGGTTCGAGTTCGCTACACTTCCCTTTTAGCGATCTCGGCTACCGGGATTCAGGAAACCGAAATTTGAAATGTCAGAAACTTACGTTGACAGGGTTTGCAGTTTTGGCCTGCATTCACCTCGCTGCCCACCTACGCATTAGTCCAGAATTCTGTACTACGAATAGTCATAACGATAATTTCCTCACACTAAATTTTATGCCACTGCATTTTAAAGTTATTACTACTGAACTGGGAAGTAAAACTTTTCAATATAATGAAATGTTTCAAAAACATTATTTACATTCCTAACCAGTGTGTAGAGCGTTGATCTGGCTTTGTTTGCCATGACATTATCTGTACTTCCACAGAAAGATTTCTTATCAGAAGATTTCATTCCCTTTCATTGAGATTTTAATCTAAATATTTTCAAGGAATGTTCAAAGCGTCACAAATATTCGAGCAGCTTTAGATTCTGCAGCTCAATTATTTGATATATATTTTCTTGCATTGTTTCCTGTATTTTTTCTCTACTTTCATACAAGCTGTATAACTGATGAAAATAAGCCAAATATCAGTTCACACGATAAATTAACTGACTTTGCAACTGTTTGTGCTGTTTGTTTCATTCCGCATAATAGCGTTTTATAATAAGATAGAAATAAGCATGGACGTATAAATGGAATATTTTACTTGTGTCCTTTTTTACCGTAGATGACGGACAAAAATTTCCGGTATTTATTGTCGATATTCTTCCCGTGTTGAGACTAAAACTGCTGTAATCAATGTAGTATTTGAAACTCTGCTACAAAGAAACACGTTTTTTTCAGTAATTTCTAACATTATGTTAATACTATTTAATCGATTTTACTTTTATTCGTGAAATGGTCTAACCGAATTCCATTCTTAGTTTGTACAGATGAGTTCACGAGTCAAGTAGAGACGACCAGACTTGTCTATGAGTTTCAAATTACTAGTGATATATGATAATTAAATCGGTTTGATGGAGTTTCCTGGAAATTAATAAAAACTCCTGTACATATATTACATACTTTTTACGATATTTCGGGTATTGTAAAACATGGAACAACACGCGTAACACATTCGAAAATGACATGTCATGAAACTCTCATGGCTGTATGGACGAAATAACCAGTCTCTAGCAATCGATTTCACTACACTGCATTTGCCGTAATCAAAGCTAAATACGTATTTACGCGTCATATTTTGCAAACGTCTCCTGGGAAATGTATTCCTGGAAGCACAGCTCGCTTGACTAAACTAGTGTTCTCAAGGTCAATACCACGAGCAGGAGTCTGTGGCACGAGTGCCATGACGAAATCGCCTCTCCACGCAGTTAATAACTCCCAAGAGACAACGCCATCACTATTGTACAACGGCGGGTTTACTTATACTTTCCTCTCCCGACGCTAGTGGCGAAGATAAGCTCGTGACATTGCACGGTGCTGAGAGGAGTGCAACTGCCATCTGTAGGAGACCTTGACAACACTGAACTAAACTATTAAAGATCTTTTTCCTTCGACCGTGAAACTAATATTAAAAACATGTTTAGAATCATGATAAAATTAAATTTATCGCACACAGTTCCCTGTAATGTAAACAAGTCAAACCGCGCTCGCACGAGTTACTTGCCCACCAAGGAAGTCCGGCCCTCCTGCGAGCACGCGCAACTTCCCCTGATTCCCAACGAATTTCTACTCCGAAGCCAGAAAGGGGTGTACACGCGCAAGCTAAAAAGGCGCCGGGTAGGGAATAATGACATTATAAAAAATATGTTTGCCAGATTTGTTGTATCAAACAAACAGATATTTAAAATATATTTATATTATTTACGATTTATTAACATTTCTTTTTTTAATTTTACTCAGTCACTAAGAATATGATTAAATAGAGAATTCTTTCCTTGTTTTCGTTTTGTGTTACCTTCAATTAAATCATTCAATAGTTTTTTTTAATTGTTTATTTAAGGTCGCCTTAGAAACAGCTTGGTCATTGGCGACCACAGTTATAAAAATACAGTTTTTACCGCTTTACATTATTGTATGCTAACACATTTGCATGAATATCAGATTCTATGAAGTACAAGTACATTCAATAGTTTTTGTATATAGCAATAATGTGAAATAAATTAACAAATCTCTATAATTAAAAATTCTCGCTTTCGTGTGGACAACTATTTTATCAGAATATTTTTTAAACTTCCTTCCGGAATACAGGAAGTTTAATCAGTTATTGCGCTTTTAAGTAATGCGATTTCTAAATCAAGATACTTTTAATCCAAAATGTTTAATTTTAATATTATTGTCAGTTTTAAACCTGACTGAAATATTATTCCGTATTATCCCGATCCGATCATGTGCCAACCGCTTGCTTACGTGACTGACGTGCTGTGGCTGTGCTCCAATACTTTACTAATTTTCAGCTACTTTTCTACATATTTCAGGTGACTTTTGCTGTTAAACTGTCTTCTTTACTTGTTTACTTGTTACAGATAAGCTGAAAGAGATTTATATTGTCCGAAGCAGTGAAAAAAGAAGTAATCCAAATATTTGATTTAAAAGACGGCGTAACGGACAAACGTTCATTTCAACAGTGTAAAGACCATTAATATTAAATTTTCTCTGTAAATTAATTGAAATTTGCGTAAAGTTTTAAACTATTAGTGAAAGTGTTGTGAGAATTGTGAAAACATAAAAATTCAAAGTTTCGTAACCACAGTAACGGAAAGACTTGAACTTTATATTTAAATTTGTGGAAGTGGTGAATTTCGTGGCCTTTCAGTAGGTAAAGTATAGTAATCTAATTGTATTTATTAGTTTGCAGCTTCAATCTATTAAACACACTGAACGCTTTTTGAATTTAATTAATCACATTTAAATACTAATTAGAATCAGATCACCGTTATTTTTAAATAAATACGTAACGTAATTTAAATAAGTTAATACAATTAAATTTAAAAGATAAGTTAGGGAGTAGTTTTTTTGTAGTATTCTGAATTATCTATTTACTTATTTTCATATTTACCACGCACTTGACACGCATTCGTGACATGGCTACTAATCGTTATACACTCTCTACTCTCTACGCTCTCAAAGCCGATCTTCTGAAAGCCTTCACACACATCAACAGTAATTTAGATGAACATATCCGAAGGCTCGAAGAGGTCGTTCAAAACACAGACGGTTGGACAACAATAGGCAACACCGCAAAAACCTCCAACCGTCCATTCACGGAAGCAAAAACACAATCACCACCACCAATCACGACTCAAAACAGATTTTCTGTATTAGACTACTACAATGAGTTTCCTTGCCTTCCCAATCCTCACCACCCCCACCCATCATCGACACGTCCATTCACAAACCAACGCAAACAGGCTAGCAAGCGCAAAGTAACAAAGACACGTAGAGTTGCGCAAACTGGCTCACCAGAAAACATGGACATTCCCACTGAGCCCATCAAAAAGGTACTCATTTTAGCAGATAGCCATGGGCGACAAATCTCCTCACTGCTCAGTGAGAAACTCCCAACCAATTTCTCTGCCATGTGTGTGTTTAAACCTAACGGGAGGTTTGCCGACGTGACCAGTGAGTTGGACACGCACACAAAAACTCTCACCAAACGGGATACTGTAATTATCATAGGAGGGCAGAATGACATTAATTTGGGTGGTCACTTTACACCTGAAGAACATGTTGACAAATTACAACGTGCCGCCCAAAACACGAACATTGTAGTCTCGACTCTGCCCTTCTGGTACAACAAGCCCACACTATGCAAAGAAATTAGTCACGCAAACAACCAATTGAAACTGCATCTGAGAGACACACATGTTAAATTGTTTGAGCTAAACTTTCTCTCAAAAAAACACTTCACCTGACATGGTCTTCACCTGAACCTTGTCGGAAAACATGCACTCGGTAGTGAGCTTGCAAAACACATCATTTCACAAACTTGGCAGTGTCCTGCCCAAGACCCATCCCCACCCACATCTCCTAGTTCTCTTCCATCCCCTGGGACCCCTTTGGATCCCAATTACCTTATCCCCTGAACCTAATCCGTGTATTACCTTTCCCACTATTCATTCCTCTACATCTGTCACCCCTCCTTCCCTCACCTCTTGTCACTGCTGGGACACGATACTTCCTTCGACCACGCACTCGAGGTAAAAATGAAATAAATAAATAGCAACTACAGTCAGATGCAGCAGAAAAACATCCGTGTAGGTACATGCAAAAGATTCGAATAATGCATCATAATGTGCAATCTCTTTCAAATAAAATTGAATTTATCGAGGCAGCATTACAATGTGATCTAAGACAAATAGATGTTTTTTGCTTTACAGAACATTGGTTGTCTCAAAATGATATAAATACACTCCAAATTCCTAGCTTTTACCTTGCAGGATCGTATTGTAGGGCGAGGGAATCAAATAAGGGCCCTGCTTACGGAGGTTCGTGTATTTACATAAGAAATTATATTGATTCTACCTTCTTGTCAGAATTCAATTTATATGCAGTTGAAAAAGTTTTTGAAACAACAGTAGTACATCTTACTACGCTCAAAATTATCTTACTTTGCATTTACAGACCTCCAACAAAGCGAGCTTCAGATTATTTCACTTTCTTGGAAAATCTAGAGATAATTCTGAACAAAATTAGTAAACTCTCTTTTAAATCCATTGTTGTATGTGGAGATTTCAATATTGATTTTCTGAGCGAATCCCACGAAAAAGAGCAGTTTCTCAATTTACTTCATTCTTTTAATTTAGACATTACAGTGAATGTACCTACACGGAATACGCTTAATCACAAAAAGCATTAGATCAAATTATAATTAACAAAACCACAACTACATATGAAATAATAACGAATAATCTAGGATACAGTGACCACGATGCACAAATTCTTACAATTACTAAGAACATAAACACTGACACAATAAATAATACACGCATGTGCAGAGCATTCACTAAAGTTAATATAAAATTATTTACGGACTACTTGATGAAGGAATCATGGAACGAAGTTTATAACTCTGTTGACACAAATGAAAAATATAATTTATTTTTCTCCAAGCTTTCAATTCATTTTAACGCGTGCTTTCCTCTTAAAAAGAGAAAATTAAACATTTCAAGCAAAAGTAATACTTGGATCACACAAGGAATTAGAACATCGTGTAAAAACAAACGTACGCTTTACTTTATTTCTAAACATCATAACGTATCACCCGGTTTCCATATATACTTCCGAGAATATAAAAGAATTTTAAGAAAAGTAATAGTTCAGGCAAAAATAATGAAAAATAGTCAGGACATTTTGAGCGCTAGTAACAAAACTAAAGCAATGTGGGATATCGTAAAAAATACAACCACATCATCTCGATACCTTGTAGAGAATGCTATTTTAAAGTATAATGAAAGAGAAACGAGTAATCCGGAAAAAGTTGCCAATCTCTTCAACAAACACTTTTCCAGAATTGCGTCTGATCTCACGAAGGGACTAAAATCACAAAATTCAACATTTTACACTTCCCAAAAAATTTCAGATACGATGTTTATTCCCGAAACTTCTCCCAACGAAATCCTCAGAATAGTCAGTAAACTAAAAAATAAATATTCATCTGGTTTAGATGAATTTCCGGATTGTTTATTAAAAACTTGTGCACCTGCCTTTATACATCCGTTAACTCACATTTTCAATGCTTCTTTATGTACAGGAATATTTCCAGATATTTTCAAAACCGCAAAAATTAAGCCACTTTTTAAAAAGGGAACAAAAATGATATTCAAAATTACCGGCCAATTTCTCTTTTGTCAGTTTTCTCAAAAATATTAGAAAGGCTTTTCTACTTACGAATGGAATCATTTCTCAGGAAAAACAGAGCGTTTTCAGACTCACAACACGGTTTTAGAAAATCAAAATCTACGGAAACTGCCATTTTTTCTTTTCTCAAAGATGTTGCTTCATCAATAGACCAAAATGAAATACCCATTGGAATATTCTTAGATCTCTCGAAAGCTTTTGACGTTATTGACCATAAGATCTTGCTCTCAAAATTACCTTCGTATGGAATTCGTGGTATTGCCCTACATTGGATAACTTCTTACCTTAAACATCGGACTCAAAGAGTAGAAATACCATACTGGCAGGAAAGGACATTACATACTTATATTTCCAATTCTTTGCCAATTGTGCATGGGGTCCCGCAAGGTTCGATCTTAGGTCCTATTCTCTTTCTGTTATATGTAAACGATATGCCCTCGTCTATTAAAAATGGAAGAACGGTTCTGTTTGCTGATGATACGAATGTTCTTTGCAAAAAGAAGCAGTAAATAGTACAATTTCAGAAGTTTCAAATTGGTTTAATAATAACAAATTAATTGTTAACGAAAGAAAAACTGTTTCAATGCATTTTTGCATCTCAAATCGGAAATCGCATGTTCCATTGAAAATGAACAATATGCAATTAGCTGATGTTGAGGCAACAAAATTTTAGGTCTTTCAATTCAATCAAACCTCAAATGGAATGTACATATAACAGAATTAAACACTAAACTAAGTTCATTATGCTATGCATTCAGAATTCTTTCAAATTCTGTCAGCCTTCATGCAGCTCGTTGCGTTTATTTTGCAAATGTGCATTCCCGCCTGAGATATGGCATAATATTCTGGGGAAGCTCATCCTGTAGTATTCAGACCTTCAGATTGCAAAAGAAAATTATTCGAATAATGAAAAAATGCCTTCCACGTGATTCCTGCAAGCCTCTTTTCATTGAGCTGGGAATCCTACCATTGCCTTGTCTATTTATTTACGAATCTGTAATATTTGTCAAAAATGACCTACTTAACGGAGGGAACATATTTTCATGCAATATTGATATTTATAATTACAACACACGCCGTAGAAATCACGTGCATCAAGTGTCAGTATCAACAGCTCAGTACAAGAAATCAACATACAATACATGTACGTTACTTTACAACGCATTGCCAGATGACATAAAACAATTAAAGTCGGTATACAAATTTAAGTTAAAAGTAAAATCTTTTCTGCTGCAAAACTGTTTCTATACAATTAGAGACTATACTGATCGTGAAAAAGAAAAATAATGTAACAAAACAAAGATATATAATGAATTAGTTTATGTTTGCATTGTATACATTTAAAAAAATATTTAATACGCCTGTAACAAGTAACGTACTTCAGCTTCCGGGTCAATGACCCCCATCTCGATCAGGTTTTTGTCCAGTTTCCCTGATCCATAGAGCAAATGCTGAGATGGCCCCTTGTTTTGCTTCTGGACGTAAATGTAGCTTCACTGTGCGCACGTTTTGTTGAGCACTCCTTTTGCTTGTAGTTCATTTACAGTTGAAATTGATTTTCTATAACTCGGGAAAAACATTTTTCAAATATCTTTATTTTTCTAAAATAATTATTTTCTAAATTAATTTTTTCGTTTTCGTTTTTTTTTTTTTTTTAAATATAAAATTCTGGCCCTCAAGAAAATGTACGCAGATAAATTTCTTTCCCCACACGTCATATACAGTTTTTACTGTTTTTTTTTGACTAAATAAATAAAATATTACTGGAGAATACAGGGTGTCCAGAAGCTCCCGTTACAAAAAAATACCCCAGATTCTATGTTGCACGTCATGAAAAATGGCAGGTTCAGTTTTTCCGAAAAAAAAATTTGTCTTTGAGAAAATTGAGTTTAAAAATCACTTCCGGGCCGCGAAATTCAAACCGGCCGCTACGACACTGCAGACGGCGGCGTCTCCTTCTGCGCGGAGCATTTTCTCGTTTTTCCGCGTAAACGGTGAAACAGTCAAGTAATATTCTCTAAGGAAAGCATTGCGTGGCTTACACTAGAATACGTTAATAGTATAAAATGTTTGTAGGTTCTGTTTAATAACTATTTTAAATGTACTTATTGAAAATTCAGTTTTGCTCAAAATGATAGCTACGGTACACGGCGGTGTAAACGTAAATGATGAACACATCCAACACTTATGAAAAATATTGAATCTCCTGGAATGCTCGAATTGTTATTTTTAGCACATATTCATATGAACTAGTGCCTTGGGCTTAAGACTGCCACATGAAGATTATTGTCGTGTCGTGATAAACAAAACAAAAAAACAACGAAAAAAAAGTTTCTGAAATGAAATATTCGTTCATGAAAATACCGAGTTTATCGATTATCTCTGGGCACGGCAATCGAAATGATGCCTCTGGCAGTCATTTTGTGGAGATGCAGGTCGAATAGTGCATTGAAGAATCTTTATAGGAGGCACGTGGACAATTAACCAATCCCACAGCTGAATATTAACAGATAAATTGGCCTTGCTTTATGTGCCATGCGCCAATGAATAAAAAATAGAAAACTAGTATATTCCTGGCGTGAAAGGGTAAAAAACTGAAAAGACTGTGATGTTGCATTCCGTGGTGTACAAATATTTCAAAACAACTCATTCTTGCACGCAAAAGTTCGACCGAAGTTCACTGAGGGTACCGGAGCGGTACAATTCACGGCCCGTAATATGGTCGGTGTCCTTGCATTTGTCAGTTGCTAGGTCGCGTCACATTGTGGTTAATATCGTATGTCAAACAGGCACGTGAACCTGCCACCGCCGCAATGTGATTCGCCTGTTAGCCGCGTGTCAGTTTTGCCTCAAATCAGCCGATTGCGAAGTTCAAGGCATTGCCCGCAGAGTGGTCATGACTGAATAAGCACCTGCATGGAACCATCTTTGGGGTTAAAAATTTATTCTCTTCCATAAAAAAGTTTTTTTCCTGTGTGCCTATTTTCGTGGTTGTACATTACGGAAATATCAAAGAAAAATATTGAAAGTTACTACAATGTCCCTGAAGTAAACTATTTCAAATCCCTTACATTCTGTACAATGTAGTAGCCTTGATAACTCGTCCTTTAACTAGAAAACGCTAAGAAAGTAAATAATTCAATACTGCAGACAGTCATTCACTTGCAAAGAGAACTGAATTACATTGTTCTACAAAGTAGGCCTTAAGAGGAATTCGACATAGGCATCGATACTCGAAGAAATGGCCAATCGAAGAAATGGCCGTCACTCATTTATGCACTATTTGCTGACTACATTGCAAATGAAACACACAAAGAAATAAAACGTTTCCCGTGTAGCCGTCAACTACCTCATGAAGTAATTTCACTAAGAAACTCCAAGATTTGGGACAGAGACATGCTCCCATCTTTCATGTGGAAAAGGAAAACGAGGGGTAGAATGTTTATTCAACTTACAGAAATTGTTTGTCGCAAATTAGATATTCCACACAGAACAGTGTAGCATATTTTGCAATAATAGGTATTTCGGAATGCATTTCTTATGGCAGCAGAAAGTGCATCTTTCTGTACCACATATTACTTAAGAGAGAATAATTTGACGGGTAGTATTAAGGAAGTTCATGGGTATTTTACTGTACCGACTGATAGTTTTATTTATGAAAGATAAAGACGTAATACATTTTGAGGGGGGAAATATTGATATCTATCAATTTCATCTGAGATAAATCGTGGGCATTTATCGAGAAGTCTAAATCTGGCTATTATTTATTTATTTAAGGTCGCTTTAAAAATATCTGTGGTCATTGGCGACCACTATTGATTTATACTAGAGATACATTTTTTTTAAAATTTAGAGTAAACAGACGTAATACGATAAACTGAAATATGAAGTACAATAAATTGTGCAATTATTAATATCATATTATCTAAACCAGCTATATTAATATAAGTTAAAATTAATCTGGATATTGTTAGTCTGAAAATTCAGAATATGACAACCGGGAGAATCAATTCAAATTCCAGAGAAAATCAATAAACTTGGTATTTTCATGAACGAATATTTCATTTCCGTAACCTTTTTTTGTCTATCACGACATTTAAGCAAAACTGAATTTTCAATAAGTACATTTAAAATATTTATTAAATAGAACCTACAAACATTTTATACTATTAACGTATTCTAGTGTAAGCCACGCAATGCTTTCCTTAGAGAATATTAGTCGACTGTTTCACCGTTTACGTGTAGAAACGAGGAAATGCTCCGCGCAGAAGGAGACACCGCTGTCTGCAGTGTTGTAGCGGCCGGTTTGAATTTCGCGGCCCGGAAGTGATTTTTAAACTCAATTTTCTCAAAGACAAAATTTTTTTCGGAAAAACTGAACCTGCCATTTTTCATGACGTGCAACACAGAATTTGGGGTATTTTTTTGTAACGGGAGCTTCTGGACACCCTGTATATTGTCTTAGTAGAGGAAAACGGAATTAATAGAGCTTCCATTTCATGTTTCAAATTTTGGGCCTTTGTTGTGGTTACATAACAGTCCACGTAGAAGGAGAAACCGCCACGTTTCTATTTACGAATTAAGGGGACGGATAGGCAATGCGTTCACTTTGCAGAGACATTCTGCACGCTCTGCACCCATATATGTTCTAAACTAACAATTTACTTAAATTGAGGCTTACATAATTGTCAAAAGTTTCATTCATGGCTACATTTGTCTCGGATGCAATATACCTTAAAGATTCCTAAAATTTGTGAGTAATTGTCTGACAAATTCTTAAATTTTAAGCATCAGCTATTGCAAGTGGTCCTGTAAAAACATCGGGACATAAAATCCCTAGAAATTAAGAGGACCGTCACCGAGCATAAAGGCATATATTTTTTACTATCTCGCTACAAAATAGAGAGAAAGTAGTGTGAACTCTTCGCGAAAAAACGGTGAATTTTCAGCAGAGACACAATTACATGGCTCTGGTAACAAAAAAAGGGATCAGTTCAGTTGCTAAATATAAAACTAGTGGTGCTACAGAATGGCACAGACTTTTTTGAATTAGTTTCCTATTACCTTTGGTCTCGGCTAGCAATTCGGACTTGACACATACTATTGCCAGTTGACATGTACCGCGGCCGAAAGTACATTTTTTTGACATTTTCTTAATTTTTCGCTTTCCTAGCGGAAGAACGAAATATTAATTTTGGAATATTAAAGAACACTAAAACTTCGACCTAAATGGTATATTTCTTTGAAAAATTTGGAGCCGTTTTTAAAAAAACGGCGATTAAGCACTTCTAAAAATGCGAAATTTGAAGTGCTTTTTCCCAATAATCTTTCGAAAAACTTCATTGGATATCATTTGAAGCACTTTAACTCACAAATACAATAGTCTTCACAAATTGCTGAAAATGTGCATTTTAACGGCGTGAGATATACTTCAAAAAATTACATTTGTGTAATTTTTGAAATAACAAAACAAAACTCCAACATGAACTTTACATCATATTAAAGAGTGCAATTAGGAATATCGTTCGAAAACTTTGAAGAAAAAATGTGAAGCCATTTTCGAGAAAATGGCATTTGAGCTTTTCTGAAAATAGGGAATTTTGAGCTAGTTTTCACAGCAAACAGTTGAGTTTTCGACAAACTTTATATATTTGCTAACATTATTTAAAGCACATGTACACATAAAAATAATAATGTGAACAAATCGCCGCTAATGCAAATATTAACAACGTGAGAGAGAAGTAAAAAAAATCATTTTTGTGATTTCTGAAAAAATAATGGAATAGAGGGAGCCTTTTCTGAGAAAATATTGAAAATGGTCGGGAGCCTTCATGTAAAGTACCCTCAAATTTTGAAGACAGTTTTCCAAAATCGGGGCGCCTCGAGTGGAACCAGTACAACCGGGAAATATTCATTTTGGAAGTAATCATACATATGGTTTTGGTGCTGCCTGTTGTTCACATGCAGACGGACGGACGTTTTCTTTTCAATTGTTTTTTTCGGTATCAAGGACCCACAAAACAGGAATTCTGGCTTCACCACGTGTGAGGGGAATTTTTTTCTTTATTTAGCAACTGGTTTTATCCACTTTTTCGTCATCATTACTCGGCAATGATTTGGTGGGTTCTTAACATGAAGCCCCTGGGGCATTTTCCACATTTTCAGAAAAGATAGCTCAATGGTTCTTGATTAAATTTTGTTGTTGGCTAGTTTGAAGGACGTTTAAGAGAGTGGTGAAGGTTTCATGTTCATTAATAACCCTAAATTTTTGAAAATTGCAGAAGTTCAAGATTTTTCGGAATCTTCCTAGAACTAAAATATCAAAGATAGAGATTTTTCCTTAATTGAAATATGTTCCTTAAATGCAGATTTTGAAATAAGGTCACGTACGATTTTTCGAAAATTTGATTTCTTTTCGCGTAAATTTGCGAGAAAGTACGTGCTGTTTTAGAACCACCAATTTCTCCAACGCGTACACTCGGCATCCCAGTACGGCATCCTACTCAATGAACTGTTTATCAGTTTATAAATACTTACATTTACTGGAACACGACCTTTTCCGGTTTTGCTCGCTTACCAATTCAAAATTCGCACGTTTGTGATGCTGTGCGCATTGGCAAACGAGGGACGTTTTTTTATTCCGAACTGAGCTGCAACAAAAAAAAGCACTACGCTATTACGTGAATTTATTCGAATCCAGGCGCCAGATGGCTTATATTCGTTTCTCATGGCACAGATTGCAGTTGACAGATCTAGTACTTTGGGAACGTTGTTTGTGTTATACCAAACTAAACGAAACACTGTAGCTTTAACACGAACTTTCCATTTGCAGATGTGATCATTGTTACTATCGATTTTAGACAAAACTTATGTAATGTTTGTACTCACGAAGTTTATGACGCTGCAACGTACATCGAGAATTATTATGATTGAGCGTGCGTGAAGTGTTTAGAACAGTGGGCTATCACCACTATAAAGTCATCAAGAGATAATGTGGCACACAGTGTCATCTTCTGACTGACTGGAGCACACAAATTCTGAAGCAGCATCTTAAGAAAGCAAATATTTTCTTCCTCATCCAGCTCCTCTCCTTTTAGGTGCTAAAAAACTGAAAAAATATTTATTTTTCATGTGCTGCTTAAAAATTTGTAAGTATGTGTTAAAACAACGAAAATATATATTTATTACCCATATGAAAACCTGCAACCAACATCGAGAGTCTCGATGCAAAACGTGACGTCATCCTGTCTATCGCTTCACGTATTTCGTCTGTGCAATTTGAGGAAGTTTGGGAGCTGCTCGAGTTATAAATGTCTCCTATCGCTCGGAGTGTCATTGCCTGAATCGACATTACTGTTAGAATTGTCCACAGAAGTCCTCACAGGTCCTGAACTAAACTCACTCCACTCAATCTAATAGGAAAATATCGATGTTTCTTAACATCGATGCTCAAAATTAAAACATTGATATGAATAAAATATTGTCCAAAAACTATCAATGCTATGAAACATCGATATTTTTAAAACTAGATAAGTAACAATTAAATTAACATGCGGGGCTGATTTAATTTGAAAGTTGTCCCGTTTATTATTTTAATTGAAATTTATCTGACAAAGCAAAGACAAAAAGTCATCAGTATAGTAACATTAACAAAACTTTGATTAACTTATTCCATAATGTTGGCGCCATAATTGGTTTCTTTATTGGTGAAAAATCGATTTTACACTTGGTCACATTGTTCTGAAGAATACTCATTTAATGCATATATTAAATCATTAAATACGTTTGTCATAATGGTATGTTTTTCATTTGAAAAATGTCGAGCACGTAAAAGCATCATTTATAATGTTATTATGACAATATGATTGCCAGTTTGGAATGCAGTGGTGGGTCATCATGATTATTTATGATGATTATATTAAAACATCATTTTAAAAAATCATTGATGTTTTGAAAACATCGACATGGATCGGTCCCCTGGCCGAGATTGCTAAGGCAGTAGAAATTTCGTACCGTCTCGTAGTGCCTCGTTCCGCAATAGTGATCTCGGAGTAATGATCTCTGTCTCGGAGTAGTACCCGAGTAGTGATGTATCATCTCGTAGTGCCGTAGTGATCTCGGAACGAGGGGTCGCGGGTTCGAGTCCCGCCTCGTGCATGGTTGTATGTGTTCGTCCATTCACTCCTTATCATCACCATATCGTTTCATCTTCATACCATAACGTTAAATCCAATAGTGGCCGCTAATGACCTAGTAGTTGCGACCTTAAATGACAAAACAAAAAAAATCGGCATCAATGTCGCATCCCTACGATGGGGGAAGTCCTCTTGTAACTTGTAATGCGTGACCAACCACTGCATTTCAAACTGGCACGTATTTCCCCATATATCCAAAAACTCTAAAGTATTAAATTTTAGAATGCTCAAAATCATCAGTTTCACACACAATTTAGCGAAATATGCAATAATATTTGTTTCGACGAAATTATTTTTATTTCACTTAAGCAAAATATTTATTTTTAGGAGATATGCAATGTGGTATACGGAAACTTGAATTTCCACTAAACTTTCAACGCTCGAGATTAACAAGAAAAAAATAGTATTTACCTATCAGTCCGAGAGACCACACATGACGAGAGACCAGACGCGAGGTTAGAGCTGGTATCGGCTGCGGCGGTGCTCCACGGGGGAGAGACCAGGAGGGGGAATACTCCCGCAACTCGACGCGTAGAAAGCCACCAGATTTTACCATCCAAGGACAACACCACTGTTTGCACATTTTCCCCGCAGATCATTACAGGGCTGTGGTGGTGGTGATGCGCTAGAGAGAGTGTGGTATGACACGATAATAGCGGGGCGTGGAGTGGTGCGGTGTGGTGTGAAATCGTAGGCGTGTTTGGTGAAGAAGTGCTGAAGTTGTGGGACTGTTACCACGCACTGCAGCAGATCAGCGAAGGCGTCGCGCGAGAATTTATTTCGGCAGTATCATTTTATATTTAAGAGCCCTGGAGATAAGAATATTATCAGGAGTGTAAATTGATGTGAAAAGTCAGGAAGAGTAATTTTCTCTTTAATTTTTATTTGGAAGTTCAAGAATGTTTTGAAAAGAGTTCAGCCGTCATTTTGTGTAATTTGCTAATCATGTTGCCTTTCAAAATAAATGTGCTTGCCACTAAACTTCTTCCTTCTTCATTGTAAGAGTTTTGAAAATTGTTAGAAGTTTTTCCTTTCCTTGACAACCACAGCCAGGGATATAACACGCATTACACTTACGGGATCAATGACAACAGCCGTTGACTTGCCCTACAAAATAATCAAGTAATCACATGCTGGTCTCTCACATGGCGTGGATCTAATTGGTGCACAATTTAACCACTTCACCTTTCTAGAGGAAGGTTCAACATAGCCTCATAAATATGAGAATTGGCCCTCTTTTGTTCTGTCTTACATCCTTTGTCTATAAATGCCCATCTAATGACAATAAATTCCCCCACTATTATCGTTGTAAAGAGTTTGTTACATGTTAAACAGTGTGCAAAGTTAACGTATTAAGTTAGTACAAACAGTTTGTTACAACGTAAAATTTATCATAGTAGATGTTTGCTGTTAATTAAAAATGAAGGTGAAGATATCCTTGTGCAATTGCGCACAGGCCGAAATGGTATACACGGGAGGTGAAGGTAGGGCTCCACTTGTTCTTCGCCGTCGGCACAAGGAGGAGATTGTGTGGCGAGCACAACGCTCCGGCCGCCTTGACTCCCAAGAAAGATACTGGTACTCACTTGTAAAGGAGGCTGAATCGACTACAGAGCCGTGAATTAAAAGTACGGAATATAAATTGAAGAATGACATTCTGATAGCCGGTCAAGTGCAATAATTTCTAAATTCTATTAATTCAGATGATACATCTTGAATAAATATCTTCATTAATATTGTACAAATAACACTATGCCAATTGTGGACATCAAGGTTTGTGGACATCATATATTGTCACCGTACTTACCTTTTCAGTAATTGTGGTCGTACATATCATAATTTTTTATTTGTTTTGGAGCCAGGAATATCATTTCAGGGGGATACCTTTGATATAGGTATCTGATATTGGATTGATTATTAACACAAAAACAATGGTTTATTACAAAAAGAAAATATTGATCATTATAAACAAATGGACTTGAAATCAACATTGACTAATGAACGCTTGATTATTAGGAATTACATTCAAATGAACACATCAATCTTTCATAACAACTCTGTTTCTAATCATTTATTTACCTTCATTTTATTTCTGAATCAAATGGGAGCTCCCTGACTTACACCACTCACCAACACATCATACATGAATTAGCACAATGACAATACGCACTTTAATACAGGATACATGACAATACTGTTGAAATTTCTACCATTCCGCCTTCTACTCTGAGCGCCTGCTAATTACATTTCTGTCCCACTCGCATTCTATGCTACGACGGCTACTCCGCCCACCCGTCATCTACATTCCACGGATTCTATTCCTATTAAACTGAATAAAAGAATCAATTCGTGGCTTATCTTACAGTACCAATCATTCGAATGCCACAGCGCCGGTCCCACGCTGTCGCCAACCGAGGGGTGTCGACGCGACGCTCGCGGCCGTCTGTTGACCTTGAGGCACCTTCGCTGCCGAGAGCTCGTTGTCTGATGCCCCGACCGCCTCTTGCCACCATTTCCAAACACTGTGTACTCCGCACACAACACGTTTCACCGGCCATCGCTGATGTGCGTCCGTATACAGCAAGTTAACGCATCAATAATTCATGCCTCCCACCTACTGCTTCCATGCCTCCCGTCATTCATCCACAATGTCTCTTATATTTTCCACCTTCTATCATAGCATTGGACACAGTACATCACTTTATTGTTCTTTGCACTTGCTTTTCCTTCAATTTCTGTAAAGTTGCCGCTTTTATTGCGTAGCGGCGTCTAGTACGTACCTCGTGCTCGCCATTCCGCGTACATGCAAATGCATTAACAGTCGCTTTCACTAATATGCGATCGCGCATTCACCATGTTGCGATTCAATAATTAACGTCCTTACAAGTTCTGCTTATCATCACCTCACATTACGTCCCAAAAACGCCATTCATGAAGTTCCTCAGTTTTCAATTTCGTCCCATCACGCCACCTTCACCACACTAGGCACGTGTCCACACAGTTCACTGTCGTTTTTCTAGACACCCGCACAATGACGGTCACCTTTTACAGTTCAATATCACAATTGGTGTTCTCATAACATATTCTCATGATACTAGTTGCTTTCACTACCTTATGTCGCTCGATTACCTTGGATTCCTACGATCCCACTCGTCCGCGATGCTCACACCGCCATTGTCTAACCGCCTCTTCTCTGCGACTGCCCGCTGATTCGACTATTCTCCCCTTTTGCTCGGTCACCCTTCGCGGTGAGTTCGTTCGCCGAGCCAACCAACCACTCCTCGGCGAACGACTCCTCCTGCACGCACCAACCTTGAATTACCCGTGCTCGTGAATCAATGGTCACTGACCAATAAGGTCAGAATATATACATATTAAATACAAAGTTGAACCCAAAACCATTATCATTTTAAAAAATTACTAGCATTAATTTACTCCACAGTTGCAGTATTTTGTATTTTTATGATATAAATATATCATATTAATTATGTATCAGTTCATTTTTATGCAGCAAACAAAACCACACTAGAAAAATAGTATTCAAATGTAAATGTACGCACGTTTCGTGTACGAGTATAATTACTACGTGTGATTAAAAATGCCATAGGTTACGCGTATAAAAATAGTACAGAAATAACGTAATTCATGTCTTAAAACACTGTACAACGAAATCATTGTTTCAGAAACGAACGAAGTGGCTTGGTGTTTAGTGACTGGTCGAAAATGTGCCCCATTACAACGTGTAGAGTCACCGGCTGGATAAAAGTCCTAGAAAGAAGAAGACGAAAAGAGCAAACACCAACACAACAATAATAATACACGAATGTGTAGATTGTGTACTAAAAGTAAAAAAATATATTTTAAAAACACTAAACTATACACATTAAAATTGCAGTCCTATACCAGCCAATGGGGAGTGTTTGCGGCTGGGCGTGTAGTAGTTTTTATTGCATTATCTTTGTTTAGGTAAGAAATGATTGTTTCACCGTTTGAAACTTCTCATATTAGGACATTCTTTGGTAGTTTCGCCTTCTAACTGTTATCGAATTTCACAAAACAACTCGAAACCGTCGTCATGCGTCATCGTTTTGTTGAAATTCTGTTATCATACAGTTAAGCCTGTCCATCTTACTTTGGTATCTGTCGATGTAGAGAACAATTGTATATTCGGAAAAACAAAGATAATGTTAAACTGATTAAAAAATGAATGTTGCCATTGTGTTACCTCGGAAAGACAAGCAAGTATAGAAAATCGTGCATTATATGTCAAAAATTGCAAGATCTTGCTACACCTCAAAAACCGAAAATAATTGTTCCAAGTACTGTTCTGTTGTATCAAGGCAATCAAGTAGTAACAAAAATCCATAAAGAGAGAAAGAAAATCCATAGCCCAATGCTTGTGTTAAGTATTTAACAGTCTTTCATCATTAAAAAACATTATCAAAAAATGAGTTGACCTATTCCAATAAATGGTCTTTGTATGATTCTCTTTTACTTTCTCACCTTATTATAATTTTATTTATTATATCTTAATGCGTTTTAGTAATAAGAATATAATCAAAAATATTGAACAGTACATGTCTTATAACAGAGTCAATTATTTGCAGTTTATCGGTATAATGCGTTTTTCTAATTAATAATAACTAAAATACTAATTTTTCGAAAACATTTCAAATATATTTCTAAACCCATGTTCCATTAGTTGTGTAACATATAGATACGAAATAATTAATGTCCTCTTTATCACATAGATGTATTACCAGTGCCTGCTTTCGACGGTTTTACGTCATCAGTCTGGCAATATGAGGCGAAAATCAGAAGACAGTGCCTTTCGTTATATAATAGCGAGAATGATAATGACGGCAAAGCCGTCGAAAGTCGGGTCTCTGAATCAATATACAGTGAAAAAGATTACATCAATTATTTCATCCTTTAATATGTCAACAGCACTTCATCAGTATTCCCACAAATAAGTGTTTTTTTCTTCCACAATTTTAAAATATATTCCGGTGGGGATCTGTGACTCCCCCAGTGTGGTGCTGAGGGTACCGAAACGCCATTGGTATGCGATTGTACTCTCTCAGTCTAAATCAGTGAAAAACTACTGATTGACAGTGACTATTCACTGATGGTGTCAGTTATAACCCAGCCACTGGCAATCAGTGAACTGAACCGAACAAATCAGTGAAAATGGGGTCCACTTTTTGAATCAGTGAAACTTCACTGTTTAAATAAGTGAAGCAGTGACAACAGCAGGACGTGAACGACAGAACGATCAGTGAGCGATGGTGCCGCGTCACTTTTACCACTGACGGCCAGTGAAATGCTGGCGGTCATTATGAAAAGGTTCGCATATTCGCTGATTGTCAGCGAAACTGCACGTTTCGACTGAACATATCAGTGACTTTGGCTCTCGCTGACTGAATCAGCGACAATTTCACTGATTCAGATTCAGAGAGTAGCTGGACTGCAGGGGAATCGGTTTTCGTCAGCTGGCAATTAGGAGCGGAGTTTCAGGCTTGCTTCCGGAGCGCGGAAGGGAGACAACCGCCCGACCGCCTCTGTCAACCCCTCGTTCAACACAACAGATTGCGCAGCGCGCTTCCCCAAGTATTTATTCGCCTTTTATTACTTCCTCCAACCGGCGCGCAGCAGAGATTAGGTCATCGCACCACGAGCAACGTCGGCCAGGATATGAGAAGTCTCGCGACGCCGTGATTACAAGTCCTTTTTGAGAACACTTTAGAATGTTTCAAGCTGCAGGGCCACGGCTTCATCATCATAATAATCATTTTCTTCTTCATTATCGCCTTCTTTACAACTACGTCTTCACCTTCTCATTATTATACTTCTACTTTTACTTCTCTTCCTCTTTCTTCTCCTCTTCCATTCATCTCCTTCTCTTCCTTCTCCTCCTTCCTCTTCACTTCCTCTTTCTTCTACTCCTATTTCCCCCACTTTTTCCCTACTCCTTGTTCGTCTCCTCATTATTTTTCTCCTCTTCCTCTTTCTTTTCCTCCTCCTCTTCCTTCTCTCCCACTTCTTCTTGTTCCTCCTTCTGTTCTTTTCTTCCTACTTCTCTCCCATTTTTCCCTTTTCCTTCTTCTCTTCCTCATTCTTTTTCTCCTCTTCTTTCTCTTCCTTCTCCTTCTCTTCTTGCTTTTCCTCCCCTTTTCCCTTCACCTCCTTCTCTTCCTCCTTGATTTTCTTCTCCTTCTACTTCTCCCCCACCAACGTGGAACATGGACAAAACAATACAGATACCACAAATGTCTGAACTTCATTCAACTAATACATGTGGGATCTGATGTTTGACTAATGCGGTGTTGGGCTACGATGGCACCGCGTGGTGGAAGAGGCGGAAGTATGGTTGCCATAGAAAACAGAATTATAATAGTCTGATGTATTAATGTTGTGAAGTGGGGGTGCTTTTTGTATCTTTGCTTGATTAATACACGTTCGTTACGGCAATTCGTGTTGTACCTTTTCTGTTAATCGTAAACCTGTGATTCCTACGTATATTTTTCCATAAAAATTCTCATTATTTTCGGGACAGACGATTTGTGATCCCATTGACAATTTACTCCTTCTCTAATAACGGAGTCTTTCCTATTTAAAAAAAATTATTTTCTGTTCAATTAAAATATAATTTTTCAAGAGTTAAAAAAAATTACATTCAATATTTTGGAAAGGTACCAGAGCTTTAAAATTTGGTAAATTATGTTTTTACCAATTTTGAAAATGAATATGGTAAATAAGTCAATACATTAAAGATAAACTAATTGAAATGTGTAAGGGAAATAATAAAAGTTAGAAAGAATAGTTAGAGGTTAAATTTAGAAAAATTGAATTAAACTGAATAAAGATATGTATATTTAGGGAGGGCGAAAAATGTCTTTGAAAAGTGTGAACGAAAGTGAAGAGCAGAATAATTTTGACCTAGTGTAAAGTGTTGAGATGCAGGAGAAAGGAATAATTTATTAAAGGAATTTTGAGTTTGTTTAGTTATACATATTTTAATGGAGCCAATTTGAAGCTCTCTATGGATTTGTGTATTCGAAATAAATCAATCTGCTTTTAGTATTTTTCTTAGGAATTTATTTGAATAATTTGAATTTTCTTGATGTTTGTTGAAGAAGCATTACACCAAATAGGACAAGCGCATGTAAGAGAAGGGCGAATAATGGATTTAAAATTGAAATTCCACAATCTATACTTAATTATGAGTTGTTGTTAAAGATAGGGTATAATTTTGAAATTTTATGATAGGTTTTTAGTAATAATTTGAATATGTGATTTTCAAGTAGTCTCAATGTAATCCTAAATATTTAACAGGTATATTAGCGTCAAGCCAAATAATATTGATATTGTTGATAATTATGGAAGGAGGTTTAGTTGCCTACACAGAGTAAATATTTTTGCTTCAATTTTAGTCGGATTTATCAGTATTCTCCAGAGTTGAGTCCATTTTATATATTTTTGAATATAATTTTATAGTGTATTACGTGCAATTTTGATATTATTATGAGTAGCAAATAATGCCGTGTCATCAGCATACAGCGTTATTGTATTAAAGGTAAGTAGGGAATATCTGACATGCAAATATTAATAAGTAAAGGATAAAGAGTAGAACATTGAGGAATTCCTGAGTGAATTGAAGGCTTTCCTTAAGGTTAACAAAAGAAAGTCCAACTGACTCCAGAGAAATGGCAAAGCGTCACCATTCTAAAACTAGAAGTCCGGAAGTCTTGGAGTTCCAGTTCCAGCGGAATCAGATTTTCCACTTATTGATATTGCTTACCGGCTGATAGGATTATAAATCGAAACAGTTTACGTTTCACTAATTAGTCATCAATCAGTGATACACTGCCCTGGAGGATATTATGCCCATTACCTCACCGCCACAGAGTGAACGATTATATCGTGTTTCTGGGCGAGTTCACTGCTATGATCAGTCCCTTGAGTGGAGTACACCTTTTCTTCGGGACATGGCGGTAATGTTCCCCGCAGGATGGTGAGATCTAGCACCGGTACACATCGGGCCTCTCCCACCTAAGAAACAGACTCCCATTCCATATTTTCCTTCAATATCTCTCTGACATTAGATAAGGTAAGAACATTTCTAGCAATTACCTGTCCATCCCATCGTATTTCATTTTAATCCTGTCATTGCTCTAACATCATTCCCTCGCCATAACCTTGGTTTGAAGGTACAACACATGTAATCACTATCAGGGAGGTAACAAGCAGTTACCCCCTTCACACTTTTCTGATACAAAGTTGCTCGGCCAATCAACTAAAGAGCCTCACGGCTGAACGTTGTACTGTCTGTAAATGTAAAATAAAAAAAAATTAAATTTAAAAAAACATCGGTTTGTAAATTTTGCCCTAACCAGGTATATGCCACCAGCGGAGCACCGTCCCAGACGGGACAAGCTCTAATCCGACTGGTGTCCCGATATGTGTAGTAGTGTGGTGCGCGTAAGTGAAAGTGTGTGTCCGTTGGCGTCAGTATTTTCGATTTAGCTATGAAATTAGTGTCTAATATCTTGTTACCGTCGGGACTCAAACTCTAGGATTTCCCGGTCAGTGGCACTGCAGTGTTACTGATGCCCTGAGCCACCTAAACCTGTACCACCGCTGAATATCTCTGCTGCGGCTAGAGGTCAAAAGTGTGAAATAAATAACGTGACTGAACCCGGCCTATTATCTCGCGAGAGCTTACATTGTTGTATTAACGAGCGTAAGGTCGAATTCAACATCTCGCGTTAGGAATATTCTAGTGGCCAATCATTCTGATCGACAGTTATCCGTCGTTTCTCTAATATCAAGCTAATGCCGGAGCAATACCTAACAAACGGTACAGGGATCTCGAGCGATCTTTCTTCCTCTTCCTTGTCCTCGCCACACACACACACATACTTTTATCTGCACTACACTACCAAACATGTCGAGAGTCAGTCAGTAGCTTACGCCTTGCCCCTGCTGAGACTGTACTTCGATAGGGGAGACAACTTGATGGATAAAAACGCGCTAGCCAACCTGTAGGTCGACAACGAATATCATGTTACAACGGGTGAGATTACCATCAAATTCCGAAATATAACTCGCACTAATTAAGTGTCTACCACCCGGAGTAGTTGACGCACACAAAATCAATAAATATACTCTCAAAATCTCAATGGTTGCTCGATTTGCATAGCTGTCACCCAGACCGTCGAATTCGCAGCTTTTATTTAGATTTGGAGATGCCACCAATTCGGTAAATTAATTTAAGTTTTCAAGAACAAGTTTCACCGTCTGAGTCAGTCGAAGATCTGTCTTCGAAGCTGACTTAATCAAGAAGTAAGTGACAGGAACAGCGTTTTCAACTTAACCGAGGACTCAACAAACGACTATCGGAAAACCTCGATTTGCTGCCGAACGAGAAAACCTGTGGAACATATCGGAAACATTTTAGGATGCATTACATTCCTCTGTAGAAAATAATATTATATTTACATTTCTCGATACTAATTGTGAAGTTGTAATGATGTCAACAAAAACTTTTTAATCTCGGACAACGAGCTGTCTGGAAGTATTATTTGTCAAATAAACATTGTATAAAGTGTAAGAATGTCATGTCACTATATCGTAAATACTAAGCTAGAATGATTTGTGCGTAGTTATTATTTTTTTTTACTCGCGCACTAGTCTGAATTTTTGTTGCTCGATTTGTTGTGTTTTAATTTTCTGAAAACCTATCAAAAATAAAGTATTATTTAGTAAAATGTAGAATGGCCATTCATTTGCAATGGTGTAAGCAAATTAAGACATATACCATGAGACGTGCTCATTATAATGAGAAAGCCAAATGCTATCTTTATTATTTAATGCTAATTAGGATATTGTTACGGATTACTAATGACTAATATCCAGCTTGCAATCATTGCTAACTAAACTTTGGCAGTTCAAAGGAAGAGGGCTAAGATGGCATCGATGATTTTTGTCTTACTTCTTATAGCTGCCAACACTGCCAAAAACAAATGTTTCATGACTTTTTTGCTGAAATTAAAATATATTTCATCAAAAGCTTTTCTTAGAACGTAAGTTATTACGATATTACATATTAAAAATACTGAATAGTTAGAACACATTTGTTGTATTGTAAGTCTTAGTATAACTAATATAAACCTACATAATGAAAACAGATTATGCTAAGTTATGGAAATCCGTACATTAGCCTTTTCTAAAATAAAACAATTCACATATATACAAATATAGATGTGAGAAAGTGAAGTTTTTCATTTGAAGAGAGTGAAATAAAATAATACTTTTGTTTACATGGATACAAAATTATCTGTATACTAAGTGAAAAGAAAAGTTTATGCCCCTTTATAAGCACATTGCGTGTGCGGAGGAGTGTCAGTTTAAGCACTGGTAAATTTTATATGGAGAACTTCCGAAAGATATAATGTGTATATAATATGTGTTACAAATATTTTAAATAAAATAAAATAAATAAATTGATATAGCGTGCAGAAGCCAACATGCCACTGTCGGGATTCAAACTCTAGGACCTTCCATTTGAAGTGTTTTTGCGTCACATCAATTGATACACTGAACCATCTAAATAAGCCTATTTCTTCACAGTTCTTTAATTGCAGAATACCACAAATGCAAGGATGATTCCATACGTCATAGAAAATACATTTGTTGTACGATATCGACCTAAATAGAAAATATTCGTTCGTTCAGTAGTTAGGCTATATCCCGAGATTTCTCTCTGTACGAGATTCCACCACTAAATATGTGTGTGCATTAGCGGCTAGTTGGCAGCACGCGCAAAATTTAAATTCAACCATGGCTGCAGGCCACCGGGGTAGCCCATTTGCACTTACCCACTCAGGCATGGCCTCAGCCCAGTACAAACTCTATGCTCTCATCTGGTCTCCCAACATGTTAGGTAGTGTACTGTTTGTAAGTGTGCGTGTGGGTGGTAGGTGGGTGGGTGTATGGTGTGCGTGAGTGAGTGCTACGGGAGAGAAGAGACAAGAAAGAGGAAGGAATTATCGTACTGAGTCGTAGCCCGTTTGTTGGGGTACTGCTCCAGCTTTCGCCTTTTATTAACCAGAGAAGCCACGAAAAACTTCTGATCATATTAATGTGGTCAATAAAACACGAAACAATTCGATTAATATGATTTATTGCTGAGAAGCAGGTTCAATGTGTTATGAAACAAAAGGAATATATAACCATATGTATAAACTAGTGTTGCATGGCAACAGACATTCTTGGAGAAAGCCAAATAATACACAAAGAAACTAAATGAATGTTTTTGCTTCAACAGATCAGACTGGTCGGCCGCTAGAATTCACCTCCAGACAGTGGTTGAATTTGACCCACCTATGGTAGCAAAAGTCAAAAGTACGCACCACCTTAGACGAATCAGAGCGTCAATTGATGTTACTGCAGTGCTTCTGTCCAGGAGGTACTAGGAATCTAGTTCTGACGGTGGAAGGAATTTCGACTACATTGCTACACTTTTGACTACTAGCTACTTAGCTAGGTCGAATTCTACCGCTTGAGGAGAATTCTGGAGGCTGACTTCTGATCGGTAGTATTCCGAGGTTTCTCCGGTCAACACCAGGTCAATGTCGGAGCAGTACCCGCACAAACGGGCCACGGACCTTCTCTTCCTCTTCCTTATCATATCCTCACCACTTACACTAACATGCACGACACTACCGCACATGCTGGGACACCAGCCACGAGCGTAGAGCATGTCATATCTAGTGCAGTGCCCCGCTAGTGGGAGATATCGTGTTGGAGAACACTCTCAAGCCGACGTTAGGTTAGATCCCTATCTCGCCAACAAGTGGGGGAATAACACCACCACATCATCTGAAAAAAACATGCGCAACATTTAGGATACTAATGAACTTGGCAGCTGACATACGACCCGGAACCAACCAATGTCGGTCAACCAACATTTTCAATATAACGACCACATTAATGCTAAGGTTTAAAATTTATCAGTAATAAATACCATTATTTATACCATTGCGTACATACTATTTATACATTATACCATTACCATTTCAAAAATACCATTTGAAGCTTCCGTGGTGTAACAGCGTTTCGTACTGTTGTATCCAAGTTCGCGAATTCAAACCCGTTCGAAGCCGTGGATTTTTAAGAGCGAAAAAATTTTTCGTACGTCTTCCTCCGGAGAGGTAGTAAAGCCAGCTTGTTGTAGATTTACTGCGTATAAAATATTTACTGCAAACCTAAATGAAGCCTATAAGCAGAATTCAATTCGCCTGTTTTGTCGCCCGAGTGGTACCCCTTTTCTCCGCTAGACAGAGAAAGGGGCATAGCGGAATTTGCGTGTTCAGGCAGAGGAGCAGGCGTCACGGCAACAGCCTCCACAAGGAAAATTAAGCTTGATTGATTGATTGATTATTCTACCAACTGACACACGAGATAATTGTTTCTTCAAGAAACAGCTGCTCAGCGTATCAAAGTTTAATAGCCACTCATTTCTCACCAGGAAGATGAAACGGCAGTTTCATGGCCCTTCGCAGAACAAAGCCACCAAATCGCAACTACATACGTCGAGGAGCCTTGGAGGAAACAGCGGTCTTGTTGCGAGAACGAAACGCTGACTCGACATTCCATTTGCGATGGCGGAGGAAACTGAAGGGGATGTAACAGTGGACGGGTGAAGAGATAGAAGAATAAGAACAAACAAAATACGGGAAGACCGTTTCAGACATTACGTATACGTGATGGTTCTCATTTCTCTTTTTAATTAATCAGATTCAACAAGAGAAAAATACAAATATCCATTTTTTATAGGAACTGAAGATTCTCCGGCATACATCGTAGATTTTGATACATCGTAGATTTGACCTATGGACCCTTACTGATTTATTAAATTTAAAACGCTTCCAATTTCAAAATCAAAAAGAAACATTTGTTTACAACGATAATAACAAGGATAACAGAAACTTCACACAACAATTTGTAACTAAACTAGTGGTGCTAGAAACAGCACGTACTTTCTCGCAATATGTTATCTTTATATACGACGAGACGCCAATATACGTTTCATTAATTTCAAATAGAAATTACTTGGGAACTAATACCTTTCACAAAAAATTTTACATAACCTTTTTTAGAAAGCTAACTTTGTACGTACTATTCAAATTCGTATAATATTTTTTATTCAATAATTAAAAACTGTCCTCAGTAACTATATATGACAAATAACTATGATATTGGTGAAAACATTAAAGTAAACGTAATGTAAAAACGTAAAAACGTAAAGGTGACTTAGGATGGACTTTTTCTAGCACGTATTACAGCAGAAAAGGATAGGACCATTCCACATAAAACCATCTTCAATTTAGTTTATCGATATAAAATGAATCTATTTCGAGTTAAGTTTAACGAATTTCCTGTGGGCAATTAAAACATAACAGATTGATAATATGAACCATAAATTTAAAGAAATTGTCATTGGTACCAGGTATGTTCGTGAAAGTACCAGGATTTTTTAAGGTTGGTTCTGGGAAATACATTTGATTGTCTGGTAACCCTGGTGGGATACCCCTAGTTATACCAAGCCCATCTATTACAGAAAGATACTGAACTTGCTCTAACAACCAGTAGCATTGTGATTGACGGATTTCTATAGAGGTAAAGAGATGACTATTGGCGTGGCACGTAGCGGACGTCCATTGTCCAAAGACAATGATGTATGGGTGATGGAGATCGCGTAGGGAATAGTGGAGCGTCATGCACAAACATAGTGACAACAGGGCGACCGCGTGACGTAGCAGAGACGCGCAGGTGACCACCCGCTCGCCACATGGCCCCACCGGGTTTAAGGGTGGGGCGTCAGGATGTGACGTAGGCGGAAACGCCCAGAGAGAAAGGTAGAAGGGCGCGGCCAACCTAGCTAGGCAAGCAGCGACGCTCCACCGGCCCTTTTCGCTTCAAGCAGTCGACCTGTGCAGATCGGAGGCAGCCGCCGATGGGGTGCGGACCGCGTGCGCGGAGGCTAGGGCCGGCAATGTATATTGTCGTGATGGTGTGAGGCTCAAGTGACGAACCGTGCAGGAATTCTGCAATGCTTCTCACGATCGGATTTATTCAATAATTATGTAGAGGGTGTGATAGCCGTAGAGTCAGTATTACTCCTAGTAGTGAGGTCGATTTATTTCGTTATGACGAGTCGTGTAGGAATTCTGCAGTGCTTCACACGATCGGATTTATTTGATAATTATGTAGAGGGTTTCATAGCCGTAGAATCAGTATTACTCCTAGTAGTGAGGTCGATTTATTTCGTTTATTTAATTATGCGTACATAAAGTTTATTTCGGTGGTGGATTTATTTATTAATAAACTAGCAATAAGTTAAACCCTCTCTCGTCTGTGTTAATACACAGACCTGCATGACGCCGCAATAGCTTATAAGGAGACAGACGTTACTCGAGAACGGCATACGAGAGTAACAAACGTCCACAGTGGGTCGCTTCTTATCTCCGTTTTCGAACCCTGTCATTCACCAACTGAATTTTGACGAAAGTTTAACCCACCATTGTTCACATACATATTTGGTGATTGTATTCAAAATATCATTTTGCGCATTTCCTATAACATAATAGATTATTGTGTTGAATCCAGTTTACAAATAAAATGTTTCCTGCTTTATACGTCGCCTCATTTATTTGTGAAGAACGTATGTTTTAGTATGCCAGTGTGTTTGTGTATGTGTGGATAAAAAATGTTTCTGAATAAATGTTACAAACTACTAGGGTACAAAGGATATAGAAGATAATAACTTTTTGCCAATGAATGTGTGGTTGGAAATATCAACGAGATTACACACAGGACATTTCCCCCGATATGTAGGCAACTCATCATGCATTTCCGTTTGACGGGTAACCGAAATTCGACTGCGTCCAAATTAGACAGCCAAACCGCAATGCTTGAAAAGTGCTTGCTACCGATCAGAGGAAATACCCTGTTTCATTTTAATGCGCTGTTTCTTAATATCTATTCTACATTTTGTTTAATTTCTTTATTTCAAATCTTTTTTTATTGTCAGTCATTTTGCATCACTTGGGAACACAGCAGCGTAAACTCACATTTATACAGTTCAAAAATATTGATTTTGAAGCTTTTAAAAACAAACACGAACAATGTTTTTGAAATGTATGTATGAGTTTTAAACTGCTGTGTGTCCAAGTGATGCACAATGACTGCCTATAAAGAAGGATAGGAAATGAAGAAATTAAACAAAATGTAGAATATGATGAAAATTCAAGGTTTATAATAAAAAAGGTGTGCTGTAAAGAAATTTAGAAAATGTCACATACCAGTTATGTAACTTTCCTTCTTGAAATTTGTCATATGTTTGTTTTCGTAGTCCTTCATTTTCTAGGAAATTCTATAATTTATTGTGAGGCAATTGTATAAAATATTAGAAGTAGAACTAGGTAATTTTAATCCAACAACGAACATCATTGAGGCGTTAAAACTCGTACAGGCAAAAGGCACTGATGAAAAACTCGTAGTATGCACAAATTGCCACCCATTACAAAGTTTCCTTTCAGGGTAGTTCACAGAATTTCCACCATCCGCAGCACGGTCGCGGAGGTAACAAACGACATTAAGCCTGATTCCCCTGTAGGAGGAACCCCACCTGCGACGAGCCGATCGGGAGAATAGCAGTTGAACGTCGTTTGTCTCCATTCGCAGCTCCAATTAAACTTGTCGGCCGAAACTCCGCTCCGCGCCGCGTCAGGCGCATCTGTTGATTCCATTCATTAGCCTTTCTGTAGATGCGACAAAGAGACCGTTAAAGGTATCCGGTCATCGCTGCCACCATTGCGGGCTAAAAAGCTTAGCACGCTGTGGACCAGGGATGACCAAATACGATACTAGGGTTTCGACGTATACATGATACGGTATTGAGTGTGCTAGCATATTTACATGAAAACGGTATGTGTCTCCATAGCTGCCACCATTGCGAGCTTAAACGCTCAGCACGCTTTGGACCAGGGATGATCAAATACGACTCTAGGGTTTCGATCTGCAGACGATACGGTATTGATTGGGTTAGAATATTTACCTAAGAGCGTTCTTTTCAAAAGTAAAAACAACTTTTTACTGTTCGAGGATGATTGGTAGGTTGTTACCTTTACGGGCAAAATGTAATACACACGTTATATTTTACATCGGTAAGTATCAGCCATGTCCCGCAAACTACAAGTAATTCGTAGGCTGACTGATATAAAACCAGTGCTTTCTGTTATTTCGTTCATCACTTTCCAGTGAATGTCGGAGGAGTATCCTATACAAAAGGTCAAGAACCGTAGGCAATATTTCATTCTCATTCCTTTTCCCTCTGCGCATAGTTCTAACTTGTACCACAATCCCAAACCGTAATAAAGTGTCTCCCCTCCTAACCCAACCTGTCATAATCGTCACACGCCGTCGTTGAAGCAGCCATGCAATTACCTGAGTTTAGCGTTATAAAAAAATTAATATCCTTTCTGTACCTACAATAAAGAGATTATTAAAGGTAACTGTATATCGCTGAATCCTTTGCGAGGTAAAAAGCTTAGCGCGCTCCGGAACAAGGATGTCCAAATAACAAACTCATGTTTTTCAATCATGGCATGTCGCACGACTGACAGGATCAGAGTTAAGACTCTTCAAGTGTAGCTTCGTTGATCACCAAGACCTATCTTACAATTCTATAGCTGGCAAAATTTTGATCACTAATTAACAGACGCATACCAATGAGGGTCAACAAGGGACTCCAGAGTAGTTTTATTTTGTCGTTACGGAGTAGAGAGAAAGGTACGTAAAACGGGCATATTTTTGGCAGAAAAAGTCATATTATAGATCCCTGGTAACGAAGAAGGGGATAAATCCAGTTGCTAAATTTAGAAAAAATATCCTCCACAACATAGTGTAGCCAGAATCCATGAGATCTGGAACCTTATTACCGAAAAATTGAATGGCGGTAAGATATCTGTCTGTCCGGCTGCGAACAACGCTAGCGGCTAAACCATTCAGCCGATTTTCTACAAAAATGACATTCCTCAATTAATCTGACTGATGTTGCGACTGATGTCAGGTATACCGATAAAAACGTTGCAATCGTTTTTTTAGAGTCTGTCCATGTAGATAACAGTAGTACATATAGAGAAACGTAGTGAATGTTAAAATAAATTCATCAAAATCTAGTGATTCTATTTTTGCAATTTTCAAAACTTCAGTGAGAACTAAAATGATACCTATGCCAAATTGTAAGCATTCTTTGCTCTAAACAGAGAAACAATTTAAAGAAAAAAATTAAAGTTACTTTTGAGTACATATTACCTTTACTTCAAGAAACTACGTATAATGGTGCTAAAACACCACGTACTTTTTCGCTGTATTTTTACGCAAAATTACTCAAATTTTCTGCAAACTGAGAAAATTACTCAAATTTTCAAAAAATTGACCATGACTTTATTTATTAATCTATTTTTAAGGAACGGATTTCCTTACACGTAAAATCTGTGTCAATATTTTAGTTGTAGGAAGACGCCGAAAAAAATTGAACTTTTGCCATTCTCGAAAAATCAGGGTTTTCAACGACCATGAAACCTGCGCCATTCTCTTAAACGTCATTCACACTATTGAAAACAAAATTTAACCAAAACGATGGAGCATTTTTTTTGGAAAATGTTCAATTTCGGAAAATCAGCTGAACGGTTTAACAGACAGACAGACAGACGGACGGAGGTTCTGCCGTCAATCAATTTTTTGGTATCAAATATCCACTAAACATGGATTCTGGCTTCACCACTTGATAGTTGATTTTTGTTTCCAAATTCAGCAACTGGATTTATCTACTTTTTCGTTTCCAAGGCACTGTAATAAAGTGATTTTCTGCAGAAAGTTCGTCGTATTTTCGCGCAGCATAACGTAATTTTCTCTCTACTCCATAGGAAAAATGTAAAAAATTTCAAAAACTAATCGTATTTTCTTAAAAATTGTTCTTCAACGTATTGAAGTATTTGTTTTTTAAAGAATAGATTTCATTGAAAAACTATCTACTTGCAAAATTATAGTTGTAGAAACGTATTGAAAATATGAAAACATTTGCGATTTTAAAACATTCAGAGGATACCATAACATTAAGATCTGCACAATTTATTAAGCGCTTTTTCTCTGTCAGAGGAAAAGGGTAATCAAAATTTGTAGATATTTTTGAGAAAATTTTGTTGTGATTTTAAATAAAATACCTCCCAAACTCAAAATATCTGCTTCAAATTAACAGGGCCTCGAATTCGGCAGAATCGATCGGGGAATGTCAAGTTTGTAGAAAATCGACTGAAAGGTCTTACTGTTGACCACAGAGAGAGGAACGGACAGAAGGTTGGACGGATGGACGGATACATAGACAGACATTTTGTTGTCAACCAATTTTGTTACATCAAGGGTCCACATAACATGCATTCTGCCTATACAACGTGTAGTACGAGGAAGTAACTTACTACAAAGAGAAAAAAGGTTTATCCTGTTTTTAGATATCACGGCCTGGCAATACGAGTTTTTCTGCCAAAAAGTAGCTTTTTCCGGTGCAGCGTTAAAATACTATCTGTTTACTACGTAAATAGTGTACACTGAAAGTAAGTACGTAAGTAGTGTAGACTGAAAGTAAAAACTACATGGCGATCTGTGGTGAATGAGTATTGACCGGGAGTACGAAAGATGTTGAGAATATATGTAACCTTGCTATACCTGGAAAACTGAAAATATTTTTACACCTCTTGCCCAAAATGATTTCAATAATTTCTTAAATAAATGCAACATTAGTGCTCAGTTACGAAAAATGTTATTTCGTTATATGGTAGTTTTTGCTGGGTTCACATCCACGGACTTTCATTTTTCCAATTACTTTCCTTGATCGTAGTATACTCCGTACATTGTTTTTCGTCGCTCTTAAAAAAGTCCTTGAACCATTGGACAATAAAAATGTGAAAAACGTGCATTGTACAGATACAAACGTTTACATTTTCTGAATACATTCTTCTAGTCTAAAAGGGACTCGCATTTTTTTAATATTTTTTTTCGGCAGACACAATAATAGGTTAATGTCATTGCGCGTAATTGTTTAATTTAACTATTGCTCATATTATAAAATGTACATTGCTCTTGACATTACAATTTATCAAAATTAAATCGATTTACAAAAATGTTTATATTTTCTTTTACATTTTTTAAATCTATATTTCTCTTTTATTGTGACGACTTTCCACCTACTCATTTTACGTCACTCTTAAAGATTTTTCTCTTACCTTTTCTCTCTTACCTTTCTAAGATTTCTAAGATTCTAAAGATTTCTCTCTTACCTTTCTACCTAGTGAAGCGCCCCGCATGGCGTTAGCACATTTTGCCGACCCTGGGCGAGCCAGTTTTTGCCTAGGGAGCAGCTTAGCTCGGCGACTGAAAATAAAGCAAGACGAACGAAACTTCATTCGAGTGGAGTCGTGAACGAATCCGGGACGAAGAACGAGATATCCCTGGAGGCAGCGGACGGAATGGAAGCGCGCTCTGGAACAGCGCCAAGCACTTGCTGCTTGGAGGAGTACTTAGGAGCTCTTTTCTTGTACCCCAGGAATAATAGATTCCGGGGGAAGCCCTATAACCGATTTGTATTCTCATCGGCTCTTAGAGCGCCGTTATCGGTGCATCTTGCCAAATGTTTGTGGAAATTCATTGAGGTCACGTTAATCGGTTGTGATATAAAAACAGCAGAGAAGGCTGTGAAGTAACATAGTACGTAGTGATTTCACTTATCTCTCATGGTATCGAGACATTAGATTTGGTTTAATACATTCTGGAATCAACTTGTGTAGACATACGCTTGTGCATTTAGAGATAAACGAATTGGTTTACATTGGGTTATAATGATCTGTATTACTGACAAAATAAGACCAATATTGTCAGTGTCAGATCCAGATGAACTTGCCAAGCCAGGGAGACATACAGAGAGGCAAGATTCATATTCAAAGTCACATTGACGGACTAAGAGACAAACTAAGAGAATCAGAAATACTATAATAGACTAATAAAGACAGGAACAGATACTAAGAGAGCAGAGAGACTGAGAGATTACGGTAGAGACTGAGAGACTAAGAGGAAAAGAGAGAAAGGCTCTTTCTCTAGACTATTTACGAGACTGTAAAACCTCATTGTAATTACGAATATGAATTGTTATATTAAGACTCTATTTTCATAAACGTAGGAAATAAATGAAAATAATTAACTCTTATCTAGAAACCAAAAACAAAATAATATTCCATAAGCTTGGTTGTCTGATAATTACAGTAGCAATATTACAAGATATTAAAACTGTATTTCTTACATCCGTTGAAAACATCAGATGCAGATTTCAATACTGCAGTAACACAAACCGAAGTTGGTTATTGTATCTTTGATCAAAGCATTATATTAACGCTTAATTGCAAACTCAAGCATATTTTGTAATAATTATGCAATTCCTAATTTCACATTACATTTTACTGACATCATTTCATTTTCGCCTTTTAATGCATTAAAGCCAGTGGTTCATTTCATAGTTTATTGCAAGGAGAATGTATCTTTGTGATAGGCATACTACAAAGGAAACAAAACACTGCAGCGATATGGATTAATATGGCTGACTAGTAATCATAGGTAGGTAGACTCATAATCATTCTAAATCTGCTGCCTCACATATTCAGAATAATTACAAGTCTACCTACTTGTGCGATTCCATGAATTCGTACAACAACAATAAAGTATCGAACGTGTATGAAAGTGTTTCGGTATTCTCATTTTAAAATTTCAAACTTGGCTTCTACCGTTGTCTTGTGCGAAAACATTTCCTTCACAAACTGTTCCCCCTCTCATGGCAAATTACGTAAATAACTACTGTGTAAAACTCATTTCAGATCTCCTTGATTTTTAATATTGTTTTATTAATTGTAACAACATGCCTATTATATGAATAAATAACAAGTCGAACGCGTGGAAACATTCTACAAATTGTAAATCATTATTTAAAAAGTGCATATAGATAAACACAACTTGGATGAAAAATAAGGGGCAAAATTTGATGACCTAAAACATCGCCACAAAATGAGCAATAAAATGATCTTCAAATGTATTTAAAATACTCTAAAAGCCAAGAAAAATGACACAATAAAAGATGTGATTAAAACCAGTTCGGATGAACAACTCAAACTGTTAGATATGTTACTTATGTAATTGAGGCTTCTTCCGTTCGTTCAAGTGAACTCAGCTTCCAAACTTTTGGTATGGACAGTTGAACCCGGAAATGCATCTTTAGTTATCCCAAACTCTTCCGAAAAGACAATGGCGCTGATAGGCGGCACAAGAACCTTAGATTACATACAGCGGCTGATAATACAATTTCTGAACGAAGAAATCGAATAAGCTTCTCGGGAATTCTGTGTAGAACATTTTTTGCATCTCGTAAATATTATTTCAAGAAACTAACATTAAAATGATATTAAAATCGATGATATTTGTTAAAAATGCATTTAAAATGAATGAAAAAGTTAAAAAATGACTTATTAGTCGAAATCGACTAAAATGCAAAACATTACAAATAAATATGATTTTGTCATAACATAAATTAATTTCTATACTAAACGGCATTGTACTAAAGTGAAAAGAAAAAAATAATTTTTTTTAAAATCCACCCCTACTGATAAAACCACCTAGAGGGAGAATTCCCTTAATAATGGAATAGAACGTTCAACTGATTAAGTGATGTTTCAGGGCACTTCAACTGCCGTGGCAATCAGTTTCGTCTATGCAGTGAATTGTATGTGGAGATGGAGGTGATTTCTTCCTCGCAGGATTGTGAGCAGCGTTTAAGGGATAAAATAATTCTTTTGAATTCGATAATTTTATTTATCACATTGCCGTATCACATTTTCACTCTACTTGCTGTTCGTAAATATCCGCGCTTAAAAGGATTACCACTGAAATACTTACATATGCAGGCATATTTGCTACGGCTTAACGGAAAAGTCTGGCAGTGACACTTTACGTCCAGAAGATGACTAATTTTAAATGGCGTGTTCTAAAATTAACTGTAAGTACTGGTATTTGATATACCAGTTGTGCTGTTGTACGTGGCATTTCATATACTCATGTTGTGCACGAAATGTAAAGCTCATTTTCTTAGTGTTTGGCTCCCAGGTTTGAACACCAATTCATTCACTAGTATGTAGTTCCTATGAACGGGTCATGCCATCTCTTGTGGCTCAGAGTATTGGAAGAATTATGATTATGGTTGTGCAATTTTCTACATCCAAGCAAGACCTGATGATGGAGAAATAAAATTCGGAAACGTCGGCTAACTGACATAAATTTCACTTATTGGACCAATACCCATAAACTACGCAATGAATTCCACTATAGATGGTCATGAAATACAGCAGAGGTACTCATTTTGTAAACTACGGCATTCGCAGTGCCGTAAGTTCAACAGAGGAGGCTCTTGGACTAATACAATACGCGGGCCTCCTAATTAAAGACGTGTCTTATTTTAATTTTGTGATTACAAACTGAATTTTAGAAATGAAAACATTTATTGCAATACACTATTACAGAAAATAAATTATTATTTTTGCAATTTCATGATATAATTTGAAATTTAAATTTTGGTATTTTCTTCGCATTTACAAATTTATCACTAACAGTACAAACATTATTTTTCAACCACATCAGTTTTTGGGCTCAATGAATAAAATTCATAAATTACTCAGATGGTCTTGTTCCATTTTACTTCGTAAATGTTTTATTGTAAAGTGTTATTAACGAAGTTTTATTAGACCGCAAATTTATATAACACGGAATGCAGCAACTTTTAATTTATTTCCTTTTAATTTATTATTTACTTTCTTCTGTTTCTCATTAATTTTCAAACATATGTTTGAACATTCGATATAGGCTCATGGCACAGCCTTCATCAAAATTATTGCCAGCGATTGCCGCAAGAGGTCGCGTTAAGCAATAATAACTAATCGTATGTACAATAACTTGTTAAAGTAACTCTCAGAAAATAATTTATTTATTTGATCACGACAATTTTTTGTAGGCAAGAATTTCTTACTCAACGCTGAAATTTACTTTTATTCAGAGGTCCCCAGATCTTCCGGCGCCCCGGACATGGTCCTGTCCACGGTGTAAGATTACACCGTGGTCCTGTCAGTGGAGATGTGGATCTCACGCCGTGGATCTCACGCCGCTGGGCATAGCAAACGTAACTCATTCACTGCTTGGATCTCAAAAACTTAGTCCGAAAGACAAAGAAAGCATCGTTTCCGAGTTACATGCAATGATAATGGGTGGTATGAATAAAACTGAGCAAATGCTATTTACTCGCGTTTTCTGAGCAGATGCTCGGTAGCGTATGAATAAAAGTTTCGAGAATATTCTTAAAGAATGAGTAAATTCTCAAACGAGAGAAAATTCTCACTCTCCGAGGCTCGGTAGAGCATATGCTCTCATCCACATGAATAAAAACCGTGAATTTACTCTTTTCGTGAGCATATCCTCCGATTGTTTTGAGTCTGGCCTTGAGGTGCCTCACTTTTAAATGTGAGGTTATCGTACCTTTGTTGTAAGTAGTAATCCATCAAGAAATGACTTTATTCGTGAATATAATAAACTAAAAGTAGCACGGCGCGGCTTCGGGATAAAACTTGCGGAGTTTGTTACGATTTTCGGAGAGAAACATTAAATTTGTCGTAACTCGCGTTTTCGGCCTATAAAAGATGGAAACTGGATGTGGCACTCGTTCATATGAAACGAAATTGAAAGTATTTTTGTGAGTAGATCTTGATCTTTTTAGTAAGGTGTTGGTAGAGATTTGTGTATTTGCCAGATATTCAAGACTTTGAAAAACACGTTGAGGTTATGGGCCTTGTAATCAAAATTGATCCAAATAAATGAAATTTATACAATCCGAAGAGAAAATTAACAAATAAAAAATTAAAAGCCAGAACTAATACAGGTTTATTTCGTCTGCACCTTGTATTGTACGCACTTCGTATAAAAAACTATGATATTTGGGGCTGAATACAACAAGGTATTCAAGCAAAAATATATGCAAATAAATGTGAATAGAACTACTGGTGTGAATCATGGTAGAAATAAAGATGTTCCCTGGCCTGAATCTGCTTAAGACTCCAGAATATGAAACGTTAAGACATTTACGAAATAATGAAAATTAACAATTCCAATACCTTGCTTATTTGAAATGAAGGTTATGGTTTTGTCCGTATTTAATTACGCACTATATGATTAGGAAGGGGTTATGGTAACTATATAGCTCTTGCATATTATCATAGGGATGCTTTGGGCAACTGAAATAACGCTTCCGCATTTCATTTGCTCCACTACACGTGGAATTGAAGCTTAAGATCGAAATATGCTCTTCACAATGGAACAACGATAATTTTCAGAAACAACTGCACCGGCAGCACGCAAATGAGATAGTTAAAACAAGTTGTATAACAGTGCGAATCGGAACAAAATCATACCAGCTACGTAGACAAATGAGAATATCCTCAATTTTCTGTGAGAATATACTCATCACTCGGAGAATATTTTTATTCATACGAAATTGAGCAAATGCTCATTGGTAGAAGAATTTTCTCAGAACAAATGCTCATGCTCGTGAGTAGATGCTCTAAGCAAATGCTTCTTTATTATTCATACCACCCAATGTGTAGTGCATAGTAATATGTGCTGCGAGTGGCATGTGTACCCGATCTTTTCGTTATATCATTATCTGTGAGCAAATATTTTTTCGTATTAAATTTGTTTTAATTGGGGTACTTTCCACTTCATTAATAACACACTTATTGGTGTCAATGGTGTTACGTCCAGAAAAACACAGGAATCACGTGAGCACCGTTTTTTATTCACAGAGACAATTGCAGTACAATAATGTAGTTCCGGTAACCCAAAAGAAAATCGACTAATCAAAGCAAAGTTACCGTCGTCCAGGAGATGTACCAATTCAAGCAGAGTTCAACAATAAACCGTAAGAAAGTCCAGTATACACTTGCCGGGTCCAACTCTCACAATCACAGCCGTAAACCACTAGAAACCACCGGGAGCTCTACTCCAAAACTGCCTATCTCTCCGGTGGCGGTGCCCGCTTTTATTCGCCCTGGCGGCGTAGCTTCGCCTCCGCCCTGGGCTCCGCTGGCTCGCCGCCCGCTCCTCGTTCGTCCGCTCTTTCCCTGGTTCGCTGCTCCGCAAACTGCCTCTACGCGCTGGGGGTTAGGCGCGCCATTTGAAACGTCGCACACAGCCGTAACAAATGGCTGCTTATAAATGTTTGAAACTGATGATCTCCTCTCAGTATTCTGTACAAGAAAGGTTTATTAAAATCCCCATTCTGTTATGATTCACAGCGTCAGTGAAGAAGCGTGATTTCTTCCGAGTTACTCTTTGACACCACGTTCCAGAGACACTGCTGGTTACTTCCACCGCCATCAATTACGAACTGTTTTCCTTAGAGAAGCGTATAAAGCCCCAACAGTTTAAAGCTGTTAGCAAATGGGAACTGAAGAGTGAAGCGGATCAATTACCCGGTTCAATCGACTGAGTCATAAAACGTTAACCGCTTCGTTGCACTCCGAAAGGAGGAAATGTTTACGACGTCTATTGTCCGCATTTGGGGAAGTTATGTCCAAAACGCACCAACGAAAAATGAGTCCCTCCAACAAGAAAAGGTCGATCCGACTGAAATCTTTTTTCAGCAACCATCCATGAAAGCTGGTACTTCACTCTCTTCACTGTTCATAGGTTATATGCCGTACGCGACTGCAAAGAAGTCATAAATGTAGAAAACATTTTTTGTTTGGTTATTTATGGTCGCATCAACATCTAGGTCAATAGCGACTACTATTTGGTTCAACGTTATGATAACAGTGAAGATGACGTGATATGATGATGATGATGATGATAGGGGGAGAAAGGACGAACACATAACCATGCCAGAGGCGGGATTTTAACCCGCGACCCTTTGGTCGGAGATCATCACGACCCTGCTGCCTTAGTACTCTCGGCCATAGGGACTTATTATTATTATTATTATTATTATTATTATTATTATTATTGTTATTATTATTCCACTACACCGCGACTAAAGATGTGAGTTCGGCCAATTATAAAATCTACTCCAGGTTGCAATCAGCTACCTAAGGAAGCAGATCTAAGGAGTGTCGGTGCCTCTACAATACTTTGCGGAAAATGTGGGCTACTCCAAATAAAGCGACTTCTTCACTTCTCAGTCTTTTGAATTACCTGGGAGTTTAGCCAAGTTCTTTCACAAATTTTGCGGAACAAATCCTAGAGCTCCGATGATTATCGGTATGACCTGTGCTTTTACGCTCCACATTCGGCTTATCTCGATTTCCACTCTTGCATTTAAGACGTTTCTCTGTCTCCTTGGTAACGACGTTTTGATCGCAAGGCACAGCAAGATCGACAAGTAAACACGATTTTTTTCTCCAAATCCCGGTTAACTATATCCGGTTTGTTTGCCGCTATCGTGCGATCAATTTGAATTTGTTGGTCGTACAATATCGAACATAGTCCAACAAATATCACCGGTTTTGGTGATTGTTCGTACCACTTGGGGCATGTGTTTGAAACTTCGAGGGCGGTACAGATCTGCCAGTGGAGGGGCTAGCCATCGAGCCTGGGGACGCCGACAGCATGGCGCCGGGTGGGGGAGACGGGGGTGTATATAAGGTGGGCTTTCTGCGCTCACGGAGTTTCAGACAGATTCGTAGAACTTGTTGTTACCCGAAAGGCTGAGTGGGATCTCCAGTGCATACCAGCACGTGGTTTCCAAGGCAGAGACCGGTTTGGCGCCAGGCCATGGAGGTACTTGGTTACCGGGGACTTATCGTCCGATAGCATCATATCAACCTCTCTTCCACTGGCACTACATTTGGTTACCACAAAACACATATGCCACCATTTAAAACTATTTAATTGCTAATTCATCATGCAAAAATTAAATGTTTTGCTCTTCACACTTCCGAGTAATTAAGTGTGAGTTAGCGGAATATTCAGCTGGTACACCACATTCGGTTACCACAAAAACAAAATTGCCATCTTGAGGAAAGATTTAATTGCTAATTAATTAGGCAAAAATTAATTTTACTGCTGAAGCTTCCGATTAATTAATGATAAACTAGACTTCAAGTGTTCAGCTGGCACACCACATTTAGTTATCATGAAAACCAATATGCCACCACTTAGAACTAATTAATTGCTAATTAATGAAGTAAAAACTACTTTTTTTGTTCTTCACACTTCCGACTAATTAAGTGTGACCTGGAGGAATATTCAACTGGCACACCAAATTTGGTTGCCACAGAAACACGTATGTCACCATTTAGAAATATTTAAATATTAATTAATTAAGCAAAAATTAATTTTATTGCTCTTCAAACTTCCGAGTAATTAATGGTGCACGCCATCGTCCCAGTGGGGCGCCCGGCCTGCCTGGAACACCCGGCTTGTCGGCCGCACGGAACGAAACCGACAATTCAGGAACCAATGATCTATTACTACTTACGCAATGTTTAGTGCTTATTGCCAACGCTGAAATCTACGTCTCATTACAACCTCCCTTACGTACTATACTCTATAAGGATGTCCTGTATACATGTAGTTATACAATGTACTGTAAAGGATGGAATTCGTTTACGGCCAGTTGGCTGACTTGCGTGTGCAGCAAAGTAAAGCTGTTTTCCTCCCCCTTCCCCGCAACCCGCTTCCGGAGCATACAGCCGTTGACACGTGATCGCTGGGGTTCCCAAGCCTGTTACCGATCGGTCCGTGCATGTTGAGGGGTGGGATATAGAAGTGTCAAGGGGAACGCCGTGATGCGAGCGAGTTGAATCACATCACCCGAGGACGAAATATTCCAGAACCTCCTCACAGCTCATGGCTTTCAGTTCAATGACCTCGGTAACAAAACGAGGTCACCAAGGGGTGCATATCGGTTTGTCACACCCAACGAGAGGACAAACGAGCACGGAAATAAGGAAAGACAATTACAGAAAAGAGAGATATTCACGGAAGAGAAAAATGCACCTAACTGTAAAGATTTAAAAAGAGTTAAAAAAAAGCTAAAGAATGCGACACATCACTCGCGTACCACTCCATTTGGCTGAGAATAATTAAATTTAAAGGAAATTGGGAAATTATGATGGTGCTGAAAGTAATTCAGATATTTGTATTGGATTATATACTTGCTTTTCAAAGTGTCTGTATGCTTAATTGAGAAAAAGGCAAAATCTTCGTTGCTAGTTGGCTCTACTAAATTTTAATTCTTAATTTGTATCTTCAAACTTAATCTAATAAGTACAAAGCAATTGTTTTGGTATCTTTCCTTCAAAATAGACTTTTATTTTATCTAAATGGAAACAAATAGCAAAATGACAGTGACTATCAATAAACGTTATGCACACATTACAAAACTTACTATATGGTTGCAGACATTCCTAGTAGAACAATAGGTAGAATACAATTTTCCACTAATACAACTTATTTCGGAGTAGAATAGACAACGCGTTCATGGAGTAAACCAAACAATACAGCTAAGCTGAGAACTTCGCCAGGCAGGTGAATGATCTGACAAGCCAATAAAGCAAGAAATGAAATACTATTTTTGGTCTTGCACTACGTCAATCTCAAGCAGACGACTGCCAGATTTAACACATTGATTTTCCAATAAAACCGCCATGCTATCTCTGAAATGCCACGTTATCCTTCAGGCTTCGTGGATGAAGGTACTATAACAATATTATGATTTCGTGGGCACGCTATCATCACTTTGATACGTAGGTTTCAGAAAGAATTTTGCTAATCAACAACCCAAATTAAAAGTATGGTTGTAGGAATAATGCAATGGTTGAATTTAATAATAATAATAATAATAATAATAATAATAATAATAATAATAATAATAATAATAATTACTCCACCTAGGGAGTACACGACCTTGGAGTTGGTGGTGGAGCTTGAGTACCCCCATGAGTCTTAAAGCTATGTCAGTGGTAGCCTAGCTACCGGTAGGGCCTTCCTTGCTGAATAGGTTGAAGGTGAGGGGTCAGACGAAGAAGTACTCCATTTTGAGGAGAGTGGGAAGTAAGTAGAGAGGGAAGGGTCATGAACCTTTGGACTTCCTGTTGTCGGCCCATAGAGGGTACAGGAGAGAAACTGGGTTGGCACACCAGGCCACTGATTAGAGTGGAGGCCCGAACCTTGCATTAGCCAGCGAAGGAGGCTGCCTTCAGCAGTCAGTGAAAATCCCGTAGGGTTTAGTAATGCCGACTGGCGATCGGAGGGACCCCTTGCTGGGCCCTGCGGGGGGATGCCCCGAGGCCACTGTGGGTCGCAGTAACGGATGGCAGGAAACAACCCGAGGGTTAAGTGTGATCTGTGAACTCGAACTTGCGTCATGCGAATCCTCAATTCAAACCAATGAGCAAAATGGATAGAACAAGCCATGTAATGAATCTTAACGTGACTTATTCTAACAATGTCCCATACCTGCTCAGAAACCGAGCTAATGTCACCTTGTCGACGTCTGGCCATCCCACGGATGTTAGTCCCAGGGACCCAGAGCCGGCAGTAGCTCGAAGCCATCGTCAGAGATGGACCCGGGATGAATTAAAGGAGGTGATGTGGTGCTTTTACTATGCAAAAGCGAAAAATGGGGGCTCAGAAATAGAAGTTTTCAAGGTATGGAGAGAGCGGAACCCAGATATGAGACCTACCCTAGACTCAAAGAAGCTTGCCAGTCAACGACGATACATACTCAGCAGTGGAAAATTCACAGCAGAACAACTTGCTGACATTGAGAGAAATGCGGAGTATGTATTTCGCGCGAACAATCCACATGACGAACATGTAGAACTTGAAAATGATGATCCCGTGGAAGGTTCATCTCTTTCCAGTGAAACACACGTCAGTGGTGAAAACTCATCTGGCAATGAATTACACGATAAGGACATGATGCGAAATCTCCTTCGGCGCGAGATAGAAAGAGTTAGTTAACTTCCGTTTGAATCTCGCGAACCGTTGAGGAGAATATACGAAAATGCCAGAGCTAAAAGAGTGATAGAAACAGTGAATTCTGTCTTAAATGAGGTGGTGGAGACCCCAGGCAGAGATCTAGATATTACTAAAATCAATCACATCATATATGCAACTGGATATCTAGTATCTCAGATAATTTTGGGGCCAGCCAAGAACACCGACGGCCGACAGCAAACCAGAGTAAACAGCTCTGTACCCCCATGGATGAACAGAATTATGAAACGGATAGCCGACACCCGGCGTGAAATATCATTCTTAGCTGAGGCATCTTCTAAATCAACGCACACCTCTAAAGTTCAACGAAAAATATTCAATGTTGAACAAAAATACCAAATTGAAAATGACACCAGCAGGCTAATGGTAGTTGAGAAGCTAAAAGAGAAAATTCAAGCATGGGCTCAACAAATAAGAAGGTACAAACGTAGAATAGATTTCCGTGTACAGAACCGGTTGTTTGAAACAGACGCGAAGAGATTCTATCGCAGTCTGACTCAAAAACCGAATGGCAAAGCTGTTACTCCTTCAAAAGATGACGTCGAAGCATTTTGGGCAGGAATCTGGGAAGAGAGCAGATCCTACAACAAAGACGCATCTTGGCTTCAATCTGAAGTTGATGCTGCCGATGAACTTGTAGAAACCGTGGAAGATGTTCACCAATTCTCGGAAGAGGACCTCTTCCAAGCAATTAAGAACATGGGAAACTGGAAGTCCCCCGGGATTGATAAGATCCAGATTTATTGGATTAAGAAATTAACAGCAATACATTCTCATCTAGCAAAGGCTGTTAATAAAATTTTTGAAAACCCAAAGGAAATCCCGGAATGGCTCACACGCGGCATCACGTATTTGCTACCCAAAGCGGGAGACAGCTCTTTGGCGAAGAACTACAGGCCAATTACTTGTCTGCCAGTACTGTACAAAGTTATAACTTCAGCCATAGCTGACAAAATGTATAGACATCTAGATAAGAATCATCTAATGCCAGCTGAACAAAAAGGATGTCGTAAAGGCTCTTATGGGTGTAAGGAAATCTTGCTACTGAATAAAGTCATCTTGAATGATGTAAAGAAACGCAAACGTAATTTGAGCATGGCTTGGATTGACTACCAAAGGCCTTTGATAGTGTACCACACGATTGGATTTTGAAGACCCTGGAGATCTATCGATTTCATCCTAGACTTATTGAATTTTGCAAGGCTAGTATGAAGTCGTGGAGTACCAGGTTACTAATCCACAGCGGAAAGGAAGCAGTAGAAACCAGAAGTATTCAGATTTACAGGGGTATTTTTCAAGGAGATTCACTATCCCCTCTGCTGTTTTGCATTAGTTTGATCCCACTATCGAGACAGTTGTCGCAAGCTGACTTTGGTTTTAAGCTCCATGGTGATGAAAGGCCAGTATCACATTTGTTTTACATGGATGATCTGAAAGTGTTTGCCAAGAATGAAGCGATTCTCTCCCAAATGCTGTCTGTCGTGAATGACTTTAGCAATGACATCTGCATGAAGTTTGGTCTTGACAAGTGTGCAAAAATCAATTTAAAAAGAGGGAAACTCACAACGTCTGAGAACATTGAAATTGATACGCACACTGTGATTCAAGATCTTGAGCCAGGTAAAACTTACAAATATCTGGGCATTGAAGAATGTGAAACCATCTCAAATGACAGAATGAAAGAGAGAATTCGTAGGGAGTATTATAGGAGAGTGAGACTGGTCCTGCAGTCCGCTCTGAATTCCAGGAATAAAATATCTGCAATAGGTAGTTTGGCGGTACCTGTAGCCGAATACAGTTTTGGACTTAGTGGACTGGACTGAGCAAGAAATTCGCACCATGGATCGGAAAACCAGAAAACTGCTAACAATGCATCATGCTGCCCACCCTCGAGCTGATATACATAGACTTTATGTGGCACGTAAGGAAGGAGGAAGAGGCCTCAGACAAATTGAGGCCTCCTGGCACAACGCAATAGTCGGGTTGGGGAAGTATGTAGTCAGCCATCAAGACGACCCTCTAATGAGGCAGGTCATGAAATCTGACCGAAGAATGGGAAACAGAGGCATTGTTAGTGTAGCTAGAAGCATTGCGAAGAAAACTAGGCAAGACACGTCGAATAACACAGACACTGAACTTCTGATGCTGCTAAACATGAAGTGTGAAACCCAAAAAATGTTAAAGAAATCGTGGAGAGACAAACCACTCCACGGTCAATACCTAAAAAGAATGGACAAGGTGCAGATCAATAAAGATCAATCATTTATGTGGCTTAAAAGGGGAAGGATGAAGCCAGAATCGGAAGCACTTGTAATAGCTGCCCAAGATCAGGCCTTGAGAACACGACATTATGATAAAGCGGTTCTCAAAATTTCCCAAGATGACAAATGCCGCATTTGCCTGGAGCAAGTAGAAACCATTGATCATATTGTCTCAGCTTGTCCAATCCTAGCAAAGACCGAATACCTTAAAAGACATGACAGGGTGTGTAGCTACCTCCACTGGCAGATCTGTACCGCCCTCGAAGTTCCAAACACATGCCCCAAGTGGTATGAACACTCACCGAAACCGGTGACGTCTGTTGGATTGTGTACGATATTGTACGACCAACAAGTTCAAACAGATCGCACGATAGCGGCAAACAAACCGGATATAGTTATCCGGGATTTGGCCAAAAAATCGTGTTTACTTATCGATGTTGCTGTACCTTGCGATCAAAACGTCGTTACCAAGGAGGCAGAGAAACGTCTTAAATACAAGAGTTTGGAAATCGAGATCAGCCGAATGTGGGGCGTAAAAGCACAGGTCGTCCCGATAGTTATCGGAGCTCTGGGATTTGTTCCGCAAAATTTGAGTAAGAACTTGTCTAAACTCCCAGGTAATTCAAAAGACTGGGAAGTGCAAGAAATAGCTTTATTTGGAACAGCCCACATTTTGCGTAAAGTATTGTAGAGGCACTGATAGTCACCGAATCTGCTCCTTAGGTAGCTGGTTGCAACCTGGAGTGGATTTTATATTCAGCCGACTCATAAGATCTTTAGTCGTGATGTAATGGAATAATAATAATTATAATTATAATTATAATTTTGTGGGGGGGGGTCACTGAAGCATTGTTAGTGTAGCAAGAAGCATTGCAAAGAAAACTATACAAGACACGTCGAATAACACAGTCACGGAATTTTTGATGCTACTAAACATGAAATGCGAGACACAAAAAATCTTAAAGAAATCATGGAGTGACAAACTACTTCATGGACAATATTTAAAATGAATGGACAAGGTCCGGATCAATAAAGATCAATCATTTATGTGGCTTAAAAGAGGAAGCATAAAGCCAGAATTGGAAGCAGTTTTAATAGCGGCTCAGAATCAGGCGTTGAGAACATGCCATTATGATAAAGTGGTTCTCAAAATTTCCCAAGATGATAAATTCTGCATTTCCCACGGACAAATATATTACTGATAATATCGTCTCAGATTGTCCAATCAGTATCTAAGACCGAATACTTGAAAAGACACGACACAGTGTGCAGTTGCCTCCACTGGAAGACCTCCACTGGTACCGCCCTCGAAGTTCCGAACACATGCCCCAAGTGGTACGAACACTTACCAAAGCCGGTGAAATCTGTTGGATTGTGTACGATATTGTACGACCAACAAATTCAAACTGATCGCACAATCGCCGGAAACAAACAGGATATTATTATCCGGGATTTGGAGAGAAAATCGTATCTACTTGGAGATGTGCCTGTGCCATGTGATCAAAACGTCATCACCAAGGATGTAGAGAAACGTCTTAAATACAAGAGTTTGGAAATCGGGAGCAGCCGAATGTGGAGCGTAAAAGCACAGGTCGTCCCGATAGTTATCGGAGCTCTGGGACTTGTTCCGCAAAATTTGTCCAAGAACTTGGCTAAACTACCAGGTCAATAAAAAGACTGGGAAGTGCAAGAAATTGCATCATTTGGAACAGCCCACCTTTTGCGCAAAGTGTTGTAGAGACACCGACAGTCTCTACATCTGCTCCTCAGGTAGCTGGTTCCAACCTGGAGTAGATTTTATATTCAGCCCACTCGTAACATCTTTAGTTGTGATGTAGAGCGAAAAATAATAACAATAATAGCCAGTGTCGATAGCCGAGATCATTAAGCCAATTGTGCTAAGGCAATTGTGCCGTAAATAGTAAATTCCAGCGATGTTCTTGCATTTAAGTAGCAGTTGGCAGATATGCATAACCAATTCTTCCCGCAGCTCTAAAATTGCATTTTGCTTGTGACAATATTGCTCAAAAGCATAAAACTCCACTATTTGTTTTATAAAATATTAATAATAGGGTTACCTAACAAAAAGCACACCTTAGGTTGAGAGTGACTCATTTCTTCTGCAGTCTGACTCATACACCACCAACTCCCTTGATTGATTTTTTCGTGTTTCCTAGTGCGTCTCTCCCGTTGTGTGGGGTAGTGTAGTGCAAGTAAGTGTAAGTGTGTGTAAGAGGCACAACAAAAAAGAGGTTGATGAAAAGATCGCGCGCGATCCGCGGAGCGTTTGTTAAGGAAGTGCTGCAGCATTCTCATGGCGTTGATCGGAGAAACCACAGCCGCCAGATCACAGCAGAATTCTCCTTCAATTAGGCATAACTATTTAGTTAACCCGGAGCTGGTGATGTGGTGGCTGTTAGTACCCCCTTTAAAAATTACCGAACCTACGCAAAGCGGATGCACGAAGGACCCTATACTTCTCGATACCTCTCATTAAGTTAGTTGTTTTGCAAACACGGCGATGGTCAAATTGTAGAAGATAAGCAGACACTTATTTTATTTTTCCTGGCGCCTGGGGTGTAATCAATCCCCACCTTACCGATTACATACTTATTTATCCCGTGTTGATTTTTTTATATATCACAAAATATGGATTCTTCGAGGGTATTATCAGTGGAGATGACCCAGGATTTGGGGAAACGGTGAAGGTCAATTTAGAAATGGAAGAGAGCGAATTCAGTGGTGAAGAGGGGGAAAGCGTGGAGAGCGTATATGCGGAAATTGCAGTGAATGAGGGACTGTGGAACGTGATTTAAAATTGAGGTTGTGTTGTAATGGTCATAAGATGTGAATAATTGTTCATCCTTGATCAAATTCTGATTCTCAAAAGACAATTTTAGTTAGTCTGTGTATTGGTACAAAATATAGTTGGAAGAGTGCTTTTTTTGTGATTCATGTTGACATTAAAATATTTTACTTTCTCGCCTTACGAATACTTCGTAAGAAGAGAAAGTTATGTAACCGTGCGGCGGAAAACGGGGAATTTTTTTAAATTTTGATAAGAAACTGTTATTTGTGTTTCATTATTTTGTATTAATCACCAAAACACACGTTTTTGTTATTTCTTCACTTTAATCAGGTTTTCGTGTTGGGGCATGTGTAGTCCCCTTATCACCAGTTACGTGACAAAAAATGACCTCACCATTACGGGTTAATATTAAAAATTACTTTACTAGGAGGGTCAGAGGCACTGCAGTGACATCAGTTGATGCACAGAGCCACCTCAGCAGATCACTGGCTCTCACGAAGTGTTCTATTCAGGCGTATAATCGATTTCCTTTGGCTATTACTATTTCAAACAAGTGCTAAAACCACTACAGACCTTTAGAATACTTGAGCGGTGACTAATTAGTCATTAATTGGTCATTAGTCATTAATAACTGGCGAAAATGGAAGTAACGTGAAGCGCGAATATCTCGTCCTTTGATCTGTTAACGTATTTTACTTTAAACATTGGATCGTAGTTGAATTGCGGCGCGCTATCCCTCACCTATCAAAATTTGGTTGTTTATGACCAGCTGTTGTTCACATACATCATCTAATGGCTTAATTCGAAAGAACAATTCCACACCCTTTCAACCTAACGCCGTAGATTTTCGTATTTTCCCTAGCGACAAGAAACAGTTTCAATGACTTTTGGACCAGCCTTCGTCCACTTCGCAAAGGAATTCACTACCTTTCATCGAGCGGGTGAGAAATTTCCTTGTTCTTTCGATACTTCCATTTCAAAAGACTGAAAATGACCAATCGCGGATAAACCAGCCAACATGTAACAGGCCATACATAGCCACCAGGCAGCAAAGCGACATTGGCACATTAGCAGATCACACTAGGAGGAATAGGGTAAGCGGTGCTTGGCGGGAACTAAATTACGGGTCATCAATTCTCGCTTGTCGTCCAATATCTCGATTTCAACTGTATGCGTTATAAATTACAGCGCGTGCCGGTTGAAATGTAGACGATCTCTAATTCTAGGGAATTAATTGCCTAAACGCGGAATCAAATGCCCTGTGGAACTCGCTATACAGCATTCACTGGGTCTCTGTGTTCAACTACGAAGTATTCAGGGCACGGATTTTACACGAAATGCACATGAGCTGCATATGCCATACGTGTAGGCATAGGTGTTGATGTAGATTGGTTATATAATCCATAAATAGTTTGAGAGATGTGAGAATATATGCAGGAGATTAAAGAGGAAAACTATCCATCGCATAGCAAAACGGGAGAAATAAGTGAGACATTAATGACCAAAATCACAAGAGACAGAGAAGGGAAGGAAATAGGAGATAAAAAATTAATAAAAGATATAAAGACTAGGAGTGTGAATGCTGAGTAGGGAAGTGGGAAGTGCAATTGAACAATCTAAGAAATAAAAGAGAAGTAACAAGTGAATAAACCAACGAACAGAATGGAAGCGGGAATATGTGGACGGGAATAGGTCGAAAAAGGGTCAGATGAACACACAGTCGAACGGAGGGTATTGATGATAGCACAAAGTGAGACTGTAACGACGGAAAGACGGATTAATAGAGTGAAACAGATAAATACACACGTTGACAAATGCATGGATGGACAGTTGGACGATATATGGGTAACGTACTGAGGTAGACGGACGGATAGGATGTGCAGACAGAGGAATGGACAGGAGGGTTTTTCGATTCCAAGGGAATCATTCACAGAAAATTTATGCCGGAGGGTCAAACAGTAAACTCAGAATATTATTTAAATGTATTAAACCGATTTTGTTCAAGATTAGGCGAGTGCAGTCTGAATATTAAGAACAAGACTCTTGGTTGTTTCTGCATGACAACACACCGGTCCCCAGTCTAAGGAAAGTTCGTGATTCTTTGGCTACGAAATGTTTGGTTTTACGAAATGGGCCAAATTTTTGGCTCAATGGGCCAAAAATTGGTCCCATTGAGCCTATGGGCTCAAACATCTTGTTTGTTCACCAGATCTTGCATCCGTGACTACTAGCTGCTTCCAAAATTGAAAATAGCGATGAAAGAAATGCATAACAACACCAAGTTATTTGTGAATATTCAAGAAAGTTCGACCGCTGGTCATACATCCAATTCCAAAGAATGACTTCAGTAAAAAGATGCTTTGAACAATTTAAAATATTTGTAAGGAGTGCGTTGAGTCAAATGAGGAGTATTTTTAATAAAAATGCAAAAATCAAAAAGTCAATGGCATTTTTCTATTTTCTATTGTACCAGTCGCAACAGAAACTTGCACAGTCTGTGTAGATCAGACTACTACACGAATGGACTGGATGAAATGGGAGGCAGACAAGTGGATAGACGATCAGACGGATGGATTTAAAAGCAGATGACGATTCAATGGACAGGCAGAGACGAATCGATAGATCGGCCAGAGGACCGATGGCAGGGCAGACGGGAGCATGTGAAGCCACAGATAGATGTCCTACACACAAAAACTCGATCTGCCCTTCCTCTCACCCCTTCCTCTCATCCTCTTGCTCCTCCACAGCGATTGGGTAGTCAGGTGCATCCTCGATCACCGTTAAAAATAACGCATCCTCTCTCTCCCCGCAAGCGAGGAGGCCGACGTACTACATCCACTCCTCACATGCAATTACGCCTTCCGCCACTTTTTCACTTTCTTCCTCCCCCTCCCCCCAGTCGCCGCCGCCACCGCCCCCCCACCCCCGTGACAAACGGCGCGCCCAAGTGGCGTGCTCGCGCGCCGCTAATCTCTTTGGCGCCTGAGTTACGGCGCCCCGGGAGCGTTTGTAACCTCCGTGCCCGACATACGCCCGCCCCGGGAGCACTGGGGGGCAGTGGCTGGTTGGTGCTTGGCCCTATCGCGAAGACCGGGAGAACTGGCTCGGGGCATCAAGCTGATGTCACTGCAGTGCCTCTGACCGAGAGGTCCTAGGGTACACTCCCGACAGGGACAGGTTTTCGACACTAGATACATACACGTCACCGGCTTAGGTGGCTCAGGGTAGCAACTGATGTCACTGCAGTACCTCCGACCTGGAGGTTCTAGAGTTCGAGACCCGAGGGTGGCAGGATTTTCGACACAGCTAGATAGCGAGGTCGAAATCCTGTTTGTATGTAGAACAATTCGTTAGTTACTATATGGAATAGATTTACTAGAATTCTCCTAGTAATAGGCTGATCAGATCGATAGTTTTCTATGGTTTCTCCGATTAACGCCAGGCGAATGCTGGAGCTGTACCCTAACAAATGGGCCAAGGACCGCACGCGATCTTTCCTTCTTCTTTCTTGACCTACCCCTAACCCTTTACTTAGACATACGTACACTTACATGCACTTCACTACCGCTCTGGAGCTTAGAGCGTGTCCCGTCTGGGGCACTGTCCCACTGGTGGAGATACCTGGTTGGGAAAATCGCCACTAGAAGATGCTAGGTCAGCGCCGGATCTCGCTATCCAGCGGGGAAAGATCACAATGCGATGAAAATCAGGCGCTACACTGATGGTACTCATGACCTTAACAGTTCAAGCGCCCGTAATCATTAATAATCAATCAATCAACTCAAGTGAAGCCTTCGCGTCAACTCCCTAGCGAACGATGAGGTGATACAATAATATGTACTTTTTTTATTTGTGAAATTAATGAGGAAAATATTTAAAAATAACTAAACAAATCATAAAATTCTGTAAGTCAATTACTGCTGATTGCGTTTTATTTGTTTCTTTATTTGACGGAAATCTCGAAAACTTTTTCCTAGAGTTAGTTCGCGTAGTAGTATCAATCCCAGCTGCATTACACTGACTTCAACCTGCCAAGGCAGGCGATAAATTCGAAGTCACCGGACTCCCATAGACTTCGATTTAAATAGAATGAATTTTGACCGTAACATCAGCTGGACATGTATATCCAATCCAGAACTTCGTCATTGCTTATTCTTTTTACTGATGCTCCCAATTGGATAAACGCGTCCTAGAGGATCGTACGTTAAAAGTCACTCCATTTAAGTCGGAGAGAAGTTGCAAGATCTCAAGGCCTTCCCGTCGGCTTAAGCTGTTTATGAAAGGGTGCGTAAGGAGGGGGTGCTCCTTCTGAATCGGTTTAGCAGAGACAATGGAATAACACTAATGATGACGATGATGACGGAAAGGGACTAGGAAGGAAAGAACGCGCTTAGACCGCCGCTCGTTGAACAGAGTGATTGTCCGGTATTTTCCTGGAACTGATTAAGAAAACCACTGTTCAGAGAAGTCACCCTTCGGATCCGAGATTCGTGCGGTATTATCCTGTAGCGTTTCTGACCAACAGGTGCTAGGCTTGGCGATCCGACGGCGCAGGATTTTCGACGTTAGCTAAACAGCTGCGTCAAATTCAGCCGCTGTCTGGAGATTTCTACTGGCTTGCTACTCTGATGGATAGTTTTCCATGGATTCTGCAGGCACATACTGTAGCAGTGCCTTAATAAATGGGCCAAGGACCGCACGCGATCTTTTCTTTTTCATCCTTTTCCTCTATTATTTTCTCCTCTTCCTTATATGCAAACTACCATACTTGCATGCGCTACACTACAGCTGCTCCGTCCTTGTCCAGACGGAAGCAGTATTCCATTGGTGGAGATACACTGAGCGGCAACTCAGCAATCTGACGTGTATGTCGGCATCACATTCTACAAGGGGGAGCACGCCACCTCCAAAAATATAACAAGCACAACACTTACGGGGCCAATGATATGAGCAGTTGACGACCGTAAACAAAATCATTAATAAATTAATCGTAATAACTTCGAACTCCAATTAAATGTCCATATGTGTTGTCATTGCCAACAATTCTGTTTATTTGAAGAGCAGTTTTCTTTAGCTTATCCAACATCATCACAATACATCATCAAATAAACAGCATTTTTGACAATAACGCCTAGGATCATTTAATTTTAAATGCCAACGACAATTCAAAAACAAAACCAATATTCGAATTCCAAGCACGTCTTCGGGCCCACTGTTTGCCCCACCCTTCGCTTGTCGGTTGCAGGGGGCCTTTCTCAGCCCCATCAGATTCACACCCTGCTGATTTACTCCCTTGTCTGGGGAGAGAGAGGACATAGCTATCTTTCGCACGCAAGTGCCTTAGAACGTCTGTTCGCGTATGAAATGAAATGCTTTCGGCTTAGAGAGGAAGATAAATTCGCATTACCAAGATTGTATGAAAATTGAAGGCAGAAACGAGTTAATTAAAATATCGACCTGTTCGTGAAAGTACGGTGTTTATAATGTCAAAGTGCAATATTCGAGGAATTACGTTTGCGTGTTTGTTCGGTCTCTAGACGAAACTACCACACTAAAAAAAGAATTACAATCTTTTTTATCCAACTCTAAAACAATTACAAATAATAGTTAATAATAATTCTCATTTAAATAATAGTAATTCTTATTTAAGAAATAAATGTCGTAAGACATTACATCATTCGATAACAATCGAGTATTACGTTAGGCTTAACATATTAATCCACCAAATATTTGACTATGTGATTTTAAGAAATAAAGTTGACCAAATCAACTCATTAAAGCATGATGGCATTTCTGAAGATACTACTTCCTCAGTGTGAATTTCACTCTATTGCCAGTACATATTACCAAGCAGTACCCCACTTTGACCGATTGATCTTTTGTCCTTGTAAAACGTAGTTCCGAGACGCTACAGCGTTTTCCATTTCCCGCATGCAAGATAATAGTTCGTATATTACATTTAGAGTGACATCAATACAATCTGTTCAAAATGTAAATATCTAACTGTTTGGATCTAGGCAGTTTTCTTTTAAAAATAAATTCTTATCTACATTTTTGGAATTTTAAAAAATGCTTCTCGGTATTCAGGCCCAAGACTTCGTTAAGTGTAAACTATATTTGCATGTGCAAGTTACGACCTTCAGTCGCCGATTATAAGAATCCAAAAACAGCCCGAGAGGCCTAGCAACAACAAAATGGCAATAACGGGGCGGAGACCGTGGAGCACCACAAACGCACTCCCGCAATAAGTACGAAACAGTCCTCGCGGGAGCGCCCCGCCCCATCTCTCACAGCCCCTATCTGGGGCGGCGCTCGTGGGCGGGGCGAGCTAATTCGGGGCGGCACGGGACAAGGGATGGGCTCGCGCTGGAAGGAAGGGGGACAAAGTGGAGATGGAGCAGAAATAGTAACCCCGCGTACGTTTGTGCTTCTCCATGGAGGATGGCGGAAGATGAATCGGGTCTGGATGGAGTGGTGTGGGTGGTGTGGAGTGGGTGGGGTGGAGTGGTGTGGAGTGGGTAGGGTGGGTGGGGTGGAGTGGGTGGAGTGGGTGGGTGATGTGGAGTGGGTGGGGTGGTTGGAGTGGGTGGGGTTGGGGTGGAGTGGGTGGGGTGGGGTGGAGGGGGTGGTGCGGGGATAGGGCGAGAGCGGAGGCGGTACGGTGGAGGGGGCGGGACGAGCTAATTACAGATGGCACGAGGCGGGGATGGGGTCGGGTGGGAGAGAGCGGGGTCGGAGAGGAGATGGAAGCTAGGGCGGGAGATGAATCAGGTGGGGAGAGGTGGTGTGGGTTGGAGCGAAGCGGCGGAGTGACCAGTGTGGAAGTGGCCGGGTGTGGAAGTGTGACGGGGCGAAAGCGGAGGCGACCGGCTGAAAAAGAGGTGACGGGGCGGAGCGAGCTAATTTGAGGTGGCGCGCGGGCGGTTGCGTGTGCGAGGCGTGGGCGATGGGGCTGGTCCAGTGGCGGAGGGGGCGGACGCGGAATTGAAGGGAAATCCTACTCGAGAGTGAGGAAGGGCACAACGGAACGAAGCAAGCAGGACCGGAAGGAACGAGCGAGGGGAGAGGAATGGGGCGGGGAGGAGGGTTGGGGGGATGGGGCAGAGTGGGGCGGGATGAGACGAGACGGAGCGGAACGGGACAAAACGGAATGAAATAGGACGGGAGGGGACGGAGAGTCGTGGGACGGAGTAGGTTGGTTCGGGTCTGGTCCGGGTAGGTTGGTGCTAGGCGGGCAGAGTTGGGACAAGGTGACCAAATCTGGACCGGTTGGGTCGGGATGCGAAGTGGGGAGGGGGCTTGGCAAGACGTGCAGAAGTGGAAACTAGATTGCCTGAGGCGGGACAGGACTGGCCGGGGAGGGATAGGTGGGACGAGGCGAAACAGAGAAGTGAGATGTGAAGGGGGACAGACATGTGAAGGGGAAGGAGCGTGGGGCCAAGTGTGGGAGGAGATAAAAGCAGTGGTGGTAAGGGGAGGGACAGGGCCAGAAGGACCGGGACGAGACGAGACGAGAGGGGACGAGACGGGACGAAACGTGACGTGACGAGACGGGACGAGACGGGACGGGACGAGATGGGACGAGACGGGACGAGACGGGACGAGAAGGGACGAGAAGGGACGAGAAGGGACGAGAGAGGACAAGACGGGACGAGAGGGGACGGAACTGGATGGAGGGAAACGGGTCGGGGAGGGGGACGGGAGGACGGCGCGTGGGTGCAGAAAGGTGTTGGCGGAAAAGGTGCGACGGCACCACGAAGCGTGGTGGCAAAGGCAAAGGGAACCCAGGTGGATAGGAATTGCAGGTGGGAGTGGCAATGTCGTGAAGACAGAGGCAGCAAGAGAAGCAGATTGGGGGGGGCGGGCTCGGGCTGCGGGACGCGAACGAGGGCCGAGGCGATGTTTGTGTGGGTGGGGTGGGGGGCGTGGTCGGTGGCGCGGATTCGGACGCCGATAACGCGGTATTCTCGTCCTGGGACGCCGCGCAGCGCCGCCGCCGCCGTCGTTCGTCTTTCGGCGAGAAGCCACTTCGGTCCCGGCCTCCCCCGGCGCCCCCGCGGGAGTTATTTGGCTCCCGCGCGCGCAGGGGACTGCCGAATTACATTAAACAAAAAAAATTGCCAACCATCTATTATAATTTATTAAATTAATTTTTTTCATGGTTCAAGAAGAGTACTCTACAACAACCAGCGAAAAAAAATTGCGGTAGTTAGGAAGAAATTTGAAAGTGATAAGTTTCGTAAAGAAAATTAGTGAAATTTTGAAAAACGCGAGTGCGAGAACGTGCGCAGTGTAAATATGAAGATGATAGATTCTCATGCCAAGGATTTTGTTTTTAGGTTGTGTCATGTGTTTTCTTGTCTATTGTCTTTTGATTTTGTTTTTAGGTTGTGTCATGTGTTTTCTGTCGTTTATGATATTGTGACCCTTGAAGGGGGGAAGTTGAGGCATACCCACATATATCAAGGAAATTATCGAGAATAATTTGAAATAGAATAATTTGAAATAGTGACTCATTTTGAAGTGTTGGTTTGCACAAAGTCGGGAACACTTACTTATAAAAACGTGATATTTTAATATCGTTTCAATAAAGAGTCTCGATATCCACCACAATTTTTGAAAACTGGGTAAAACGAACCGTAATAATTTGAGTTTTTTTAAATTAAACCTCAATATTTCGAATCTTAATATTGATAAGTCGAATTCACCGATAAATCCAATTTTCTGAGAGCTCTAATTCTGTGACAACTTGAACTTTCCTTCAACTCAAATTTCCCTGTAAAACCAATTTCCGGACAAAACGCTCTTCCCAGCAAAATAAATTTCATGGCGAGTTAAACTTTAGACACTTCACCGGCTGCGTGTCTACACAATTAAACTTCGCAAAAGCATGGTTTATTGAACTGCCAATTCATGTTTTTGAGCATGCAGTTTGTTCCTTCTAGTAGATTAAATACGATTAATTCTAAAGTAAAATAAAAGTACTTTACCAAAATACCGGACACATTTCAAAATTTAGTCCAAATTGGGAGCCCGAAAATGTCCATTACGAGAGAACAAACAACATCCAAGCAAGCCAAATTATAATAATATTATATTTTTAATGAGACAAAAATCTCGACTACACTAACTCAATGCTTCTAGGGGATGAAAGATAAGCTGCTCTTTCTGAAGTGCACACGAACACATGCTTTTTTTGTATTCCAGCACTGTAAACGGACTTTTCATAACAAGAAATCGTTCATAAAATTTCAACTTACGGCACAGATTATGAGCTATTTGCAGTTTATGGCAGGAATAATTTCGTCATCACATTCAGCCAATCTCAGCGAGAGAATCTTGATAAGGTCCCAGTAAAGTGACCAGCCGACCACAGTTTTTTCGCAAAGTAAGATACCTATGACGTCACGATAAAGTTGTTCCAAAACTTAACTTTGATTCTCTCTTAAATTTATCATTCTATTACACAAATAACGTAGGGAACTCATTTAGAATGTTAGATGTTGGGGACGAATTTCAAGGAAATGCTTTTTCACTTGAGAATAATGCCGTTTAGTATGGAAATCAATTTTATGTAATGACAAAAGGAAATGGCCCATTTTTATGTGGAATGTTTTTGCATTTTTCATCGATTTCGACCGATAAGTTATTTGTTATTTTTTTCAGTGAGTTTTATTGCATTTTTTGCTGATTTAATTGATATTAATATAATTTTAAAGCTACTTGCTTCACATAATATTTACGTCATGCAACAAACGTGCTTCACAGAATTCCTGAGAAGCCTATTCATATTCTTTGCTCGGAAATTGTAATGTCAGCTGTTGTATAAAATGTAAGATTCTTGTGACACCTGCGCTATCAGAAGAATTGTCTGTTCAGCGGATTTCGGGATAACTAAAGACAGAGATTTTCTTGTAAAGAACATTTCAAACCAAAAGATCGCAAAAAAGATCGCTGTTATAGGTCATCAAAATTCGCCCCCTAGTTATGTGTGTGTGATAAGTCACAAATGTCCCATGGAAGCCTATATTTTACCAACCATTTACGTAGTGAAAATAAATAAATTTGAATTTGGAAAGGAAGAAGCATTCGAGTGCAGTGTAATTTCATTCGTCACAAAAACAAAGAAATGGCTTGCCGCCAAGATCTGTAGAAAGGTGCAACGCAAAGTAGTAAATGAATTTCAGGTCAAAAAAGTTCACGTTTGGAGCCTTCCACAACATTTGTTAACATCAGGCACATTCACAACAATAGCGCACACCATTCTCCTTTTGCGTCTGCAGCTCTGGCCTCATATCATTGGTGTTGGCTATAGGCCAAGCTCTACATAGACTAGGCAACCTGTAATAATCTTCCAATATCAACGAATAATAATTTTAATTTGATTTATAAGCTCCCTCGGGAACTCATGGACAGTGTGCTAACTTTCTGTGAGGTGGAACCGGCTTCGATTCCCGGCAGGGGCAAAAATGAAGCTGTATCTTTCTAATACAAGTCGTCTTAGTTTTTGTAGCCTTGTGACGTAACAAAGAGCTTTGGCAGACCAAAGAAGCTATGTACGGTGGTGAAAATACTTCATTCTCGCCACACTCTTACCCCCATTAGTGAATAATAAATAAAAACAGTGTCCAGTTCTGGGAACATCGCTAGCTGGAAAGAGTCGGATTCATCCGACCCTGAAATGCCAAATGCATACAAATTGGGTTCTAATTGATCCATGTACCTTGTGTCACTTGCGAGATCAAGACCTATGCAACGATACCTAATATATGGAAATCTGTCCAAGGTTCACTCTGCAGAAGTGAAGTAAAAAAACGAGTGCACGAACGAGCTCACCGAAAACAACCCTTTATTTTTTTGCTTCGCGCAGTCGCTTGAAAATAAGCTCTCAACCAAATTTCGCACATCAAAGCGCCGCCAATATTTTCGCGTCACGAATCACCGTGCGGAGCGCAGGCAGGGGCGGGGAGGAAGAGGCGAGGCGCAGTGGGGATGGGGCGGTGCACGGCGGAGCGAGGTGATGTGAAATGAGGCGAGGCGAAGTATGGCGATGTCAGGCGAACAAACTAACTCGAGTGGAGAGGCGGGCGAGGTTGACAGGGGCGGAGAGGCGTGACGAAGTTGACAAGGCGTGGCGAGATTTGATGAGACGTGGTGATACGTGTCGAGGTGTGGTGAGACGCGGTGAAGGGTAGTGAGGCGAGGCATGGCGTGGCAAGGCGTGGCGAAAAGTGGCGAGGCGTGGTGAGGCGCGGGGAGGTATGGCCCTAGTTGGCAGGGCGTGACGAGGTGTGGCGAGATTTGATGAGGCGTGGTGACACGTGTCGAGGCGTGTTGAGACGCGGTGAAGGTTAGTGAGGCGAGACTTGGCGTGGCAAGGCGTGGCGAGAAGTGGCGAGGGGTGGCGAGGCGTGGCGAGGCGCGGGGAGGTATGGCCCTAGTTGGCAGGGCGTGACGAGGTGTGGCGAGATTTGATGAGGCGTGTGTCGAGGTGTGGCGAGACGCGGTGAGGGATGGCAAGGTGTGGCGAGGCGCGGGGAGGCGTGATGAGGTGCGGGAAGCGTGGCAAAGTTGATAAGGCGTGACGAGAAGTGGCGAGGTAAGATGAGGGGTTGCGTCGCTTGGGGAGGTGTGGCGTGGCGTGGAGGGCAGCGGGACGTGGCGTGGTTGCGGTAGATAGGGCGGGACAAAACGTGGCAAAGCGTAACGAGGAGTGGGGAGGCGTGATGAGGCGTGGTGAGGCTTTGCAAAGCGTGGTGAGACATGACAAAGCGTTGTGGGGCTTGGCGTGGTGTGGCAAGGCGTGATGGGACGTGGGGTGACAAAATGTGACAAGTGGCGAATTGTGGTGTGGCGTTGAATGTTGCCGGAAGCGGGGCTTGACGTAACAGGGTTGCGGGAGACTAGGCGAGGCGAGGCGTGGCAAGGCGTGAGGAGTCGTGGAGAGACTTGGCAATGCGTGGCGAGGTATGGGGAGGCGTGGCGAGGTTTGGCGAGCTGCGGCAAAGCATGATGAGGCACGACGTGACTACAAGTGGCGAGGCGTGGCGTGACAAGGCGTAGTGAAGTGTGGCGTGGCGTGGCGAAGGATGTGGCGGGGCGACAAAACGTGGCGTGGCGGGAGGAGGCGGGGTGGTACGAAGCGTGCCAATGAGTGGCGTGGCGTGACGAGCCAGGGTAAAGTGTGGCGTGGGGAAGGATGTGGCGCGGCGACGGGCTTGGCGTGGCACGCAGGGGGCTGCGGGTGGCGGGGTGAGGAGAGCTGCAGGGGGGACGGGGCGGAACGCAGCCGGCAGAAAACTCTCCATTATCACGAGCCCGGCCAATTTATTCGATTCGCCGCTGCCCACGCCAGCGCCAGCGCCGGCGTCGCGTCACCCCCTCGAACGGCCTTCGATTAGTTAGCGAGTTCCGGCGGCGGCCGCGCGCGGCGCGGCGGTCGCCGAAAGCTGTTTAATTCGCTTGAAAACGACTCGGTAATTAAGTCCGCGACAAATTGCGTCGACGGAGGCGCAGTCTCTCGGGAGAAGATGGAAGCGAGCCAGCGTGCAAAGTCGCCGACCGGCCTCGCTCTCGCAGAGAACGGCAAAATTTTTGTTTCGTCGCGTGAATAAATTGTCGTTCGTTATCGTGGTGTTTTGGCGTTCGCAGTCATTCATATACGTTTTTTTAATGAATTTCTGTGATCTGCGATACGTCTTCATTACCGTTACGCTATCAGGGCGTTAAATCTTAATTTAACAGGATGTTTCGTGAGAGCTGTACTGGCTGATTCCAACATATATTTCCAACGGCGCTACTGGGAAAATTATATTCCCGTTTCGTATTACGCTGTGTGCAGGAGTGTATTAAGGTTTAAGGAAACTAAGCTCAGGTTTAGAGCACTGCTGGATAGAAGTGATGAGAGTTCGAAATGGAAATTAGTTTTAGAACATTGCAGAGAAATTAGTTTAACAAAGATTGTAAGTATAATACTTTTAGTGTGATTACATATTAGCATCTTACTGATGTATTTCCAAGTTCCTATATTGGGAAACTGGTGACAACATTTTAACCATTAATGCAATAACAAAGCAGACGTATATTTTTTGTAGTTCAAAAAGATATTTCGCATATTTTTAGTTCAAATCTAATGGAAATTAGAAAATTACACAGGAAGTTACAAGTAAACAAATTATTCTTATACAATATTTACTACAAACAAGTTTTTGTAACACTTCTTTGCCGTATATGACATGTTTAAAATTTACTAAACAACCTTCCATTAAAGTGAGAAATCTTCTAACATTGCATTTAAAACTAATCACATTACATGCACTTCATACACAAATTACTTTGTATTTTTGACTTTTCGTTAGCCGAACAGACTCCGCATCTTAGTTTTGTCAATATTCATCCATCGGTTTACTCCAGAGTTAAATTTTGAAATAAATTATTTAAATATATTTTCTTTCTCTCTAATAAATTAACTAATACAAACACTTCTACCACCTTTTAAACTAAAAACCATCTAAAAATTCTGAATTCGCACTCCATGGGTCTGATCTTGTCACCCACTGAAATCGTTCAGCCTTTCTCACATGAACCTCTGCCTTTTCCCCATTATTTATCTTTTGCGCTTTCTGTTTGTTCCATCTCCATCACGGTGCTTTCCACTGTCCTTAAACAGCTCTTAATATGCGCACTTTAATACAAAAGAGTTTTTGCAGCGGCGTAACATCGTCTTTTCTCACATTTTTCAACGATTTATTCTCTCTAGTCAGCTGTCCAAATATAAAAAATTAGATTGTTTTAATTATAAGATTATTCTTAAAAAATAAATCGATTTCTTTGGTTTTATTAATTATTTTGAAAGTACTGTTCATATTTTTGCATTAATTTACGAGGAGAATTTGTATTTTCATCTTCCGTGATTTGCAAACTTGAAAAACAAGAAGGCCCTTGGGACATTGTATATCACAATAACGTCAAAAACCTAAATGTCATACACCAATGTCAATGAGTGAGTTTGTCTTATTTGGGTCGGTAATAAAATTTTCGTGAATCTTCCCTACTGATATATTTTAACTTGGAGTACTTCAACGTTACGCAAGGAGTGGGGTGCTGCTGGGAAGGGCGAGATAGGGTGTGGAAAAGTGGGAAGAGTGGCTTAGTCCACGGCTAAAGCAAATTAAATATAATATAATATTACATAACGCTTACAAATAATTACAAGATACTATGTGCAGTTGCAGCATCACTACTTTAAAATGTTCTTTGTAAACCCCAGAGCTTTAACGTATATGATGACACACAATTTAAATTCCGCCAGGCAAATCGTTCTGTCAAATTTCCAGAATTACGGACTCACCTCTTTGTCTGATTTTCCAATGAAATGTAAGTTCATTGTCCCGAACAAAACTGGCAGGTTAGACGCGATAAAATACCATGTGCTCCGACATCAATTTACACCACGCTGAATGAGCGCTATCGGTCGATAAGTCAGCACAGCAAAACAGATTTTCTGTAATTAAACGATCTATTATTAACTCTCTAGTGGCTCCTTTGTGCTCTAATAAGCATTCAAATATTTGTATTACTGCTTTGTGATTCGAATTTGTTTAACATTTCAATGCATATTTTGCATCAGGGTCAAGGAAGTAGCGACGCTAATTAAAATGTAAAATAAATGGATTGAAAAAAAATTAAAAAAGAAATAAACGTGGGTTGTTATACGAAAAGAACTACTGTAATACATGAATATGGGAAATAAATTGTGAAAATGATCAACTTCACATGATACGGAATCTTTCATTTAAAAACCTCGCTGACCACTACGTAATTGTTTGCCTTTAAGTGGATACAGTATATGTTCTAAATGTCATAATGTGTACAGGCTCAAGTTCAGAAAATTCAGAAACTAAATGATGACTAGCTTTTCTTCGCAGTGAAATGTTTGAGATGCGACGTATTATTGCAATGAGAAAATTAAATTTTAAATAGTTCTAGTATATTTAAGATAAGTTTTCTGTCTACGTTAGCAGTAGAGTGAGTAAAATACGCATACGCTTTGAAAACAAAGCGGATATAGAGGCGTAGAGAGGCAAAAATGTGGTAAGTCGAAATTTTGTGGAAAATCAGGTAAATATATTTTATGGAAGATAATCATAATAATTAGCGAAGAGAATGGAAGAGGATCATAATTATGGAAGAGAACTATAATTATGGAAGTGAATCATAATTTCGACCTATCAAGTTTTTCCCCGTGACCATCGAATTGGTCTCGGCACAGTTAGATTGCGGAGTTCCTAGAAGGTCACCCAACCACAAACCCGTGATGTCTCGAATTCGTTTAATGGGGTAGCTACAGTTAAAACATAATAATATTTCACAAATTAAAAATGTTATTTTTCCCAAAGTGTTAATCCTTTCTTAACTAATTGTGCAAGTATAAAGATTGACACACTGTAATTCCAAAAATTGATCTATCAAACAAAAAATTCAGTTTTTAAATATGTTAATTTGCCTTACAAAATGTCGGCTACAAAATGTGGAGGCACTTACTGTTTTAATGATTGATAACATAATTTTCAAAATTCTGCTAAAATTCTTATTCACATCTGTAGAAATATACTTGGGCTACAGCTTGTAATGAAAAATAGCAATGATTGTACATGAATTTGAATTTTTTGTTTTGTTTTATTTCTGAAAGATGGAATTTTATATTTTTGCCCCCACAATTAATTTATTATTACTGAAATGTGAAGAGTGACTATCTGTAGCTATGTATAGCTGTAAGAGATCCTGAAAATTTGAGAGAGATCACATTAGAAAAAAGTTATTTTTAGAACCCATATAAAAATTTACTTTTACAGATAATTAAGTTTGAATATTTAGTAACATGTGTTGCATAAATGTTCAGCGCATAAGTTAAACCCTCGTAACTTCTAAACTAGAGCAGTTATAAATATACTTTTGTCATTGAAATTAAGATCAAAATATACCCTCTTCAATCAAATAAAAAATAAAAATTCGATTTTTGAACCCAGATAACTGTAACTACCTTGTTAACCTTCGAGCCTTCACGTAGTTAAGGTATTCGGTTAGCGGCGCCAATTTTGTGGTCGTGTCCTGTCAGTAGAAACATCCCAGACTTTGCCTGGATGACCGAGGAAAACCACGAAAAGTCCGAGCAGCAGATTGAACCCGGGCCTCCCAATTGCGAAGTCAGCGCGCTATGCTCTGAGCACTGCGCTCGTTCATTACGTTTGTACCCAATCTTAATCCGCCTGAACCTTCAGCTGCCAGCCGACCGTCAGTATTGTAGCGCACTCGCTGTTCGCAAATAACACGAATGTTCTTCAGAGTCTACAACAGCTCTTCAAATCTCGGAAAGAAGTACTAAGATCCGATGACAGTCTGCGACGGTGTTGGGAAATTATAAATTAAATTTCTATGAGAACCTATTCTTTTGATGCAAAAAGTATAAAGGAATTATTAATTGCTGATACGACCGAATTATTCATTCTAATACGCCTTAAGAGAACCATACTGCTGTGTTTGTTCTATATATCCTCTCAAACCACAAATTTTGTTACCAAAATTCTCGTTCTTTGCTAAAGTTACTTCACACCCAAACTAATTCTTTATAGTGCACATTCTACCCGGGTTGACTTGAACCTTGCGGATTAACTCGAACAGAATTTTATTCCAAAAAGTATATTTGCACTACACCCATCTCTCGTTCTTTGAATTCATTTTATTTTAATGTCTCTTTCTTTTGTTTTCCTTGCGTTTTCTAGCACATTTATCCCTACATACTTCACGTTTACTCTCACATTTAAAATTCTCCACTCATAATTCATGCTCATTTAAAATTTGTTAAATATATCATGAAAGCTAACATCTAAATCCAGTGTATTAGATGAGGAACCAATTCGAATCCCAACTGATGCACTTTTGCCATTATGACTGCTGCTGTGGGGGCTGATGCACTATGATGAGGGAATAGTATGTGCCTGATCTTGGAAGTTTTTCAATCAATTTCTGTTTTAAACGATTCAATAATGAAGTATAACAAGTTCCGGTTATGGTTTTGCTTTTTTGTCAAATAATCTATAAGTATTATTCCCTAAAAATCCCAAACAACAATGGAAATCACCTTTCCTGTCACCAAAACATTTTCGTCTTACTACTGGTGCACTCTCATCAGCCTTTATCTACTGATTTGAATATTTTCTGGTTTCAGTAATTCAGTTGGCATGCTCCGTATGAGAACAGGCAGAATAACGCAATCAAATATTTGCCTTTTCAGTGAAAATTGAAATAATTTCTCAGCTTCTCATTTTTCCGGAGTCCCTGGCTATCAAATAAAACTATAGACACCTCTCACATGAAGAGGCAAGGTTATTTTTTTCAATTTTGCACGCATTGGATATTAGTAATGTAGATGCTCAGAAGTAAAGCGTGGAACTATCAGACATTTCTCAATAAGTTAAGCGAAACGGCGCAAAATAAGGATAAGCCCAAACAAATATTCCCAGTAGTGTTTCAAGAATAATTCATTGTCTTAGAATTAAAAAAATTTAAAAAAATACTAATGCACAAATTGAATTTTTGGCGTTTTTACCTCTCGATTTTAGAGGAACCCATTCCCTTTTTTCTCTGCGCTTTCTAAAGCTTTAGGTGCCCTTTCTAAAAACCTAACATAATTATAAAAATTAAATAAAATAATATTTGTTGGATACGTAGTCCAGTCTCTTAAATTATAAAAACAGAAAGGAAATTAAGTGTCATTTAAATTTGTGCATTGTCAGAAATCGTCATCTGTTAATTAATGCCTTGTAAAATGATGAACACGATGTTGCCTCTGGTTGCTTTTTCGCTAATGCTTAGGTATAGTGAAAGTATTGTAAAACTGCAGGAAATATAGTGGTGCTACAACAGCACTTATTTTAGGGCGGTTTTATTTATTTAACGTTGGTGTCACAAAGTATTACAAAGTTCTCTACATTCAATAAAATGGTATATTCAACTTTGTTAAAGTCGCAAAGAATGTTAATACATATATGGATAAGGTAATGATATCGATGTTTCGAATGCATTAATAATATATATTGGATGCCTTTAGTTCTAGATGTTCAATTTATATGTGAAATTCTACTTGTTTGCCTGCATTATATTCTGAAAATAATGCGAGCAGTTGCAAATAATGCGAGAAAAAATGTGATGTTGTGGCACCACTAGTTTGCATTGTATTCTGGACAATGATCCCATAGTGAGATCAGTATTCACTATTTGAGGGGCACATCAGAAGGAGGTAACAGGGCATCACTAGAAATCCGAGATATCATTTTCCACATCTCTACATCTATTTTAAAGTTGCACAACCACACTGAATTTTATCTTTCCCATCCGGCGTTGTTTATACGGTGAAACACAAACGAAAATATGGCTAAAACAATGATATAATACCTTCAACAAACAATACCTCCAATCCTGTGATATTTTTCAGGATCTACTGTTTCAACTAATTCGTAGTGTATGTGAACCCATTCTTTTCTTCGTGTTGGGAATGTAACAAAATATTTCGTTTATTGTTTCCGAAAAGAAAATTAAATCCAGAATAAGATATATAAGGTTTTAAAGAGGTTTTTTTTGACAGAAAGAACGTAGATACTAGTCCAAGCCGACTACAATCTTGAAATTTGCAATTAAAAACATGTATAAACTGGATCTAAGAGAGAATAGGCAAATTATTAGTCGACATAAGTCGATTTTGAAATAACACGGACGTTGAGGTGACAAAGAGTATTTTATGTATCTTAAGTGACATTTGCGTCACGAAATGCAAAGTGAAAGTTTCCCGATAAAGACAGCGGGCAAGTCCGAAGTGTTAAGTCAGGAATTCGCATTGCGTTTAACATGTTATGAATTTTAGAAATAAATTATAGTAATGACTCCTGGGCAACGACAACTGGGCAAAGGCCGTTAAAAGACAACAGAATAATTACACACACACACACACACACACACATATATATATATATATATATATATATATATATATGTATATATATATATATCACTTTGTCTGAACCTACAACCATCATCTCACTTTGAGCATTAATGCTACAAATTGAATTCTTTGTAGGATTCGCACATCCTTCAAGTAAATGGTTTTACAAGTGGCTGTCTCAAACAATATTTTATTGGTTTTATTCAAATGCAGGCATTCAGAACAACTTTGCTGTTTTAGGCCACGAGTTTCATTATATTAATAGAAATTATTTAAAGATGATGTAATGATAGATTTTACTACATGAGTGTGAAGTTTACAATACTTGCTCGAATATCACACTCGTATATTAATATCTATTACATAGAGTTTCGTACGGTGATTGTTCTACGACGTATGGTAACTTTTGTAAGTTAAATTTCCCCATTGAATCGTTTCGTGGCAGTTGACATGGAGGATTCAGCTTAGGCCTCCAAGCGGAGAGATCCTTACCCTATCCTGCCACAGGTGGTTTGGTTTACCCCTCCCCTAGTCAAACAGGATCAAATTGAAATTACAATCCAATTCATTTTAAATAATATTCCACGTAAAAAATACTAATAATAAAAGAAATTAAAAGTAACAAGCGTAATGTAATATTAAATACAATTTTAATGTGCACAATCGAACGCAAATTTTACTAGAATGATTCTCAATGATTAAATGTTGATATTTGGCTTATAAACATCTCTGTGATTGGTCAAGAATATGTATCATAATGAAATCTGTGTCGTAATGAGTATCGTTATGCAACGGGTTGCAGCCATCAAACGATAGAATTATACAATGGGAGTAGAAGAAAGAAAATATTTTTCCTTGATTACCCCGACTACGTGACACCGATATAAATTTAAGGACTTCACGTCCCCTACTCTCGGGCGAGGGGAAGAGGGACAGTCTCTGAAGGCTGATAAAGCAAATTGAAAAACTGCACATCGCGGAGGGAAGTGACGTTGCGAAACGCGAGTTGCCAACTCTATAAACTTAAATTACGCGCCACGTGCCATTGATCGGCGGGGCGAAGTTTGAAGGGCGAGGGCCAAATAGTAGGAGCAGTAACCGATAGCCCTGCTTCGGGAAATAGCTAGTTCGTGGGGGGAACGATTGATTCGATGATTGAACCCTTATTTCCGCGATTTCAGATGCGCTAAAATCGGTTAAGTATCGATTAGGTTTTACGTGTGAGGCCGCGTCGAAAACTGTGATACCCCACGTCTCAAAAGGCCATGACTAGTTGGCCTCGCCATGGCTACCTAGCCATAGCGAGGTCTTCCACAGAACTGAAGCGTGTCAAAATGATAGAAGGTCGAGCATATATAGCAACCTGTATGTTCCAATTTATCTACCTAAATGTATGTTCAAATTTTAAATTTTTAGATTCTAAGATTTTTCCATTTACGCCCGTAAAATAGGCAGTATATTCTGAAATAGGCATTGTGAGTTGATATGAAAATGACCATTAATAGTTTATTTCAATTTTTTCGCCCTGGAAAATCCACGATCGGATTCGAACCTGCGACCTTGGGTGTAACAATACGATAACTAACCTTACGTCACCAAAGCTGCAGTGATAGTATACGACACGCCTCTTACTACTACACGAAAATGAGTGTACGTTTAAGAGCATATGAGAGAGAGAGACATTAAAAGGCTCTCCGATTTTATTTTTTTGTAGAATGACATTTGGTGCTACCAAAATGAGTTAATAAAAACATTTTTTCCGCAGGCTTTGCTCTGGGCCCAGCGCATCCATCAGTCAATTACAAAAAGCTTGTTTGCAGTATTTTTTCATTAGTTCAAACATGTTGCGTTGGGAGGGAAAAAAGCTTTATTGAATGAAAACGGCAACATTCCGACATTCGTTTATACCCCGGGAAACACGTCGAAAAAACGAAATTTCATTGATTGAAGAGTCAAAGGTCTTGGAATTTACTGTTATATTAAAATAAGGCTCTCGGCTGCCTCTCTATTGATTTATCCCAGAAACTATACATACGTGTTCCAATTATATAAAATAAGAAAGAAAATCTGCAAGTAGATTGTCCAAATATTCCCTTCAAAAGGAACGGGAGGAAAACGGAGTTAATCTTCAATTAAGGAAATATTCCTAACCTTATCTAAATATTATTTTATCCCTATAATTTTATCAACAGCAGACGACAAAACGTTTATTATTTTCCTCACATGTTGGATGTCTGAGAAAAAAAAGTGTTACAAACTTCTCGCTCATGTAGAGGGGTCACAAATGACTACTTTTTGGTTATTAACATATAGTGTGACATTTCATGTTACGGAATTACACATGAGACAGTTGCCTCTGATTGTTATGTTTGACAAGCCACGTACTCACACAGTCAATGAGATTTCGTGTAGTTTCCGAATGTATGTGCATACCGATCCGGTTGCTGATATCGCTAAGTCAGTAGTGCTGTGGCGATCTCGGACCGAAGGATCGTGGGTTCGAATCTCGTGCACGGTTGTATGTGTATCGTGATTGAGGGTGATGTGTAGGCGTAATGTGCTAGTGGGTCCCCTGTGGTTGGTGTCAGGAAGGGCATCCGGCCGTAAAATCATCACCTAATCAGTATAAATAACGGAATGTGCAGAAAATTAATAAAAAATGAACCCATCTTCTTCAGCACCGACCCCGTAAGACAACGATGAAAAGAAAACGAACATCTGTACACATGGGAATGCCTAACAATTGGGATAAATGTCATGTTGGTAACCCTGTTTTATGAACTTTCCCACTACTTGGCAATAAGTGATTATTTTCGATCCTTTTACATGCCCTAGACGTTTGTAATATGCAGGTGGGCGTAAAGTAACTAGGTTTAAAATATGTTGTAATTTCTCTAAAATGTATTTTTATTCATTATAAACACGTACGAACAACCTTCGTAACGCAAGAAAGCAAAATAATATTTTGGAACTAAACAATCATCTTTGTTATCAATCAGGTTCCTCAATCTTTCACTGATAAAAATGATTATTTTCTTAAGGAAATTAATTGGAGTGCTGATCATTACCTATTGAATTGGCGCCAATAATTCCTCCACTGTGCTAGATTAGGACTTGTACACGTTGTCCTTAGTGTAGCCTCAGAAGAAAACATTTCGTAAGGACCTAGATCTGGACTTCCTTTCGGCCATTCATGAGATCCACGCCTCCCAACCCATCGTGAAGTAAATTCCTAGTCCAACTATTCGCTAATAATCGGTGCAAAGAGGAATGGCTTTAACGTTAAGCCAGCATTATATCAGCAATTTCAATTATTCGGCCACAGTCTTCGAATTTCTTCTGATCTTAGTCGGGTTCCCATGGACGAAAAATGAGTTCTTTTTTTAAATTGCGCTTGATGCATCCAGCGGTAAAAACTAACTGAAGTAGGTGATATAAAATCTCAATAATTACTTCATATTAAGTCTCTCTTTATAACTTTAAATCATTAATATAATTTAATCGAGTATTGAAAATACCTAGTTATTTTACAAACACCCTCTATATTTTGAGATGCTTATGTATGAAGAAAGCAAGCTGATGATGTCAGGAAATGGAGGAATATTAACTTTTATCGAGAGTTAAAAAAATCTGAAATTAGAGATAAATTATAAAATCATCACAAACATGAACTCTGCCAGTACCATACAGAACTCTCTAGAAAACAATCAACACAACTAGTTTTGCAACGGTATATTCATTTATCATCCATTAATACATTCTAATTGTGATTTACTCTAATAATCATATGCTAATAATATGAACGTGTGGAAAAATTAATTACAACAGAGCACGAGAATGTTTTCAATTATGTAAACCATTTCGTAGAATCACATTGTATGTACGAACAAGTGTTCAACGGAAATTCAGACCGCAGGTGATGTGAAGCACGTTGCTCCACTAAAACAATACGGGAAGCTATTTAACTTGATTTAGAGAGCAAACAAATATCTCGGGGAGAAATGCTTCAATTGAATTTCAGAGCGTGAGGGGGAGAGGTCTCTCTGTGTACGATAAAATTACAGCAATCAGCTTGTAATCAAACGTGCATCGCTCAGACAGCGTTACCAACATAGTAAACATTGCCGTCGGCGCAATGAAAAAAATAACACTTTATCACCTCTATTTATTCAAACACATTTCATCAACAAGAAGACGAACAAAAATGCAGGCATCGTATCCTGCTACGAATTAATTGCAGACATGTACGGTAATTACTAGGGAGCGAATTTTCATGACTTAAAACATCGCCAAAAAGATCAATAAAATGCTCTTACAATGTTTTGAAAATACCCTAAAAGCTAAAAAAAAATAATAAAAAAATAAAAATAAAAATAAAAAGACTTAAAAATGTTCATCACAACCAATTCAGATGAGCAACTCAAGCATTTAGATATGTTATTCATGTAATCGAAGCTTTTTCCTTTGTTCATGTGAACTCAGCTTGCAAACTTCTGGTTTGGACTGTTCTTTAACAGGAAATCCCTGCCTATAGTTAACGCGAAATCGGCCGAGCCGAAAATGGCGCTGATAAATGTCACAGAAACCTTAAATTACATGTATGCAATTACAATATCTGAGCGATATAACAATATTTTATAGAATAAATCGAATAGGGTACTGAGGAATTCTCTGCCGAACATTTGTTCCTTTTTTGTAAATATCATTTGAAGCAAATGCCATTAAAATTATATTAAAATCTATGAAATCAGCAAAAACGCTTCCAAAATCACGGAAAAGTGTAAAAAATAATTTATTAGTCAAAATCGACCAAAATGCTAAATAAAATGTCATATAAAAATTGATAATTTCCTTTTTGTAGTATAAAATTAATGACCGCACTAAAAGCATTGTTCTAAAATGAAAAGAAAAAAAAGGGCATTTCTTTAAAATCTGCCCCTAGAATTACATTCATTGCAGTTACTTTTTGTACCTTTAATACGTAGCACTTTTTTGTTACTCAATTATTTTTAGTTGAAGTGGCTGTTTTGTTACATCAAATTCTTTCTTTCCGTGACATTTCTGCTTAACATCACTGGTGTAGTTACCGTGATAGACCGTGATAGACCCATTAGTCTTCAATTTTCTAAAACTTTCGTTTTCCTTAAATTTTTCTATCCCAATTTTGTAAATTAAATAAAGAACAGACAGTTCTAAAAAATGGTTGATTCTTTGATTTATTTCGCTTTTCAGGTCGTGTCAACTGCTGTAGTCATTAGTCCGGTTGGGAGCTTACAGGTTGTTCCAGATAGAGGGCGGTGCCTCGCTGGTGGGAGTTACCTGGTTAGGGAAAATCCCGCTAGCCGACGGTAGATCACCGCCATTTCCCGAGCAAAAACACTTCATTTATGATACTAATGACGTAAGCCGGTGACACGCCCAAATTCACTAGTAATCGAGTCAAAAAAGACTTAATGCGCCTGTAACAAGTAATGTACTTCAGCTTCCGAGTCAATGACTCGCATCTCGATCAGGTTTTTGTCCAGTTTCCCTGATCCATTCAGCAAATGCTGAGATGGCCCCTTGTTTTGCTTCTGGACGTAAATGTAGCTTCACTGTGCGCACGTTTTGTTGAGCACTCCCATTGCTTTTAGTGGTAGGAGTAGAGCTGAGGGTGAGTTACTATTTTGTTAGCGAATGCTGAAAATTCACATCTGCAGTTCGTTTACCATTGCAATTGTGTTTTCTACAACTCGGGAACGAAAATGTCTAGTTTTTGAAATAATGTTGCTAATCTCGCGCTTTTTTTTTAAATTACGGATCTCAAGAAAATGTCCGCAGATAATCTCCTCCCCCATGCGTCATATACAGTTTTTACTGTTTTTGACCAAATAAATATCAAATATCAATCAATCAGTTTTCCTTTTCAGGAACCTAAAACTAAGACCAATTGACCTAAGACCGTTGCGGCGAGAGGAAGCGAGCGTTGGATGAGAGTGACGCGCGAACGAGATGAGACGAAGTCGGAATGGCGCTGGAGGGAATTGGCGGAGGTGCGAGGCGGGGCGGGGCGGGGCGTGGCGGGGCGAACGAGCGAGCGGCGGCGCGACGCGAAATTCCCGAGGCGTTGCGGGGCGTCGCGACGCCGCACAGGCGACAGCGCCGCGACGCCCTCGTCATCGGCGGCCTCGTCTGCGGCGAGAGAGCTCCTTTGTGCGAGACGTCGTGGGGGCACGGCGGTGGCGGTGGCGGTGACGGCGGCCGTGGTAGGCGCTGGACGGCGTGAGAAACGAGACGGTGGGGCGGGGGCGGCGGCGGTGGCGGTGACGGTGGCGGTGGCGGTGGCGGGGTGGCGGCGGCGGTGGCGGTGACGGCGGCCGTGGAAGGGCTGGACGGCGGGAGGAAACGAGACGGTGGGGGGGGATGGCGGATGCTTACGACGGTGGCGGTGGAGGTGAAGGTGGCGCTGGCGGCGGCGGTGGTGGTGGCGGTGGCGGTGGCGGTGACGGCGGCCGTGGTAGGGGAATGGACGGCGGGAGAAAGGAGTTGGTCCCGGAGTGTGACGGTGAGAGTGATGGCGGATGCTTACAACGTTAGCGGCGGCAGTGAAGGCGGCGGTGAAGGGTGAAGACGGTGGAAACTGTGGTAGTGGACAATATGGCGGCTCCATGTTAAAAGAAGTATTTTTGATAATGACGCTCCTTCCGTACAAACAAAAGAAGAGTTTTTTCCTGCGCACAATCAAAATTCGCCGGTTTCTGGCTCACGATTACATAACATTATCTTCTTACGAAGAAATTCCTAAGACGAGAAAGTAAACAGAAGAAATTACTCTTGAAAGACTCCGCATGGGACATAGCCGTCTTACTCACTATTATCTGTTCAAGAAAGAATCTCCATCAATTTGTATATCTTGTAACATATCTTTAACTATCCAAAATATCTTAATTGATTGACCACTGTATTCAGACTCACGTATTACACATTTACTTTCAAATTGTCTCCCCAAATTACTTACTGAAACATCTCACGCATATAATATTTTCAAATTTCTACAGGATATAAATTTATTTAATGCATTGCAAAGACTTCGATAATGACATTGCAGTTCATGCGACCAAAAGCATAAAGCTTATTAGAAAAAAATTAAAAAAGATGGCGGGGCAGGCGGAATAGAGCGAGAGGCAGGTCGAACGGGCGGAGTGGTGACGGGGGTGAGGGGAGCGGTCTCAGAGTGTGATTGTGGCGGGAGGGGAGCCGCAGTGGGGTGGGGGAAGGTAGGTCGGAGAAGGTCGGTGGTCTTGTGGAAGCAGCAGGTGTACCAGGGGCGGCGAAGGCGGTGTGTTGAGGGGAGGAGTGGGTGGGGGAATGGCAGGGGTGGCAGAAAAGAGAGAGGCAGATGGGATTGGAGGGAGCAGCGGGGCTGGTCTCCGAGTGTTGCAGTGGTGGAGGAAGAGGGGGCGGACGTAGCGATAGGGGTAGCGGACACAGGATAGAGAGCAGCGCTAGCGGCAGTTGGGTAGAGGCGAGGGCGGCGGGGATCACAGGGATGGCATGAGCCATGGGGACTGCGGGGGCTGTGGGGGCGGCAGGGGTAGCAGTGGCAACAGTGGGTGGCGGGGCGCCGGGGCGCCGGGGGCGGCGGGGCGGCGGGGCGTCGCGGCGGCGGGGCGGCGGGGGCGGCGGGCGGCGGGGCGCCGTGGGCGGCGGGGCGGCGGGGCGGCGGGGCGGCGGGCGGCGGGCGGCGGGGCGGCGGGGCGGCGGGGCGGCGGGGCGGCGGGGCGGCGGGGCGGCGGGGCGGCGGGGCGGCGGGGCGGCGGGGCGGCGGGGCGGCGGGGCGGCGGGGGCGGCGAGGCCGCGGGGGCGGCAGGGGAAACAAAGGCGGTGGGACGGCGGGGGCAGCGGGGATGGCAGAATATAAGGCAGGCGGTTGGTGCGGCCTTGGCAAGAGGGTGCGGGCCGGGCAGGGTCGGAAGGGTGGCGGCGGCGGAAGCGATGGCTGTGGCGTCGGCCGGGGGTTGGAGCGAGGGAGGGGCGGGGCGGAGTCGTGATTCGCATTGTGCGTCAGAGGCGCGCTCTGGTGCGTCGCGGAGGAAGGTCTCTCTGACAATGCGACGCGGGGCGGGGCGCACTACTCATTCACAGGTAACGTGATACTGTCGATAGCAGGCACACCCGTATGCTCCACGCCCTATCTTGATGCGGACATGCGCAAGTCTGTTCCTTTTAGGCAGAGAAACGCATCTTTGTTCCGGAAAAACAAATATGTTTCTACCGGATTTCAATTACAAAAACAAATCTTATTTAGAAAATTGTTATTACTTAAAAATAAAGTGAGTTGGTGTTTTTGATGGTTGGCATTTACAACCACGATGTTTGGATTTCTTTACCTTTATTTGTTATTTAGTTAATGTATTAATTTGATTGGATTCATTTCCTTAAACAAAAGTATAAACTATATGTGATGTATGAGAGTGTAGTATAATCTGCGCCCGTTTCTTGGGGTTCCACAATGTCTTCACCATCGTTCTACTATAAATAGTTGAATGACGAATAAATGACCCACCAGAGTATGGTTAGCAATATCTGAAAACGAGAAATTTCTCTCCCGAGTGATAGTTTCCAGGTAAACGAACAATAGATATCATTTCAAAGCATTGCCAACAGAATATCAACCTACGAATCTTTTTCTACTTTTATTTATAATTAATTATATTCGGCTACACATTGCACGTGTGATGCAATGCATAACAGAAAAGATGTGAAGTAGTTTTATGCCTGGGTGTTTTGATCTTTGATGTATTGTCCTAATGAATGTCCAAATCAGGGTCGAAATATTGATGTGTTAAAGAGTTTAAATTAAATATTACTAGTTCACAAGAATGGACTTTTGATTAACAATTAGACCTTCGTCTTCAATGTAAAATCTAGAATTGAAGTAACAAAAATTTGCGTATTTAGACGCGAGGAGATAAAATTGCTATAACACTTCTCGGGACTTATCAGATATTTTCAACATTTTTAAAGTTTACGGGGAATATTTTATTTTTTGCTTAACGAATATTATTTAAAATGTAATGTTCCAATTTTTTGATAATACAACAATATTTGCCAAGAATATATTCAACTGACTAGATACAATCATTATTCGGGTCATAACTATACAATACTACAATATTCTCCACTAAAATTATCCCAAAGTTTCATCAAATGCCTATATCCAAAGATCGAAAATATGGCGCTAAAAGAAATAAAACACCAAATACAATCTGAAGAAAGTAGATAAGAGACGTTTTATTTTTTTCTTCTCATGCAAACTTTTTGGTTTGTATGCTTTGCAACATGTTTTGAAAAGTGCAACAAAGAAATGACTACCGCAGTGTTGGAAAAACAAATGCTAGAATATAAAAGGCGGACCACTTTCAGAGAAGAATTGTAACAAAAGGTTTCTCGTATAGTGCGGGCTCTCAATTTCTCTCAGTTTTTTTAACAAAAGTTCATTGCAGCGCGTGAGTCAGCTGTGCAGTATAATGCACTTTAGTATGTTCTCAAGAGATTTTGTTATTTTAATGTAATGAAAACTGACGTACATAACACATCATATTTTTTTTGTAAGAACTCGTCTGTAATCAATTTTTTCTGTAATTATTTACTATAGTTTATTTTATGTACTTCTGTTATAACTTATATTTTATATTAATATTTTACAGTTTAATTTTTTTCAAATTCAAAGTGAAATTTTGAAAGTGACATCGAATTCATGGTTTCAGTACTATTCACTATTGTTGAGGCTCATATTAATGTACAGTGAATGAATGAGTCAATCTTAGTCAAGACATACATTAAACACACACACACACACACAAACTAATGTTTGCCGGGAGTAAATAATGATAAACATTGTTGTGTAAGTTGATGGTTTACGGAATGAGATATGATTGCCCAGCAAAAGAGAAAAAAATTAAAATAGGGCAACTTCATAAAAATGGAAAATAAATACAACACGAAACGTTCCTCATGAAATATGACTACAGCAACCTTGCGAATAGAAAGACAGGTGTGAATTTCTTCAGATTTTCATCTCGCAAAATTAATACATCCTCCCAAGGTCGTACAAAGAGCTAAATCCACCACAGCGGAGAACATATAATAGGAATATATGGCCTCTAGGCATTCGTGTCAGCACGACGAGATAGTCGCCCGGTTGAAACAGCGGTAGGACACGAAGCGGTTTTATTCGCAAACGTCGCACAGTCAGAAAAGAGCGGCGAGACAGATAAGAGGAGAGGAGAGGAAAGGAAAAGGCAGCTTAGCAAGACATTACGAGAGTAGGACAGGGCAAAACCGCTGCCGCTGCACCACTCCCATTCGCGCGCGATGGGAGTAAGAAATGAGCGCAGCCGAAATGGCGAGGGAGAGACTGTGAAGCTCCGAATGTGGTTGTGTCCTCATTCCAAAGCGCAAGTACTCATTACGTGCTTCCCAACATATGCAATGGACGCTCTCAGTGTGTACTTTAAACACGACATCACCAAAATGTTACATTACAACAGAGCAACGAAAGAGGGGATTCTTTAAAACCTTTTCGCAGTACCCGTACTAGGCTGTTAAAATACACACTGAATGGAGTCAAAGAGAGAAACGAAGAACCGCTCTTAAATTGTCAGCGGCCGTAAAGAGTTTTACAGACCATCGTCCTTTAAGGACAATAAAAACTTGAGTTTTAGCAAAATACAGCGTAATAGTACTGTATTTTTTTTTCAAGAAAATATAATATTTTACTAATAGGATTTTCTTACTTATAAGAAGGTGGAATTACAAAAAAAAATGTTGAACAACAGACGGATCACAAATAACGGAATGGGTTTGTTTAAAAACCGTGATTATCGCCTCAATTTATTAACTTCAGAAGGGGCTTTTTTTTTCTTAAAGTGGAGGGAACAGCGGTAAGACACGGGACGATTTCATTTCGTTGAATTCATTAGTGATACCGAGCGCGTCAGCTGCTTAGGTCATTAGTCCCAAAAGTGTAGGGCATGTTTTTATCACGTGAGGTGGTGGGATCTTCCCCTGCCGGATGGCGAGATCCCGCCCCAATCTTTGTCGGATTACGGCTATTTCCCCAAGCAGGTAACTCCCACCACTGGGGTATTGCCCCAGCCGGGAAAAGCTCTAAGCCCCCACCGGTATCCCGGCATAGGTGGTAGTGTAGTGCATGTTAGTGTAGATTTGTTTAAGTAAGGGGTAAGGAACGAACAGGGAAGAAGAAGGAAAAATTCCGCGCGGTTGTGGCTTGTTTGTTAGTGTACTGCTCCGGCATTCGCCTGGTGCTCATCAGGGAAACCACGGAAAACTACCGATCACAACATCCTGCTACTAGAATTATCCTCCAGACAGCGACTGAACTAGCCCTAGGATTTAGCTATCAAGCTAATGTCGAAATTCCTGCCACTGTCAGCTCTCGAAAACAGAACCTTGAAACGACCAGTCAACTTATCAATAGGAAAAAATTCAATATATGTTGGTTGATTATTGTGTTGGTTGAATCCGTTGGTGGTTGATTATTTACAGAAATATTAAAGAATTTCGAACTATATGTGCTAAAAGGACTTGATCTTCATTAATTATAAAGATAGCCGCAATGTGTTAATTTCATGCCTCCGAAATCTGAAACAACTTATAAAAAACTTATTATTTTTTACACAATATAAGGCATAAATGAAGATAGTTGCGATAGCAATTTAATAATAATGAACACATTAAGTTTGTGGTCATATTTTAGTATGTTAAAATACATTTATGGGAAGATGGATGCACTTGGGAAGGTATCAATTCCAAATCATTTTCATATTTTCGCACCACGGTGACTTGAAAAATCGAAACTTTAATATCTCTGAGCCAAAACAAGACTTGATATGCATTAAGTTCTAAATTACTGGGAGATAGCAGTTCTATAGCATCGAGACATCAATTCATTGATTATTAGCTAATCTAAAATCGAAATTTTCGGCACTTCTTTGACAATTGCTGGAGTATTTTACTGGCCATGGTCTTAATTCGGCGTTTAGATGATTCGTTACTTTGAATCTAAATGCGTATTTACGTACATCGTTAACAAACTTGTGGTGCTAGAATAGCACATACTTTCTCACCCTTGGTAATCCTATTTATACCGCAATTTCTCTCCGAATTAACACGTCATCATTTTTTGTAAAACTTAAATTTTCGAAAAATTGTACATGACCTTATTTCAAAATTTATCTTTAAGAAACAGATTTCATTTAGGAAAAAATCGCTGTCTTTAATATTTTAGTTGTTGAACCCCCCCCCCCAAAAAAATTAGAACTTTTGAAATTTTGAAACAATCAGTGGTTTAATGAAAATTAGATTACACCATTCTCTTAAATGTCCTTTACACTATCCAACAACAAAGTTCGAGCCATTTTTCGGAAAATTTGAAAACGTCCCAGGAGATTTATGTAAAGAACCCCCCAAAATTAAAATTCGGTTTGAAATTCAAGGGGCTGCGATATCAGCCAGATCGATTAGAGAATAAAATTTTGGAGCAAATCGCCTGAACGGTTTAGTCACTAGCGTTGTTCGGAGACGGACAGTCAGAAAGAATTTTTGCCGCCATTCTATTTTTCGTTATCAACTACCCATAAATATGGATTCTGGCTAGACCAGGTATTAAAGGACTTTTTTCTAAATTTAGCATCTGGATTTTTCCAGATTTTCTTAACAAGGGCCCTGCAATAAGAGTTTCTCTGCCAAAAACTCGCCACTTTTTTGCCGCAGTATTACATGTCTCTTCTGCATAAGCCGTAGCGGGAAAGTAAAAATCTGATATTTTTTTATCGACGGTATAAAGCACAAACCCATCTGAAAACCTTGGTCAGCGACTTCGATCGCGACGAAATCCGAAAATGAGCGAAACGGCGAGTGTCAAAAAGCAACTCTGGACGCAGGAAACGTGTTGCCACTCCCACGCGCCACACCGTCCGCGTCGCCGCTTGGCAGAAGGGGGGACAAAAGAGCATCACACAATGGGCCGCGCGCTCTGCCCTCTGGCGAGGACGCGGCGAACTAACGACTCTTCCCCCCTCCCCCCATTCTCCGCAGTCGGGGTCATTGTTGGAAAGAGCGAGAAGAAGAATCCGTGCAAAGGCTTCGGTGGCGTTCAATGAGTGATGTTGGGGAGACGGGGGGAAAAGAGCCCTGTCAGAGCAGAAGTGTAGAAGCCACATGTTCTTTTATCATCGCTAATATTCCGACGCATTTTTTTTTCTTTCTCCCAAGCTTTGTAAAAGCGTCTTTTGTATCTCTTCTTATATACACGATATTTCTCCCTTTTGAGTTTCAGGAATGGTGCTGAGAGATCGTTTGCACTTATTATTGCAGCGATCAAAATGGCAATATGTAGCATATCATGCTTTTTGACTTCTAATTTGTATGTTTTCAAAATTCTAATGAGTGGCCTGAATTCATTTAGTTTCTCTCATTTACTCTAACTCAAAGGATTGCAACCTGGAATCGGGAAGAATGAGAAATTTTGAGGGAGATGTCGTAAAAAATTATTTTAGTACAATATATTTAAAATGCAAAATCTGCGAAACAAATGCATTTCATAAAAGATAATTAATTATTTGCTCAAGAGAATGAATAACTTTTGATTCTCTTAAAATGTACGCAAATATTAGGTCCAAAAAATTAATCAGAAATAAACAACAAATAATTATTGTGAACGTTTTACAATTTACAATTTTCAAATCGTACCTCTGACTATGCCGTTTACAATTTGTTCTGACGATGTACCAGATTCAAAACACAGTCGCCGTTCCCAGATGTACAAGTTTGTAGGGAATATCACTAAGGTGACCAACTTTTTTACCACACAGTGAAAAGGAGGACGAACAAATTTAAGAAAAAAGTGCAACGTAAATACACGAAACATTTTATTAATTCAAACAAAAATATAGGAATTATGCTTACATCCCTTTTAATTATTTAATTAAACGAGTATTTTTCTATTGAATGAATATTTTCTGTCTACATAGCATTTTCTAAAAATATATTGGAAATTTCGGGGCAAGAAATCTCCTTCATATTGAATTTTACGGTAAATGCTTCAGCTAGCGTATCAACATTCAATCTTCATTTCTCACTTGATTAACTAGATTAACACGTTAACACTAGATTAACACTTTAGTTTTAAAATATTGAAAAGGAGGACGGGTAGGAGGACACTTTTCGAGGAAAGACAGAACCCACCAAAGGTCACCATCAGGTGACCATTCGTCCCTAAAGGAGGACGAATGGTCACCTTATAGTAATAATTACGTCTGTCCGTCGACACCACCACATATTATTGGCTGTTCGTAATTGCCAGTAGTTAGGAATCGTTCATGCGATCTGCCGTCTACTATATAGAGCAGGATATAGATATTGTATATTATTGCTTGTTTGCGAACGTTTGCAAACGTTTCTGGCTGCTGATTGTTCCCCCAATTTCTAAACATTCTCAGAATACTTCGGGGAATGTTCTGCAGCTGCGTTCCGGACCTTTCCAGCCCCCGCTCTCTTGCGCATGAAGACATCTTGGTATGTTTAAATACCAGGATTTTAAATCTACGGTAACTGATGTGCTATTTAAGATTCTTTTAATAAGTTTTTATTCAATAATTTAAATCTTAACACCAATATTACAAACACCTATTATACTGGTGAAATCACTGCCCTAAAACATTAAGGGGGCCAGAAGATGTTTTGTTCTGGTACTTGCTATAGTAGGCAGGGGTAGAAAGTCCTCGTTTTCCATTTAGTTTATAAATATGAAATGAATCAATATCGAGTTCAGTTTAACGAATTTTCTGAATGCGTTAAAACATAAGTTACAATAAGAACAATGTAATAATTTAAATCAATTGACATTGGTACCAGGAATTTTTGTGAAAGTGAAGTTTAAAAAAAGGATTTTTGAAGTTTGGTACTTGAATATACATTTAATCATCTGGCAACGCTGGCAGGGCGTTGCACAACATTGTACTGGTCTCATCGCTGAGAGTGATCGGAAGAGCGCCTTTGTGTTCTGCGGTAATAATAGAAGTTTATGCAATGAGTTTATAATGTTGAGCTTTATTGCACGAGTACATGTTTTGAAAACGAGCGACGTTAGAAGAGAGTTTTCAAATTTTTACTAAAACAATAAAGCTTAACATTATAAACGAGTTTCGTACGCTATTTTACGTATAACATCATTATAAATTTATTAGAGAATCAACCTTAATTTTGAGAAACAACATTCTTGTGATATTTGTGCGCGAAAACGGTGTTCGGCTGTTCCGTTTACCGTTACCTCACTAAGATTCTCTCGTTGCGATTGGCTGAATGTGTGATGACGCAATCATTCGTGCTGTAAAATGTAATACGACATCATATGTGCTGTAAAAGGCCCTTTCATGAAGCGATATCTTGCAACAGAAAATGTCTTTTATAATGCTAGTATACAAAAATTAAGCTTGGAGTTTAGTAATGTCAACTTTTACGTTTAATAATGATAATGTTAAGGCAACTGACCACAACTGGTTTGACTGAGTTTTTGTTGATGTTTTATATTTACATCAATAATGTATTATTCACACATTTATGCATTTTAGGTGGAACATATGATATTTCAATTCGCTAATTATAGTTTTTGTTTTCAGGTAAACCAGGACATTTCTACAGTCTGGAGGACACTATTTGAAACTGCAGAGTGAGTTATTTTGTATCCCTTCTACTATTGCTTCTTCAGATTAGATTTTCTGCTATTGTATTATCGTTTGAACATGAAAAATTGTGTAGGATGAAAGAAAAAATTAGTTTATAGTCTTAAAATATAAATTTGACAAAACTACACAGTACAAAAATGTTGGATTATGTATTATGGACAATTATTTTGGATGTTATTGAAGCATTGATATACATTTCCGGATGATTGCTTTATTCTTGAAGAATAATTATAATTGTTTTGAAATGTTAACTTGAGGCGAAAACATTCCTTTCGATTTAGTTAACATTCACGTATCAATATATGTGGGGGCCGGTTCAACGACAGACTATACTGCGATTTTTGTAGGAAGAGCTCTCAAGGCCACTCAAATCCCACCTTCGCGATGGAATATGTCACGGCATTTCGTGTCATTCACAGTCGTTCCGCTAGATTTCGCACGATCGCGACCATATGAAGCAGTGCTTGCGATCATGCGACTTCTACCGGCAAGACCGAGAAAAGACACCAAATGCCGTGACATATTCCATCGCGAAGATGGGATTTGAGTGGCCTTGAGAGCTCTTCCTACAAAAATCGCAGTATAACGTCGTTTCTTCCTTCTATCTTCGTTTAGGTACTGGTCGCGCGACTTTTCTTGACGTCTCCCAGCGCGGGATGCGGGGAGAGGACGTTACTACCTACGTCACATCAGACGAGTGTTGACAATTGCAACATTATTACTACTATTCGCGCCTCTTTCGCTGTTAATACATGATATTATAAACGATGAATTAGAACAAATAATAAAGTAATTAATAGCAACCATAAGTGAAAATCATTAATGATAATATTGCTTATTAATGAGATATGATATTACCTACTTAATTTTCATTTTATGAATAATTTGAATCATCGTTTGAATCTGAAAGCAGCGGTAGGCAGTCCTGATAATTTTTCCATGCCGTTCCGAGTAACACCGAGATTTGGACCAGGTCGTGCTGAGTCGTGCGGGGTTGAGCACTAGGGAGCTCAAACGTCAAGAAAAGTCGCGCGACTAGCATATATTACACCGTGACCCAAACCGATCGTGCGCACAGTACGGATAAGCGAGGAACTAGCCTCAAACTGGCTTCAGAAAATTTGCCCCAAAGGCAGCTTGTTGACACGCCTATATATCTTACACCGTGACGCCATCGCAGATCGCAACGAACTGTTCATTTTTTTATTAAATGATGTGTGCTCACGGCGCATATCGGTTAAGTCAAAAACACTATTTGGAGATTAAATTGCACTTTACTTTTGTGCTGCTATTCCTTCATGCTTTGTTCGAAGAGAAGTAAAGAAGATTATAGTTCTTCGGACAATATAGATTTGTCGCCGCAAGAAACGTGATTACAACTGGCTACGTGAGGTAAAGTCAAAGGAGTATAAAACATGTGAACAGTGTAAGAAAGAGTGGAACGTTTCTTTTGGTGGACTAAATGATATGCAAGTAAATCACTTGAAAACTATCTCTCACATGAAGATCGCGAGCTCTCATGCTGCAAAATATTTCGCAAAGCCAGATACGTCACCTGATAAGAAAATACCTATTAAATATCTGCTGCTGAAATTTGATAACCTACTGATTACGTTGTTTATGATTGAAATCTGTATAAAGGTATCTGTCCTGCTTTTTCCAAACATATCACGCTTTTTTCACTAGGATTAGTTAAATACAGGGCCGTCTTCGGGTTTGAAAGTACCCGAGGCACTCAGAGATTTTGGGGCCCCTAGTTCTTAGTTCAACAAATTACGTTCTGGCGATCATAAGTTATTAAAAATTGAATATTACACAGTTAATAAGCATTTTGATTCCTCTTTTTAAAGTAAGGAAAGATTTGTAAAAAAAATAGATAAACGGAATTAAATAGTATCTTTAATCTCTGCATTTTCTATAGTAATATTTTACTAATAACTCTAACAATAGTAACATAATAAAATATGATTAAAAAACAACACAAGCAATATTTACATAATAAGATCTAAGTAAAAAAGTAAGCATTTGTCAATGGTACTTTACATAGATTCGCACGCTAGTTCAGTTTTGTTATATATTTTTTATTATCTGTGAGGGACCCTTTGATCATGGGGGCCCTGAGGCACGAGCCTCGTCTGCCTGTGCCTAAAGATGGCCCTGGTTAAATATCACGACTTCTGACAACGCTGGAACCTATACTCACCTTGAAACTTTTTCTGGCACTCTATAAAACGTGTTGTCGGCCTGTGGCCAACTTCTCCGCGACGACACGGTGGACTTCGGTACATAAGTACAAGGATACACTTGGGCTAGCAAAGAACAATGTTCTGCAGCTCTTAGCGTGCCCTCCATTTGGGAAACTGTTGAAAGTACTCAGGAAGGAACTCGATATCGAGTACATCACTCAATGCTCGAGAAATATTTTAACGAAGGTTATCGAACCTTTCAAACCAGCGAAACACCGGCGACGGCAAACTATTAGCCCGACATGTTCTCACTATATAGGGCAAAGGAGACAAGCACTTCCCTCGCATATTTTGAGGGCGTAGTGCAACACACACCAAAACACAACCCACCCACAAACGGACTCAACACAAAAGACGATTTGGCTTCGGACACAAACCTACACTAGCCACTTACACATACGAGGTAGGGTCAAAATGTTCCCGGAATGGTCACTTACAGTCAAGTATTTGTTAGCTGAAAGGGAAATTTTTGTTTGTGAGGTTGGCATAACTGGTAGTGAATGTGCTTTTGAGGTTAGCAGGCAGTTGTAGTTGGTTCCGTGCGTTCGGTGTTTAATATTGTAGATCGTAGTTTCTTTCTTTCGTCGGATTGTGCAATGTCGTCATTAGAGCAGCGTGGCAATATTAAATTCTGTGTGTTGCTGGAGAAATCACCCTCGGAGACTTTTGAGATGCTAAAAAAAGCATACGGAAATTCTGCGATGAAGAAAACAGCAGTTTACGAGTGGCATAAGCGTTTTCGCGACGGTCGCACAACAATTGAAGATGACGTTCGGACTGGGCGGCCTTCCACTTCCACTACAGACGACAATGTTGAGCGCGTTCGACAAATTGTGCGTGCGGACAGCCGAACAATCATCAATACTATTGCCTGTGAAGTTGGTATTTCACATGGGAGTGTTCACAGCATTCTTCATAATGACTTGAACATGCATCGTGTTTGCTTGCACATTGTTCCAAAAATGTTATCCCCTGAGCAAAAGGAAATGAGAGTGACCATGTCCAGGGACTTGATTGAAATGGCTGATGCAGATGACAGCTTCCTGCGCAAAATTGTTACAGGTGATGAGACATGGTGCTTTCTTTACGACCCTCAGATAAAACGGCAGTCCGCTGAATGGAAGTCAAAAACTTCACCAAGAAAACAAAAATTTCGCTTGGACAGAAGCCGGGGTAAGGTGATGTTGGAGGTGTTTTTTGATTACCGTGGAGTGATTCATTATGAATTTATTCCTGAAGGGAGAACAGTAAATAAAGAATTGTACACAGAGATCTTAAAACGGCTACGAGATGCAGTTCGACGAAAACGACCTGAAAAATGGGCAGAGAATGACTGGTGTTTGTTGCACGACAATGCCCCAGCACATCGATCCCTAATGGTGAAACAATACCTTGCCAAGAATAATGTTACCACTCTGGAACATCCTCCATATTCTCCCGATCTCGCACCACCAGATTTCTACCTGTTTCCAAGGTTAAAAATGGCATTGAAGGGACATCGTTTTGCTGATTCGTCAGAGGTGATTGAAAATGCGACGGAGCGGCTGAAGGAACTTTCAAAAAACGGCTTTCAAGAGTGTTTCCAACAATTATATGAATAAATGTGTAGATGCAGGAGGAGAGTATTTTGAAGGGAAATAATGTAAGAATGTTATAAATATTTTTAATAAATTTTTAATAACCAATTCCGGGAACTTTTTGACCCTACTTCGTAGTAAAACGCGAAATACGTGCGAACTGACAAACACAAAAACTCAAAAAGCACACCAACCTTCGGCTAAGCCGAAAAAAAGCTTCCTTTCATTGAAGTGAACTCAGCTTGCAAACTCTTTGTCTGGACTGTTCTTTACCAGGAAACCTCTGTCTCTGGTTATTCCGAAATCGGCCAAACTGATAATGGCGCAGATAGTCGTCTCAGGATCCTTAGATTACATACAATGGCTGACAGTACAATTTCTGAGCGAAGAAATTGAATAGGCTATTTAGGAATTCTGTGGAGAACATTTGTTGCATCTCGAAATATCATGTCAAGAAAGTACCACTAACATGCTATTAAAGTCGATGAAATCGGGGGAAAATTCCTTAAAAATGATGGGAGAAGGTAAAAAATGACTTATTAGTCGCTATCGACGAAAAATGCAAAGAGAATCATACAAAATGGGTAATTTCCTTTTGTCATAACATGAATGTCTGTACTAAAAATAATTGTTCTACAGTGAAAAGAAAAAAAGCCATTTTATTAAAATCCATCCCTATACATAACAGTTGCACAATCGCAGCAACACAAGGAATGTTGAAGTAGTTGTTCAAAAAAATGACATGGCTGTCTTCATCCCTGCGGAAAGAACCGCAAGAACTGAAAGGATCCGAAGTATATTCCCCCTTTCTTTATCTAAAAACACTAATATTTTAAACCAAAGTTACGGAATATGATTGAAATATAAGGAGCAACTACTATCAATCAAAACGCAAATTGAACAGTGATGGAAAAAATTGAGTTGATATATTTATATATTCATATATTATGTATTTATATATTCAATATATGATATATTCATATATTTACTGTAGGTATAGATGTAGACACTCGAGCCTACTTTACTTCAGCAACTATAATTATTGCCGTACCCACAGGAATTAAAATCTTCAGTTGATTAGCTACCTTACATGGATCTCAACTATCATATAACCCATCTCTACTTTGATCATTATGATTTGTATTTCTATTCACAATTGGAGGCCTGACAGGAATTATCTTAGCAAACTCATCAATTGATATTATTCTTCATGATACTTACTACGTAGTAGCCCACTTTCATTACGTTCTATCTATAGGTGCAGTATTTGCTATCATAGCAGGATTTATTCACTGATACCCTGATATAAAATCGTGGAGTTTTAAATTCGCTCTACTCGCTCCAGCTTTCAAATTTCTTCAAAACGCATTTTAACACAACGCGTTTTGCAGCAAACTGAAAGAAGGAGCATGTAGAATGCATTAAAAACTACACGAGTTCACATCAAACTCAATTTTTTCCATCAGTGGACAACATGCGTTTTAGTTAGTTTCTCCTCATATATTGCTAAATATCGCTAGTTCTTAATACATTTTTCTTCGATTATTTTGCAATTTATTCTGGGGCCGCCAATATCCACCCTTTTCCTGGAACTGGATTGGATTGGTATGTGACTGTTAAAGATTACGATGATTTTGAACTATGAAAGATATGGTATCAAAGAGTTCAAGATAATAAAAAACTGATTGGAGAATACGATTGGTAAGATTATGTGAAACAAGTTTTCTGTATATGATTTGTACCTTAGCTATCTTTAGCATTGTGTGGTTGTAATCTGCCTTTACTAAATGTTGTATGACTGGAGTCACTCTCTAAAATTTCCAATGGAAAGTACAGGCTATTTTTGATAATTCCGGAAAGAAATTTCAAACAGTATATTTGAATATTATACTGTTTTATGTTATACTTATTATTATACTTATGTATTAATAATTATGAAGTGCAGTTTGTATTGACTATTGCCGTAACGAAATGACGATGGCATATTAATACACGAGTATGAAGTTATATTACAATACGAGCATTGTATTTTAAACTAAACTGGACATAGCTATCCAGCTAGTGTCGAAAATCCTGTCACTGTCGGGACTCGAAACCAGGACCTCCCGGTCAGAGGCACTGCATCGACGGAGCTTCGTTAGAATCGCGAGCGCTGGG
>JAHLJT010002630.1:52880000-52915581 GCA_031308135.1 Acheta domesticus
AATCGTTTGAATCTCGCGAACCGTTGAGAGAATATAACGAACATGCCAAAGCTTTTTAAAAGAGTGATAGAAACAGTAATTCTGTCTTTAAATGAGTGGTGGAGACCCAGGCAGAGATCTAGATATTACTAAAATCAATCACATCATATATGCAACTGGATATCTAGTATCTTCAGATAATTTTGGGGCCAGCCAAGAACACCGACGGCCGACAGCAAACCAGAGTAAACAGCTCTGTACCCCCATGGATGAACAGAATTATGAAACGGATAGCCGACACCGGCGTGAAATATCATTCTTAGCTGAGGCATCTTCTAAATCAACGCACACTCTAAAGTTCAACGAAAAATATTCAATGTTGAACAAAAATTACCAAATTGAAAATGACACCAGCAGGCTAATGGTAGTTGAGAAGCTAAAAGAGAAAATTCAAGCATGGGCTCAACAAATAAAGAAGGTACAAACGTAGAATAGATTTCCGTGTACAGAACCGGTTGTTTGAAACAGACGCGAAGAGATTCTATCGCATCTGACTCAAAAACCGAAATAATGGAATGGCAAAGCTGTTACTCCTTCAAAAGATGACGTCGAAGCATTTTGGCAGGAATCTGGGAAGAGAGCAGATCCTACAACAAAGACGCATCTTGGCTTCAATCTGAAGTTGATGCTGCCGATGAACTTGTAGAAACCGTGGAAGATGTTCACCAATTCTCGGAAGAGGACCTCTTCCAAGCAATTAAGAAATGGGAAAACTGGAAGTCCCCCGGGATCACCGGGATTGATAAGATCCAGATTTATTGGATTAAGAAATTACAGCAATACATTCTCATCTAGCAAAGGCTGTTAATAAAATTTTTGAAAAACCCAAAGGAAAATCCCGGAATGGCTCACACGCGGCATCACGTATTTGCTACCCAAAGCCGGGAGACAGCTCTTGGCGAAGAACTAAAGGGCCAATTACTTGTCTGCCAGTACTGTACAAAGTTATAAAACTTCAGCCATAGCTGACAAAATGTTATAGACATCTAGATAAGAATCATCTAATGCCAGCTGAACAAAAAGGATGTCGTAAAGGCTCTTATGGGTGTAAGGAAATCTTGCTACTGAATAAAGTCATCTTGAATGATGTAAAGAAACGCAAACGTAATTTGAGCATGGCTTGGATTGACTACCAAAAGGCCTTTGATAGTGTACCACACGATTGGATTTTGAAGGACCCTGGAGATCTATCGATTTCATCCTAGACTTATTGAATTTTGCAAGGCTATAGTATGAAGTCGTGGAGTACCAGGTTACTAATCCACAGCGGAAAGGACAGCAGTAGAAACCAGAAAGTATTCAGATTTACAGGGGTATTTTTCAAGGAGATTCACTATCCCCTCTGCTGTTTTGCATTAGTTTGATCCCACTATCGAGACAGTTGTCGCAAGCTGACTTTGGTTTTAAGCTCCATGGTGATGAAAGGCCCAGTATCACATTTGTTTTACATGGATGATCTGAAAGTGTTTGCCAAGAATGAAGCGATTCTCTCCCAAATGCTGTCTGTCGTGAATGACTTTAGCAATGACATCTGCATGAAGTTTGGTCTTGACAAGTGTGCAAAAATCAATTTAAAAAGAGGGAACTCACAACGTCTGAGAACATTGAAATTGATACGCACACTGTGATTCAAGATCTTGAGCCAGGTAAAACTTACAAATATCTGGCATTGAAGAATGTGAAACCATCTCAAATGACAGAAATGAAAGAGAGAATTCGTAGGGAGTATTATAGGAGAGTGAGACTGGTCCTGCAGTCCGCTCTGAATTCCAGGAATAAAATATCTGCAATAGGTAGTTTTGGCGGTACCTGTAGCCGAATACAGTTTTGGACTTGTGGACTGGACTGAGCTAAGAAATTCTGCACCATGGATCGGAAAACCAGAAAACTGCTAACACACTGCATCATGCTGCCCACCCTCGAGCTGATATACATAGACTTTATTGTGGCACGTAAGGAAGGAGGAAGAGGCCTCAGACAAATTGAGGCCTCCTGGCACACGCAATAGTCGGGTTTGGGGAAGTATGTAGTCAGCCATCAAGACGACCCTCTAATGAGGCAGGCATGTGAAATCTGACCGAAGAATGGGAAACAAGCGGCATTTGTTAGTGTAGCTAGAAGCATGCGAAGAAAACTAGCAAGACACGTCGAATAACACAGACACTGAACTTCTGATGCTGCTAAACATGAAGGTGACAACCCAAAAAAATGTTAAAGAAATCGTGGAGAGACAAACCACTCCACGGTCAATACCTAAAAGACATGGACAAGGTGCAGATCAATAAAGATCAATCATTTATGTGGCTTAAAAGGGGAAGGATGAAGCCAGAATCGGAAGACTTGTAATAGCTGCCCACGATCATGCCTGAGAACACAACATTATGATAAAGCGGTTCTCAAAATTTCCCAGATGACAAATGCCGCATTTGCCTGGAGCAAGTAGAAACCATTGATCATATTGTCTCAGCTTGTCCAATCCTAGCAAAGACCGAATACCTTAAAAGACATGACAGGGTGTGTAGCTACCTCCACTGGCAGATCTGTACCGCCCTCGAAGTTCCAAACACATGCCCCAAGTGGTATGAACCACTCACCGAAACCGGTGACGTCTGTTGGATTGTGTACGATATTGTACGACCAACAAGTTCAAACAGATCGCACGATAGCGGCAAATAAACCGGATATAGTTATCCGGGATTTGGCCAAAAAATCGTGTTTACTTATCGATGTTGCTGTACCTTTGCGATCAAAACGTCGTTACCAAGGAGGCAGAGAAACGTCTTAAATACAAGAGTTTGGAAATCGAGATCAGCCGAATGTGGGGCGTAAAAGCACAGGTCGTCCCGATAGTTATCGGAGCTCTGGGATTTGTTCCGCAAAATTTGAGTAAGAACTTGTCTAAACTCCCAGGTAATTCAAAAGACTGGGAAGTGCAAGAAATAGCTTTATTTGGAACAGCCCACATTTTGCGTAAAGTATTGTAGAGGCACTGATAGTCACCGAATCTGCTCCTTAGGTAGCTGGTTGCAACCTGGAGTGGATTTTATATTCAGCCGACTCATAAGATCTTTAGTCGTGATGTAATGGAATAATAATAATTATAATTATAATTATAATTTTGTGGGGGGGGTCACTGAAGCATGTTAGTGTAGCAAGAAGCATTGCAAAGAAAACTATACAAGACACGTCGAATAACACAGTCACGGAATTTTTGATGCTACTAAACATGAAATGCGAGACACAAAAAATCTTAAAGAAATCATGGAGTGACAAACTACTTCATGGACAATATTTAAAATGAATGGACAAGGTCCGGATCAATAAAGATCAATCATTTATGTGGCTTAAAAGAGGAAGCATAAAGCCAGAATTGGAAGCAGTTTTAATAGCGGCTCAGAATCAGGCGTTGAGAACATGCCATTATGATAAAGTGGTTCTCAAAATTTCCCAAGATGATAAATTCTGCATTTCCCACGGACAAATATATACTGATAATATCGTCTCAGATTGTCAATCGTATCTAAGACCGAATACTTGAAAAGACACGACACAGTGTGCAGTTGCCTCCACTGGAAGACCTCCACTGGTACCGCCCTCGAAGTTCCGAACCACATGCCCCAAGTGGTACGAACACTACCAAAGCCGGTGAAATCTGTTGGATTGTGTACGATATTGTACGACCAACAAATTCAAACTGATCGCACAATCGCCGGAAACAAACAGGATATTATTATCGGGATTTGGAGAGAAAATCGTATCTACTTGGAGATGTGCCTGTGCCATGTGATCAAAACGTCATCACCAAGGATGTAGAGAAACGTCTTAAATACAAGAGTTTGGAAATCGGGAGCAGCCGAATTGGAGCGTAAAAGCACAGGTCGTCCCGATAGTTATCGGAGCTCTGGGACTTGTTCCGCAAAAATTTGTCCAAGAACTTGGCTAAACTACCAGGTCAATAAAAAGACTGGGAAGTGCAAGAAATTGCATCATTTGGAACAGCCCACCTTTTGCGCAAGTGTTGTAGAGACACCGACAGTCTCTACATCTGCTCCTCAGGTAGCTGGTTCCAACCTGGAGTAGATTTTATATTCAGCCCACTCGTAACATCTTTAGTTGTGATGTAGAGCGAAAAATAATAACAATAATAGCCAGTGTCGATAGCCGAGATCATTAAGCCAATTGTGCTAAGGCACTTGTGCCGTAAATAGTAAATTCCAGCGATGTTCTTGCATTTAAGTAGCAGTTGGCAGATATGCATAACCAATTCTTCCCGCAGCTCTAAAATTGCATTTTGCTTGTGACAATATTGCTCAAAAGCATAAAACTCCACTATTTGTTTTATAAAATATTAATAATAGGGTTACCTAACAAAAAGCACACCTTAGGTTGAGAGTGACTCATTTCTTCTGCAGTCTGACTCATACACCACCAACTCCCTTGATTGATTTTTTCGTGTTTCCTAGTGCGTCTCTCCCGTTGTGTGGGGTAGTGTAGTGCAAGTAAGTGTAAGTGTGTGTAAGAGGCACAAACAAAAAAGAGGTTGATGAAAAGATCGCGCGCGATCCGCGGAGCGTTGTTAAGGAAGTGCTGCAGCATTCTCATGGCGTTGATCGGAGAAACCACAGCCGCCAGATCACAGCAGAATTCTCCTTCAATTAGGCCTAACTATTTAGTTAACCCGGAGCTGGTGATGTGGTGGCTGTTAGTACCCCCTTTAAAAATTACCGAACCTACGCAAAGCGGATGCACGAAGGTCCCTATACTTCTCGATACCTCTCATTAGTTAGTTGTTTTGCAAACACGGCGATGGTCAAATTGTAGAAGATAAGCAGACACTTATTTTATTTTTCCTGGCGCCTGGGGTGTAATCAATCCCCACCTTACCGATTACATAACTATTTATCCCGTGTTGATTTTTTTATATATCACAAAATATGGATTCTTCGAGGGTTATTATCAGTGGAGATGACCCAGGATTTGGGGAAACGGTGAAGGTCAATTTAGAAATGGAAGAGAGCGAATTCAGTGGTGAAGAGGGGGAAAGCGTGGAGAGCGTATATGCGGAAATTGCAGTGAATGAGGGACTGTGGAACGTGATTTAAAATTGAGGTTGTGTTGTAATGGTCATAAGATGTGAATAATTGTTCATCCTTAATCAAATTCTGATTCTCAAAAGACAATTTTAGTTAGTCTGTGTATTGGTACAAAATATAGTTGGAAGAGTGCTTTTTTTTGTGATTCATGTTGACATTAAAATATTTTACTTTCTCGCCTTACGAATACTTCGTAAGAAGAGAAAGTTATGTAATCGTACGGCGGAAAACGGGGAATTTTTTTAAATTTTGATAAGTAACTATTATTTGTGTTTCATTATTTTTGTATTAATCACCCAAATACACCATTATTTTTGTTATTTCTTCACTATTAATCAGGTTTTCGTGTTGGGGCATGTGTAGTCCCCTTATCACCAGTTACGTGACAAAAAATGACCTCACCAGTTACGGGTTAATATTAAAAATTATTTTACTAGGAGGGTCAGAGGCACTGCAAGTGACATCAGTTGAGCCACCTCAGCAGATCACTGGCTCTCACGAAGTGTTCTATTCAGGCGTATAATCGATTTCCTTGGCTATTACTATTTCAAACAAGTGCTAAAACCACTACAGACCTTTAGAATACTTGAGCGGTGACTAATTAGTCATTAATTGGTCATTAGCCATTAATAACTGGCGAAAATGGAAATAACGTGAAGCGCGAATATCTCGTCCTTTGATCTGTTAACGTATTTTACTTTAAACATCGGATCGTAGTTGAATTGCGGCGCGCTATCCCTCACCTATCAAAATTTGGTATGTGTTTATGACCAGCTGTTGTTCACATACATCATCTAATGGCTTCATTCGAAAGAACAATTCCACACCCTTTCAACCTAACGCCGTAGATTTTTCGTATTTTCCCTAGCGACAAGAAACAGTTTCAATGACTTTTGGACCAGCCTTCGTCCACTTCGCAAAGGAATTCACTACCTTTCATCGAGCGAGTGAGAAATTTCCTTGTTCTTTCGATACTTCCATTTCAAAGACTGAAAATGACCAATCGCGGATAAACCAGCCAACATGTAACAGGCCATACATAGCCACCGGGCAGCAAAGCGACATTGGCACATTAGCAGATCACACTAGGAGGAATAGGGGTAAGCGGTTGGCGGGAACTAAATTACGGGTCATCAATTCTCGCTCGTCGTCCGATATCTCGATTTCAACTGTATGCGTTATAAATTACAGCGCGTGCCGGTTGAAATGTAGACGATCTCTAATTCTAGGGAATTAATTGCCTAAACGCGGAATCAAATGCCCTGTGGAACTCGCTATACAGCATTCACGGGTCTCTGTGTTCAACTACGAAGTATTCAGGGCACGGATTTTACACGAAATGCACATGAGCTGCATATACCATTCGTGTAGGCATAGGTGTTGATGTAGATTGGTTATATAATCCATAAATAGTTTGAGGAATGTGAGAATAGATGCAGGAGATTAAAGAGGAAAACTATCCATCGCAAAGCAAAACGGGAGAAATAAGTGAGACATTAGTGACCAAAATCACAAGAGACAGAGAAGGAAGGAATAAGGAGATAAAAAATTAATAAAAGATATAAAGACTAGGAGTGTGAATGCTGAGTAGGGAAGTGGGAAGTGCAATTGAACAATCTAAGAAATAAAAGAGAAGTAAAAGTGAATAAACCAACGAACAGATGGAAGCGGGAATATGTGGACGGGAATAGGTCGAAAAAGGGTCAGATGAACACACAGTATTGATGATACAGAAAGTGAGACGTAACGACGGAAAGACGGATTAATAGAGTGAAACAGATAAATACACACGTTGACAAATGCATGGATGGACAGTCGGACGAATATATGGGTAGACGTACTGACGGGTAGACGGACGGATGGATGTGCAGACAGAGGAATGGACAGGAGGGTTTTTCGATTCCAAGGGAATCATTCACAGAAAATTTATGCCGGAGGGTCAAACAGTAAACTCAGAATATTATTTAAATGTATTAAACCGATTTTGTTCAAGATTAGTCGAGTGCAGTCTGAATATTAAGAACAAGACTCTTGGTTGTTTCTGCATGACAACACACCGGTCCCCAGTCTAAGGAAGTTCGTGATTCTTTGGCTACGAAATGTTTGGTTTACGAAATGGGCCAAATTTTTGGCTCAATGGGCCAAAAAATTGGTCCATTGAGCCTATGGACTCAAACATCTTGTTTGTTCACCAGATCTTGCACCCGTGACTACTAGCTGCTTCCAAAATTGAAAATAGCGATGAAAGAAATGCATAACAACACCAAGTTATTTGTGAATATTCAAGAAAGTTCGACCGCGGTCATACATCCAATTCCAAAGAATGACTTCAGTAAAAAGATGCTTTGAACAATTTTAAAATATTTGTAAGGAGTGCGTTGAGTCAAATGAGGAGTATTTTAATAAAAATGCAAAATCAAAAAGTCAATGGCATTTTACTATTTTCTATTGTACCAGTCGCAACAGAACTTGCACAGTCTGTGTAGACAGACTAGTACACGAATGGACGGATAAAATGGGAGGTAGACAAAGGGATAGACGATCAGACGGATGGATTTAAAAACAGATGACGATTCCATGGGCAGGCAGAGACGAATCGATAGACGGCCAGAGGGACCGATGGCAGGCAGACGGGAGCATGTGAAGCCACAGATAGATGTCCTACACACAAAAACTCGATCTGCCCTTCCTCTCACCCCTTCCTCTCATCCTCTTGCTCCTCCACAGCGATTGGGTAGTCAGGTGCGTCCTCGATCACCGTTAAAAAATAACGCATCCTCTCTCTCCCGCAAGCGAGGAGGCCGACGTACTACATCCACTCCTCACATGGCAATTACGCCTTCCGCCACTTTTTCACTTTCTTCCTCCCCCTCCCCCCATCGCCGCCGCCACCGCCCCCCACCCCCGTGACAAACGGCGCGCCCAAGTGGCGTGCTCGCGCGCGCTAATCTCTTTGGCGCCTGAGTTACGGCGCCCCGGGAGCGTTTGTAACCTCCGTGCCCGACATACGCCCGCCCGGAGCACTGGGGGCAGTGGCTGGTTGGTGCTTGGCCCTACGCGAAGACCGGGAGAACTGGCTCGGGGCATCAACTGATGTCACTGCAATGCCTCTGACCGAGAGGTCCTAAGGTTACACTCCCCACAGGGACAGGTTTTCGACACTAGCTACACACACTTCCTCTCCACCACGCTGGCTTAGGTGGCTCAGGGCAGCAACTGATGTCACTGCAGTACCTCCGACCTGGAGGTTCTAGGGTTCGAGACCCGAGGGTGGCAGGATTTTCGACACAGCTAGATAGCGAGGTCGAAATCAGTTTTGTATGTAGGACAATTCGTTAGTTACTGTATGGAATAGATTTACTAGAATTCTCCTAGTAATAGGCTGGTCAGATCGGTAGTTTTCTGTGGTTTATCCGATTAACGCCAGACGATTTCTGGAGCTGTACCCTAACAAACGGGCCACGGAAAGCACGCGATCTTTCCTTCTTTTTTTCTATCCTAACCCTTTACTTAGACATACTTACACATGTGCACTTCACTACCGTGCATGCCGTGAGACCAGTCGGGAGCTTCGAGCATGTCCCGTCTGGGGCAGTGTCTCACTGGTGGGAGATACCTGACTGAGAAAATCGTCACTAGAAGACGGTAGGTCGACGCCAGATCTCGCCATCCAGCGGGGAAAGGTCACATCCCGAGAAAAAAACATGCACTACACTTACGGGACTCGTGGCCTTAACCGTCGAAGCGAAACCTTCGCATCAACTCCTTGGCAAAAGGTGAGGTGATGCAAAAATATTTACTTTTTTTATTTGTGAAAATCAATGAGGAAAATATTTAAAAATAACTAAACGCATCATAAACTTCGGTAAGTCAATTACTGCTCATTGCGTTTTATTTGTCTCTTTATTTGACGGAAATCTCGAAAACTTTTCTTTTTCCTTGAGTTTGTCTCGCGTAGTAGTATCAGTCCGAGCAGCATTACACTTACGTTCAACCTGCATAAGGCAGACGATAAATCTCGAAGTCACCGGACTCCCGCAGACGTCGATTTAAAAAGAATGACTTTTGGCATGGCATCAGCTGGACGTGTATATCGAATCCAGAACTTCATTAGTTATTCTTTTGTATTGGTGCCCTCATTTGGATAAACGCGCCCCAGAGGATCGAGCGTTAAAAGTCAGTCCATTTAAGTCGGAGAGAAGTTGCAAGGTTCTCAAGGCCTTCCCGTCGGCTTAAGCTATTTACGAAAGGGTGCGTAAAGAGGGGGGTACTCCTTCAGAACCGGATTAGCAGGGACAATGGAATAACAATAATGATGACGATGATGATGAAAAGGCACTAGGAAGTAAAGACCGCGCTTAGTCCGCCGCTCGTTGAACAGAGTGATTCTCCGGTATTTTCCTAGAGCTGATTAAAAAAAACACTGTTCAGAGTAGTCACCCTTTGGATCCGGGATTCGTGCGGTATTATACTGTAGCGTTTCTGGCCCACAGATGCTAGGCTTAGCGATCCGACGTTGCAGGATTTTCGACGTTAGCTAAACAGCTGCGTCAAATTCAGCCACTGTCTGGAGATTTCTACCGGCTTGAAGGGTCGTTTTCCAAATGATACCAGGCACATACTGTAGCAGTGCCTTAATAAATGGGCCAAGGACCGCACGCGATCTTTTCTTCTTCATCCTTTTCCTCTATTATCCTCTCTTCTTCCTTACATACACACATACCATACTTGCATGCGCTACACTACTGCTACTTCGAGCTTGTCCAGACTGAGGCAGTATTCCATTGGCGGAGATACATGGAGCGGGAACCCCGCAATCTGACTTGTATGTCAGCATCACATTCTACCAAGGGAGAACACGCCACCTCCAAAATTACAAGCACAACACTTACGGGACCAATGATATGAGCATTTGGCGACCGTAAACAAAATCATTAATAAATTAATCGTAATAACTTTGAACTCCAATTAAATGTCCATATGTGTTTTCATTGCCAACAATTCTGTTTATTTGAAGAGCAGTTTTCGATAGCTTATCCAACATCATCAAATAAATAGAATTTTTGACAATGACACCTATGATCATTTAGTTTTAAATGCCAACGACAATTCAAAACAAAACCAATATTCGAATTCCAAGCACGTCTTCGGGCCCACTGTTTGCCCCACCCTTCGCTTGTCGGTTGCAGGGGGCCTTTTCTCAGCCCCATCAGATTCACACCCTGCGATTTACTCCCTTGTCTGGGGAGAGAGAGGACATAGCTATCTTTCGCACGCAAGTGCCTTAGAACGTCTGTTCGCGTATGAAATGAAATGCTTTCGGCTTAGAGAGGAAGATAAATTCGCATTACCAAGATTGTATGAAAATTGAAGGCAGAAACGAGTTAATTAAAAATATCGACCTGTTCGTGAAAGTACGGTGTTTGTAATGTCAAAAGTGCAATATACGAGGAATTACGTTTGCGTATTTGTTCGGTTTCTAGACGAAAGTACCACACGAAAAAAAGAATTACATTTTTTTTATCCAACTCTAAAAAAATTACAAATAATAGTCAATAATGTAATTGTTATTTAAGAAATACATGTTGTAAGACATTACATCATTCGAGAACAATCGAGTATTACATTAGGTTTAACATAATAATCCACAAAATATTTGACTGTGTGATTTTAAGAAATAAAGTTGACCAAATCAATTCATTAATCCAGGATGGCATTTCAGAAGATAGTATTTCCTCAGTCTGAATTTCACTCTATTGCCAGTACATATTATCAAGCAGACCCCACTTTGACCGATTGATCTTTGTCCTTGTAGACGTAGTTCCAAGACGCTACAGCGTTTGCCATTTCCCACATGCAAGATAATAGTTCGTATATTACATTTAGAGTGACATCAATAAAATCTATTCCCAAAATGCAAATATATAACTGTTTAGATCTAGGCAGTTTTCTTTTAAAAATAAATTCTTATCTACATTTTTGGAATTTTAAAAAATGTTTCTCGGTTTTCAGGCCCAAGACTTCGTTAAGTGTAAACTATATTTGAATGTGCAAGTTACGACCTTCAGTCGCCGATTATAAGAATCCAAAAACAACCCGAGAGGCCTAGCAACAAGAAAATGGCAATAACGGGGCGGAGACCGTGGAGCACCACAAACGCACTCCCGCAATAAGTACGAACAGTCCTCGCGGGAGCGCCCCGCCCCATCTCTCACAGCCCTATCTGAGGCGGCGCTCGTGGGCGGGGCGAGCTAATTCGGCGCGGCACGGGACAAGGGATGGGCTCGCGCTGGAAGGAAGGGGGACGAACTGGAGATGGAGGCAGAGGTAGTAACCGCGCGCACGTTTGTGCTGCTCCATGGAAAATGGCGGAAGATGATCGGGTCTGGATGGGGTGGTGTGGGTGGGATGGATTGATTGATTGATTCATTCGTGTTTCCGGGCGCGTCAACTACTTTGGTCATTAGTCCCGTAAGTGTAATGCGTGTTTTTTCTCGGGAGGTGGCGATGATCTTTTCCCCGCTGGATGGCGAGATCTGGCGTCGACCGACTAGCGGGGTTTCCCATCAACCAGGTATCTCCCACCAGCGGGGCACCGCCCAGCCGGGACAAGCTGTAAGCTCCCGACCGGTCTCCCGACAAGTGTGGTAGTGTAGTGCATGTTAGTCTAAGTGTGTGTGTAAGAGGAGAGGATAGGACAAGGAAGAGGAAGGAAAAGGAAGGTGCGCGGTCCGCGGCCCGTTTGTTAGGGTACTGCTCCGGCATTCGCCTGGTGTTGATCGGAGAAACCACGGAAAACTCAGATCAGGATCAGAGCAGCCGGCCGCTAGAATTTTCCTCCAGACAGCGGCTGAATTCGACTTGGCTGACAAGCTCGTGTGGAAAATCCTGCCGCCTTCGGGAATCGAACCTAGGACCTCCCGTCAGAGGGACTGCAGTGACGTCAGGTTGATGCACTGAGCCATCTCTCTCGGTGGTGGGGTGGGTGGAGTAGGTGGGTTGGGTAGAGTGGGTGGTTGGGGTGGAGTGGTGTGGATTGGGTGGGTTGGGGTGGAAGTGGTGTGGAGTGGGTGGGGTGGGTAGGTTGGAGGAGAGTTCGGTGGAGTGGGTGGGTTGGGACGGAATGGGGTGGAGTGAGTGGGGTGGGTGTGTTGGTGTGGAGTAGGGTGGAGTGGGCGCCCCCCCCGCGGGTGGAGTGGGTGGAGTGGATGGAGTGGGTGGGATGGAGTGTGGTAAAGTGATGGGGTGGGTGGAGTAGGGTGGAGTGGGTGGGATGAGGTGGAGTGGGAGGGTTGGGGTGAAGGACGCGCGGCTGGGGCGAGAGCGGAGGCGGCTGGGGCGGCACTTGTGGGCGGGGCGAACTAATTCGGGGTAGCGCGGGGCAGGGCGTGGGCTCAAAGTAGAACGAGCAGTGGGACGAAGTGGAGGCGGAAGCATAGGTAAAGGCGGGAGATGAATCGGGGCAGCCAGGGTGTAGTGGAGAGGTGCGGAGCGGAGGGGGTGCGTGGAGAGGATAGTGTGGGATGATGGAAGAGTGGTGGCAGCGCGAAGAACAGGCGAAGGGGTGGGGCGAGCTAATTCGGGGTGGCACGGAGCTGCTGGGTCTGGGCATGAAGCGGCGAGAGCGGCGACAGCCTTGCTATCTCTGGAGGCAGGGATAGCAAGGCTGGGAGATGGTGTGTAGCTCAGTGGAACTGGGTGGGGTAGGGCGTGCCAGGGAGGAGCGGGATGTATGGTGGAGGGGGGTGCGAAGGGTATGGTGAGAAGCTATGGACGAGAGCGGTGGCGGTACGATGGAGGGGCGGGGAGAGCTAATTCCAGATGGCACGAGCCGGGGTTGGGGGCGGGTGGAGAGAGCGGGGTCGGAGAGGAGATGGAAGCTAGGGCGGGAGATGAATCAGGTGGGAAGAGGTGGTGTGGGTTGGAGCGAAGCGGCGGAGTGACCAGTGTGGAAGTGGCCGGGGTGTGGAAGTGTGGTGGGGCGAAAGCGGAGGCGACCGGCTGAAAAAGAGGCGACAGGGCGGAGCGAGCTAATTGGAGGTGGCGCGCGGGCGATTGCATGTGCGATGCGTGGGCGATGGGGCTGGCCAGTGGCGGAGGGGGCGGAGGCGAAATTGAAGGGAAATCCGAGTCGAGAGTGAGGAAGGGCACGACGGAACGAATCAAGCAGGACCGGACGGAACGGGCGAGGAGAGAGGAATGGGGCGGGATGGAGGGATGGGGTGGATGGGACGGAATGGGGCGGGATGAGACGAGACGGAGCGGAACGGGACAAAACGAAAAGAAATAAGACGGGACGTGACGGAGAGTCGTGGGACGGAGTAGGTTGGGTCGGGTCTGGTCCGGGTAGGTTGGTGCTAGGCGGGCAGAGTTGAGACAAGGTGGCCAAATCTCGACCGGATGGGTCAGGATGCGGCGTGAGGGGTGAGACAGAGGGGGGAATGGCGGGACGTGCAGAAGTGGAACGAGATGGCTTGAGGCGGGACAGGGATGGCCGGGGAGGGATAGGAGGGACGAGGCGAAACAGGGAGAGATATGAAGGGGAAGGGGCGGGGGGCCAAGTGTGGGAGGAGAAAAAATCAGAGGCGACAAGGGGCAGGGGAGCGAGGCGGGACAGGGTCAGAAGGAGCGGGACGAGACGAGCCGGGACGAGAGGGGACGAGAAGGGACGAGAGGGGGATGAGAAGGGACGAGAAAGGACAAGTCGGGACGAGAAGGGACGAGAGAGCACGAGAGGGGACGGAAACGGAAGGAGGGGTGACGGGGCGTGGAAGGGGGACGGGAGGACGGCGCGTGGGTGCAGAATGGTGTTGGCGGAAAAGGTGCGACGGCAACACGAAGCGTCGTGGCAAAGGGAACCCAGGTGGATAGGAATTGCAGGTGGGAGTGGCAATGTCGTGAAGACAGGCAGCAAGAAAAGCAGATTGGGCGGAGTGGGGCGGGCTCGGGCTGCGGGGCGCGAACGAGAGCGGAGGCGATGTTTGTGGGCGTGGGGTGGGGGCGCGGATTCGGACGCCGATAACGCGGTATTCTCGTCCTGGGACGCCGCGCAGCGCCGCGCCGCCGCCGCCGCCGCCGTTCGTCTTTCGGCGAGAAGCCACTTCGGTCCCGGCCTCCTCCGGCGCCCCCGCGGGAGTTATTTGGCTCCCGCGCGCGCAGGCCACTGCCGAGGGCGTGCACTGCGCAGTAGCGCCGTGCGGAATATACACAAGTTGGCCTTGGCTTCGTCCAGAGTCCCCAGATACAGAGTCCCATATAGAACAGCAATAATACTATACAAAACAATCATCAGACCGACTCTTCTCTACGCCTGTCCAGTGTGGATCAATGCTGCAAAAACAAACATCAATAAATTCAAATAGTACGGAACCAATTTTTTCGTACCATCACTAATGCATTCTGGTTGATATCAAATCACCAATTACACGAGGAATTCAACCTCGATCCCTTAATTCACCACATTACTTACCAATCCCATAACTTCTCTAATATTCACCATATCTAAACCTTAAATTAATCCTCTGTAAAAAGCCCATTCATCCTACTCGCGTCAAAAATAAATATCCATTCCACATGTTTTGCAAATTTTTTTCAGACCTATAATAAAACGAGGTGCTATCATGGTTTTCTCAACATTTGTACTGATATTAAGATAGGTTAAGTTTTATTAATTAAGCCATCAATACATATGTATAGTTAAATGAACTTATCTATGTACAAAATCAATCAAATAATAAATAAAGACCAAAAAAGATACAAAGAGTAGAGCATTCCATTATTCCTTCCGATCCCGCCATTTTATATCCAGTTGTCAGGAAAATTGGAACTGTGTGGTATTCTGTGTATTGCGATGCACGAATCTATCGACAACCAATATTAATACTTTTAAAAATCTTCAAAATGTCACCAATGTTATCATTTCTGTTCAACTTCTGAATTCTGCCCGGAGGGCCTAACGGGTGAGAGGATATTAAATGGCGGCGGATGCGCTACTCTCTGCATCTAGGGCCTCTATCTTCGTCTGCCCGGCTCCTTGGTGATTTTTCGTCGAAATTAATAATGAGACATATCCAGATATCGCAAGGGAATTACTGAGTAGAATAATACAAAATAGTAACTCATTTCAAAGGATTAGATTTCACAAAGTCGGGAACATTTAGGTAATGCATACTTGAGATTTTAAAATCGTTTCAAATTGGCACGCTACATTGGTGGCCCGACGAACATTTTTTTGAAAACGTGTTCTGATTGATAAGTGGAGAATTAACCATTAAAATTAACAAAACAAAATTGCCAACCATCTATTATAATTTATTAAATTTTTTTTCTTTGTTCAAGAAGAGTACTCTACAACAACCAGTGAAAAGGGAGAAAAAATTGCGGTAGTTAGGAAGAAATTTGAAAGTGATAAGATTCGTAAAGAAAAAAATTAGTGAAATTTTGAAAAGCGCGAGTGCGAGAACGTGCCCAGTGTAAATATGAAGATGATACATTCTCATGCCAAGGATTTTGTTTTTAGGTTGTGTCGTGTGTTTTCTTGTCTTGTCAAAATATCGCATACTGTCGTTTACGATATTGTGACACTTGAAGGGGGAAGTTGAGGATACCCAGATATATTAAGGAAATTATCAAGTAGAATAATTTGAAATAGTGACTCATTTTGAAGTGTTGTTTTGCACAAAGTCGGGAACACTTACTTATAAATACGTGATATTTTAATATCGTTTCAATAAAGAGTCTCGATATCCACCACAATTTTTGAAAACTGGGTAAAACGAACCGCAATAATTTGAGTTTTTTAAAATTAAACCTCAATATTTCGAATCTTAATACTGATAAGTCGAATTCACCGATAAATCCAATTTTTTGAGGGCTCTAATTCTCTGACAACTTGAACTTGAATTTCATGGCGAGTTAAACTTTAGACACTTCACCGGCTGCGTGTCTACACAATTAAACTTCGCAAAAACATGGTTTATTGAACTGCCAATTCATGTTTTTGAGCATGCAGTTTGTTCCTTCTAGTAGATTAAATACGATTAAGTCTAAAGTAAAATAAAACTAATTTACCAAAATACCGGACACATTTCAAAATTTAGTCCAAATTGGGAGCCCGAAAATGTCCATTACGAGAGAACAAACAACATCCAAGCAAGCCAAATTATAATAATATTATATTTTTAATGAGACAAAAATCTCGACTACACTAACTCAATGCTTCTAGGGGATGAAAGATAAGCTGCTCTTTCTGAAGTGCACACGAACACATGCTTTTTTTTGTATTCCAGCACAGTAAACGGACTTTTCGTAACAAGAAAACCGTTCATAAAATTTCATCTTACGGCACAGATTATGAGCTATTTGCAGTTTATGGCACGAATAATTTCGTCATCACATTCAGCCAATCTCAGTGAGAGGATCTTGATACGGTCCAGTAAGCAAACAGCCGACTACAGTTTTTTCGCAATGTCAGATACCTGTGACGTCACGATAAAGTTGTTCCAAAACTTCATCTTGATTCTCTCTTAAATTTATCATTCTATTACACAAATAACGTAGGAAACCCATTTATAATGTTAAGTGTTGGGACGAATTTTAAGGAAATGCCATTTTTCTTTTCACTTTAGAATAATGCCGTTTAGTATGGAAATCAGTTTTATGTAATGACAAAAGGAAATGACCCATTTTTATGTGGAATGTTTTTGCATTTTTCATCGATTTCGACCAATAAGTTATTTGTTATTTTTTCCAGTGAGTTTTATTGCATTTTTCACTGATTTAATTGGCATTAGTATAATTTTAAAGGTACTTGCTTCACATAATATTTACGTCATGCAACAAACGTGCTTCACAGAATTCCTGAAAAGCCTATTCATATTCTTTGCTCGGAAACTGTAACGTCAGCCGTTGTATGTAATGTAAGATTCTTGTGAAACCTATACTATCAGGAGAATTGTCTGTTCAGCGGATTTCGGGATAACTAAAGACAGACTTTCTGATAAAGAACATTCCAAACCAAAAGATCGCAAAAAAGATCGATGTTTTAGGTCATCAAAATTCGCCCCCTAGTTATGTGTGTGTGATAAGTCACAAATGTCCCATGGAAGCCTTTATTTTACCAACCATTTACGTGGTAAAAATAAATAAATTTGAATTTGGAAAGGAAGAAACATTCGAGTGCAGTGTAATTTCATTCGTCACAAAACAAAGAAATGGCTTGCCGCCAAGATCTGTAGGAAGGTGCAACGCAAAGTAGTAAATGAATGTAACGTTCAGGTCAAAAAGTTCACGTTCGGAGCCTTCCACAACATTTGTTAACATCAGGCACACTCACTACAATAGCGCACACCATTCTCCTTTTGCGTCTGCAGCTCTGGTCCCATATCATTGGTGTTGGCTATAGGCCAAGCTCTACATAGACTAGGCAACCTGTAATAATCTTCCAATATCAACGAATAATAATTTTAATTTGATTTATAAGCTCCCTCGGGAGCTCATGGACAGTGTGCTAACTTACTGTGAGGTGGAACCGGGTTCGATTCCCGGCAGGGGCAAAAATGAAGCTGTATCTTTCTAGTCTCAGTTTTTGTAGCCTTGTGACGGAACAAAGAGCTTTGGCAGACCAAAGAAGCTATGTACGGTGGTGAAAATACTTCATTCTCGCCACACTCTTAGCCCCATTAGTGAATAATAAATAAAAACAGTGTCCAGTTCTGGGAACATCGCTAGCTGGAAAGAGTCGGATTCATCCGACCCTGAAATGCCAAATGCATACAAATTGGGTTCTAATTGATCCATGTGCCTTGTGTCACTTGCGAGATCAAGACCTATGCAACAATAGCTAATATATGGAAATCTGTCCAAGCTTCGCTCTGCAGAAGTGAAGTAAAAAAACGATGTGCACGAACGAGCTCACCCGAAAACAACCCTTTATTTTTTTGCTTCGCGCAGTCGCTTGAAAATAAGCTCTCAACCAAATTTCGCACATCAAAGCGCCGCCAATATTTTCGCGACACGAATCACCGTGCAGAACGCAGGCAGGAGCGGGGAGGAAGTGGGCGAGGTGAAGTGGGGATGGGGCGCTACACGGCGGAGCGAGGTGATGTGAAATGAGGCGAGGCGAAGTATGGCGAGGTCAGGCGAACAAACGAACTCGAGTGGAGAGGCGGGCGAGGTTGACAAGGGCGGGGAGGCGTGACGAAGTTGACAAGACGTGGCGAGATTTGAGGAGGCGTGGTGATACGTGTCGAGGTTGTGGTGAGACGCGGTGAAGGGTAGTGAGGCGAGGCGTGGCGTGGCAAGGCGTGGCGAGAAGTGGCGAGGGGTGGCGAGGCGCGGGAGGCATGGTCCTAGTTGGCAGGGCGTGACGAGGTGTGGCGAGATTTGATGAGGCGTGGTGACGTGTGGCGAGGTGTGGCGAGACGCGGTGAGGGATGGCAAGGCGTGGCGAGGCTTGGCGAGGCGTGGCGAGGCGCGGGGAGGCGTGGTGAGGTGCGGGAAGTGTGGAAAAGTTGATAAGGCGTGAAGAGGAGTGGCGAGGTGAGATGAGGCGTTGCGTCTCTTGGTTAGGTGTGGCGTGGCGTGGAGGGAAGCGGGACGTGGCGTGGTTGCAGTAGATAGGGCGGGACAAAACGTGGCAAGGCGTGACGAGGCGTGGGGAGATGTGACGAGGCGTGGTGAGGTTTTGCGAAGCGTGGTGAGACATGACAAGGCGTGGTGGGGCTTGACGAGGTGTGGCAAGGCGTGATGAGACGAGGGGTGACAAAATGTGACAAGTGGCGAAGTGTGGTGTGGCGTTGAATGTGGCGGGAAGCGGGGCTTGACGTAACAGGGTTGCGGGAGACTAGGCGAGGCGAGGCGTGGCAAGGCGTGACGAGTCGTGGAGAGACTTGGCAATGCGTGGCGAGGTATGGGGAGGCGTGGCGAGGTTTGGCGAGCTTGCGGCAAAGCATGATGAGGCACGACGTGACTACAAGTGGCGAGGCGTGGCGTGACGAGGCGTAGTGAAGTGTGGCGTGGCGAAGGATGTGGCGGGGCGACAAAACGTGGCGTGGCGGGAGGAGGCGGGGTGGTACGAAGCATGCCAATGAGTGGCGTGGCGTGACGAGCCAGGGTAAAGTGTGGCGTGGGGAAGGATATGGCGCGGCGACGGGCTTGGCGTGGCACGCAGGGGGCTGCGGGAGGCGTGGTGTGGAGAGCTGGAGGGGGGACGGGGCGGAACGCAGCCGGCAGAAAACTCTCCATTATCACGAGCCCGGCCAATTTATTCGATTCGCCGCTGCCCACGCCAGCGCCAGCGGTCGGCGTCGCGTCACCCCCTCGAACGGCCTTCGATTAGTTAGCGAGTTCCGGCGGCGGCCGCGCGCGGCGCGGCGGTCGCCGAAAGCTGTTTAATTCGCTTGAAAACGACTCGGTAATTAAGTCCGCGACAAATTGCGTCGACGGAGGCGCAGTCTCTCGGGAGAAGATGGAAGCGAGCCAGCGTGGAAAGTCGCCGAACGCCCAAGCTCTCGCAGAGACCGGCAAAATTTTTGTTTCGTCGCGTGAAATAAATTGTCGTTCGTTATCGTGCTGTTTTGGCGTTCGCAGTCATTCATATACGTTTTTTTAATGAATTTCTGTGATCTGCGATACGTCTTCATTACCGTTACGCTATCAGGGCGTTAAATCTTAATTTAACAGGATGTTTCGTGAGAGCTGTACTGGCTGATTCCAACATATATTTCCAACGGTGCTACTGGGAAAATTATATTCCCGTTTCGTATTACGCTGTGTGCAGGAGTGTATTAAGGTTTAAGGAAACTAAGCTCAGGTTTAGAGCACTGCTGGATAGAAGTGATGAGAGTTCGAAATGGAAATTAGTTTTAGAACATTGCAGAGAAATTAGTTTAACAAAGATTGTAAGTATAATACTTTTAGTGTGATTACATATTAGCATCTTACTGATGTATTTCCAAGTTCCTATATTGGGAAACTGGTGACAACATTTTAACCATTAATGCAATAACAAAGCAGACGTATATTTTTTGTAGTTCAAAAAGATATTTCGCATATTTTTAGTTCAAATCTAATGGAAATTAGAAAATTACACAGGAAGTTACAAGTAAAACAAATTATTCTTATACAATTTTACTACAAACAAGTTTTTGTAACACTTCTTTGCCGTATATGACATGTTTTAAAATTTACTAAACACCTTCCATTAAAGTGAGAAATCTTCTAACATTGCATTTAAAACTAATCACATTACATGCACTTCATACCACAAATTACTTTGTATTTTTGACTTTTCGTTAGCCGAACAGACTCCGCATCTTAGTTTTGTCAATATTCATCCATCGGTTTACTCCAGAGTTAAATTTTGAAATAAATTATTTAAATATATTTTCTTTCTCTCTAATAAATTAACTAATACAAACACTTCTACCACCTTTTAAACTAAAAACATCTAAAAAATTCTGAATTCGCACTCCATGGGTCTGATCTTGTCACCCACTGAAATCGTTCAGCCTTTCTCACATGAACCTCTGCCTTTTCCCCATTATTTATCTTTGCGCTTTCTGTTTGTTCCATCTCCATCACGGTGCTTTCCACTGTCCTTAAACAGCTCTTAATATGCGCACTTTAATACAAAAGAGTTTTTGCAGCGGCGTAACATCGTCTTTTCTCACATTTTTCAACGATTTATTCTCTCTAGTCAGCTGTCCAAATATAAAAATTAGATTGTTTTAATTATAAGATTATTCTTAAAAAATAAATCGATTTCTTTGGTTTTATTAATTATTTTGAAAGTACTGTTCATATTTTTGCATTAATTTACGAGGAGAATTTGTATTTTCATCTTCCGTGATTTGCAAACTTGAAAAACAAGAAGGCCCTTGGGACATTGTATATCACAATAACGTCAAAAACCTAAATGTCATACACCAATGTCAATGAGTGAGTTTGTCTTATTTGGGTCGGTAATAAAATTTTCGTGGAATCTTCCCTACTGATATATTTTAATTTGGAGTACTTCAACGTTACGCAAGGAGTGGGGTGCTGCTGGGAAGGGCGAGATAGGGTGTGGAAAAGTGGGAAGAGTGGCTTAGTCCACGGCTAAAGCAAATTAAATATAATATAATATTACATAACGCTTACAAATAATTACAAGATACTATGTGCAGTTGCAGCATCACTACTTTAAAATGTTCTTTGTAAACCCCAGAGCTTTAACGTATATGATGACACACAATTTAAATTCCGCCAGGCAAATCGTTCTGTCAAATTTCCAGAATTACGGACTCACCTCTTTGTCTGATTTTCCATTGAAATGTAAGTTCATTGTCCCGAACAAAACTGGCAGGTTAGACGCGATAAAATACCATGTGCTCCGACATCAATTTACACCACGCTGAATGAGCGCTATCGGTCGATAAGTCAGCACAGCAAAACAGATTTTCTGTATTAAACGATCTATTATTAACTCTCTAGTGGCTCCTTTGTGCTCTAATAAGCATTCAAATATTTGTATTACTGCTTTGTGATTCGAATTTGTTTAACATTTCAATGCATATTTTGCATCAGGGTCAAGGAAGTAGCGACGCTAATTAAAATGTAAAATAAATGGATTGAAAAAAAATTAAAAAAGAAATAAACGTGGGTTGTTATACGAAAAGAACTACTGTAATACATGAATATGGAAATAATTTGTAAAATGATCAACTTCACATGATACGGAATCTTTCATTTAAAAACCTCGCTGACCACTACGTAATTGTTTGCCTTTAAGTGGATACAGTATATGTTCTAAATGTCATAATGTGTACAGGCTCAAGTTCAGAAATTCAGAAACTAAATGATGACTAGCTTTTCTTCGCAGTGAAATGTTTTGAGATGCGACGTATTATTGCAATGAGAAAATTAAATTTTAAATAGTTCTAGTATATTTAAGATAAGTTTTCTGTCTACGTTAGCAGTAGAGTGAGTAAAATACGCATACGCTTTGAAAACAAAGCGGATATAGAGGCGTAGAGAGGCAAAAATGTGGTAAGTCGAAATTTTGTGGAAAATCAGGTAAATATATTTTATGGAAGATAATCATAATAATTAGCGAAGAGAATGGAAGAGGATCATAATTATGGAAGAGAACTATAATTATGGAAGTGAATCATAATTTCGACCTATCAAGTTTTTCCCCGTGACCATCGAATTGGTCTCGGCACAGTTAGATTGCGGAGTTCCTAGAAGGTCACCCAACCACAAACCCGTGATGTCTCGAATTCGTTTAATGGGGTAGCTACAGTTAAAACATAATAATATTTCACAAATTAAAATGTTATTTTTCCCAAAGTGTTAATCCTTTCTTAACTAATTGTGCAAGTATAAGATTGACACACTGTAATTCCAAAAATTGATCTATCAAACAAAAATTCATTTTTAAATATGTTAATTTTGCCTTACAAAATGTCGGCTACAAAATGTGGAGGCACTTACTGTTTTAATGATTGATAACATAATTTTCAAAATTCTGCTAAAATTCTTATTCACATCTGTAGAAATATACTTGGGCTACAGCTTGTAATGAAAATAGCAATGATTGTACATGAATTTGAATTTTTTGTTTTGTTTTTTTTCTGAAAGATGGAATTTTATATTTTTGCCCCCACAATTAATTTATTATTACTGAAATGTGAAGAGTGACTATCTGTAGCTATGTATAGCTGTAAGAGATCCTGAAAATTTGAGAGAGATCACATTAAAAAAGTTATTTTTAGAACCCATATAAAAATTACTTTTACAGATAATTAAGTTTGAATATTTAGTAACATGTGTTGCATAAATGTTCAGCGCATAAGTTAAACCCTCGTAACTTCTAAACTAGAGCAGTTATAAATATACTTTTGTCATTGAAATTAAGATCAAAATATACCCTCTTCAATCAAATAAAAAATAAAAATTCGATTTTTGAACCCAGATAACTGTAACTACCTTGTTAACCTTCGAGCCTTCACGTAGTTAAGGTATTCGGTTAGCGGCGCCAATTTTGTGGTCGTGTCCTGTCAGTAGAAACATCCCAGACTTTGCCTGGATGACCGAGGAAAACCACGAAAAGTCCGAGCAGCAGATTGAACCCGGGCCTCCCAATTGCGAAGTCAGCGCGCTATGCTCTGAGCACTGCGCTCGTTCATTACGTTTGTACCCAATCTTAATCCGCCTGAACCTTCAGCTGCCAGCCGACCGTCAGTATTGTAGCGCACTCGCTGTTCGCAAATAACACGAATGTTCTTCAGAGTCTACAACAGCTCTTCAAATCTCGGAAAGAAGTACTAAGATCCGATGACAGTCTGCGACGGTGTTGGGAATTATAAATTAAATTTCTATGAGAACCTATTCTTTTGATGCAAAAAGTATAAAGGAATTATTAATTGCTGATACGACCGAATTATTCATTCTAATACGCCCTTAAGAGAACCATACTGCTGTGTTTGTTCTATATATCCTCTCAAACCACAAATTTTGTTACCAAAATTCTCGTTCTTTGCTAAAGTTACTTCACACCCAAACTAATTCTTTATAGTGCACATTCTACCCGGTTTGACTTGAACCTTGCGGATTAACTCGAACAGAATTTTATTCCAAAAAGTATATTTGCCTACTACACCCATCTCTCGTTCTTTGAATTCATTTTATTTTAATGTCTCTTTCTTTTGTTTTCCTTGCGTTTTCTAGCACATTTATCCCTACATACTTCACGTTTACTCTCACATTTAAAATTCTCCACTCATAATTCATGCTCATTTAAAATTTGTTAAATATATCATGAAAGCTAACATCTAAATCCAGTGTATTAGATGAGGAACCAATTCGAATCCCAACTGATGCACTTTTGCCATTATGACTGCTGCTGTGGGGGCTGATGCACTATGATGAGGGAATAGTATGTGCCTGATCTTGGAAGTTTTTCAATCAATTTCTGTTTAAAAACGATTCAATAATGAAGTATAACAAGTTTCCGGTTATGGTTTTGCTTTTTTTGTCAAATAATCTATAAGTATTATTCCCTAAAAATCCCAAACAACAATGGAAATCACCTTTCCTGTCACCAAAACATTTTCGTCTTACTACTGGTGCACTCTCATCAGCCTTTATCTACTGATTTGAATATTTTCTGGTTTCAGTAATTCAGTTGGCATGCTCCGTATGAGAACAGGCAGAATAACGCAATCAAATATTTGCCTTTTCAGTGAAAATTGAAATAATTTCTCAGCTTCTCATTTTTCCGGAGTCCCTGGCTATCAAATAAAACTATAGACACCTCTCACATGAAGAGGCAAGGTTATTTTTTTCAATTTTTGCACGCATTGGATATTAGTAATGTAGATGCTCAGAAGTAAAGCGTGGAACTATCAGACATTTCTCAATAAGTTAAGCGAAACGGCGCAAAATAAGGATAAGCCCAAACAAATATTCCCAGTAGTGGTTTCAAGAATAATTCATTGTCTTAGTATTAAAAAATTTAAAAAAAAAATACTAATGCACAAATTGAATTTTTGGCGTTTTACCTCTCGATTTTAGAGGAACCCATTCCCTTTTTTCTCTGGCGCTTTCTAAAGCTTTAGGTGACCTTTCTAAAAACCTAACATAATTATAAATATTAAATAAAATAATATTTGTTGGATACGTAGTCCAGTCCTCTTAAATTATAAAACAGAAAGGAAATTAAGTGTCATTTAAATTTGTGCATTGGCAGAAATCGTCATCTGTTAATTAATGCCTTGTAAAATGATGAACACGATGTTGCCTCTGGTTGCTTTTTCGCTAATGCTTAGGTATAGTGAAAGTATTGTAAAACTGCAGGAAATATAGTGGTGCTACAACAGCACTTATTTAGGGCGGTTTTTATTTTATTTAACGTTGGTGTCACAAAGTATTACAAAGTTCTCTACATTCAATAAAATGGTATATTTCAACTTTGTTAAAAGTCGCAAAGAATGTTAATACATATATGGATAAGGTAATGATATCGATGTTTCGAATGCATTAATAATATATATTGGATGGCCTTTAGTTTCTAGATGTTCAATTATATGTGAAAATTCTACTTGTTTGCCTGCATTATATTCTGAAAATAATGCGAGCAGTTGCAAATAATGCGACAAAAAATGTGATGTTGTGCACCACTAGTTTGCATTGTATTCTGGACAGTGATCCTATAGTGGATCAGTATTCACTATTTGAGGGGCACATCAGAAGGGAGGTAACAGGGCATCACTAGAAAATCCGAGATATCATTTTCCACATCACTACATCTATTTTAAAGTTACACAACCACACTGAATTTTATCTTTCCCGTCCGGCGTTTGTTTATACGGTGAAAACACAAACGAAAATATGGCTAATACAATGATATAATCCCTTCAACAAAACAATACCTCCAATCCTGTGATATTTTTCAGGATCTACTGTTTCAACTAATTCGTAGTGTATGTGAACCCATTCTTTCTTCGTGTTGGGAATGTAACAAAATATTTCGTTTATTGTTTCCGAAAAGAAAAGTAAATCCAGAATAAGATAAATAAGGTTTTAAAGAGTTTTTTTTTGACAGAAAGAACGTAGATACTAGTCCAAGCCGACTACAATCTTGAAATTTGCAATTAAAAACATGTATAAAACTGGATCTAAGAGAGAATAGGCAAATTATTAGTCGACATAAGTCGATTTTGAAATAACAGGGACGTTGAGGTGACAAAGAGTATTTTATGTATCTAAGTGACATTTGCGTCACGAAATGCAAAGTGAAAGTTTCCCGATAAAGACAGCGGGCAAGTCCGAAGTGTTAAGTCAGGAATTCGCATTGCGTTTAACATGTTATGAATTTAGAAATAAATTATAGTAATGACTCCTGGGCAACGACAACTGGGCAAAGCCGTGAAAAGACAACAGAATAATTACACTCACACACACACACAAACACACACACACATATATATATATACTATATATATATATATATATATATATATATATGTAATATATATATATAACTTTGTCTGAACCTACAACCATCATCTCACTTTGAGCATTAATGCTACAAATTGAATTCTTTGTAGGATTCCGCACATCCTTCAAGTAAATGGTTTTACAAGTGGCTGTCTCAACAATATTTTATTGGTTTTATTCAAATGCAGGCATACAGAACAACTTTGGCTGTTTTAGGCCACGAGTTTCATTATATTAATAGAAACTATTTAAAGGATGATGTAATGATAGATTTTTACTACATGAGTGTGAGTTTACAATACTTGCTCGAATATCACACTCGTATATTAATATCTATTACATAGAGTTTCGTACGGTGATTGTTCTACGACGTATGGTAACTTTTGTAAGTTAAATTTCCCCATTGAATCGTTTCGTGGCAGTTGACATGGAGGATTCGCTTAGGCCTCCAAGCGGAAGAGATCCTTACCCTATCACTGCCACAGGTGGTTTTGGTTTACCCCTCCCCTAGTCAAACAGGATCAAATTGAAATTACAATCCAATTCATTTAAATAATATTCCACGTACAAAATACTAATAATAAAAGAAATTAAAAGTAACAAGCGTAATATAATATTAAATACAATTTTAATGCACACAATCAAACGCCAAATTTTACTAGAACGATTCTCAATGATTAAAATGTTGATACTTGGTTTGTAAACATCTCTGTGATTGGTCAAGAATATGTATCATAATGAAATCTGCGTCGTAATGAGTATCATTATGCCACGGGGTTGCAGCCATCAAACGATAGAATTATACAATGGGAGTAGAAAAAAGAAAATATTTTTCCTTGATTACCCCGACTACGTGAACGCCGATATAAATTTAAGGACTTCACGCCCCCTACTCTCGGGCGAGGGGAAGAGGGACAGTCTCTGAAGGCTGATAAAGCAAATTGAAAAACTGCACATCGCGGAGGGAAGTGACGTTGCGAAACGCGAGTTGCCAACTCTATAACTTAAATTACGCGCCACGTGCCATTGATCGGCGGGGCGAAGTTTGAAGGGCGAGGGCCAAATAGTAGGAGCAGTAACCGATAGCCCTGCTTCGGGAAATAGCTAGTTCGTGGGGGGAACGATTGATTCGATGATTGAACCCTTATTTCCGCGATTTCAGATGCGCTAAAATCGGTTAAGTATCGATTAGGTTTACGTGTGAGCCGCGTCGAAAACTGTGATACCCCACGTCTCAAAAGGCGATGACTAGTTGGCCTCGCCATGGCTACCTAGCCATAGCGAGGTCTTCCACAGAACTGAAGCGTGTCAAAATGATAGAAGGTCGAGCATATATAGCATACCTGTATGTTCCAATTTATCTACCTAAATGTATGTTCAAATTTTAAATTTTTAGATTCTAAGATTTTTCCATTTACGCCCGTAAAATAGGCAGTATATTCTGAAATAGGCATTGTGAGTTGATATGAAAATGACCATTAATAATTTATTTCAATTTTTTTCGCCCTGGAAAATCCACGATCGGATTCGAACCTGCGACCTTGGGTGTAACAATACGATAAACTAAACCTTACGTCACCAAAGCTGCAGTGATAGTATACGACACGCCTCTTACTACTACACGAAAATGAGTGTACGTTTAAGAGCATATGAGAGAGAGAGACATTAAAAGGCTCTCCGATTTTATTTTTTTGTAGAATGACATTTGGTGCTACCAAAATGAGTTAATAAAAACATTTTTTTCCGCAGGCTTTGCTCTGGGCCCAGCGCATCCATCAGTCAATTACAAAAAGTCTTGTTTGTAGTATTTTTTTATTAGTTCAAACATGTTGCGTTGGGAGGGAAAAAAGCTTTATTGAATGAAAAACGGCAACATTCCGACATTCGTTTATACCCCGGGAAACACGTCGAAAAAACGAAATTCATTGATTGAAGAGTCACAGTCTTGGAATTTACTGTTATATTAAAATAAGGCTCTCGGCTGCCTCTCTATTGATTTATCCCAGAAACTATACATACGTGTTCCAATTATATAAAATAAGAAAGAAATCTGCAAGTAGATTGTCCAAATATTTCCCTTCAAAGGAACGGGAGGAAAACGGAGTTAATCCTTCAATAAGGAAATATTCCTAACCTTATCTAAATATGATTTTATCCCTATAATTTATCAACAGCAGACGACAAAACGTTTTATTATTTCCTCACATGGTTGGATGTCTGAGAAAAAAGTGTTACAAACTTCTCGCTCATGTAGAGGGGTCACAAATGACTACTTTTGGGTTATTACATATAGTGTGACATTTCATGTTACGGAATTACATATGAGACAGTTGCCTCTGATTGTTATGTTTGACAAGCCACGTACTCACACAGTCCATGAGATTTCGTGTAGTTTCCGAATGTATGTGCATACCGATCCGGTTGCTGATATCGCTAAGTCAGTAGTGCTGTGGCGATCTCGGACCGAAGGATCGTGGGTTCGAATCTCGTGCACGGTTGTATGTGTATCGTGATTGAGGGTGATGTGTAGGCGTAATGTGCTAGTGGGTCCCCTGTGGTTGGTGTCAGGAAGGGCATCCGGCCGTAAAATCATCACCTAATCAGTATAAATAATGGAATGTGCAGAAAATTAATAAAAAATGAACCCATCTTCTTCAGCACCGACCCCGTAAGACACCGATGAAAAGAAACGAACATCTGTACACATGGGAATGCCTAACAATTGGGATAAATGTCATGTTGGTAACCCTGTTTTATGGACTTTCCCACTACTTGGCAATAAGTGATTATTTTCGATCCTTTTACATGCCCTAGACGTTTGTAATATGCAGGTGGGCGTAAAGTAACTAGGTTTAAAATCTGTTGTAATTTCTCTAAAATTTATTTTTATTCATTATAAACACGTACGAACAACCTTCGTTACGCAAGAAAGCAAAATAATATTTTGGAACTAAACAATCATCTTTGTTATCAATCAGGTTCCTCAATCTTTCACTGATAAAAATGATTATTTTCTTACGGAAATTAATTGGAGTGCTGATCATTACCTATTGAATTGGCGCCAATAATTCCTCCACTGTGCTAGATTAGGACTTGTACACGTTGTCCTTAGTGTAGCCTCAGAAGAAAACATTTCGTAAGGACCTAGATCTGGACTTCCTTTCGGCCATTCGTGAGATCCACGCCTCCCAACCCAACGTAAAGTAATTCCTAGTCCAACTATTCGCTAATAATCGGTGCAAAGAGGGATGGCTTTAACGTTAAGCCAGCATTATATCAGCAATTTCAATTATTCGGCCACAGTCTTCGAATTTCTTCTGATCTTAGTCGGGTTCCCATGGACGAAAAATGTGTTCTTTTTTTAAATTGCGCTTGATGCATCCAGCGGTAAAAACTAACTGAAGTAGGTGATATAAAATCTCAATAATTACTTCATATTAAGTCTCTGTTTATAACTTTAAATCATTAATATAATTTAATCGAGTATTGAAAATACCTAGTTATTTTACAAACACCCTCTATATTTTGAGATGCTTATGCATGAAGAAAGCAAGCTGATGATGTCAGGAAATGGAGGAATATTAACTTTTATCGAGAGTTAAAAAAATATGAAATTAGAGATAAATTATAAAATCATCACAAACATGAACTCTGCCAGTACCATACAGAACTCTCTAGAAACAATCAACACAACTAGTTTTGCAACGGTATATTCATTTATCATCCATTAATACATTCTAATTGTGATTTACTCTAATAATCATATGCTAATAATAGGAACGTGTGGAAAATTAATTACAACAGATCACGAGAATGTTTTCAATTATGTAAACCATTTCGTAGAATCACATTGTATGTACGAACAAGTGTTCAACGGGAATTCAGACCGCAGGTGATGTGAAGCACATTGCTCCACTAAACAATACGGGAAGCTATTTAACTTGATTTAGAGAGCAAAACAAATATCTCGGGGAGAAATGCTTCAATTGAATTTCAGAGCGTGAGGGGGAGAGGTCCTCTCTGTGTACGATAAAATTACAGCAATCAGCTTGTAATCAAACGTGCATCGCTCAGACAGCGTTACCAACATAGTAAACAGTGCCGTCGGCGCAATGAAAAAAATAACACTTTATCACCTCTATTTATTCAAACACATTTCATCAACAAGAAGACGAACAAAAATGCAGGCATCGTATCCTGCTACGAATTAATTGCAGACAGTGTACGGTAATTACTAGGGAGCGAATTTTCATGACTTAAAACATCGCCAAAAAGATCAATAAAATGCTCTTACAATGTTTGAAAATAACCCTAAAAGCTAAAAAAAAAATAATAAAAAAAAATAAAAATAAAAATAAAAAGACTTAAAAATTTTCATCACAACCAATTCAGATGAGCAACTCAAGCATTTAGATATGTTATTCATGTAATCGAAGCTTTTTCTTTCGTTCATGTGAACTCAGGTTGCAAACTTCTGTTTTGGACTGTTCTTTAACAGGAAATTCCTGCCTAGTTAACGCGAAATCGGTCGAGCCGAAAATGGCGCTGATAAATGTCACAGAAACCTTAAATTACATGTACGCAATTACAATATCTGAACGATATAAAAATATTTTCGAGAAGAAAATCGAATAGGTACTGAGGAATTCTCTGCCGAACATTTGTTCCTTTTTTGTAAATATCATTTGAAGCAAATGCCATTAAAGTTATATTAAAATCTATGAAATCAGCGAAAACGCTTCCAAAATCACGGAAAAGTGTAAAAAAATAATTTATTACTCAAAATCGACAAAAATGCTAATAAAATGTCATATAAAAATTGATAATTTCCTTTTTGTAATATAAAATTAATGACCGCACTAAAAGCATTGTTCTAAAATGAAAAGAAAAAAAGGACATTTCTTTAAAATCTGTCCCTAGAATTTACATTCATTGCACTTAATTTTTGTACCTTTAATACGTAGCACTTTTTTGTTAAGCAATTATTTTTAGTTGAGAGTGGCTGTTTTATTAGATCAAATTCTTTCTTTCCGTGACATTTCTGCTTAACATCACTGGTGTATCCGTGATAGACCCATTAGTCTTCAATTTTCTAAAACTTTCGTTTTCCTTAAATTTTTCTATCCCAATTTTATAAATTAAATAAAGAACTGACAGTTCTAAAAAATGATTGATTCTTGATTGATTTCGCTTTTCAGGTCGTGTCAACTGCCGTAGTCATTAGTCCGGTTGGGAGCTTACAGGTTGTTCCAGATGAGGGCGGTGCCTCGCTGGTGGGAGATACCTGATTAGGAAAATCCCGCTAGCCGACGGTAGATCATCGCCATTTCCCGAGCAAAAACACTTCATTTATGATACTAATGACTTAAGCCGGGTTGACACGCCCAAATTCACTAGTAATCGGTCAAAAAAGACTTAATGCGCCTGTAACAAGTAATGTACTTCAGCTTCCGAGTCAATGACATCCATCTCGATCAGGTTTTTCCCAGTTTCCCTGATCCATTCAGCAAATGCTGAGATGGCCCCTTGTTTTGCTTCTGGACGTGAATGTAGCTTCACTGTGCGCACGTTTTGTTGAGCATTCCTTTTGCTTTTAGTGGTAGGAGTAGAGCTGAGGGTGAGTTACTATTTTGTTAGCGAGCTGAAAATTCACATCTGCAGTTCGTTTACCTTTGCAATTGTGTTTTCTACAACTCGGGAACGAAAATGTCTAGTTTTTGAAATAATGTTGCTAATCTCGCGCTTTTTTTTAAAATTACGGATCTCAAGAAAATGTCCGCAGATAATCTCCTCCCCCATGCGTCATATACAGTTTTTACTGTTTTGACCAAATAAATATCAAATATCAATCAATCAATTTTCCTTTTCAGGAACCTAAAACTAAGACCATTGACCTAAGAACCGTTGCGTCGAGAGGAAGCGAGCGTTGGATGAGAGTGACGCGCGAACGAGATGAGACGAAGTCGGAATGGCGCTGGAGGGAATTGGCGGAGGTGCGAGGCGGGGTCGGGGCGGGCGTGGCGGGGCGAACGAGCGAGCGGAGGCGCGACGCGAATTCCCGAGGCGTTGCGGGGCGTCGCAGCGGGGAACGCCGCACAGGCGACAGCGCCGCGACGCCCTCGTCATCGGCGGGCCTCGTCTGCGCGAGAGAGCTCCTTTGTGCGAGACGTCCGTAGGGGCACGGCGGTGGCGGTGGCGGTGACGGCGGCCGTGGTAGGGGCTGGACGGCGGGAGAAACGAGACGGTGGGGGTGGGGTGGCGGATGCTTACGACGGTGGCGGCGAAGGTGAAGGTGGCGCTGGCGGCGGCGGTGGCGGCGGCGGTGGCGGTGGCGGTGGCGGTGGCGGTGGCGGTGGCGGTGGCGGTGGCGGTGGCGGTGGCGGTGGCGGTGGCGGTGGCGGGGTGGCGGCGGCGGTGGCGGTGACGGCGGCCGTGTAGGGGGCTGGACGGCGGGAGAAACGAGACGGTGGGGGGGGGCGGATGCTTACGACGGTTGGCGGTGGAGGTGAAGGTGGCGCTGGCGGCGGCGGTGGCGGTGACGGTGACGGTGGCCGTGGTAAGGGGATGGACGGCAGGAGAAAGGAGTTGGTCCCGGAGTGTGACGGTGGGAGTGATGGCGGATGCTTTACAACGTTAGCGGCGGGCAGTGAAGGCGGCGGTGAAGGGTGAAGGCGGTGGAAACTGTGGTAGTGGACAATATGGACGGCTCCATACTAGAAGTATTTTTGACAATGACGCTCCTTCCGTACAAACAAAAGAAGAGTTTTTTCCTGCGCACAATCAAAATTCGCCGGTTTCTGGCGCACGATTACATAATGTTATCTTCTTACGGAGAAATTCCGAAGACGAGAAAGTAAATAGAGAAATTACTCTTGAAAGACTCCGCATGGGACATAGCCGTCTTACTCACTATTATTTTTTCAAGAAATAATCTCCATCAATTTGTATGTCTTGTAACATCTCTTTAACTATCCAAAATATCTTAATTGATTGCCCAGTGTATTCAGACTCACGTATTACACATTTACTTTCAAATTGCCTCCCCAAATTACTTACTGAAACATCTCACGTATATAATATTTCATATTTCTACAGAATATAAATTTATTTACTGCATTGCAAAGACTTCGATAATGACCTTGCAGTTCATGCAATCAAAAGCATCAAGCTTACTAAAAAAAATAAAAAAAGATGGCGGGGCAGGCATGGTGGCGGAATAGCGCGAGAGGCAGGCCGAACGGGCGGAGTGGTGACGGCGGTGGGGGGAGCGGTCTCAGAGTGTGAGGGTGGCGGGGGGGGGGGGAGCCGCAGTGGGAGTGGGGGAAGGTGGCGTCGGAGAAGGTTGGTGGTCTTGCGGAAGCAGCAAGGGTGTAGCAGGGGCGGCGAAGGCGGTGTGTTGGAAGGAGTGGATGGGGGAATGGCAGGGGTGGCAGATTAGAGAGGCAGGTGGGATTGGAGGGAGCAGCGGGGCTGGTCTCAGAGTGTTGGAGGAAGAGGGGGCGGACGTAGCGATAGGGGTAGCGGACACAGCGAGAGCAGCGCTAGAAGCAGGATAGAGCACAGCGATAGAGAGCAGCGGCAGTTGGGTAGAAGGCGAGAGCGGTGTGGACCACGGGGGCGGCGTGAGCCATGGGGGGCTGCGGGGGACGGTGGGGGGCGGCAGTGGCCGCAGGGGCGGCGGGGTGGCGGGGGCGGGAGGGCGGCGGGGCGGCGGAACGGCGGGGCGGCAGGGGCAGCGGGGCGGCGGGGGCGCACGGGGGCGGCGGGGCGGCTGGGGCGGCGGGGCGGCGGGGCGGCGGGGCGGCGGGGGCGGCGGGGCGGCGGGGCGGCGAGGCGGCGGGGCGGCGGGGCGGCGGGGGCGGCGGGGGCGGCGGGGCGGGCGGGGCGGGCGGGGGCGGCCGGGGCGGCGGGGCGGCGGGGCGGACGGGGCGGCGGGGGCTGCGAGGCCGCGGGGGCGGCAGGGGAAACAAAGAGGCGGCGGGACGGCGGGGGCAGCGGGGATGGCAGAATATAGGCAGGCGGTTGGTGCGGCCTTGGCAAGAGTGCGGGCCGGGCAGGGTCGGAAGGGTGGCGGCGGCGGAAGCGATGGTGTTGGCGGTCGGCCGGGGGTTGGAGCGAGGGAGGGGCGGGGCGGAGTCGTGATTTCGCATTGTGCGTCAGAGGCGCGCTCTGGTGCGTCGCGGAGGAAGGTCTCTCTGACAATGCGACGCGGGGCGGGGCGCACTACTCATTCACAGGTAACGTGATACTGTCGATAGCAGGCACACCCGTATGCTCCACGCCCTATCTTGATGCGGACATGCGCCAAGTCTGTTCCTTTTGGCAGAGAAAACGCATCTTTGTTCCGGAAAAACAAATATGTTTCTACCGGATTTCAATTACAAAAACAAATCTTATTTAGAAAATGTTATTACTTAAAAATAAAGTGAGTTGGTGTTTTTGATGGTTGGCATTTACAACCACGATGTTTGGATTTCTTTCCTTTATTTGTTATTTAGTTAATGTATTAATTGATTGGATTCATTTCCTTAAACAAAAGTATAAACTATATGTGATGTATGAGAGTGTAGTATAATCTGCGCCCCGTTTCTTGGGGTCCACAATGTCTTCACCATCGTTCTACTATAAATAGTTGAATGACGAATAATGACCCACCAGAGTATGGTTAGCAATATCTGAAAACGAGAAATTTCTCTCCCGAGTGATAGTTTCCAGGTAAACGAACAATAGATATCATTTCAAAGCATTGCCAACAGAATATCAACCCACGAACTTTTTCTACTTTTATTTATAATTAATTATATTCGGTACACATTGCACGTGTGATGCAATGCATAACAGAAAAGAGTGAAGTAGTTTTATGCCTGGGTGTTTTGATCTTGATGTATTGTCCTAATGAATGTCCAAATCAGGGTCGAAATATTGATGTGTTAAAGAGTTTAAATTAAATATTACTAGTTCACAAGAATGGACTTTGATTAACAATTAGACCTTCGTCTTCAAGGTAAAATCTAGAATTGAAGTAACAAAAATTTGCGTATTTAGACGCGAGGAGATAAAATTGCTATAACACTTCTCGGGACTTATCAGATATTTTCAACATTTTTAAAGTTTACGGGGAATATTTTATTTTTTGCTTAACGAATATTATTTAAAATGTAATGTTCCAATTTTTTGATAATACAACAATATTTGCCAAGAATATATCAACTGACTAGATACAATCATTATTCGGGTCATAACTATACAATACTACAATATTCTCCACTAAAATTATCCCAAAGTTTCATCAAATGCCTATATCCAAAGATCGAAAATATGGCGCTAAAAGAAATAAAACACCAAATACAATCTGAAGAAAGTAGATAAGAGACGTTTTATTTTTTTCTTCTCATGCAAACTTTTTGGTTTGTATGCTTTGCAACATGTTTTGAAAAGTGCAACAAAGAAATGACTACCGCAGTGTT
>JAHLJT010002630.1:52915681-52948912 GCA_031308135.1 Acheta domesticus
CAAATGCCAGTTATTCTGTACAATCTGATTATCAAGTGAACCAATTATTACACAATACAAGAGACTTACACTTCCTCTCGCGCATATAAACTGACGGCAATGAGACAAATACTTACGTGTAACTGACTATACGCACAGACGCATGGCGTGTTAAATCAAATGAATAAACCCCCGCCAAAGGCACCAATTATATAAGTTGTGTTCTCCGAACATACTTGTCTCTACTGACGCAAATTTGGAAATTGATACCCAATAATAATAATAATAATAATAATAATAATATAATAATGTTATTATAAAAGTAACAATAACATTAATTTATGAAATTTATTGTTTTAGATAAAATTTATGTAAGCCCAATCGAGCAGATAACAGCAAGTTAATTAAAGTTCAGAACTCTTGCTATTCGTAATCGTTTAGAGAATATCGCATGCGGTAATCGTATGTTAATCGTTCACAGAAATATGGCAATGTATGTAAAATTTAAATTTGAAAAACCCCTTACACACAACGTGGTTCACTTGAGAAATACGTACAATACGCAACGGTCATTAGTTAATACCAGTAAATCCGTCACGACTGTATATTATTGATTTGTATATCTGTGTTCGTAAATAAATTAACCTGCATATTCAGTGATTCCTTCTGCATCGAAATATTTTCTGACATTTTAAAGAACGTTGTAATTAAGCAACGTAGAGTATTGCACATGAGAGTATATTTATTAAAGCGTTAATTTTCTTTTTACTTTCATTAATACATTCTGTAGAAATGGAATATGTAAAAAGCTAGAGGTATACGCCAGCCACTTGTAGTGCTGTATGTCGAGATGTATTTACTTCATTTTTAACTTTGTATATTTGTTGTGTCACGAATTTCCCCTTTTTGATTATAGACTGCTGTTTGTTGTGCTGGAGCAGCGACGGCCTTTTGTGTCGCTTTGTGGACAAGAAGCAATTTGTCCAGAGATGAAAATGTAAATATACCGTAGAAAAATATACACTAAATGATCAAAAGTTCCCGGACACGTGACTGAAAATGACTTACCAGCTCGTGGCGCCCTCCATCGGTAATGCTGGAATTCAATATGGTGCTGGCCCACCCATAGCCTTGATGACAGCTCCCACTCTCTCTGTCATACTTTCAATCAGGTGCTGGAAGGTTTTTTGGGGAATGGCAGCTCATTATTCACGGAGTGCTGCACTGAGGAGAGGTATCGATGTAGGTCGGTAAGGCCTGGAACGAAGTCGGCGTTCCAAAAGATCCCAAAGGCGTTTGATTGGTTTCAAGTCAGGACTCTGTGCAGATAAGTCCATTATAGGGATGTTATTATGCACTTCGGGCATCCCGCTTGAAATGTTGATCGCTGTCTTTTGGGATATTGATGGTGTCATCTATGTTGATGTTATGCCCAAAGGCAGTATCATCAATTTGAATGTTTACAACCCTTTGCGTACCGTGTTAGTAGTATTTCCAGCGAGTTCGATTCCAGAAGAATTGTGCACAAAGTTTGCTCTTGCATGATAACGCACGTCCACACACAAGTGTCGCAATGATAGAAGCACTGTCAAAAATTGGTTAAATTGCGTTCCTCCAGCCATCTTACACCCTGGATTTACACCCGCCGATTTCTATCTTTTTGGGTAAACGAAAATCACTATTTGCGGAAGAATATTTGAAGATGACGCCAGTGTGATGCGCGAAGAGAAGCAATGTTTACGTCGTCAGAAAATTTTTGGAACCGGCAAGGCATGCTCGCCTTTGTTTCACGCTGGCGCAACGCTGTACAAGTTGATGGACATTATGAGGACAAATGAAGCAAGTAGAAGAAACATGAGTTGATATTGTGATCAAATTTAAAATTCTTCATATAATTATTTCTGAAGAAAAAATGTGGGACATTACTTTCAGACCGACCCTCGTATATACCACGCATAAAATACTTTTTTCTTCCTGGACCCCAACTGTATTTACAGATGAACGTTTTAGTTTGCTATATAGTTTGTGTAGATAACTAGTCTTGTTACCTCACGTATTGTTGATAAAAACATATAATTGCGCATTTTCGGTAACATTTTTATAATTTTCGTTTTATAAACGGAAACTAGTTATGCTTTTGAATGGTAGGGACTTTCTAGCATTATTTGTTTCATCTCTTTAGTGTCAACTAGTTTTCCTCTATTGCTCCACTTTCTTCCAGTTGGTACCTATCTAGTGCTAAAATAATTATTTTCTCCTTTTCCTAATTTTGCGATCTACTAAAGTAAAATTAAAGTAGCGTAAACGGTAAAGATTGGCCACTCCAACTATAACTTGAATTACCGCTTGTTCTAACACCGTGTTCTTATATTTTGCATGTAAATGGGGCGAAGGGACGCTTTTTGAGTATTATGCAATATTTACTATGACTGCAAGAGTGCAACTGTTGCCAGTATGGCCGATGTATGTTAACAGTGCGGTGCGTGTTCATTGTATGTAAAGATTTTCATTAGAAACCTGATATCCTACAGCACAGTTTGTTGATTACAGCAGCGTAAGCAAATCACCTTAATATGTAAGAAAACACAACCTTATTAAGTGAAATGATATCAGCTTAAAATGAGAAGCCTAGCTTTGCATATTTAGTGACATACCGGGGTGGCCAATGACTGAATCTTCGATAGTGTGCAAATTGTGTTTTTGGCCACTCCGTTACTGATTGTTGCCGGATTGCTTTTAATCGTAGTTTAGAATTATTGCGCACAGGTATAAACTACATGGGCCTAAAATAAGAGACTTTACAATGCGTTCTGCAGAAAAATCATTTAATGTTCCGAAAACAAGTTTGCAATTTAGTTTTAACAATACAGATCACAAAACAGAACTAAGTTCTGTTGCTGTATTATCTAAAGAAGAAGACAATCTTGTTACGTGTGTACTTGAACTAGTCAGTAAAGGTTTTCCAAGGAAGAAGGAAGATCTACAGAGTAGCGTTCAACCATTGTTAGCTGCTAAACTGAATGCTCTATCCGTTCACCAACAACCATTTCTGAGGAGGCTGGGTCAAGGCATTTTAAGAAGACATCCCTTAATCACTAAACGGGCAAGTGAAGTAGTGACAGCCGTAAGTTCAAGTGAGAGAGAACGAGACATCAGAATGTGATTTGAAGAAGGTATAGGGTACATGGGGGAAGTGACTTGGATGAGAAAATAAGTGATCCTACAAGGGTATCTAATGGACAAAAGTCAAATTTTTAAAACGTCCATTTTCAGGAAAGATGTTAGCTGAAAAAGGAAGTTTACTCAGTAAAACAGAACTTCAAATACAATATGACAGTCATGTTCTGCTTTGGCAGCAAGTGGACTTGTCACTAGTTCATTGATTTATCTATCCATACCAACGGATACCAGAAAAATTGCTGACCAGATTTGAAAAAGTGACAACGGATGGATTACAAGCGAGGTATTTTAAGAATGTATTTGAAGCATATTCCGTCCATTTCCATTAAAAAAATGTCATCACACTTCCTGTGACGGTCGGCCAGAAGACACATCTGACATAAGAATTGAGTCGAATATGCTCAGATTTAAAAAAAGGACTTACTCTAACAGCGCTATTATTAATTATTAATATTTAAATATTAAAGCTATATTAAATCTATATCTTACAAATTGTGTGCTTTCATGGGTAATAATTATAATAATTAATTAATTGAATATATCGTTACACTAGTTGTTTCAGTTAGAAATTATTCAGTGGCCAATCACTGTCATCATGGTGTCCAATCACTATAATTTCTGTCCAATCACTGCACAAAATGACACTTTTTATGAAAAAATGAATTAATAACGTAATGTTCATTTTCCAAAATTACGGTTGGGATAAGTAAAAAGACCATTGGATAATAGAAAGTAAGTAGCAAAGTTTCAAAATTTACTTTTCAAATGAGTTATTACGGTCACAACTCTTAAGTGGCCAATCACTGTATCGTTTATCCTATGTCTTTAAAAATATTAAAGAGGAGTGGAACATAGTCCTATATACAAACAATCTTTAAAGAAATTGGAGCAGTTCTTTAGGAATGTTGTGTGTTTTTGAAAATTACTATTTTGAACTCATTTTCACATAAAACTTGGGATTTCAAGATATCATCCGAAATCATTTGAAGCATTTGAACTCACAAATGCAATAATGTATGAATAACGCCCGTTAAATAAGTATTAAGATGGAAGAAAGATATCAAAAAATTATATTTGTGTATTTTTTGAAAAAAAAAAAACTTTACCATGATGTTGATGTCATGTTATTCAAAGCATTTAGCTCTCTCCGACCAAACATTAATCCAGATATGCCTGAAGTGTTTGTTCTTGTGTCTTATTTGTAAATTATATTATAAGAATATGCCAAGCTAATAACACAGACACACACAAAATAAAAGTTGTCAGACTCAAATACAATTTTAATACGCTGAATCCAAATCTGAAGTCGGAATTGAGTCACCATCCTGCAATTGTTTTCAAATCGCAAAAACTCAGCCTGAGATTGTAATTTTTTTGTTTTCGGGGGTTCTTGTCAGACCCAAAGACTTGACACATGTTTCTCTCTATTTCCACGTGCTGAATCCGAATATGAAGCGAGATTGCGCCACCACGCTACAGTTTTTTATCGTGAAAAGCACCATGTTTTTTTTGTTTTCGTGGTTGTCTTCAGACCCAAAGATTTGACATATGTTTCTGTATGTACGTCGACGCGCTGAATCTGAAGTCAAAATTGTGCTGCCACTCTCCAGTTTTTTAAATCGCAAAACTCGCCCTCATATCGACAATCTACTATTTCACGATGGTTTTTGGCGATTTAAAAAAGTGGAAAGTGGTGACACTATTCTGGCTACAGGTTTGTATTTAGTACGTCAAAAACGTAGAGAACCATGTGTCCAGACTTTAGGTCAGAAAAATCTGAAATCAAAAATACAATTTCACGAGGTTTATTGCGATTTAAAAATTGGAAGGTGGTGACGCAATTCTGGCTACAGATTTGGATTTAGCCCGTCAACATACATAGAGAAATATGTCTCAAGTCTTTGCGTCTCACAATTTTTTTGTTGTGTGTGTAGTTGACGACATAGTAACCTTTTTCTTGAAAATGGATCCAAAGTTTTTCTTTACATTTTTTGAACATTTAGTTTTAAATGGATTAAAAAACACCACATTAATGACAATTTGATGTGATATATCTTTCACATCGTTAATATTGATATTACTAGCAATATTAAATTATTGTATTACTATTTCATTTGTGAGCCAAAGTGCTTTATAATTTCCAATGAAGATTTTCAAAAACTCGAAAGCGTTCTGTTAAAAAGAATTAAAATTTCGCCTTTACAGAAACATGTAAACACACGTTCTCAAAAACGTTTGTGTATATAATTTACATAATATAGAAGAGAAAATGGTTTCGGGTCAAATTGGCCTGACACCGATGTTTAAATGTTAAGAACGAAATGTTTGAAATGCATGATCTAAGCCCTGATTTACGGGAAGGAGAGCTTATAATTGTTCATTTGAGGTTAGGCGCCGAATTTGAATAAATTTCGGCACATGTGTGGTATATCCTTCTTACAATTATTACTGTTTATACTTTTACTTAATTTTATAACTTGTTAATCTGAAAGAAGCATGGGAATACAACTCATCTACCTTGAACTTACAGCTCTGAATGCTAGTAAGATGGCGCCTCGTGTAAATGCTTGGGTTCACTGCTACCCCATCGTCCAGCATGATGAGCATTACCGAACTATGAAATATAATTCGATTTTGTAAAGTGGCCGATGATAATATATCATTAATACACCTCGTGCCATATAAAATGCATCTTTTTAATTAATTCGTGAACATCCTTCCCAACGGGGCTCATGGCCTCAGAAATGTGCTCATCACAGTTGAAAAGATTCATTTTATGAGGCAGAAGTGTAACAATGACATAATGTTATCCGCTTTGGCGTATTCTCGCGTTCCCTGAGGTTGTCGCTGGGACGAGGGAGGAGATCGTACGCGGAACCGCGATGTTCCCGGAAGCCTCTGGACGCTTTCGGCTAACGCTAAACTAACTGATTTCATCATCATCACCATCTTCACGGTCTAGGCCCAACGGCCTGTTCCGGTTCGATGGTCCACCGTTTTCTTGGTCTCCCGGATCTCGTTTCCAAGAGGTCGATATTTCCAGGCCTTTTGAGGAAGGCGCTGCTTATCCATTCTGTATAGATGTTGGGTCCAATTTCTTTTATAGTTTTGGATTTGATCGAGGACTGATACAACTCTTAACTCTTTTCGAATATCTTGATTTCTTTCGTGATCTTCTTTCGTACAACCTTTTACTGCCCTCAGAAACTTCATCTCTGAAGCCTGTATTCTGCTCATTTCTCTTTGTTTCAAAACCCAGCATTCGCTACCGTATAGCAGGGTTGGTATTGCCATTGTCTTGTAGAATTTTAACTGTGTTTCTTTTCGGGTTTTCTTACCGAGGGTTCTTCTTGTGGTTCCACACATTAACTGGAACCGCGAGAGTTTCTTCTCTACGTCTCTGTCGTAGTTGTATGATATATCGTTTCCTAGATAATTAAAATTACTCACTTGGTTCAGAACCTGGTTTTCTACCACTATCTGAGATCTCACTGGATCTTTCCCGCAAAATGCCATAATGTGAGTTTTGATGTGAATATTTCACAGTTATAATATCTGGCTATTTTGCTGAGCTTGTAGATATTGAGCTGAAGTTCATCTTCTGTTTCAGCAATCAAACTTGATCGTCTGCATATAAGATGGAATTTAAAAACAGTTTTCTGCAATCTCAATACCACAAGAGGCATAGCAGTTCCATTCCTTCAGCATCTCATCTATGTACAGATTAAACAGAGATGCTGATAAGCTACAACCCTGTCGTACTCCCAGATTTATATTCAGAAATGTTTTGCCGATTTTGAAACCAGTGTCGATACATATTCTTGTTCCAGCGTACAGGCTTTTAATTACTTGGATGAGATGGTAAGGTATCCCCTTCTTTATTAAAATTTCCCACAGCAGTGGTCGTCTAACTTTATCAAAAGCTTTCACATAGTCAATAAAGGCTATGTGTGTTTCAAGATTATATTCTCTTCTTTTTTCTATTAGTATTTTGAGCGTAAATACGCTATCTAAAGAAGATCGTCCTTTTCTAAATCCGTTTTGTTGTTTACTGATGGTGGTGTCAGCTATTGGTTTCAGTCTTTCGGAGAGTATTCTAGTATATACTTTATAACCAGCAGTTAGCAAACTTATTCCTCTATAATTTCCGCAGACTGATCTATCACCTCTTTTGTAAATGGGTATTACAATAGCCACTTTTCATTCTTCTGGTATTTGACAATATTTCCAGCATAGATTAATGAAGTACAACAGTCTCGATATTAAAGCACGGCCACCATATTTCAATAATTCAATATTCATATTGTCTATTCCAGCAGCTTTTCTATTTTTATTCATTTTCAATGCACATTCTAATTCTTTCATACTTATAGGATCTATATATTCTGGTACGTAATTTTCTTGGATGTCACCATTGTTCTCTATATCACACCACAGTTCTTTGTAGTACTGCAACCAATCTTGTTCTTTGATAACACTTATATTGGCAGTGTCTTTCTCTTCTTTATTAAGATGTTTCAGCACTTTGTAAGCGTATTCTTGCCGTCCGTGAGCATCATTTTCAATACAACTTATATAATAATCCTAGCTTTTCCGATAAGCTTCTCTAATCTTTTTCTTTGCTTTTGCACATTTTCTTTTATAATCAAATCTGTTTCTTGTGACGGAGTCTGGAGCATTTTCTTGTAAGCATTTTCTTTTCTTTTACAGCTTCCTCGAGATCCTCTGTCCAGATTTTAATGCCTCTTCTTCTATAGTTTTTATACCTATAGCCAAGGGCTTCTTTTGCTGCCGCCTCCACAGATCTTTTTATATTTGCCCATTCTTCTTCTATCTTAATGCTTGGTAAATTCATTGTCAAATGATGGTTAATACGATTTTTATATAATATGATATACTCTCATCTTTTAATAAGTTTACTTTACACGTTAATCGTTCCTCCTGAATCTTTCCTTTTATACCCGTTCTTTTCCATGGAGCCATGATATTCACTGTTGCTCGTACCATAAAATGGTCAGAATTGATATCTTCTCCTCTGAACACATGAACATCTTTTACCAAATTTTTTGTTTTCTTATTTACAATAATATAATCAATGAGGCTACGTGTTCCTCTTGCTGCCCAGGTAAATTTATTAATATCTTTCTTCCGGAAGAATGTATTCGTTATTTTTAGCTCATTATAAACACAAAAATCAATTAACCTTCTTCCATTATTGTTAACTGTTGTTTCACCAAAGGTTCCCACAACACCAGATACAGGTTGTGATCCTACTCTTGCATTGAGATCTCCTGCAACTATGACATAATCGTTTTTATTAATTGTGTTTATCACATTTTGCATATCTTTGTAGTATGCTTCACTATCTTCATTTCTACCTTCTTCCGGAGCATATGTTCCAATTATTGTTATATAACCACGTGGTACTTTCAAACGCAACAATACTATTCTATCATTGATAAATCTATAGCTTCTGATATATCCTTTCCATTTTTTATCAATAAGAATAGCTACACCACTACTAGCGTGCCTTGTCTGGGCTACCCCAGTCCACTAACTGATTTCTGAGATTAATTGCGCGGTATCTCTGCGCACTTACGCATGCAGCTCGCAGTGGACCAGCGAGAAGCATGACGCAACCGCCTGACACACAGTCGGCGGCCCCGTAGCAGTTAAAGGATTAACAAACTCAAAGTACAGTCGACTCCGTCTTAATAAACTTCTGGGGCCTAACATGTTCGGTTCATCATATCAAAGGTTCACCATATCCGATGATGTCAAAATTAAATAGAATTTCTTCACAACGATTGATTTATGAATAAAGAGATATAGCAAAATTCATTAACTGAAAATTTCAAAATGTTTATTTTTTTAAAAAAAGTCAATTATTTTCAGTTGTGTGCTTCGTATTTTTCATTAGTAATTTCTCTAGATCATTTTCCAAATTTTGTACTCTCTCCATTCTCGATTCTACCTATGTAAGTACTGTAATGCAGTCTTGACACTCCTCAATGCCTCTCGCACTGTTGGAACTCCAACCCCCTCTCCGAAGGCCCATTTACTTCACTAATGACATGAGAGATCCAAGTAATTTCCATGATTTATTCCTACGTTCATTACAGGCGAGGTTCATGTTCACAATAACCGAGTCTTCAAATGCTTACTTGTAATGTAAGTGAAACGAAACGAGTAGGAGGATGGCACCCGTAATTTTGACGGGTGACGGGGTTTTATCTTGAATTCTCAACAAAATGTGTGGTGTGTAAATTCAGCGCTTTGTGGATATATCATGTTCTACACTTTAAAGAACAATAGCTATGTACCCTGAAATTTAACTATGATATTCACAAATACTACTAATAAGACGAAGACCCGTCATTTTGACGGGTGTTAGGTTTTTGTCTAAACCTTTGACACCCTGTCAGGGAAAATAAACAAAAACGTGATTGTTAGTACATTGCACAAAACTGTATGAATGTGACCAACTTCCAGAAAGTGTACATTTTATATCTAATCAGAATGTGGCTTGACATTCTTGATCAAAAGGCGCGCTATAAAATTCTGGTGTAACTAGTGGTCATTACACGCATTTTTCAATGTTCTAGATACAGCGGCTTTTATTGCATGTATATTATGCACAGAGATGATTAGAGGAAAAATATATCGCCGAGATTATATCTTCCAAATATCAGAGTGCTGATTCCTCGGTTTTCGTATACCCGCAACAGCACTCTTCAGAGTAGCGATATTTGCAAAACCTATAGTGCGATTTATTCAACTGTCCCTGGTAGGTATCAGCTGTTGATGGTTTTATACAATCAGGAGCTTATATGTCGCTACAATGACGTCACCATGGTGATGTTCCAGCTTCCGATTGGAACCACTGACAGCTGATATCTGCCAAGGCAGAGTTAAATAAATCGCAGAGTACCAGATAGAATGTAACGGCAAGAATATGTCCAGGATCTGCATGTTATGCTAGAAATATGTATGTGGGTCGTGTTCTGGAAAACACCTTTTATCGATGTGCCCGCCATTTAGATGCTTTCGAGGGTTTGATTAATTAAAATTTACTGAGGACGAAGAACTTCGCGAGATGAAAATGAAAACCAATTTATTTATATTAAATATTAATGCTATTTTTGTCATAGGTATCCATTATTATATATATGAGAAAAATCTTAGCACAACAATAACATTCTTAACGATACAGAAGTTGCAGTTAAAATCCGAATGATTCTATTGACGTTTACGCTACAAAAATTCGTACCCGACAAAATGACGGGTTCGTCCTAATAGGTGGAAGGAAAATCGCAGTCTTCCTACACCAGAATTTTATAGCGCGCCTTTTGATCACGGATGTCAAGCCACATTCTGTTTAGATATAAAATGTACACTTTCTGGAAGTTGGTCACTTTCATACAGTTTTATGCAATGTACTAACAATCACGTTTTTATTTTATTTTCCCTGACAGGGTGTCAAAGGTTTGAATGAAAACCGAACACCCGTCAAATGACTGGTCTTCGTTCTGTGGTAGTATTTGTAAATATCATAATTCAATTTCAGGGTTAACTATAATGGAGGGTTCACTGTGTACGTATCTGTGGATGTAACTGCTCAGGATTTTCGACACTAGCTTGTCAGCTAGGTCGAATTCAGTCGCTGTCTGGAGGAGAATTCTAGCGGCCGGTTGCTCTGAACGGTAGTTTTCCGTGGTCTCTCCGATCAACACCAGGCGAATGCCGGAGAAGTACCCTAACAACGGGCCACGAACCGCGCGCGATCTTTCCTTCCTCTTCCTTGTCCTATCCTCTCCTCTTACACACACACACACTAACATGCACTACACTACCACACATGTCGGGAGACCGGTCGAGAGCTTACAACTTGTCCCGGCTGGGGCGGTGCACCGCTGGTCGGAGATACCTGGTTGAGGGGAAAACCCGCTAGTCGACGGTAGGTCGGCGCCGGATCTCTCCATCCAGCGGGGAAAAGATCATCGCCACCTCCCGAGAAGAACACGCACCACACTTACGGGACTAATGACCTGAGTAGTTGACGCGCCCGGAAACACGAATCAATCAATCAATCAATGTAACTGCCCAGGGCGAAGCGGAGAAGTCGAGGAGGGGAGTGGGCGGGGCGCGCACCCCGGCGGGCGGACGCCGCCGGGAGCACCAAGGCGGCGCCTCCGCGTCGTCAGTGCGTCTGGCGTAGACAACGTGCCCCCGCCCCTCCCGCCGCCTCTGTCCGCCTCTTCGGGGCAGAGGATGTGCGGGCGACGGGCGAGCCCAACGGTCAACGTGTGCTGGTGGCGATGGGCGAGGACGACGAGCCCCCGCCGCCGCCGCCGCCCCCGCCCCCCGACGCCCCTGGCGGCTGGGTGCGGATGAGCGTCCGCGAGGAGTGGGGCGCCGACGGCGTGCGCTCGTGGACGACGGAGGCCGGAGTACGACGACGCGGCGCCTCTCTGAGCCGGCTCCCCTCCACTCGCGTTGTGACTTTGCTACTAATAAATGTGGTGGTCTCTTAAATGTTCGTATGATTTTATTAAGTGTTCGTATCACTTTCGATTGATGCTCGAAGCACAAAGCGGAAGCACGAAGCACGAAAATGTTGATTATATTAGATGTTCGTATCATTTTCGGTTGATGCTCGAAGCACAACGCGGAAGCTCAAAAGAACCCGCGCGCTCCAGCCCACCGCCGCTTGCCTCTTTGAGCCGATTCCCCTTTATTCGCATTGTGAATTGCTACTAATATAACGTGATGGCCTCCTAAAACTTTGATTTTATTAAGTGTTCGTATCACCTTCGGTTGATGCTCGAAGCACAAAGCGGAAGCTCCAAGCGGAATACGACTACCCGCATGCTCCACCCCACCCCCAATTGCTATAAATCTATTTCAGAAAATGGATTTGTAAATAGGATATAGTTTTGCAATCTGGCAAATTTTTAAAAAAAATTGCATTCATTTCAATATTTTGAGAACCTCTCCTTTACTTTCAATAATAAAGTCAGAGTTTTCTTACCTAATACAATATCTGCTCTATAAATTATTTATTCCTCAATTTTCAATTTTAGGAACCTAAATCGTCTAGGCCATGCTTGTTTACAATAAGTGAGTAATTGCTCAGTAATGTTGACGGAAATGTGACTTTTCTAGAAAATGTATTAAAAATAATTTATCACAATGGGTCCAGTTCTTTCACAGGTTAATGCAATGTGAACTTAACTTTATTTTACAATTGAGTAAGAAATATATCGTCCGTATTGATAAGCAATACTATTTACTATTATAAAAATTATTACTAATGATACAAAGATAGTAAATTTGCGCTTGATGTATAATTCAATGGTTTAGAAATTATAATGCAAATAAAAACAATGACTCAATTTTCATTAAAAGAAAAGTTGATCTCAAATAATATGTAACATACAAATTATTTAGATAAAAACAGGACAGAAATAGCAATGTTAGAATAGAAACTGTTGAGAAAAATACTGTAATGTATTACGCACGTCATACATATAAGAAACAATATTCGTGACATTATTTTCATTTTTCTATGCGATATTAGACCATATAAATTAAAACTATCAAAAGTATTGCAACACTATAAATTAAAACTATCAAAAGTATTGCATCAATTTTAGTTGCAAAGAATGAAATATTTTAGTGTTTCTACCACTTATTTTATGAGAAACAGCAATTTTTATTTTTAAGATGAGATTCCCGTTTTCAAATTTCAGAGGTTTTTATATCTTGGTTAACTTCAACCACGTTACTTTTGTTTGCTACTTTCTGATAGTTGAATGAAATATTGCAATTCCTTGATTTTGAATATAATTGTCATTCAATCTCTCCGCCCTAAATATTGACTTGCAGTTTCCTTGTAAGAAGTATTACCAATACCGCTCTTTTAAGCTAAACCGCATGATTATGGCTGACAGATTGGCAGTACTGAATGAAATTTCCGTAGTGATCGGAGCGAACGGCATGGCCAGTAGTTGCTCTAGATGGTGATGAACTGTGCCGAATGGTGTGGACTTGACGTTAGTTCTAAATAAAGGATTTGGATATTCTCTCGGAAGGTAAGTGCCTATTGGTATAAGAAAGTATTTTGAGAACTTAATTGCTGTATTTTAGGCCTTTTACTTTCAAGAGCCACTCTACTTATCTTCTAACATGAAATAGGGTAAACATATTGAAAATTAATAATATAATTTCTTTCAAATTTCTACGTTAAGGACACAAAGATAAATGCACAAGAATGTCGCACAATTTCTGAAACATATATTTTGCGAAGAAAACCTGACATGTTTTTTTAAAACAAGTCGATATATAATTGAAATAGTTACGTGGCCCTCAATTCTTTTAACATTTGACTTCCCCGGCCGGGATCGCTCAAATGGCCGACGCTTGCTCGTGTTTTCGAGGTGGCGGTTTCAATGCCAAAGTAATGCATTATTTTTCTCCTGTCCAACCCTGTAGTCCGTTTAGGTGTTCGTTGCATCTGTCAAGAGAAAAATGAAAATAGAAACCACAATGTATGTTTATTTACTTATTGATTTATTTCCTTATTTCCTACTGACTCCCTACAAAGACGTGTTTTTATAAAAATATTTCATTCGCAGGTAAAGCATAGTCCGCGATTAGACTGCAACGTTAGTTCTAAACTGAGTGCGTGGCCTTCTCATGAATTTTTTTTCACGGAAGAGAGAGAGAGAGAGAGAGAGAGAGAGAGAGAGAGAGAGAGAGAGAGGAGAGAAGCAGGCGAGGTACATGAACTTAAAATGCAATCATTTGTGAGCGAAAATTTCAAATCCTGTCTCATATTATATAACACGATCTCATGCGTGTATTTGTGGAAATATATAGGAATGATAAGTGGAAGTGTTTCATTTCTTACAGTAGAAATTATGCCAAATCGACCATTCTCGTATTAAGACTAGCTGAAGAAACCTGTATTACTTGGGTATTTAATAACTATAAAACATCCATTAGACACCGAAAACAATCGAATCCATGTATGATCGCCCTGACTGTCCATCCGTTCTGTCCCGTTCCGTCCCGTTCTGTCCCTTCCGTTCCGTTCCGTCCCGTCCCGTTCCGTCCCGTTCAGTCCCGTCTCGTTCCGTCCCACCCCGCTCGTCTCTTTTCGTCCCGTCCCGTCCCGCCCAATCTTCTCGTCCGCCCTGTCTTGCCCGCTCCGCTCCGCCCCGCCCCGTCACGTCTGCCCCGTCGGTAGAAACGTGTAGAAACTTCGGGAAGAATGTAAACATTATTCAAGGAATAAAGAAGCCCAATGTTCAATATATTGTTAAAGTTTATCAAGGTTAAAAGGAAAATGTTGTAGTTATTACTGAAATTTTTATAAACTCACCATAATATATATGACAACAAATTCTAATTTGTCTTTTTATACACAAAATGCATGCCCAATATGTGCATTATGAATACTGTTATGGTGTGTACAAAGATGGTGCATAATTATTATGCAAGTACGTAATAGTAGAAAATGTTCCGTTTTGGCTTTCAGCTAAAAACATGAATATAAGTTAGGAAATCTCATGTAAATAAAATAAATTTTATATTTGTGATTTTCCATTATTACGTAGACCCAGAGGAAGTGGCTCAGGGCTTAGCGCGCCGACTTCGCAATTGGGAGGCCCGTGTTCAGTCCCCGTCATGGCCATCCTGACAGAGGTTTCCGTGGTCTCCCTCGGTCATCCAGACGAATGCTGGGAAGGTCATTACTGCGAAACCGGCGTCGCTATCCGAATTCGTTTATTAACGAAGTCACGAAGGTTAGGCGAAATCGAGGTATCGTTTTTCCTGGTTGGGTGACCGACTAAGTACCCCGGGATCTAACAAGGCCAGTTGTCCTGCATGGAACATATAAAGGCTAAATACCAATACAAAATAATTGCGTAGATGAACAGTTGTTAATTTTGCCTGTATAGTTATTGCACCTTTATCACTAGTAGGTTCGCACACTTTAAACTAATGTTACATGTAAAGAGGAATAGGGTAACTCCTCGAACTCCGCGACACTCGATGTAGTTCTTACTAGTTTTCTATTGTAAAAAAATCGTTTAATATTTTAATTGAATGCGTTAAAATAAAATGTTTAAAAAAAAATTCAATTTAGCATGATGATTCAAAAAGGATAAATGAAAATTTCAGTTCATTATTCACTGTTAGCAATCGCGTGAATTTCTCGTTCTACCTCTACACAAGTAAATGAAAAATTAACTTCCACACAATACAGTTTTACATAAAATGTGAGGTCGAGACTTTTAGGAGGGGCTGGAGAGTACGCGAAGAGTCTTACTACATGCGGCAAAAGGTTCATACGCGTTAGATCTAACTTATATTAAATAATACAAATTATATGGGAATTAGCATTGGAATGAGAAACACACTTCAGTTGGATATCTTGCTTAAGGAATACAGACAAAGGTGGCTCAAGGTAACTGATATCACTGAAGTGCCTGAGTATTATACCTAAAATGCTCCGATTAGATATGAAAACACGGATGTGAAGGAATGTGAAGGAATGTGAAGGAAAAATGTGTGCAAGTTTTTATTAAATGGTGCCGTTCATAAATTACATAACGCAAATTTGGAGTATCTTCAATACTCCCTTTCTCCATTGTAACGCATCCGTAACGCGCATTTTGAACCCCACCTTAATTATGTAACGCTTGCGACAACGACCCCCCTTTTTAATGCAAGAAGCGAAAATAAATTATGTCACGCTAAAACAATTTGTATATGTTTTACTTGTATTGTATATTAAAATTAATGATAATTAAAGTAGAAATGAGTTGTCAGTGAAGGAGAATACTTGGTCGAGAAATGGTTGATGACAAGCTACGCACACGCCGTCGTGGATGATGCAACAGCGAGAGTCTAGAACGCGAACTTAAATGGATTCTAGAATACACTTCATATCAGTTTGAATATTTTCTCCCTAATCTTACAGATTAAAAAACACTTGAAAAATATTCGGTTTATTTTCAACAATTTTCAATCAATAACTTTAGTTTGTTTTTAAAACAATCTAATTAGTTAACATTTTAATGTTTCAGTACAGGACTCAAAAAAGCAATTATTTTCAGCAAATGTTGAAAAATGTCCGAAAGAAATATCAATGTTACGTAACACTTAACTAAAAACCCACTACCCCTATGTAACGCAGCGTAACGCTCCCTCAGACACCCAATTTGTAATTAGAAGAAAAAGGCTTTAATTCATTTAGAATAATTGCGAAATAAAAAAAAAAACTATAGAAAAGAGAATCTTGTAACAGTAAATATATGAATTTACATGAATCCCTTTCTTCGTGATAATTTTTAATTTTAAAATTACACAGGAATATTGCATTGGGTATGCCGTTTAGTGATTTTCAAACTGTATTTCATCTAATATAATTTTTTTTTTCAATTTAAAATATTGAATTTACTAACAATTTACAATTTATTTTCGTTTTCGGTTTGAAATAAAATAATAGGAAATTCTTTTGCTTGATTACTCACCAGAAATCATCTGATTTGAATTGTTATATTTTAAATAAACCTGTTAAATCTATTGTACAGACCGGGGTATAATAAAGTTTTCAAGAAATTGTCATAAAGCATGAACATTTGACTATGCAATGGCTGCACGGTATTTCCTATGTAAGAAGCTACTTTTGCAGCAAATCGGACTGCACAGCAGTTGAAGCTTCCGTTTTGTGGACTGAGGTTTTTCTAGGCAAGTGTGTTCAATCAGCACTTTGTATTTACTTTCTTTTAGGGTCACAGTACTCCAGAATTCAGACATTAGAATAGATTTATGTCATTCGTTTGGATAGGGCAGTCCTAATTTTCTACATTCGCAGTGTGGTCATAGACAAAACGTCCATTTTTTTTTTTTACTTTCCGTTATACGTACGTATATACGGAGTAATATACATAGTGTAGGGAAAAATATGTAATGCTGAGCGAAAAAAAAGCGGCAAATTTTCGACAGTAAAAAATTCATTGCCGGGCCCCGATGTAAAGAAAGTAGATAAAACCAGTTGCCATATTAAGAAAAAATCCCCTAACTTGTGGTGTAGCCAGAATATCCGTATTGTGGGTCCTTGATACTGTCGTGGGGAAGGGGTCTGGCACCACGTGCAGGCAGTGGAAGGACGGTAAGGGCAGAAAGTGCCCTCTGGGCCATTCTCTATTCTATTAAAGGCCTAAGGCGGATGAGAGGGAGCAATAAGAACAGGGATGACCCCCAGTCATGGCAAACAGCAGTTTATTGGAGAGGTGCAACTTACACAGGCACCTGACGTAGCCCAGCCTCGGCGAGGACGGTTCTCCGGAAGAGCGACTTTGCAGCGGCCATGGCGATACTCGAAGTGCACGGTGATCAGGGGCAGGGCGGGAAGCTGCTAGCAGGACACCGGAGGGTCTGTCTGGACTAGCGGGATTGAGGAGTGTCGACAGGGCCAGTTAGGGCCGATCTGAACCGACGGAGAGGTGAAGGAGGTCTGCAGGGCCAGTTTGGGCCGATCTGAACCGTCTAGGGGTGAAGGGAAGTCGGCAGGGCCAGTTTGGGCCGATCTGAACCGACAGGAGTGGGGCCGATCTGAACCGACAGGAGTGGAAGGTCCGTGCACACGGGCGACGAGCTCACGAGTAGCATTCGTCCCCCCGCTAAGCGGAGGTTAAGGGCCGGTTTCACCAACATACACCTAACGTGACGTTAGTAAACGAGCCGTTAAAATTAACTTCCCCGTTAAGATTTGTTCCGTTTCACCAACGTTTCCACGGCTTCTGTTAGCTAATCGCCAGTTAACTTTAATGGGTGTACAAAATGCATGAATATTTGCTTTTTAGAAGGCCGTGAACTGGAAACTCTGTGGAGAATGAGCTCTTAATAGACAGAGAATAAAGAACAAGTATACACTATAGTATACACATTCTCTGCCATTCTATTGTGGTCAATTGTGGTGCTTGTACAAGTTTGGTTGTTTTGTGGGTTGTAATTTGCCATGTCAAAAAGAAGCAGATCCGCCAATTTTTTCGGCAGAAGAAAAATAAATTCTTGTAGACTTGCTCCACAATATAAGATTATTACGAGCAGAAAAACGGATGGTGCTAAAAATAAATATAAAATATAATTCTTCTTTCCCTGAAAACACGTGGACGCACAGACGGCATTTCCAGGCTTTCCAATTCGTCGTCGTCTTCCAGTACATACTGCAAAGCTCTTTCCATTTTCCTGAAACTGCGATGCCCGATGAAACCGAAATCCAATATTTCCGATGCGCTGCCCACTAACAAGCGTTAACTGCTGCTAACGGAGCAGATATCACGCGTTAACTTTAACGGAAAGTTAACAGGCGTTAAAGTTCGGTGAACAACGTATTTTCTCTAACGGGCCGTTAAAATCTCCTAACATCCGGTTAGCGTGTTAACAAGCATTGGTGAAACGGCCCTAAGCTGTTAAATAGGCCTTTTCTGCTGAGACGCTCTTTCCGCGGCGGAGCTACGTCATTATGCTTACGCGGGCGCCAGCCGTCTGCGGCCACGCGACAATACCGAAAAACCAGCTGAAAGCAAAACGTCCATCCGTCTGTCCGTTGCATGTAAATAATACTAGCACATAAACCATGCGTACTATTTTTTCCAAATTGAAGAAACCCTTACCCATCTGGCCCGTCTATCAGTCAGCCCCAGCCCGTGTATCCGTCTGTTCGTCACGTACGATTTCTTCCAAAATGGATATTTCCTAGTCAATCTGGTTTCACTAAAGGCGCTGCAATTTTTAAAAACTTTCTTCAAAATTTGGGGGTACTCTATACGAAGCCCCCGACATTTTCAAAATTATTTCTCAAATCGGCTCCTAACTTTTTCTTTCAATTTCTTGTAAAAATAGAGTAAAATACATTTATAAAGGTGGAATAGGTCCAAATTACATGGTTCAATCTGATATTCCGAAAACTGCAAAAGTTTGAATTTTTTCGCCCTTTCCTACAACTACAAAATTGAAAATAGAATTTCACTCTAAATAAGATTTGTTCTTCACAGTGAGTTTTTCATTAAGGCCATGAACATTTTTGAAAATGTTAGTAGTTTTCTGTTGCTCGAAATATTTGCAATTTTAATAAATTACAAAAACAAGATTTTCTCAAAAGACGGCTCCAAATTTTTTCGTTAAATTTCGTGTAAGGATAAAGTAAAATACACTTATAAAAGTGGCATAGGTTTTATTTTCGGGTTAACTGTGAATTTTAGAAAATTTCAAAAGTTGATTTTTTCGCGGCGTCTTCCTACGAGTACAAAATTGATAATAGAGATTTTTTCCAAATAAAAATTTGTTCTCCAAAGTGATTTTTATCATTTAGGTCATGTAAATTTTTTTGAAAATTTTAGAATTTTCGTGCAATATTTGCAATTTAAAAAAATACAAAATCCAGATTTTCTCAAAAACCGCTAAAACTTTTTCTTAACTTTTGGTAGGGATTGTGCTAATGTAGACTATGAGATGGCATAAACACCGTATTGCTCTACTCTTTTGTTTTTTCAAAAAGTACAAAAATGTATATTTTTACTTGTCTCTCTCCGCGGTAATATTAACATTAGCGACCATTTGTTTACGCTATTATTTTTGTGAGTGTAATTATAGTGCTTTAAATAATCTCCAATAAAGTTTCTGGAGAACTCAAATCTTTTTTCTGTGAAAACTAGCTCAAATTGTGCATTTTAGAAACTCTCAAACGTCATTTTCTAAAAATGGCTCCAAATTCTTTCTTCAAACTTTCGGAGGGATAGTGCTAATTGAACTAATATGACGTAAAGTTCATTTTGGGGAATTTTTTGTTTTTTCAAAAATTACACCAATGTAATTTTTTTGAAAGATCGGTCACACCATTAAAATGCACATTGCCAGCAATTTGTAAACACTATTGTATTTGTGAGTTAAAGAGCATTAAAAGACTTCTAATGAAGTTTTTCGACAACTCCAAAATGTTTGGTTTGAAAAAATGGTTTCAATTTTTGAATTTACAGTAGCGCTAAAATGCCACTTTCTTAAAAGCGGATCCAAATTTTTCAAATAAAATTACCATTTAGGACGAGGATTTTCTGTTCTTTAAATTTTAAATTAAGTATTTCCGTTCTACCATTACGAAACCGAAAAAATTTTAAATGTCAGAAAATGTACTTTGGACCGCGGTAGATGGCAGCTGGCACGGTATGTGGCAATTCCAAATAGCTAACCCAGACTCAAGGAAATAGAAAACTAATACGGGAATGTCTGTGACATTCTGTTGCACTACTTGTTCGTATTAGACACTGGAGGGGTAGATATCAATTATTTCAAATTTTCTGAAATCCAGTATCATGGAGTTCATTTCACGGTACGATACGTCTCTGAATGTTTAATTTTTCTAGTTTGTTTTACTATATCATACATTTTTATCAAGCCTTCATACATTTGGCTGACAACATTTTTTATCGTGTTTTTGTATTGAATACGTTTTTGGTTCACTATAAGGAAATCAAGATAGAAAAAAAACGTTTCAAAATCGTTTCGCATTCGAGTGAAGGAACAAAGAGCGGTACGTTGTGGCTTTTGACAAACGCAATATGTAATTTATTAAATAAATTCTGCGTGTACCTACGTCAGACCTGCACGGCATTTTGCACTTTCACTGACCTCAGGAGCTGCGTGCGGGCAACTCGGGTGCAATGAGAAAATCGATGGAGGGTGGGGATGAGACCCAATCTTGAAGTGGGGACCACCAATCAGAATGCGCAATTCGAAAGATAGCGCGTAAATTTAAAGAGCAATCGGCAAGAACATGGCGGTCATATACAGTTCAAGTAATATTTCTTTTGCATTATATTGCAAACGTTTGTTCTCGGTATATGACAGGGCGAAATATGAAACTACAACGAATTATACATATTAGATTTTGACACAAAGTATTTTAATTGCTTGTAGGGCTTATAATGTGATTCGCTTTGCTACGATGTAATCACAAATTTAGTGTTATGCTAAATAGAAAATTGTGATACTGAATTATTTTTGTTTGATGACAGCAATAAACCATTTTTATTAACTATGTTTATTGAATAAGACGGTTCTCTCAAAGCAAAAAATATTGTTCTTAAAAGAATCATGATTATTTTTCTGTTCTAATTTCTGACAAGAGTGTAGAGTCGTTTACGAGATCGTATAAAAATATAAAGCCCTTTGCGTTCTATTTAACCAATACCCATGATTATCTTATGATTGTCCGTAACATATCGTCACAGAAGTTTGCTCGTTGATCTTTTTTTCAGTTTCATAATGGGGAAAATGGTCACAAATATGCTATTAAACTTTACCCTTCTTGGAATTGCCAAATATTCTATTTTTATGTCAATCTTGATGTGAGAGATTGCTCTCATGATTTTGTTCATTTTCTACGATGGAGATTATAACATTCCTGATGAACAATCATTATTAATTTGCAATTTCGTGTTAGATAGAATTAAATACTATTTTTTCTTATATATAAGCATATATTTTAAAGCTATTGCTTTAAAATAATGCTTAAGAGTCACAATGAGCATGTTATTTTCTTTAAAAAATTAGAAAATGAAAATGCATGCAGTGGTGGATACAAAGGTGGATATACAGTAGTGCACAGAACGTAAACGGTGAATTTATGACCCTGGTAACTTCAAATACTAGACATAATCCATTTAAACAAATGGGCATTTAAATATGAAGCATGGATCTTTATTAGACGCCCAGACATTCAATGTACGCGCCGCGTCATGCTACGTCAGACTTCTCCCCCTCCCCGCAAAGCTTCGTATTCCCCACTACTTGCCACTTTCGGCGCTGCACGGGCACACGAACGGCTCCCAAGTGCAGAATGCCCGTGGGAGCAGGCGTTGTGCAGGTCTGACTTACGTTGTGACTGAGAGTTTTTCTGGTCATTCCGTAGTAAATGGCACGAGATTCCTAAAATTTAAATACTGTCTGTGGGTTTGTACACGCGACGAGTTGTCAGCAAATCCACAAGTAATACACGTTGCTCTATGAAAGCTAAAATGTTAGGAATACGAATTAATTTATAAGAAATTGTCGAATTGTCCATTCATTAAACTCAACTTGGCATATTTCTAAAACCAATATCTAAAGGTAAAGGAAACTGTGTACGTTTGAAAATGTATATTTCTGATTAATTTTTATTAATCACGTTACACGGAATTTTATTCATAGTATTAAATTATTTTTTACGCCACTTTCAAAATGTTGTCGCAAACAATTTAAAACCAGTTTTTCACTTGTTTGTCTTGTAAAAAATCTTATTTCATTGGCTTATGCTCATGTGAGATCCTTCATTGCCTTTCAGAGACCGCTTAGGACGCGATGTCGGATCGAGCGCCAAATGCAGGAGAGCGCGCCAATGGAGGAAGAAGCATGGAAATCGTGGGCGACGCATCGCAGCTGTGGCACAGGGACTGGGGCGCCTGCAGAGGCCTTTCAATTAGTCAGTGTCTAGAGAGCATGCGGCGTCTGGAACAGGAGGCAGAGCGCAGACTTCAGGAGGCCATGCGGCAACAAGTACAGGAGGCGGAGCGTAGTCTTCAGGAGGCCATACGGCGACAGGAACATGAGGCGAGGGCGTAGTCTTCAGGAGGCATGCGGCGACAAGTACAGGAGGCGGAGCGCAGTCTTCAGGAGGCCATGCGGCGACAGGAACAGGAGTCGAGGCGTAGTCTTCAGGAGGCCATGCGGAAACAGAAAGAGGAGGGAAAGCGCAGTGTTCAGGACGCCATACGGAGAAAGGAACAACAGATGGACCGCAGACTGCAGGAAGCACTGCGCCTGCAGAAGGAGAGGGCTGCGGCTGCGTTACGTGAAGCTGTTGGACAGATAGAGGACCAAGTTGCAGGAGAAGGACGACGCCATCCGCACCCTGGAGCAGGGCCTGGAAGAGACCGAGCAGAGAGTGGCGGTCGTGGAAGAAAATCAACTGGAGATAGTCTTGCGGCAGCTGGAAGGGACTCAGGATGAGAGTGGCTGTCGAGGATGGGAGAGCGGAGGGCTTGGAGGGGTCGGTAGAGAAGGGCGCCTTGCAGTGGCTGGAGGGCCATATGCAGGAGGTGGAGTGTTCTCTGCAAAGGGGCAATGCACAAGCCCTTCCCGCCAGATGACGGCCTCGGAGAGACCCCACTGGCCGAAGCAGTTATTCGATCCCCTCCACCTCATCCAGCCAATCGCTGCAGAAAGTCTCGAGCGCAACGCCCAGTACCTCTATCTACTCAGCCATGCCATCTTCTTCCGTCTCTGGAGACCAGCGTGGCAGAACGACGGACAAAGGCAGACGGGAAACACGCAGGTAGCGGTAAGGGCGCAGAGGCTGAAAGCGAACAGATTCAGAAGCAGCGGGTGGAGCTTCGAATATTGTGGGAGATAGCGTTGGCCTTGTTTGAACCCCTTCTCGACGAGGACATGAGTTAAATTTGGCGGTAGTTAATGGAAGTTGTAGAAGACGTTCGTTGTCTCCTGGATGCCGTGCCGAGGCCAATATGTACTGTGTTTGGGTACACTCCTCTAATGCGTGGCGTTTATGAATGATGAACGCGAGGAAAATGGTAGCGTTGCTGCTGCAACCGAGGCGCCGATCCCAACGCTGTTAATATCTTTGGAAACTCCGCAATGCACGAGGCCGCAGTGAATGATTACAACGGTCGGTGCGTGGGTCTGCTGGCGGCCGCGGGGGGCGACGTCAACGCCAGGAATAAGTCAGGGGAGACTCCTCTACACTTCGCGGCAGTTCAGAACGAAGTGGCGGTGCAGGCGCTCCTCTCGGCCGGCGCCAGGACGGACCTCAAAGCCTGGAAAGGTCCTCTAGAGAACGAGACGCCGTTTGATGTCGCATCGTCTCCCAAAATTGTGGATCTCCTACGTTCGTGATTTCAAAGGATTTTTAATTTAGGATGTTACAATTATGAATACGAGTCAAATATTTAATAAATCAGTTTGTAGTTTAAAAGACGTGTTTAACTATACTCTACATTATCAATCACTAATTTATAATTGTTTTGTTTTAAATGTCGAAAATTCCAATTCCAACTTTTTATAGCTACATTACAATATTGAGCATTAACGACAATTTGTGTTTGTGGGAAAACTGAAGAGGTGGTTTTTCGACAGAATTTAAGGATAAAATACTGATGTCACCTTTGTCAACTTAGATTTATTAATATGGACGGATTTCGACAGCAATGCACTCATCAGCAGCCTAAAGAAGTACAACTGTAATACAAATTTTTTAAAAAATGAACAGGGTAATTCCAATTAACATAAGAATACTTAATTTTAAAAAAAAATTAATTAATTTAAATTAATTGAAAAATATAACGTTTCATTGGCAGCTTAATGTAGAGAAATATTGTAAATATTTATTATTTGCACTTGTAATATCGCGAAAATACTTCAATGTATATTTAATGAAAAGCAGTGGGCCCTGGTATAGTCTCTTGTGGTATCCAAATTCTAAAAACACGACAGTTTCTGTAAACTTTGTCAACTTTCATAGTGGGGTTTGCCATTTTGTAATAATCTTCTATAAGGTTCTAACAAATTCTTCTTACTACATACTTGTATAATTTGTCTAATGCAAATGGACGGTTTTGAGTGTCAAAGTCCTTTGCCAAGTCGGAGATGGTAACGATCACTCGTTTGTTCTTTTTTATTTTCTCATAAACATAAATAATTTTAAGGCGACAATTATCACTTTATTTTTCTAGAATTAGGTTAGACTATAGAATATCTGAAGGAATAAAAAGTCTTATAATCTCTTCTATGGAGTTCTATTTGAATATATTCGCAAAGTTCGATATCAAAGATATCGGATGATAGCTTAATACATCACTATTCTGACTTGTAAAAGGAGCACCACTTTCACACAAGTTTGCTTATCAGGCCAAACAGAGGAACACATGCATAAGTTAATGGCACATGGAAGGTTCAATAATACATTATCAAATTATTTTGTCACCTCGACTGTAACACAATCTATTCCTACTGCTTTATCTTTCATATTAAAAATAATTACATTTAATTCAGACAAGTAGTAATTGGATAAAAGAAATTCAATTAATATTTGGCCTAATTTACAATGCTGATGAGTACTATTATCTTAGAAACCGTCCTTTACCTTTGCTGTACAAGAATTCATCAAAATACCTATTTCAGGAGCGTTATATATGCAGTGTCCATTTTCCATTATTTTGTATCAATAGTGGTTTTTGTTATAATCAAAAATTTTAATTTGCATTTTTTTAAACAAAATTCGAAAGAGATTTGCTATTATTACATGAACGTTTTAATGTTTTTTCATCATGAAATAATTGAGCTTTGTAAATACTTATCTAAAATATTTGAATAAGTTCTGTAAACTGATTTACCTATTTCATTATGAAGATGTTTTCGTTGCAAATTTAACATTCTTTTTGAGCTGCAGGAAACCACTATTCCCTTTGTTGTACACTCCTCCATTATCTTTATAGATTTATTTATATTTTGAATTTCGTAACGTCTTTACTTGTGTTTTTGAATTTGTCAATAAAAAACAAAAGCTAAGGAAGGATTTTTAATGTGCGTCTCCAATTTATTTTATCCCTATTTTTTCCTGTCAATTGAGAGAAATTTTGGAACATCAATCTTTGCGTTGTCTTGTCTTAAATTCAAAGAAGCCAAAAGAGAATTATGATCTGGAAAGACAAAGCTTGTATGTTCTGGAAATCACTTTTTACAAGAGTATTATTTATACATGATTCCTTAATGATGTAAAAATTGTTAGATCTTGTAAAAAAAAGTAAAAAAGTAGATAATATTTGTTGCAAAAAAGAATTTAAGAAAACTTTCATCTAGTTTCATTAAGTCCATGTTAAAGACACCAACTACAAAATGGTTTTTTCAATGATTTTTTTCTCTAAAAATATCAATTGAATTAGTACACCCATTTCACCTTTTAACTGGTCTGGTAAAAAATAATTACTCTCCTTAACTGGTGGTAAGGGTGGTAATTTTTTTAATTTTTCTGACAAAATTTTTTATGTAACCTGCTACACACGGTAGGTATTTTGAATCTGTATGGTTAAATAACTCCTAACAAAGCGTTCTAGGGCATTAAAAACGAAAATTTTGAGGCCAAAAGCCTCAAAGATACACTTCTCATGCCGTAATATACAGGATGAGATCTTCTTTAACATTCTATTACATTTTTGCTGGTCCGGCGTTTCTCTATATTACGCACCTGCTCAGCGACGTGCAGAATCTGCTACTAAATGTAAATAACACAGAGGAGGAGAGAGAGGGAGAGAGAGGGGAAGAGAGGAGGAGAGAGAGGAGGAGAGAGAGGAGGAGAGAGAGAGGAGGAGAGAGAGGAGGAGAGAGAGGAGGAGAGAGAGGAGGAGAGAGAGGAGGAGAGAGAGGAGGAGAGAGAGGGGGGAGAGAGGGGGGAGAGGGGGGGGAAAGTTACGCTTTCAGTCTCCACTTATAATAACACACTTCCCTACATATATTCATCCATCAGTCAGTCAGCATTATACGTAAATCATTCATAAATGTTTAACTTTAGCTCGTGCACACTATATATCGCAAACACACAATATTGACGCCTTATTTACTACAACTAAATAACTATTTCGTGCAGAACGCATGAACTCATTCATGCCTTCCTACGGCAATATCAAGCACAACCATCAGCAAAATTACTTTTTCCAATAATCTTATGTCTTTTGTACACTTAATACATTCACGCCTAGACGCAATGAAAATCAATATCTAAGTTACTTTTATAAATAGTGACGAAAACAGTCAAGATCATTCTTAATATGAACATTTCGGATTAGACAATTAAATGTAAAAATAAACAAACAGTTATCTATAATCCTATAGATACGAAATGCTGTTATTTGAATAACTCAGTCGTAGATCTCGGTCGTCATCCTCTGGTAGCGCACTATTGCACATTGATGCACTTTTGAATGCGTGATGCAATGCTAAGCGAAAAAAGTTGACAAATTAATTATTTTGTAAATATATTAAGTTTTCTGCTTATTATTCATAGTCTATGGTACTCCCGATCGTTAAATGACTAATACAAAAGTTTCATCTTCGTATATTGGTTCAGTACATTCAGAGGCTATCCTGCTGTAATTCAACGCACGTGTCTCTTTATATATTCGGATAGATATAAATTATTCAATGTTGTTAATATTACTTAAAAATTAGTTTCGTCATATCGTCAAAGGGTATCCGATAAATTCAATGCTATTGAATATTATCTCTTGTGACGTTTCAGTCTTTGGTTTTATAATTTTTCAAAACTCACGATTACATTTCCAATAATCACAAAATGAAATTTCTATCATAGCAAATGTTATTACATATGGAGAATAACAGTCTCTCACGAAAGCCATGTATAGGTAGAATTATTCTCCAAGTCCATTTCAGTGCATAACTAGGACAACTCACGTACATTGCAATGTGATGTAAAATAAACACTAGAAAAACTAATTTTAATAATGTTTTATCATTTTCCCTTAATTCCTAATATTACAAGAATTGCAATATAAAACTTCCATTACGACAAGATTCTATAATTAAATAATTGGGAATATTTTACATGCTTTGAATGTTTGAATTACAAAATGGTTTTATCTAGAACATTTGGTTTTGTGTGCGAAAAAATGAGCGAGATAAGGGATGGTCGCAGTACACACTTTTCGCAGTCGTTCGCCCAAGATTGCTCTACGGTATGCGAAATTATGCAGAAGCAAAAAATGTGCGCTCGTGTTCTATTTCTTTCCATGTTGGTTCGTGTTGGTTTTGGCCGTGACGTCAGCAAAGAGAAGAAAGGAAACGATGCTCGTGCCGCATAGCGAAGGATTTTGGATCAGACCTGTGCGAGGAGCGTGCTAGGTTGTAACGACGGCAGAAGAAGCTCCCGCCAACACAGGAAGAGTACGTATTTCAATCTGTTTGCACAGTGTAAAATATACATGAGGAATCTTTGCATAGGATCGGCTTCTGCTGAGAGACATCCCAATACTGACAGACTTATGGTGAGTTCAAATAAATGTAAAATCTGTCGAAGCGATGTTGGTTGTCGTTCGTAAAAAGGGATTTTTAAACCGTAAAAATACAACAAATACTTATACCTTATATAGCCACCTTCTGAAAGCCCGTGTCTCAAATATTTTGAATCCGGGTGATGAATCACAAAAGTTAATAATGAACATCTTATTTTTAAGTGTACTGTTAATTATTTTTCTATGAAATAATACACATTTTTATATTATTCTTTTATATTAGATTGTTACGTTTTTGTTGCTTAGTAATGACGCGTATCTTTGAGTGTGACTAGACATTGTGATCTCCTTGGGGCACCCTGTAACCTGTAGAGGACGCGTCCCCAGGTGGCGGATAGGGGAATCTCTCAGCTACTCTATTATAGCACCACATAGTTTAATAAATAAGTTAACACGTAACTGTACTATATGTTATAAAAAAGTTCAAATATGTTCAGATGATATTTGCATAATTGCTAGAATCAAAAGAAATCTAATAACATGTTATGAAGAAATGGAAAGAAAAGCAGAAAGGATAGGCCTAAGAGGAAATGAGAATAAAACAAAGTATATTGTACATTCCACATCAGACAAATAAGGAGCCCCCAAAATATTGATATATATTGAATAAAACCTTTGAAGGAGTTACCAACTTCAAGTATTTAGGATCATTCTTATTAGTAATTAGAATGAAATCAAGAAGAACTCAGAGGGCATGTAAAGACAGGGAATAAAGCATATTACATAAATATGCAAATATTAACAAATAAATCAATACGACGTAACACGAAAATTAAAATGTATAAACATTAATATGTCCTGTGGTAACATACGGGGCCGACGCCTGGACATTACCATAAGTGATGTACTCGTACATCAGTTAAGGCGATTTGAACGCAAAATAAAACGGAAAATATATGGTCCAGTGAAAGATCAAGAGATAGTTGGGATACAGGCACAATGAGCAAATCAATTTAATATTGGACGAAAAAGATATTGTCAGAGTTATCAAAGCATAAAGAATTAGATGGTTAGGATATATAAAAAGGATGTAACAATCAAGAATGCCTAAAAGATGTTAGAAGGTAACCTCTTCTCAAACAGGAGAGACCGTCCCATGCCGTGCCGAATATTAATAAGAAAAGCAGAAAACCTTACACATGCAAAATGTTTATACAAAGGGCAATGCAAAATGATGTGCAACTTGATGTCGTTCAATGTGTGTTTTATAAGGATGAGTAAATGAAGACAGTTTTTAAGTAATCAAGTTAAGATGCATGTGATATGAATAGGACATCACAGATATGAAAACCTCAGTAGGCCCGTCACCTTATGGTGGCATCCTGTGTCGTTCTGCTTGTGAATTCTCGCAATGTTATTTTGTTCTCTGCTGTGTTTTACACTCGCATTCACATAAAATGTAGCATACTTAAGTGAAAAAAATTGACGACTGATTTATTTGTACTATCATGTACTAAAAATTTTTGATGCATTTGTAGTTTATCAGATACTAATCTTTGCAACGGTTCAACAATTTAATTAAGAAAATCACTCTCATTTCATTTTGTAACTGATAAAATTGTTGAACTGCGAGCAATCTAATGTTTTTTCGGGGATATTAAATTCCATCGTCCCTTCTGTTTCCTCTAATAACTTTGTATAGTGGTTTGAATAATCTGATGCGTTCCTTATTATTTTACTGCATACATTTATAATTGTTAAATTAAACATTGATTTCTTTTAGGATTCAAATAAATGTAAGTAAAATCTAAACTAAGATCGTGACCCATTTCCATTCTTTTTTATTGTTGGTTACGAATAGTGTCAATGAATCTTAAAGATTATGCAAAATGAAGCTTGACTACGAGACTCTGCATAAGAGATTGCAGGCACGTGAGTGAACCGAATGAATTATTTTGGGGTCTAGCATTTATTAAAAGTATTCTTATAATTCTGAAAATTGCATGCGTTGTTGGTAATTGTCTCAAAAATCATTAATTTATCAAAAAATCATTAATAATTTTGTATTAAAATTAATGAATTAATTTATTGACTTTAATTTTGTTTGTTTATTTTTATTTTTAAATATAAATTAATAGCATCCTCTGCGAATAGAGGGAAGTGGTTTCAGTGTACAGTATATTAAGACAATTACTCACTTTATAGGATGGGTTAATTTCTAGTTTTCAAATGTTGCGGGAGTTATTGTTGCGGGAAATATTGCTGTTTTCAGAATGAATTAAAAGCATTCACATTTTTTACTACGCCACCGTCTTAGCTCAGCAGCTCTCTCACAAAAATCAACGAAGCTATTGTTTCAACCTCAACACCTCTAAATCATGGGATCAGAAAAGGGCATGGGCATGAAAAGGGCATGAGTCGTGAACGTTTTAAACCAACGTCAAAAGTGTAACACACGGTGTGGTGTGAAGTGGCACACTGTATAGGAGAAAGGCCCATTTCATGTTCTTCTGTCCTGTCGCCTTCCTTACTCCCCAAATAAAGTTCATAACACTTACTTCTCAGAGGATTAAGGTTCAGGTACGTGATTTCAGAGCTAATTCTCCACAGATATTCCATTACGTGTTTGGGTAATTTACACTGTTACGAGGCATTTCTTCTTCTCAATTCATGCAAAACACAAACCTTCACAAACCTATAATAAGCAGTCGCATCCAAGCCGTTCTCCACGCTGTCAGATCTCTCAATGCTGGCAAGAAACGCAACGCGATTCTGTCTGTTCGAGCTTGACTTATCAGCAATGTTGGCAAACCTTTGTTCATTTTCTGAATTCGGAGTGGTGTAAAAAATTTCTTATATAGATTTCAATTGTTCCTGAACTATTATATATACAGAATTATTAAATGAAGTTAAAGCAGAATAACCAACATTGCAGCGTTTTCAAGCATTTCCGTAAATAGAGTAACCTGTAACAAGAAACTGAGACCCATAGGCAAAAACTGATTTCGTATTCGAATTCAGTGTCTAAGTCTTAGCTAAGAATGCATTTACATTCTTTGTTTCAAAAATGCTGTTGGCCAGTGTAATGGGAATGTTACGTTATGCTCCCTAATTTCAAAATTCTTGTAAAAGATTGATGTCCATATCATTCGGTAATGATGTGGTCTTTATTGATTCGAGACAAACAAACTATAACCTATCATTACATACTCTATTCATTGATATCCCGTGTTCATTATGCTCTGCGGATACCTGAATGGAAGTGGTATTGAAAACTGAGTGGTTACTCTTATTATTTATTAATAAATAATTTTTATTCGATGATTTTGTTAATACATATTCTTTGCACACTTCACCCACATGATTATCGCGATTTCTGTATACCCTAGTTCACAGAGACTGCAATTCCAACTTGGTCCTGAAACGATACCAACTCTCTTCGAGTTTAAATCCAGTTTTCACGACACGCGAATTAGACTTGTTTCCCCACACATGCGCTTATGCTTGTTTCCTGAGAACGCAACTGCTGGGAAATCACTGTTCGAATTTTGAAATTTGCACCAATAACTCAGTCGCGTCTAAGCCGAAACCCAGCATCTTTCTAAGAAATCGCTACAATCAGCCAGTGACTTCAAAGCGTCAAGGAGTTGCTGCAATCTTGCGGTCATGTTTGATACAATTTGACTGTTGAAGGCTAGTTTCAAAGAACTTATCTCCCAAAGCACATCGTTGAAGAAAATGACTCTGCTCTTTTGTTGGAAATTATCGCGCGAATTTTGGAGAAAAAAACTAAGTCGAAGGCGCCACGTTTGAAATATACGTATGTTCTGCGCTGTTAATTAGCGTCAAAGATTGTTATGAATAATTGAATTACATGAACGACGGCAAATTTGAATCATTTTTGCCGCTCTTTAACAGGAGGGAACCAACGGATCACATAACAGACCTATTTCTGTTTGATACAAATAGATGACATTACCTCATAAAGGAATAAAACAGCAATTTCCTAATTAAATTTTGAGTATTCAATACTGAGCTTAAGTGATTATTTTGTATGATCTTTCTGTGAATTGGTGACTCTCCATATATATTAATTACATCGAGTACTACTCTTTTTTCAGTATTATATTTTTGTAACTACAGTCATTCATAGTCTTTACAAATTTTGGATTATGTTTCTTTTTTGTACTGTTTTTAGCCCGAAGATGTGGAAAAATATACCCCGAAATGTCGCTACCTGAAAAATAAAAATTAAAATTTTGTCTGTAGAAAAGTCTGTCGCCATATCATTTATTAATAACTAAGCTTAAGTGGATATTTGTGTTTTTCTTTCTTTCACTTTGTTTATATCTGAATATAAATGCGCAAGCCGCTTTCCAGGATTTAATTTCATTGAGATCAGAAATTCGCTTGTTCCATCAGTAAATGATCCAATGCCATGTTTCCATGAAATATAAAAAAATAGCATTTTGCGAGTTAGGTAGTTGCAGATGCATTATCCAACGAGCTTTGCCAGGTCTCTTGAAACCAAGCGGTGTGGACTATTTACAGAAGTGAGCAACGGGAAAGCTTGAAAACGGCGAACTTCGGTAAGAGCCCTTGAATACTAACTGTTAGCTTAACACGGAATCACTTTTCCCTGAATTTCAAGCTGCTACTTCAGCTGGTATTTCGGGTTTACCAACTGCGAGGAGAGTTTCTTGACTTCTGTGAAGTGGATTATGTTCGGAAATGAATAAGGAATTCTTTAACTTGTTTTCATTGGCAGCATTTCTGAACATTCAGAAAGGACAGAGCTTTCTTAACATTCCAGTAAACTTAAAAAAGTTAAAGTTGATTCCTTTTACCAGTTGTAGTTGATGCTCCATTGAATATTCATAAAATATAAGTTCAAAGTCTAAATATTTCACATATTAGTAATAATACATTAGTATAACAACAAAAAGAAGATTTTTCAGTCGCATATACCAAGTGTCTGTTT
>JAHLJT010002630.1:52949912-53184338 GCA_031308135.1 Acheta domesticus
GGTTTAAAAATCCCTTTTTACGAACGACAACCAAATCGCTTCGACAGATTTTACATTTATTTGAACTCACCATAAGTCAGTCAGTATTGGATGTCTCTCAGCAGGAGCCGATCCTATGCAAAGATTCCTCATGTATATTTTACACTGTGCAAACAGATTGGAATACGTACTCTTCTGTGTTGGCGGAGCTTCTCTGCCGTCGTTACAACCTAGCACGCTCCTCGCACAGGTCTGATCCAAATCCTTCGCTACGCGGCACGTGCGTCGTTTCCTTTCTTCTCTTTGCTGACGTCACGGCCAAAAACCAACACAACAAACATGGAAAGAAATAGAACACGAGCGCACATTTTTTGCTTCTGCAAATTTCGCATACCGTAGAGCAATCTTGGGCGAACGACTGCGAAAAGTGTGTACTGCGACCATCCCTTATCTCGCTCAGTTTTTCGCACACAAACCAAATGTTCTAGATTAAAACCATTTTGTAATTCAAACATTCAAAGCATGTAAATATTCCCATTATTTAATTATAGAATCTTGTCGTAATGGAAGTTTTATATTGCGATTCTTGTAATATTAGAATTAAGGGAAATGATAAACATTATTAAATTAGTTTTTTCTAGTGTTTATTTTACATCACATTGCAATGTACGTGAGTTGTCCTAGTTATGCACTGAAATGGACTTGGAGAATAATTCTACCCTATACATGGCTTTCGTGAGAGACTGTTATTCTCCATATGTAATAACATTTTGCTATGATAGAAATTTCATTTTGTGATTATTGGAAATGTAATCGTGAGTTTTGAAAAATTATAAAACCAAAGACTGAAACGTCACAAGAGATAATATTCAATAGCATTGAATTTATCGGATACCCTTTGACGATATGACGAAACTAATTTTTAAGTAATATTAACAACATTGAATAATTTATATCTATCCGAATATATAAAGAGTACACGTGCGTTGAATTACAGCAGGATAGCCTCTGAATGTACTGAACCAATATACGTAAGATAAACTTTTGTATTAGTCATTTACGATCGGGAGTACCATAGACTATGATAACTAAGCAGAAAACTTAATATATTTACAAAATAATTAATTTGTCAACTTTTTTCGCTTAGCATTGCATCACGCATTCAAAGTGCATCAATGTGCAATAGTGCGCTACCAGAGGATGACGGACCGAGATCTACGACTGAGTTATTCAAATAACAGCATTTCGTATCTATAGGATTATAGATAACTGTTTGTTTATTTTACATTTAATTGTCCTAATCCGAAATGTTCCATATTAAGAATGATCTTGACTGTTTTCGTCACTATTTATAAAAGTAACTTAGATATTGATTTCATTGCGTCTAGGCGTGAATGTATTAAAGTGTAGCAGAAGACATGAGATTATTTGGAAAAAAGTAATTTGCTGATGGTTGTGCTTGATATTAGTCGTAGGAAAGGCATGAATGAGTTCATGCGTTCTGCAAGAAATAGTTATTTAGTTGTAGTAAATAAGGCGTCAATATTGTGGTGTTTGCGATATATAGTGGTGCACGAGCTAAAGTTAAACATTTATGAATGATTTACGTATAATGCTGACTGACTGATGGGATGAATATATGTAGGGAAGTGTGTTATTATAAGTGGAGACTGAAAGCGTAACTTTCCCCCCCTCTCCCCCGCTCTCCTCCCCCCCTCTCTCTCCTCCTCTCTTCCCCTCTCCTCCTCCTCCTCTCTCTCCTCCTCCTCTTCCTCCTCTCTCTCTCTCTCTCCTCCTCTCTTCTCCTCTCTCTCTCCCCTCTCTCCCTCTCTCTCTCCTCTGTGTTATTTACATTTAGTAGCAGATTCTGCACGTCGCTGAGCAGGTGCGTAATATAGAGAAACGCCGGACCAGCAAAAATGTAATAGAATGTTAAAGAAGAATCTCATCCTGTATATTACGGCATGAGAAGTGTATCTTTGAGGCTTTTGGCCTCAAAAATTTTCGTTTTTAAATGCCCTAGAACGCTTTGTTAGGAGTTATTTAACCATACAGATTCAAAATACCTACCGTGTGTAGCAGGTTACATAAAAAATTTTGTCAGAAAAATTAAAAAAATTACCACCCTTACCACCAGTTAAGGAGAGTAATTATTTTTTACCAGACCAGTTAAAAGGTGAAATTGGGTGTACTAATTCAATTGATATTTTTAGAGAACACACACATCATTGAAAAACCATTTTGTAGTTGGTGTCTTTAAACATGGACTTAATGAAACTAGATGAAAGTTTTCTTAAATTCTTTTTTGCAACAAATATTATCTACTTTTTACTTTTTTTACAAGATCTAACAATTTTACATCATTAAGGAATCATGTATAAATAATACTCTTGTAAAAAGTGATTTCCAGAACATACAAGCTTTGTCTTTCCAGATCATAATTCTCTTTTGGCTTCTTTGATTTAAGACAAGACAACGCAAAGATTGATGTTCCAAAATTTCTCTCAATTGACAGGAAAAAATAGGGATAAAATAAATTGGAGACGCACATTAAAAATCCTTCCTTAGCTTTTGTTTTTTATTGACAAATTCAAAAACACAAGTAAAGTACATTACGAAATTCAAAAATATAAATAAATCTATAAAGATAATGGAGGAGTGTACAACAAAGGGAATAGTGGTTTCCTGCAGCTCAAAAAGAATGTTAAATTTGCAACGAAAACATCTTCATAATGAAATAGGTAAATCAGTTTACAGAACTTATTCAAATATTTTAGATAAGTATTTACAAAGCTCAATTATTCATGATGAAAAAACATTAAAACGTTCATGTAATAATAGCAAATCTCTTTCGAATTTTGTTTAAAAAAATGCAAATTAAAATTTTTGATTATAACAAAACCACTATTGATACAAAATAATGGAAAATGGACAATGCATATATAACGCTCCTGAAATAGGTATTTTTGATGAATTCTTGTACAGCAAAGGTAAAGACGGTTTCTAAGATAATAGTACTCATCAGCATTGTAAATTAGGCCAAATATTAATTGAATTTCTTTTATCCAATTACTACTTCTGAATTAAATGTAATTATTTTTAATATGAAAGATAAAGCAGTAGGAATAGATTGTGTTACAGTCGAGGTGACAAAATAATTTGATAATGTATTATTGAACCTTCCATGTGCCATTAACTTATGCATGTGTTCCTGTTTGGCCTGATAAGCAAACTTGTGTGAAAGTGGTGCTCCTTTTACAAGTCAGAAATAGTGATGTATTAAGCTATCATCCGATATCTTTGATATCGAACTTTGCGAATATATTTAAATAGAACTCCATAGAAGAGATTATAAGACTTTTTATTCCTTCAGATATTCTATAGTCTAACCTAATTCTAGAAAAATAAAGTGATAATTGTCGCCTTAAAATTATTTATGTTTATGAGAAAATAAAAAAGAACAAACGAGTGATCGTTACCATCTCCGACTTGGCAAAGGACTTTGACACTCAAAACCGTCCATTTGCATTAGACAAATTATACAAGTATGTAGTAAGAAGAATTTGTTAGAACCTTACTAGAAGATTATTACAAAATGGCAAACCCACTATGAAAGTTGACAAAGTTTACAGAAACTGTCGTGTTTTTAGTATTTGGATACCACAAGAGACTATACCAGGCCCACTGCTTTTCATTAAATATACATTGAAGTATTTTCGCGATATTACAAGTGCAAATAAATATTTACAATATTTCTCTACATTAAGCTGCCAATGAAACGTTATATTTTTCAATTAATTTAAATTAATTAATTTTTTTTAAAATTAAGTATTCTTATGTTAATTGGAATTACCCTGTTCATTTTTTAAAAATTTGTATTACAGTTGTACTTCTTTAGGCTGCTGATGAGTGCATTGCTGTCGAAATCCGTCCATATTAATAAATCTAAGTTGACAAAGGATGACATCAGTATTTTATCCTTAAATTCTGTCGAAAACACCTCTTCAGTTTTCCCACAAAACACAAATTGTCGTTAATGCTCAATATTGTAATGTAGCTATAAAAGTTGGAATTGGAATTTTCGACATTTAAAACAAAACAATTATAAATTAGTGATTGATAATGTAGAGTATAGTTAAACACGTCTTTTAAACTACAAACTGATTTATTAAATATTTGACTCGTATTCATAATTGTAACAGTCCTAAATTAAAAATCCTTTGAAATCACGAACGTAGGAGATCCACAATTTTGGGAGACGATGCGACATCAAACGGCGTCTCGTTCTCTAGAGGACCTTTCCAGGCTTTGAGGTCCGTCCTGGCGCCGGCCGAGAGGAGCGCCTGCACCGCCACTTCGTTCTGAACTGCCGCGAAGTGCTAGAGGAGTCTCCCCTGACTTATTCCTGGCGTTGACGTCGCCCCCCGCGGCCGCCAGCAGACCCACGCACCGACCGTTGTAATCATTCACTGCGGCCTCGTGCATTGCGGAGTTTCCAAAGATATTAACAGCGTTGGGATCGGCGCCTCGTTGCAGCAGCAACGCTACCATTTCCTCGCGTTCATCATTCATAAACGCACGCATTAGAGGAGTGTACCCAAACACAGTAACATAGTTGGCCTCGGCACCGGCATCCAGGAGACAACGAACGTCTTCTAAACTTCCATTAACTACCGCCAAATTTAACTCATGTCCTCGTCGAGAAGGGGTATCAAACAAGGCCAACGCTATCTCCCACAATATTCGAACTCCACCCGGCTGCTTCTGAATCTGTTCGCTTTCAGCCTCTGCGCCCTTACCGCTACCTGCGTGTTCCCGTCTGCCTTTGTCCGTCGTTCTGCCAACGCTGTCTCCAGAGACGGAAGAAGATGGCATGGCTGAGTAGATAGAGGTACTGGGCGTTGCGCTCGAGACTTTCTGCAGCGATTGGCTGGATGAGGTGGAGGGGATCGAATAAGCTGCTTCGGCCAGTGGGTTCTCTCCCAGCTGACGCAAGAGGCCGTCATCTGGCGGGAAGGGCTTGTGCATTGCCCTTTGCAGAGAACACTCCTCCTCCTGCATATGGCCCTCCAGCCACTGCAAGGCGCCCTTCTCTACCGACCCCTCCAAGCCCTCCGCTCTCCCATCCTCGACAACCACCCTCTCCTGAGTCCCTTCCAGCTGCCGCAAGACTATCTCCAGTTGATTTTCTTTCCACGACCGCCACTCTCTGCTCGGTCTCTTCCAGTCGCTGCTCCAGGGTGCGGATGGCGTCGTCCTCCTCCTGCAACTTGGTCTCTATCTGTCCAACAGCTTCACGTAACGCAGCCGCAGCCCTCTCCTTCTGCAGGCGCAGTGCTTCCTGCAGTCTGCGGTCCATCTGTTGTTCCTTTCTCCGTATGACGTCCTGAACACTGCGCTTTCCCTCCTCTTTCTGTTTCCGCATGGCCTCCTGAAGACTACGCCTCGCCTCCTGTTCCTGTCGCCGCATGGCCTCCTGAAGACTGCGCTCCGCCTCCTGTACTTGTCGCCGCATGGCCTCCTGAAGACTACGCCTCGCCTCATGTTCCTGTCGCCGTATGGCCTCCTGAAGACTACGCTCCGCCTCCTGTACTTGTTGCCGCATGGCCTCCTGAAGTCTGCGCTCTGCCTCCTGTTCCAGACGCCGCATGCTCTCTAGACACTGCAATTGAAAGGCCTCCTGCAGGCGCCCCAGTCCCTGTGCCACAAGCTGCGATGCGTCGCCCACGATTTCCATGCTTCTTCCTCCATTGGCGCGCTCTCCTGCATTTGGCGCTCGATCCGACATCGCGTCCTAAGCGGTCTCTGAAAGGCAATGAAGGATCTCACATGAGCATAAGCCAATTAAATAAGATTTTTTACAAGACAAACAAGTGAAAACTGGTTTTAAATTGTTTGCGACAACATTTTGAAAGTGGCGTAAAAAATAATTTAATACTATGAATAAAATTCCGTGTAACGTGATTAATAAAAATTAATCAGAAATATACATTTTCAAACGTACACAGTTTCCTTTACCTTTAGATATTGGTTTTAGAAATATGCCAAGTTGAGTTTAATGAATGGACAATTCGACAATTTCTTATAAATTAATTCGTATTCCTAACATTTTTAGCTTTCATAGAGCAACGTGTATTACTTGTGAATTTGCTGACAACTCGTCGCGTGTACAAACCCACAGACAGTATTTAAATTTTAGGAATCTCGTGCCATTTACTACGGAATGACCAGAAAAACTCTCAGTCACAACGTAAGTCAGACCTGCACAACGCCTGCTCCCACGGGCATTCTGCACTTGCGAGCCGATCGTTTGCCCGTGGCAGCGCCGGAAGTGCAAGTAGTGGGGAGTACGAAGCTTTGCGGGGAGGGGAGAAGTCTGACGTAGCATGACGCGGCGCGTACATTGAATGTCTGGGCGTCTAATAAAGATCCATGCTTCATATTTAAATGCCCATTTGTTTAAATGGATTATGTCTAGTATTTGAAGTTACCAGGGTCATAATTCACCGTTTACGTTCTGTGCACTACTGTATATCCACCTTTGTATCCACCACTGCATGCATTTTCATTTTCTAATTTTTTTAAAGAAAATAACATGCTCATTGTGACTCTTAAGCATTATTTTAAAGCAATAGCTTTAAAATATATGCTTATATATAAGAAAAAATAGTATTTAATTCTATCTAACACGAAATTGCAAATTAATAATTGATTGTTCATCAGGAATGTTATAATCTCCATCGTAGAAAAATGAACAAAATCATGAGAGCAATCTCTCACATCAAGATTGACATAAAAATAGAATATTTGGCAATTCCAAGAAGGGTAAAGTTTAATAGCATATTTGTGACCATTTTTCCCCATTATGAAACTGAAAAAAAAGATCAACGAGCAAACTTCTGTGACGATATGTTACGGACAATCATAAGATAATCATGGGTATTGGTTAAATAGAACGCAAAGGGCTTTATATTTTTATACGATCTCGTAAACGACTCTACACTCTTGTCAGAAATTAGAACAGAAAATAATCATGATTCTTTTAAGAACAATATTTTTTTGCTTTGAGAGAACCGTCTTATTCAATTAAACATAGTTAATAAAAATGGTTTATTGCTGTCATCAAACAAAAATAATTCAGTATCACAATTTTCTATTTAGCATAACACTAAATTTGTGATTACATCGTAGCAAAGCGAATCACATTATAAGCCCTACAAGCAATTAAAATACTTTGTGTCAAAATCTAATATGTATAATTCGTTGTAGTTTCATATTTCGCCCTGTCATATACCGAGAACAAACGTTTGCAATATAATGCAAAAGACAATATTACTTGAACTGTATATGACCGCCATGTTCTTGCCGATTGCTCTTTAAATTTACGCGCTATCTTTCGAATTGCGCATTCTGATTGGTGGTCCCCACTTCAAGATTGGGTCTCATCCCCACCCTCCATCGATTTTCTCATTTGCACCCGAGTTGCCCGCACGCAGCTCCTGAGGTCAGTGAAAGTGCAAAATGCCGTGCAGGTCTGACGTAGGTACACGCAGAATTTATTTAATAAATTACATATTGCGTTTGTCAAAAGCCACAACGTACCGCTCTTTGTTCCTTCACTCGAATGCGAAACGATTTTGAAACGTTTTTTTTCTATCTTGATTTCCTTATAGTGAACCAAAAACGTATTCAATACAAAAAACACGATAATAAAATTTGTTGTCAGCCAAATGTATGAAGGCTTGATAAAAATGTATGATATAGTAAAACAAACTAGAAAAATTAACATTCAGAGACGTATCGTACCGTGAAATGAACTCCATGATACTGGATTTCAGAAAATTTGAAATAATTGATATCTACCCCTCCAGTGTCTAATACGAACAAGTAGTGCAACAGAATGTCACAGACATTCTCGTATTAGTTTTCTATTTCCTTGAGTCTGGGTTAGCTATTTGGAATTGCCACATACCCGTGCCAGCTGCCATCTACCGCGGTCCAAAGTACATTTTTCTGACATTTAAAATTTTTTTTCGGTTTCGTAATGGTAGAACGGAAATACTTAATTTAAAATATTAAAGAACAGAAAATCCTCGTCCTAAATGGTAATTTTATTTGAAAAATTTGGATCCGCTTTTAAGAAAGTGGCATTTTAGCGCTACTGTAAATTCAAAAATTGAAACCATTTTTTCCGAACATTTTGGAGTTGTCGAAAAACTTCATTAGAAGTCTTTTAATGCTCTTTAACTCACAAATACAATAGTGTTTACAAATTGCTGGCAATGTGCATTTTAATGGTGTGACCGATCTTTCAAAAAAATTACATTGGTGTAATTTTTGAAAAAAACAAAAAAATTCCCCAAAATGAACTTTACGTCATATTAATAAGTTCAATTAGCACTATCCCTCCGAAAAGTTTGAAGAAAGAATTTGGAGCCATTTTTAGAAAATGACGTTTGAGAGTTTCTAAAATGCACAATTTTGAGCTAGTTTTCACAGAAAAAGATTTGAGTTCTCCAGAAACTTTATTAGAGATTATTTAAAGCACTATAATTACACTCACAAAAATAATAGCGTAAACAAATGGTCGCTAATGTTAATATTACCGGCGGGAGAGACAAGTAAAAATATTACATTTTTGTACTTTTTGAAAAAAACAAAAGAGTAGAGCAATACGGTGTTTATGCCATCTCATAGTCTACATTAGCACAATCCCTACCAAAAGTTAAAAGAAAAAGTTTTAGCGGTTTTTGAGAAAATCTGGATTTTGTATTTTTTTTAAATTGCAAATATTGCACGAAAACTTCTAAAATTTTCAAAAAAATTTACATGACCTAAATGATAAAAATCACTTTGGAGAACAAATTTTTATTTGGAAAAAATCTCTATTATCAATTTTGTACTCGTAGGAAGACGCCGAAAAAAACAAACTTTTGAAATTTTCTAAAATTCACAGTTAACCCCGAAAATAAAACCTATGCCACTTTTATAAGTGTATTTTACTTTATCCTTACACGAAATTTAACGAAAAAATTTGGAGCCGTCTTTTGAGAAAATCTTGTTTTTGTAATTTATTAAAATTGCAAATATTTCGAGCAACAGAAAACTACTAACATTTTCAAAAAATGTTCATGGCCTTAATGAAAAACTCACTGTGAAGAACAAATCTTATTTAGAGTGAAATTCTATTTTCAATTTTGTAGTTGTAGGAAAGGGCGAAAAAAATTCAAACTTTTGCAGTTTTCGGAATATCAGATTGAACCATGTAATTTGGACCTATTCCACCTTTATAAATGTATTTTACTCTATTTTTACAAGAAATTGAAAGAAAAAGTTAGGAGCCGATTTGAGAAATAATTTTGAAAATGTCCGGGGGCTTCGTATAGAGTACCCCCAAATTTTGAAGAAAGTTTTTAAAAATTGCAGCGCCTTTAGTGAAACCAGATTGACTAGGAAATATCCATTTTGGAAGAAATCGTACGTGACGAACAGACGGATACACGGGCTGGGGCTGACTGATAGACGGGCCAGATGGGTAAGGGTTTCTTCAATTTGGAAAAAATAGTACGCATGGTTTATGTGCTAGTATTATTTACATGCAACGGACAGACGGATGGACGTTTTGCTTTCAGCTGGTTTTTCGGTATTGTCGCGTGGCCGCAGACGGCTGGCGCCCGCGTAAGCATAATGACGTAGCTCCGCCGCGGAAAGAGCGTCTCAGCAGAAAAGGCCTATTTAACAGCTTAGGGCCGGTTTCACCAATGCTTGTTAACACGCTAACCGGATGTTAGGAGATTTTAACGGCCCGTTAGAGAAAATACGTGTTTCACCGAACTTTAACGCCTGTTAACTTTCCGTTAAAGTTAACGCGTGATATCTGCTCCGTTAGCAGCAGTTAACGCTTGGTTAGTGGGCAGCGCATCGGAAATATTGGATTTCGGTTTCATCGGGCATCGCAGTTTCAGGAAAATGGAAAGAGCTTTGCAGTATGTACTGGAAGACGACGACGAATTGGAAAGCCTGGAAATGCCGTCTGTGCGTCCACGTGTTTTCAGGGAAAGAAGAAATTATTTTTATATTTATTTTTAGCACCATCCGTTTTTTCTGCTCGTAATAATCTTATATTTGTGGAGCAAGTCTACAAGAATTTATTTTTCTTCTGCCGAAAAATTGGCGGATCTGCTTCTTTTTGACATGGCAAATTACAACCCACAAAACAACCAAACTTGTACAAGCACCACAATTGACCACAATAGAATGGCAGAGAATGTGTATACTATAGTGTATACTTGTTTCTTTATTCTCTGTCTATTAAGAGCTCATTCTCCACAGAGTTTCCAGTTCACGGCCTTCTAAAAGCAAATATTCATGCATTTTGTACACCCATTAAAGTTAACTGGCGATTAGCTAACAGAAGCCGTGGAAACGTTGGTGAAACGGAACAAATCTTAACGGGGAAGTTAATTTTAACGGCTCGTTTACTAACGTCACGTTAGGTGTATGTTGGTGAAACCGGCCCTTAACCTCCGCTTAGCGGGGGGACGAATGCTACTCGTGAGCTCGTCGCCCGTGTGCACGGACCTTCCACTCCTGTCGGTTCAGATCGGCCCCACTCCTGTCGGTTCAGATCGGCCCAAACTGGCCCTGCCGACTTCCCTTCACCCCTAGACGGTTCAGATCGGCCCAAACTGGCCCTGCAGACCTCCCTTCACCTCTCCGTCGGTTCAGATCGGCCCTAACTGGCCCTGTCGACACTCCTCAATCCCGCTAGTCCAGACAGACCCTCCGGTGTCCTGCTAGCAGCTTCCCGCCCTTGCCCCTGATCACCGTGCACTTCGAGTATCGCCATGGCCGCTGCAAAGTCGCTCTTCCGGAGAACCGTCCTCGCCGAGGCTGGGCTACGTCAGGTGCCTGTGTAAGTTGCACCTCTCCAATAAACTGCTGTTTGCCATGACTGGGGTCATCCCTGTTCTTATTGCTCCCTCTCATCCGCCTTAGGCCTTTAATAGAATAGAGAATGGCCCAGAGGGCACTTTCTGCCCTTACCGTCCTTCCACTGCCCTGCACGTGGTGCCAGACCCCTTCCCCCACGACAGTATCAAGGACCCACAATACGGATATTCTGGCTACACCACAAGTTAGGGGATTTTTTCTTAATATGGCAACTGGTTTTATCTACTTTCTTTACATCGGGGCCCGGCAATGAATTTTTTACTGTCGAAAATTTGCCGCTTTTTCGCTCAGCATTACATATTTTTCCCTACACTATGTATATTACTCCGTATATACGTACGTATAACGGAAAGTAAAAAAAAAAATGGACGTTTTGTCTATGACCACACTGCGAATGTAGAAAATTAGGACTGCCCTATCCAAACGAATGACATAAATCTATTCTAATGTCTGAATTCTGGAGTACTGTGACCCTAAAAGAAAGTAAATACAAAGTGCTGATTGAACACACTTGCCTAGAAAAACCTCAGTCCACAAAACGGAAGCTTCAACTGCTGTGCAGTCCGATTTGCTGCAAAAGTAGCTTCTTACATAGGAAATACCGTGCAGCCAATTGCATAGTCAAATGTTCATGCTTTATGACAATTTCTTGAAAACTTTATTATACCCTCGGTCTGTACAATAGATTTAACAGGTTTATTTAAAATATAACAATTCAAATCAGATGATTTCTGGTGAGTAATCAAGCAAAAGAATTTCCTATTATTTTATTTCAAACCGAAAACGAAAATAAATTGTAAATTGTTAGTAAATTCAATTATTTTAAATTGAAAAAAAAATTATATTAGATGAAATACAGTTTGAAAATCACTAAACGGCATACCCAATGCAATATTCCTGTGTAATTTTAAAATTAAAAATTATCACGAAGAAAGGGATTCATGTAAATTCATATATTTACTGTTACAAGATTCTCTTTTCTATAGTTTTTTTTTTATTTCGCAAATTATTCTAAATGAATTAAAGCCTTTTTCTTCTAATTACAAATTGGGTGTCTGAGGGAGCGTTACGCTGCGTTACATAGGGGTAGTGGGTTTTTAGTTAAGTGTTACGTAACATTGATATTTCTTTCGGACATTTTTCAACATTTGCTGAAATAATTGCTTTTTTGAGTCCTGTACTGAAACATTAAAATGTTAACTAATTAGATTGTTTTAAAAACAAACTAAAGTTATTGATTGAAAATTGTTGAAATAAACCGAAATATTTTTCAAGTGTTTTTTAATCTGTAAGATTAGGGAGAAAATATTCAAAACTGATATGAAGTGTATTCTAGAATCCATTTAAGTTCGCGTTCTAGACTCTCGCTGTTGCATCATCCACGACGGCGTGTGCGTAGCTTGTCATCAACCATTTCTCGACCAAGTATTCTCCTTCACTGACAACTCATTTCTACTTTAATTATCATTAATTTTAATATACAATACAAGTAAAACATATACAAATTGTTTTAGCGTGACATAATTTATTTTCGCTTCTTGCATTTAAAAGGGGGGTCGTTGTCGCAAGCGTTACATAATTAAGGTGGGGTTCAAATGCGCGTTACGGATGCGTTACAATGGAGAAAGGGAGTATTGAAGATACTCCAAATTTGCGTTATGTAATTTATGAACGGCACCATTTAATAATAAACTTGCACACATTTTTCCTATTACTTCACATTTCCTTCACATTCCTTCACATCCGTGTTTTCATATCTAATCGGAGCATTTTAGGTATAATACTCAGGCACTTCAGTGATATCAGTTACCTTGAGCCACCTTTGTCTGTATTCCTTAAGCAAGATATCCAACTGAAGTGTGTTTCTCATTCCAATGCTAATTCCCATATAATTGTATTATTTAATATAAGTTAGATCTAACGCGTATGAACCTTTTGCCGCATGTAGTAAGACTCTTCGCGTACTCTCCAGCCCCTCCTAAAAGTCTCGACCTCACATTTTATGTAAAACTGTATTGTGTGGAAGTTAATTTTTCATTTACTTGTGTAGAGGTAGAACGAGAAATTCACGCGATTGCTAACAGTGAATAATGAACTGAATTTTCATTTATCCTTTTTGAATCATCATGCTAAATTTGAACATTTTTATTTTAACGCATTCAATTAAAATATTAAACGATTTTTTTACAATAGAAAACTAGTAAGAACTACATCCGAGTGTCGCGGAGTTCGAGGAGTTACCCTATTCCTCTTTACATGTAACATTAGTTTAAAGTGTGCGAACCTACTAGTGATAAAGGTGCAATAACTATACAGGCAAAATTAACAACTGTTCATCTACGCAATTATTTTGTATTGGTATTTAGCCTTTATATGTTCCATGCAGGACAACTGGCCTTGTTAGATCCCGGGGTACTTAGTCGGTCACCCAACCAGGAAAACACGATACCTCGATTTCGCCTAACCTTCGTGACTTCGTTAATAAACGAATTCGGATAGCGACGCCGGTTTCGCAGTAATGACCTTCCCAGCATTCGTCTGGATGACCGAGGGAGACCACGGAAACCTCTGTCAGGATGGCCATGACGGGGACTGAACACGGGCCTCCCAATTGCGAAGTCGGCGCGCTAAGCCCTGAGCCACTTCCTCTGGGTCTACGTAATAATGGAAAATCACAAATATAAAATTTATTTTATTTACATGAGATTTCCTAACTTATATTCATGTTTTTAGCTGAAAGCCAAAACGGAACATTTTCTACTATTACGTACTTGCATAATAATTATGCACCATCTTTGTACACACCATAACAGTATTCATAATGCACATATTGGGCATGCATTTTGTGTATAAAAAGACAAATTAGAATTTGTTGTCATATATATTATGGTGAGTTTATAAAATTTCAGTAATAACTACAACATTTTCCTTTTAACCTTGATAAACTTTAACAATATATTGAACATTGGGCTTCTTTATTCCTTGAATAATGTTTACATTCTTCCCGAAGTTTCTACACGTTTCTACCGACGGGGCAGACGTGACGGGGCGGGGCGGAGCGGAGCGGGCAAGACAGGGCGGACGAGAAGATTGGGCGGGACGGGACGGGACGAAAAGAGACGAGCGGGGTGGGACGGAACGAGACGGGACTGAACGGGACGGAACGGGACGGGACGGAACGGAACGGAACGGGACAGAACGGGACGGAACGGGACAGAACGGGATGGACAGTCAGGGCGATCATACATGGATTCGATTGTTTTCGGTGTCTAATGGATGTTTTATAGTTATTAAATACCCAAGTAATACAGGTTTCTTCAGCTAGTCTTAAATACGAGAATGGTCGATTTGGCATAATTTCTACTGTAAGAAATGAAACACTTCCACTTATCATTCCTATATATTTCCACAAATACACGCATGAGATCGTGTTATATAATATGAGACAGGATTTGAAATTTTCGCTCACAAATGATTGCATTTTAAGTTCATGTACCTCGCCTGCTTCTCTCTCTCTCTCTCTCTCTCTCTCTCTCTCTCTCTCTCTCTCTCTCTTCCGTGAAAAAAATTTCATGAGAAGGCCACGCACTCAGTTTAGAACTAACGTTGCAGTCTAATCGCGGACTATGCTTTACCTGCGAATGAAATATTTTTATAAAACACGTCTTTGTAGGGAGTCAGTAGGAAATAAGGAAATAAATCAATAAGTAAATAAACATACATTGTGGTTTCTATTTTCATTTTTCTCTTGACAGATGCAACGAACACCTAAACGGACTACAGGGTTGGACAGGAGAAAAATAATGCATTACTTTGGCATTGAAACCGCCACCTCGAAAACACGAGCAAGCGTCGGCCATTTGAGCGATCCCGGCCGGGGAAGTCAAATGTTAAAAGAATTGAGGGCCACGTAACTATTTCAATTATATATCGACTTGTTTTAAAAAACATGTCAGGTTTTCTTCGCAAAAATATATGTTTCAGAAATTGTGCGACATTCTTGTGCATTTATCTTTGTGTCCTTAACGTAGAAATTTGAAAGAAATTATATTATTAATTTTCAATATGTTTACCCTATTTCATGTTAGAAGATAAGTAGAGTGGCTCTTGAAAGTAAAAGGCCTAAAAATACAGCAATTAAGTTCTCAAAATACTTTCTTATACCAATAGGCACTTACCTTCCGAGAGAATATCCAAATCCTTTATTTAGAACTAACGTCAAGTCCACACCATTCGGCACAGTTCATCACCATCTAGAGCAACTACTGGCCATGCCGTTCGCTCCGATCACTACGGAAATTTCATTCAGTACTGCCAATCTGTCAGCCATAATCATGCGGTTTAGCTTAAAAGAGCGGTATTGGTAATACTTCTTACAAGGAAACTGCAAGTCAATATTTAGGGCGGGAGAATTGAATGACAATTATATTCAAAATCAAGGAATTGCAATATTTCATTCAACTATCAGAAAGTAGCAAACAAAAGTAACGTGGTTGAAGTTAACCAAGATATTAAAACCTCTGAAATTTGAAAACGGGAATCTCATCTTAAAAATAAAAATTGCTGTTTCTCATAAAATAAGTGGTAGAAACACTAAAATATTTCATTCTTTGCAACTAAAATTGATGCAATACTTTTGATAGTTTTAATTTATAGTGTTGCAATACTTTTGATAGTTTTAATTTATATGGTCTAATATCGCATAGAAAAATGAAAATAATGTCACGAATATTGTTTCTTATATGTATGACGTGCGTAATACATTACAGTATTTTTCTCAACAGTTTCTATTCTAACATTGCTATTTCTGTCCTGTTTTTATCTAAATAATTTGTATGTTACATATTATTTGAGATCAACTTTTCTTTTAATGAAAATTGAGTCATTGTTTTTATTTGCATTATAATTTCTAAACCATTGAATTATACATCAAGCGCAAATTTACTATCTTTGTATCATTAGTAATAATTTTTATAATAGTAAATAGTATTGCTTATCAATACGGACGATATATTTCTTACTCAATTGTAAAATAAAGTTAAGTTCACATTGCATTAACCTGTGAAAGAACTGGACCCATTGTGATAAATTATTTTTAATACATTTTCTAGAAAAGTCACATTTCCGTCAACATTACTGAGCAATTACTCACTTATTGTAAACAAGCATGGCCTAGACGATTTAGGTTCCTAAAATTGAAAATTGAGGAATAAATAATTTATAGAGCAGATATTGTATTAGGTAAGAAAACTCTGACTTTATTATTGAAAGTAAAGGAGAGGTTCTCAAAATATTGAAATGAATGCAATTTTTTTAAAAATTTGCCAGATTGCAAAACTATATCCTATTTACAAATCCATTTTCTGAAATAGATTTATAGCAATTGGGGGTGGGGTGGAGCATGCGGGTAGTCGTATTCCGCTTGGAGCTTCCGCTTTGTGCTTCGAGCATCAACCGAAGGTGATACGAACACTTAATAAAATCAAAGTTTTAGGAGGCCATCACGTTATATTAGTAGCAATTCACAATGCGAATAAAGGGGAATCGGCTCAAAGAGGCAAGCGGCGGTGGGCTGGAGCGCGCGGGTTCTTCTTTTGAGCTTCCGCGTTGTGCTTCGAGCATCAACCGAAAATGATACGAACATCTAATATAATCAACATTTTCGTGCTTCGTGCTTCCGCTTTGTGCTTCGAGCATCAATCGAAAGTGATACGAACACTTAATAAAATCATACGAACATTTAAGAGACCACCACATTTTATTAGTAGCAAAGTCACAACGCGAGTGGAGGGGAGCCGGCTCAGAGAGGCGCCGCGTCGTCGTACTCGGCCTCCGTCGTCCACGAGCGCACGCCGTCGGCGCCCCACTCCTCGCGGACGCTCATCCGCACCCAGCCGCCAGGGGCGTCGGGGGGCGGGGGCGGCGGCGGCGGCGGGGGCTCGTCGTCCTCGCCCATCGCCACCAGCACACGTTGACCGTTGGGCTCGCCCGTCGCCCGCACATCCTCTGCCCCGAAGAAGGCGGACAGAGGCGGCGGGAGGGGCGGGGGCACGTTGTCTACGCCAGACGCACTGACGACGCGGAGGCGCCGCCTTGGTTGCTCCCGGCGGCGTCCGCCCGCCGGGGTGCGCGCCCCGCCCACTCCCCTCCTCGACTTCTCCGCTTCGCCCTGGGCAGTTACATTGATTGATTGATTGATTCGTGTTTCCGGGCGCGTCAACTACTCAGGTCATTAGTCCCGTAAGTGTGGTGCGTGTTCTTCTCGGGAGGTGGCGATGATCTTTTCCCCGCTGGATGGAGAGATCCGGCGCCGACCTACCGTCGACTAGCGGGGTTTTCCCCTCAACCAGGTATCTCCGACCAGCGGTGCACCGCCCCAGCCGGGACAAGTTGTAAGCTCTCGACCGGTCTCCCGACATGTGTGGTAGTGTAGTGCATGTTAGTGTGTGTGTGTGTAAGAGGAGAGGATAGGACAAGGAAGAGGAAGGAAAGATCGCGCGCGGTTCGTGGCCCGTTTGTTAGGGTACTTCTCCGGCATTCGCCTGGTGTTGATCGGAGAGACCACGGAAAACTACCGTTCAGAGCAACCGGCCGCTAGAATTCTCCTCCAGACAGCGACTGAATTCGACCTAGCTGACAAGCTAGTGTCGAAAATCCTGAGCAGTTACATCCACAGATACGTACACAGTGAACCCTCCATTATAGTTAACCCTGAAATTGAATTATGATATTTACAAATACTACCAACAGAACGAAGACCAGTCATTTGACGGGTGTTCGGTTTTCATTCAAACCTTTGACACCCTGTCAGGGAAAATAAAATAAAAACGTGATTGTTAGTACATTGCATAAAACTGTATGAAAGTGACCAACTTCCAGAAAGTGTACATTTTATATCTAAACAGAATGTGGCTTGACATCCGTGATCAAAAGGCGCGCTATAAAATTCTGGTGTAGGAAGACTGCGATTTTCCTTCCACCTATTAGGACGAACCCGTCATTTTGTCGGGTACGAATTTTTGTAGCGTAAACGTCAATAGAATCATTCGGATTTTAACTGCAACTTCTGTATCGTTAAAGAATGTTATTGTTGTGCTAAGATTTTTCTCATATATATAATAATGGATACCTATGACAAAAATAGCATTAATATTTAATATAAATAAATTGGTTTTCATTTTCATCTCGCGAAGTTCTTCGTCCTCAGTAAATTTTAATTAATCAAACCCTCGAAAGCATCTAAATGGCGGGCACATCGATAAAAGGTGTTTCCAGAACACGACCCACATACATATTTCTAGCATAACATGCAGATCCTGGACATATTCTTGCCGTTACATTCTATCTGGTACTCTGCGATTTATTTAACTCTGCCCTTGGCAGATATCAGCTGTCAGTGGTTCCAATCGGAAGCTGGAACATCACCATGGTGACGTCATTGTAGCGACATATAAGCTCCTGATTGTATAAAACCATCAACAGCTGATACCTACCAGGGACAGTTGAATAAATCGCACTATAGGTTTTGCAAATATCGCTACTCTGAAGAGTGCTGTTGCGGGTATACGAAAACCGAGGAATCAGCACTCTGATATTTGGAAGATATAATCTCGGCGATATATTTTTCCTCTAATCATCTCTGTGCATAATATACATGCAATAAAAGCCGCTGTATCTAGAACATTGAAAAATGCGTGTAATGACCACTAGTTACACCAGAATTTTATAGCGCGCCTTTTGATCAAGAATGTCAAGCCACATTCTGATTAGATATAAAATGTACACTTTCTGGAAGTTGGTCACATTCATACAGTTTTGTGCAATGTACTAACAATCACGTTTTTGTTTATTTTCCCTGACAGGGTGTCAAAGGTTTAGACAAAAACCTAACACCCGTCAAAATGACGGGTCTTCGTCTTATTAGTAGTATTTGTGAATATCATAGTTAAATTTCAGGGTACATAGCTATTGTTCTTTAAATGTGTAGAACATGATATATCCACAAAGCGCTGAATTTACACACCACACATTTTGTTGAGAATTCAAGATAAAACCCCGTCACCCGTCAAAATTACGGGTGCCATCCTCCTACTCGTTTCGTTTCACTTACATTACAAGTAAGCATTTGAAGACTCGGTTATTGTGAACATGAACCTCGCCTGTAATGAACGTAGGAAATAAATCATGGAAATTACTTGGATCTCTCATGTCATTAGTGAAGTAAATGGGCCTTCGGAGAGGGGGTTGGAGTTCCAACAGTGCGAGAGGCATTGAGGAGTGTCAAGACTGCATTACAGTACTTACATAGGTAGAATCGAGAATGGAGAGAGTACAAAATTTGGAAAATGATCTAGAGAAATTACTAATGAAAAAATACGAAGCACACAACTGAAAATAATTGACTTTTTTTAAAAAAATAAACATTTTGAAATTTTCAGTTAATGAATTTTGCTATATCTCTTTATTCATAAATCAATCGTTGTGAAGAAATTCTATTTAATTTTGACATCATCGGATATGGTGAACCTTTGATATGATGAACCGAACATGTTAGGCCCCAGAAGTTTATTAAGACCGGAGTCGACTGTACTTTGAGTTTGTTAATCCTTTAACTGCTACGGGGCCGGCCGACTGTGTGTCAGGCGGTTGCGTCATGCTTCTCGCTGGTCCACTGCGAGCTGCATGCGTAAGTGCGCAGAGATACCGCGCAATTAATCTCAGAAATCAGTTAGTGGACTGGGGTAGCCCAGACAAGGCACGCTAGTAGTGGTGTAGCTATTCTTATTGATAAAAAATGGAAAGGATATATCAGAAGCTATAGATTTATCAATGATAGAATAGTATTGTTGCGTTTGAAAGTACCACGTGGTTATATAACAATAATTGGAACATATGCTCCGGAAGAAGGTAGAAATGAAGATAGTGAAGCATACTACAAAGATATGCAAAATGTGATAAACACAATTAATAAAAACGATTATGTCATAGTTGCAGGAGATCTCAATGCAAGAGTAGGATCACAACCTGTATCTGGTGTTGTGGGAACCTTTGGTGAAACAACAGTTAACAATAATGGAAGAAGGTTAATTGATTTTTGTGTTTATAATGAGCTAAAAATAACGAATACATTCTTCCGGAAGAAAGATATTAATAAATTTACCTGGGCAGCAAGAGGAACACGTAGCCTCATTGATTATATTATTGTAAATAAGAAAACAAAAAATTTGGTAAAAGATGTTCATGTGTTCAGAGGAGAAGATATCAATTCTGACCATTTTATGGTACGAGCAACAGTGAATATCATGGCTCCATGGAAAAGAACGGGTATAAAAGGAAAGATTCAGGAGGAACGATTAACGTGTAAAGTAAACTTATTAAAAGATGAGAGTATATCATATTTATATAAAAATCGTATTAACCATCATTTGACAATGAATTTACCAAGCATTAAGATAGAAGAAGAATGGGCAAATATAAAAAGATCTGTGGAGGCGGCAGCAAAAGAAGCCCTTGGCTATAGGTATAAAAACTATAGAAGAAGAGGCATTAAAATCTGGACAGAGGATCTCGAGGAAGCTGTAAAAGAAAAGAAAAATGCTTACAAGAAAATGCTCCAGACTCCGTCACAAGAAAACAGATTTGATTATAAAAGAAAATGTGCAAAAGCAAAGAAAAAGATTAGAGAAGCTTATCGGAAAAGCTAGGATTATTATATAAGTTGTATTGAAAATGATGCTCACGGACGGCAAGAATACGCTTACAAAGTGCTGAAACATCTTAATAAAGAAGAGAAAGACACTGCCAATATAAGTGTTATCAAAGAACAAGATTGGTTGCAGTACTACAAAGAACTGTGGTGTGATATAGAGAACAATGGTGACATCCAAGAAAATTACGTACCAGAATATATAGATCCTATAAGTATGAAAGAATTAGAATGTGCATTGAAAATGAATAAAAATAGAAAAGCTGCTGGAATAGACAATATGAATATTGAATTATTGAAATATGGTGGCCGTGCTTTAATATCGAGACTGTTGTACTTCATTAATCTATGCTGGAAATATTGTCAAATACCAGAAGAATGAAAAGTGGCTATTGTAATACCCATTTACAAAAGAGGTGATAGATCAGTCTGCGGAAATTATAGAGGAATAAGTTTGCTAACTGCTGGTTATAAAGTATATACTAGAATACTCTCCGAAAGACTGAAACCAATAGCTGACACCACCATCAGTAAACAACAAAACGGATTTAGAAAAGGACGATCTTCTTTAGATAGCGTATTTACGCTCAAAATACTAATAGAAAAAAGAAGAGAATATAATCTTGAAACACACATAGCCTTTATTGACTATGTGAAAGCTTTTGATAAAGTTAGACGACCACTGCTGTGGGAAATTTTAATAAAGAAGGGGATACCTTACCATCTCATCCAAGTAATTAAAAGCCTGTACGCTGGAACAAGAATATGTATCGACACTGGTTTCAAAATCGGCAAAACATTTCTGAATATAAATCTGGGAGTACGACAGGGTTGTAGCTTATCAGCATCTCTGTTTAATCTGTACATAGATGAGATGCTGAAGGAATGGAACTGCTATGCCTCTTGTGGTATTGAGATTGCAGAAAACTGTTTTTTAAATTCCATCTTATATGCAGACGATCAAGTTTTGATTGCTGAAACAGAAGATGAACTTCAGCTCAATATCTACAAGCTCAGCAAAATAGCCAGATATTATAACTGTGAAATATTCACATCAAAAACTCACATTATGGCATTTTGCGGGAAAGATCCAGTGAGATCTCAGATAGTGGTAGAAAACCAGGTTCTGAACCAAGTGAGTAATTTTAATTATCTAGGAAACGATATATCATACAACTACGACAGAGACGTAGAGAAGAAACTCTCGCGGTTCCAGTTAATGTGTGGAACCACAAGAAGAACCCTCGGTAAGAAAACCCGAAAAGAAACACAGTTAAAATTCTACAAGACAATGGCAATACCAACCCTGCTATACGGTAGCGAATGCTGGGTTTTGAAACAAAGAGAAATGAGCAGAATACAGGCTTCAGAGATGAAGTTTCTGAGGGCAGTAAAAGGTTGTACGAAAGAAGATCACGAAAGAAATCAAGATATTCGAAAAGAGTTAAGAGTTGTATCAGTCCTCGATCAAATCCAAAACTATAAAAGAAATTGGACCCAACATCTATACAGAATGGATAAGCAGCGCCTTCCTCAAAAGGCCTGGAAATATCGACCTCTTGGGAAACGAGATCCCGGGAGACCAAGAAAACGGTGGACCATCGAACCGGAACAGGCCGTTGGGCCTAGACCGTGAAGATGGTGATGATGATGAAATCAGTTAGTTTAGCGTTAGCCGAAAGCGTCCAGAGGCTTCCGGGAACATCGCGGTTCCGCGTACGATCTCCTCCCTCGTCCCAGCGACAACCTCAGGGAACGCGAGAATACGCCAAAGCGGATAACATTATGTCATTGTTACACTTCCTGCCTCATAAAATGAATCTTTTCAACTGTGATGAGCACATTTCTGAGGCCATGAGCCCCGTTGGGAAGGATGTTCACGAATTAATTAAAAAGATGCATTTTATATGGCACGAGGTGTATTAATGATATATTATCATCGGCCACTTTACAAAATCGAATTATATTTCATAGTTCGGTAATGCTCATCATGCTGGACGATGGGGTAGCAGTGAACCCAAGCATTTACACGAGGCGCCATCTTACTAGCATTCAGAGCTGTAAGTTCAAGGTAGATGAGTTGTATTCCCATGCTTCTTTCAGATTAACAAGTTATAAAATTAAGTAAAAGTATAAACCAGTAATAATTGTAAGAAGGATATACCACACATGTGCCGAAATTTATTCAAATTCGGCGCCTAACCTCAAATGAACAATTATAAGCTCTCCTTCCCGTAAATCAGGGCTTAGATCATGCATTTCAAACATTCCGTTCTTAACATTTAAACATCGGTGTCAGGCCAATTTGACCCGAAACCATTTTCTCTTTCTATATTATGTAAATTATATACACAAACGTTTTTGAGAACGTGTTGTTTACATGTTTCTGTAAAGGCGAAATTTTAATTTCTTTTTAACAGAACGCTTTCGAGTTTTTGAAAATCTTCATTGGAAATTATAAAGCACTTTGGCTCACAAATGAAATAGTAATACAATAATTTAATATTGCTAGTAATATCAATATTAACGATGTGAAAGATATATCACATCAAATTGTCATTAATGTGGTGTTTTTTAATCCATTTAAAACTAACTGTTCAAAAAATGTAAAGAAAAACTTTGGATCCATTTTCAAGAAAAAGGTTACTATGTCGTCAACTACACACACAACAAAAAAATTGTGAGACGCAAAGACTTGAGACATATTTCTCTATGTATGTTGACGGGCTAAATCCAAATCTGTAGCCAGAATTGCGTCACCACCTTCCAATTTTTAAATCGCAATAAACCTCGTGAAATTGTATTTTTGATTTCAGATTTTTCTGACCTAAAGTCTGGACACATGGTTCTCTACGTTTTTGACGTACTAAATACAAACCTGTAGCCAGAATAGTGTCACCACTTTCCACTTTTTTAAATCGCCAAAAACCATCGTGAAATAGTAGATTGTCGATATGAGGGCGAGTTTTTGCGATTTAAAAAACTGGAGAGTGGCAGCACAATTTTGACTTCAGATTCAGCGCGTCGACGTACATACAGAAACATATGTCAAATCTTTGGGTCTGAAGACAACCCACGAAAACAAAAAAAACATGGTGCTTTTTCACGATAAAAAACTGTAGCGTGGTGGCGCAATTCTCGCTTCATATTCGGATTCAGCACGTGGAAATAGAGAGAAACATGTGTCAAGTCTTTGGGTCTGACAAGAACCCCCGAAAACAAAAAATTACAATCTCAGGCTGAGTTTTTGCGATTTGAAAACAATTGCAGGATGGTGACTCAATTCCGACTTCAGATTTGGATTCAGCGTATTAAAATTGTATTTGAGTCTGACAACTTTTATTTTTGTGTGTCTGTGTTATTAGCTTGGCATATTCTTATAATATAATTTACAAATAAGACACAAGAACAAACACTTCAGGCATATCTGGATTAATGTTTGGTCGGAGAGAGCTAAATGCTTTGAATAACATGACATCAACATCATGGTAAAGTTTTTTTTTTTTCAAAAAATACACAAATATAATTTTTTGATATCTTTCTTCCATCTTTAATACTTATTTAACGGGCGTTATTCATACATTATTGCATTTGTGAGTTCAAATGCTTCAAATGATTTCGGATGATATCTTGAAATCCCAAGTTTTATGTGAAAATGAGTTCAAAATAGTAATTTTTCAAAAACACACAAACATTTCCTAAAGAACTGCTCCAATTTCTTTAAAGATTGTTTGTATATAGGACTATGTTCCACTCCTCTTTAATATTTTTAAAGACATAGGATAAACGATACAGTGATTGGCCACTTAAGAGTTGTGACCGTAATAACTCATTTGAAAAGTAAAATTTTGAAACTTTGCTACTTACTTTCTATTATCCAATGGTCTTTTTACTTATCCCAACCGTAATTTTGGAAAATGAACATTACGTTATTAATTCATTTTTTCATAAAAAGTGTCATTTTGTGCAGTGATTGGACAGAAATTATAGTGATTGGACACCATGATGACAGTGATTGGCCACTGAATAATTTCTAACTGAAACAACTAGTGTAACGATATATTCAATTAATTAATTATTATAATTATTACCCATGAAAGCACACAATTTGTAAGATATAGATTTAATATAGCTTTAATATTTAAATATTAATAATTAATAATAGCGCTGTTAGAGTAAGTCCTTTTTTTTTAAATCTGAGCATATTCGACTCAATTCTTATGTCAGATGTGTCTTCTGGCCGACCGTCACAGGAAGTGTGATGACATTTTTTTAATGGAAATGGACGGAATATGCTTCAAATACATTCTTAAAATACCTCGCTTGTAATCCATCCGTTGTCACTTTTTCAAATCTGGTCAGCAATTTTTCTGGTATCCGTTGGTATGGATAGATAAATCAATGAACTAGTGACAAGTCCACTTGCTGCAAAGCAGAACATGACTGTCATATTGTATTTTGAAGTTCTGTTTTACTGAGTAAACTTCCTTTTTCAGCTAACATCTTTCCTGAAATTGGACGTTTAAAAATTTGACTTTTGTCCATTAGATACCCTTGTAGGATCACTTATTTTCTCATCCAAGTCACTTCCCTCCATGTACCCTATACCTTCTTCAAATCACATTCTGATGTCTCGTTCTCTCTCACTTGAACTTACGGCTGTCACTACTTCACTTGCCCGTTTAGTGATTAAGGGATGTCTTCTTAAAATGCCTTGACCCAGCCTCCTCAGAAATGGTTGTTGGTGAACGGATAGAGCATTCAGTTTAGCAGCTAACAATGGTTGAACGCTACTCTGTAGATCTTCCTTCTTCCTTGGAAAACCTTTACTGACTAGTTCAAGTACACACGTAACAAGATTGTCTTCTTCTTTAGATAATACAGCAACAGAACTTAGTTCTGTTTTGTGATCTGTATTGTTAAAACTAAATTGCAAACTTGTTTTCGGAACATTAAATGATTTTTCTGCAGAACGCATTGTAAAGTCTCTTATTTTAGGCCCATGTAGTTTATACCTGTGCGCAATAATTCTAAACTACGATTAAAAGCAATCCGGCAACAATCAGTAACGGAGTGGCCAATAACACAATTTGCACACTATCGAAGATTCAGTCATTGGCCACCCCGGTATGTCACTAAATATGCAAAGCTAGGCTTCTCATTTTAAGCTGATATCATTGTCACTTAATAAGGTTTGTGTTTTCTTACATATTAAGGTGATTTGCTTACCGCTGTAATCAACAAACTGTGCTGTAGGATATCAGGTTTCTAATGAAAATCTTTACATACAATGAACACGCACCGCACTGTTAACATACATCGGCCATACTGGCAACAGTTGCACTCTTGCAGTCATAGTAAATATTGCATAATACTCAAAAAGCGTCCCTTCGCCCCATTTACATGCAAAATATAAGAACACGGTGTTAGAACAAGCGGTAATTCAAGTTATAGTTGGAGTGGCCAATCTTTACCGTTTACGCTACTTTAATTTTACTTTTAGTAGATCGCAAAATTAGGAAAAGGAGAAAAATAATTATTTTAGCACTAGATAGGTACCAACTGGAAAGAAAGTGGAGCAATAGAGGAAAACTAGTTGACACTAAAGAGATGAAACAAATAATGCTAGAAAGTCCCTACCATTCAAAAGCATAACTAGTTTCCGTTTATAAAACGAAAATTATAAAAATGTTACCGAAAATGCGCAATTATATGTTTTTATCAACAATACGTGAGGTAACAAGACTAGTTATCTACACAAACTATATAGCAAACTAAAACGTTCATCTGTAAATACAGTTTGGGTCCAGGAAGAAAAAAGTATTTTATGCGTGGTATATACGAGGGTCGGTCTGAAAGTAATGTCCCACATTTTTTCTTCAGAAATATTTATATGAAGAATTTTAAATTTGATCACAATATCAACTCATGTTTCTTCTACTTGCTTCATTTGTCCTCATAATGTCCATCAACTTGTACAGCGTTGCGCCAGCGTGAAACAAAGGCGAGCATGCCTTGCCGGTTCCAAAAATTTTTCTGACGACGTAAACATTGCTTCTCTTCGCGCATCACACTGGCGTCATCTTCAAATATTCTTCCGCAAATAGTGATTTTCGTTTACCCAAAAAGATAGAAATCGGCGGGTGGTAAATCCAGGGTGTAAGATGGCTGGAGGAACGCAATTTAACCAATTTTTGACAGTGCTTCTATCATTGCGACACTTGTGTGTGGACGTGCGTTATCATGCAAGAGCAAACTTTGTGCACAATTCTTCTGGAATCGAACTCGCTGGAAATACTACTACACGGTACGCAAAGGGTTGTAAACATTCAAATTGATGATACTGCCTTTGGGCATAACATCAACATAGATGACACCATCAATATCCCAAAAGACAGCGATCAACATTTCAAGCGGGATGCCCGAAGTGCATAATAACATCCCTATAATGGACTTATCTGCACAGAGTCCTGACTTGAAACCAATCAAACGCCTTTGGGATCTTTTGGAACGCCGACTTCGTTCCAGGCCTTACCGACCTACATCGATACCTCTCCTCAGTGCAGCACTCCGTGAATAATGAGCTGCCATTCCCCAAAAAACCTTCCAGCACCTGATTGAAAGTATGACAGAGAGAGTGGGAGCTGTCATCAAGGCTATGGGTGGGCCAGCACCATATTGAATTCCAGCATTACCGATGGAGGGCGCCACGAGCTGGTAAGTCATTTTCAGTCACGTGTCCGGGAACTTTTGATCATTTAGTGTATATTTTTCTACGGTAATATTTACATTTTCATCTCTGGACAAATTGCTTCTTGTCCACAAAGCGACACAAAAGGCCGTCGCTGCTCCCAGCACAACAAACAGCAGTCTATAATCAAAAAGGGGAAATTCGTGACACAACAAATATACAAAGTTAAAAATGAAGTAAATACATCTCGACATACAGCACTACAAGTGGCTGGCGTATACCTCTAGCTTTTTACATATTCCATTTCTACAGAATGTATTAATGAAAGTAAAAAGAAAATTAACGCTTTAATAAATATACTCTCATGTGCAATACTCTACGTTGCTTAATTACAACGTTCTTTAAAATGTCAGAAAATATTTCGATGCAGAAGGAATCACTGAATATGCAGGTTAATTTATTTACGAACACAGATATACAAATCAATTAATATACAGTCGTGACGGATTTACTGGTATTAACTAATGACCGTTGCGTATTGTACGTATTTCTCAAGTGAACCACGTTGTGTGTAAGGGGTATTTTCAAATTTAATAATTTTACATACATTGCCATATTTCTGTGAACGATTAACATACGATTACCGCATGCGATATTTCTCTAAACGATTACGAATAGCAAGAGTTCTGAACTTTAATTAACTTGCTGTTATCTGCTCGATTGGGCTTACATAAATTTTATCTAAAACAATAAATTTCATAAATTAATGTTATTGTTACTTTTATAATAACATTATTATTATTATTATTATTATTATTATTGGGTATCAATTTCCAAATTTGCGTCAGTAGAGACAACTATGTTCGGAGAACACAACTTATATAATTGGTTGCCTTTGGCGGGGCTGTTTATTCATTTGATTTAACACGCCATGCGTCTGTGCGTATAGTTCAGTTACACGTAAGTATTTGTCTCATTGTTCAGTTTTATATGCGCGAGAGGAAGTGTAAGTCTCTTGTATTGTGTAATAATTTGGTTCACTTGATAATCAGATTGTACAGAATACTGGCATTTGGGTGGTAACAATCTGCGAGGTTTGCGCCAAATGCAACGTTCCAGTTCAACAATTCTTCTCATTAATCTAAGTATGTTTTTTATCTGGGTCTGATTTCCTATTATTATCCTATAGTAGTTGTTTTCAGGTAATTCTACTTAATTTAATTTCTCATATCCAAATTTATTTTAATAGCACTTTCCATACCTACTTTTAGATAGATCTGCCTAGAATATAGAATTTTCCCTGTGCAAAACCATAAGCAGTTCGACTCTAGTGACCTGTTTATTACTGGTCACTCTGTTTGCATCAATCGTATGGCGTTCACCACACGTCGACTCTCTAGAACTGACCAGATTTTCCTTGTGACCACCCTAGAGTGTTTTCCTACCGAGTCCTGTTAAAATCTGGTACACTTTTTCCTGTGGGAGCCATCTGTTTTGGCTTATCGTGACCTCTCTAGAACTAACATTGTTGTGATTTATTTCCTATTAAGGATATCTGGCGATACTTGTACTAGATATTCTCAATCAAAATTCTACCTAAGTGGTTTCGTAATAATATAATAGTAAACTATGGAAAATCCGTTTCAAAGTTTTCCGAAACAGGCAGTCTAATTGAATTGCCTTTTTAATAATGAAAAGTAAATTGCACTTGGCTGACGTAGACAGACAAATGTTTAGTTCATTGTCAATTCAATTTCAGTTTAAAGTCAATTCGTCCAAATCTCAAATGTAATATCTGTCTAAATTAATTCAGTTCCAAAAGAAATTGATTTGGTAAAACATACTAAGTTCCTTAAAATTCAGGCATCTTTCATGCCGCTAGTTGCATTTGCGAAAGTACATTTCCCATTGAAACATGCGTTATATTTTGAGGAAACACATCCTATAGAACCCAAAATAGATTACAGGAAAAATCAAAGGCATAATAAGTAAATGCCATCTGCGTGATTTCGGAAGCTTCCTCAAAGAAACGTTTATCACACCATAATTTACAAGGGTTTTAGACATTCAATTACATTTTCTGTTCGGGGCTTCAATTCTAACAATGCCACCTAAATATTTCAGCCCTTATTGCTGGTAGCCATTTTTGTGACGACACGCTTAGAAAGCTTAGATTCCTCAATCTTATATTAACGCTTTCTGTTAACACCGTAGTTTGTGCAGTCTGACGAGGTTTATTTGCATCATCATTTATTCAAGATTTGCTTTCCAGCAACAACTAGAAGTACTATTATAGTTGCTTAATCCCTAAGAAGATTGTTTCTTATGCGTGTAGTGAAACCATTTAATTAACGTTTTGCCGTGGTCTGTAAGTGTTGTGTTCCTAATTATGGAGGGATGTGGGTGTTTAGTGAAGCGGAAGACTGTGTTTGTCTTTTAGCTATACTAGCAGTATTTTCTTTATCATTCGATGAAATTTTCAAATCAGCGGGTTCAGACACACTGAAAATAAAAATATAATCTTTTTTGTGACTATGACGAAAAGCTAAAAGCTAACTGCTAAAGAATGTTGAATAATTACTTCAAATGTTGTCTTTAAGGAAGTGTTGTGTATTGTTCCAAGAAAATTCTCCATGATACTGAAGAAATATTTATTGAAAATTTCTTTTAAACTTCAATTGTATGGTGTTTTTTTATATTATGTGAGTACATTGCAAGTTACCTTTAAATATTTTTAAATAAAGAAACACGTTTCATTTACTTTTTTTCTTAGAATGAAAATAGAAGGATAGGAGTCTAACATGCGAGGCATGGAGTCTAACATGCGAGAGTTCTCGCACGGGTACGTGAAGGTAGTAGAGGAAAACTAGTGCTATGGCACAACACAAAGAACAATCTTTTTAATTCAGCTAAATAAAATAGCTTGAAATAAAAGAAAAAGAAAAATCAAAATGCGTTAGCCTACAATACTACGTGAATTCATAAAAAAAGGAATTAAATCTAAAATCATAGAAAGGACAGCGCAAGTCACACGACAACTGCCATCGATCGCAGTCCAAACACACGATTTAAATGTTGGTGGTATCTGGAGGTACATCAAACTCATATTATAAATAATACACCGTTTGATATTAAACTCAAGGTGTCGGTTAAGATATGTAAGTAATCTATATAAAGTATAAAATCTATATATAAGTATTCTATAAAAAAACTTTGACGACAAACATAATATCTATAACTTTGGTCTCTAAATCGTCTTTTGTGTGTGTATAAAAACCGTGGTCTCTAAATCGTTGGATATAAATCGTGTTTTACAACATGAACCTAATGTTATCAAGATGATTAGTGCCACTAACCTCGATATCATTCAAAATTCAAATAGAATTAATTTTGACAATGGAGTTTTCAGCTTTAGTTATTTGTCGCATTTGTACTCTCTGGCACATTTCTTAGTTAACTGCGATTCAGTTGTTATTGTAACTATGTATATTGAATTAAACCGAGTAAAATGTTCGACGTGTCTCAGAATTCGTAACCGTCGCATTATTTCATTACTAGTATGGCCAAGGTGCGCTTTAACTAAGCATTAATATTGAGTTTTATTTTTAATAAATAAATCAGCCTGATTCTGTAATGAATGCCAATAAAAAACGATGTATATCTACAAAACGTAATCTGCATGTCTTCGACAATCCGCAGGAGTGGAACTCATGCCAGGTTCAGGAATTCTGAGATGGATATTTCTAATATTTTCTGTTTTAATGGTATTTATTTATTTATATTGAAAAAAAACGTATTCACTCATTCCATATCCACGAAATATTTTACACTACCGCATTAATTCATTAGCGTAACTGCACTCATTTATATGCATGTTTTTTCCAGTCAAGACCAACCTACTAGAGTTGAGATCAAAAAGAAATTTTGTAATAATTTAACTTTTTAACTTTCTTTTGTACTGATTTCGCAGAGAAGAGAAAGTACTGTAATGCTGCAGGGGAAAACGGCAATATTTCGACGGGAAAAGCCTTTATTGTTAGGCCCTGGTTACAAAACAACATATATCTTGTTCCTATATTTAGTAAATTACTTCCTCTATAACGTTGTGTAGGGAGAATCGGTTTTGTGGGCTCAAAATGTCTCTGTCCATTTGTGTGACTGTCTTTCTATGATTAACGCTAGCGCATAAACCGTTTTTTACTGTTTTCTGCAAATAGATATTCACTAATCGATCTCCACGAACTCTAGGCCCTGCAAAATGTAAAGAGGATATTTTAAATTTTGGGGATACATTACTTGACACTTCAACTATTAAAAAAGGTTATAATATATCTTTATGCTCGAATAGCGTGTTGAACTCAAAGAAATGTCGCATTTTTATTTTCGTTCAAATCACTAATTTTTCTAAAATTGAAAAAAAATTCACATTTTTCGTAGCTTTCCTACAACTACAATAATGGAAATTGAAACATTTGCTGGAAAAAAATTATTCAATAAAATTTCCGTAAAAATCAGTATTTTTAGTGTAATTTTGCTTGAAACAGGCAATATTTCAACAATTAAAACAAATATTTTCTCAAAAACGGCTCAAAATTTTTCCTGTAATTTTTTCTCGTAGGCCTATGTACGAAAGAAGTGCAAATGAAGTGGGTCTGCAGCCATTTTCGATAATCTCTAGAATTTTTGAGAAAAGCAAAAAGGTAACATTCCAAAGCAACAGGAGACTGAAGACAGATAGTTGTCTTATACGAAATCTGTTCAGAAAAAATAAGATCTTTAAAAAATATAATATCTTCGTGAAAAATAATTAGTTTTTAGCAATTTCTGCTTGAATTTAATGCAAACTGTAAAATATCAGTTTCTCAAATACCGTTCCGAATTTTGTTTTCCACGGACCGGACGGGGTACACTTAAAATGATTTTTTCCAATCAGACTCGTTTCTGTTTGTAATGTTTTGTTCAAGTACCTTGGCAGTTCTACCTTAGTACTTGTTTGTAAACCAAGTTGGATTGAGTGCTTTGAATTAATGTGAGCGGAATCTTCTTTCCAGCATTTTGTATTACTGAAAGCCAATCTGTAGGTAAAAAAAATGACGTATTCTTGTGAGCAGCAAAGTGGACTATCCTCAGGCTAGTTCACTTTTCTTCCAACAGAGTGCGCCAAATGCAATACGGCAAAAGTACTACTGTGGTGCTATCAAGTATTGATTGCAAAAGGTTGCTTATTCCACTACGCAGTCGATAGTTCTGTCTTTAAAAACTGCACTGAAAAGAGAGAGAAAACAAAATTGTTAATCCAATCCACAATTGTTAATCCAATCCACAATTGTTAATCCACCCATGCTACTCACAGCCTCAATCAAAATAGTAAAAAAGGTTAAGAAATTTTATTTGAAGAAAAATATCTCTATACTCGTTATTTTGATAATAGCAACACGTCGAAAAATTCAAAATTGTGTAATTTTTGAAAATTCAGGATTAACAGGGAAAATGTGACCTACGCCATTTGTACAAATTATTTCATTCTATTATTCCACGATAGTTTTAAGAAATGCGGAAATTTTTACTGTACGTACAGTAAAGAAAAAGTAAAAGACACACACTTTTTTTGAAGTGGGATATGGATTTTTTATTTTAAATATTAATACGTTATGTACAAATCATACATGGTGTAAAAGTAATATATCTGTATATTGGTTATTGTAATGTAATTTAGTTATAATAGTTTTGAATGCAAACACAAATTTTGGCGCCATTATTCACTGTACAAGAATTTCCAGAAGCCCTCATTCTTCCTAATGCGTCAAAAGCGTTCATTTCAGTTAAGATGAAAAATCAGACAGCCGCTTTGAAGAGGAAATTCTTTTGTTCCTCGGGGAGTGGGAAGACATGAGTTTCCATACAAATCTCAAGATAAATGTTTGGAACTCTCACACCAAGTACTGCTCATTCGGAGATATTAGTAATGTTTACCCCACGTCACGAACTGAGGAGATCTCTAATTGTCGGAGATTTGGCAAGGTCAAACGGTGTCTTGTCCTTCAAAGGTCCCTTCCAAGGCTTGAGCTCCCTCCTGGCGCCGGCCGAGAGAAGCGCCCGCACCGCCGCCTCGTTGCCCACTTTCATCTCGCACAGCAACGGGGTTCTCCCTGCACAAGACCTCACGTCGACATCACCCCCCCCCCCCCGCGCGAATGAGCAGACTCATGCTCCGGCCCTCGAAATCGTGGATTGCAGCCAAATGCGATTCGATGGTGTGACGGTTAGCGTGCCGGACTGTCATACCCAAGTTCGCGGGTTCAAACCCGATCGAAGCCGTGGATTTTTAAGGGCGAATAAATCCTTCGTACGCCTTCCGCGGAGGGGAAGTAAAGCCGGCTGGCCCATGTTAGTAGATTTACTTGCATGTAAAAGATCCTCAAGCCTAAATGACGCCTCTGAGCTAAATTCAAATCGCCTGTTTCGTCGCCCGAGATAATACCTTCTTTCTCCGCTAGATGAAAGGAGCGTAGCGAAATTTGCGTGGTCAGACGGAAGAGCGGGCCTGATGGCTCGAGTCTCGCCACGTAAAATAAGGCATTAACTATAACTAAATGCATCGCGGACATATCAAAGATGTCCACAGCGTTTGGATCGGCGCCTCGCTGTAGGAGCAGTGCAACCATGCCCTCGCACTGGCTTGTTAGCGCAACCATCAGAGGAGTCTGCTCTTCACTATTAACGTAGTTGTAACGTCGTTTTGTAAACGTCAACGTAGTTTTGTAAACGTCGCTCAACTACTGCCTTGTGCGAGTTCTCTCCCAGTTGGGAAGGGGTAGGGCGTGCGGCGTGCTCCTTTTCCGGGGCCTCCCGCGTTTGGAGCGCCACGTGCAGCCTCTGGGGGTGTTCGGCCCTCCATTGACTTGTTCCCGCCGGTGATGTCTTCTTGGCTTGAATACGGGCAGCGGGAGCGAAGGTCAAAAATGAGACCGTGCTCAAAGCAGAGGACGATTTAGCCGGTAGAGGCGGTTCCCGCTTTAGTCCGCCCGCTGCAGTCCCTGCCGTGTCCGATTCTTCGCGGGTTCCCGAGGAGGAGGGAGAAGATCTACTTGTTCCTGGACGACGGATCTGTATCGGGCGGCGCGCCCGCCCGAAGTTACGCCTGAAGGTCCTTTGCAAGGAGCTTCGTAGAAAGGTCCCTACTCTTTGCAGCGGGCGCCCTACCCGACGCCAAGCCTTCTCTTCCGAAGGCCTCGCCAAGGTGTGTATTCTTCCTTCCACGACTGACACTCTTGTCTCGGTCTCTTCCAGCTGCTGCCGCAGAGCGAGGATTTCATGGTCCTTCTCTTGAAGTTTCTGCTGCAGGTAAGAAACATCTTCACGCAAAGCAGTCGTAACCCTCTGTACCTCCAATCGTATAGCTTCCTGTGCCTGCACCCCGATTCCTGTTCCTGTCGCCACAAGGCCCTGCGGAGGTTTGGGTTTCGGTGCTGATCGCTGGAACGCGTCGTCAAGGACATTTTCATCTTCTTCTGAAGTGCCATCTTCACTTTTGCTTGCCTCGCCTCTCGGCATCGCGACTTGGGCCTAACTGAAAACAATTAACGAAAAATAAAAATACGATTACATTCCACATTTTAGCACAAGTGAGATATTTCATGATTTCAATAACACACAACAGTCTTCTCCTCTATTAACGAAAAAATGTTTAAGCCATTCTCCTGAAAAATGCTTCGATTCTGTACAACAGTTTCTTCACCATTTCTCTACATCTACAATGTCTAGAACAGCTTTTGCCAACTGGTGGAAAAGTAATGTAAGAGCACCATACTCCTCGCGAGATAACGCTCGAAGAAGCACTGCGAGCAAAGGGGGGAAGGAGTGGAGGGAGACATCGACAGCCAGTGGGCCTGTATTTCAGACAACATGAACGCCCATTTACGCCTCTTTAATTTTCTTTCGATTTGGGAATTTTTTTTTTGAAAATACTTTAACAATGGAGAAGTGTTTAGTGTGTTCGAAAGAACTATGTTAAAAAGTTCAACGTACAGAGGCATTACGCAGATTTGCAGCCCAGAGCAATCCGCGAGATGAAAATAATTTTTGAGAATTGACAGATAGCCTGCAATTTTGAGATTAGTAAAGGATTATTTATATAGATTATGGGAGAGGTACAAAAATCAAGAGGATTTGCAACTTTCCCAAACAAAACTGTTTGTCAAGCTTGGAGTCCAAATATTCCCACGTGACCACTCCCGGGTATCAATTTGTATTTATTTGTTAACACTAATTATTGGTTCGGGACGAAAAATGTCAAATTATATAACATTGCATAAAATATTATTGTACTAGAATGTTAAAACTGTCTTCTCCAAAAATGTTATGTATTAGAAGAATGGAAGTGGAATTACAGTACTGGCTACGATAAAGAGGGTCGTATATTGTTTGAATTATGGAATAACCTATGATTTGCTTTTACCTTTTCATATTTTTATTGAATCATAAATATTTAAATAATAATTACCATTTAAAAACGTAATTCTGTGGTCACAGGGTAAAAGTTTTTAAGTCAATTTTTGGCTAAATTGGATTAACTACTGAAACTACAAGCTAAGTAAGTATATTATATTTTAGTAAAACGACCAAATTCAAATGTTGCCTCCTTAACGAGAAAAAACATTAATAAATAGCATTTAGCGTAGGAACAAACGGTGGCTGGAAAATCTAACCCTTGTTTTCTCCAAACTAAGATTTTTGACTTAAGAACTTTTACTCCGTGACCACAGAATTATCTAGCGAACCTTACTGCCCCCACTTCCGGACCATCATTGGAACACAATACGCCTGACGCCACGTCCGGGCACTTGCTTTGCTCTGCGGTTCGGTTCCGAGCAGGAGAGCAGATTTGTGTGATGTCACAGAGCATTGAGTTGGCAAACACTGATCTAGAGACTCAAGCTTCAACTGAGGCGAAATGTATTTCCAAGATATTTCTAAGTATATCGAGGAATCAATTCTACATTTTTCGGATGCAAACAAAGATAAACAAAATATTAGATTTGATAGAATGGGGGGGTGTATTACGTCAGTGCTATATCGAGTGTGGAGTCGACATGAAGCCGTTACATTCCTGGACTCCCAGCACGTCCTTTCTTTTGATTGATTGGTGCCTCCGGGCGCGTCAACTGCTATGATCATTAGTCCCGATAGTGTAGTGTATTTTTTATCGTGGGAAGTGGCTGTGATCTTCTCCTGCTGTTGGATAGCGAAATCCAGCTCTGACCTACTCGTCGGCTTGCAGGGATTTTCTCCAACCAGGTATCTCCTACCGGCGTGGCACCACACTAGCCGCGACAAGCTCTAAGCCTCCGAACGGTCTCCCGGTATGTGTGGTAGTGTAGTGCATGTTAGTGTAATTGTGAGCCAGTAAGGAGTTAGGATAGGACAAGGAAGAGGAAAGGAGAAATCGCGCGGTGTCCGTGGACGGTTCGTTAGGGTACTGCTCCGGCATTCGCCTGGTATTGATTGGAGAAACCACGGAAAACTACCGATTAGAGCAGCCTCTAGAATTCTCTTTGAAACTATACTCGATCTAGCTATGTAGCTAGGGTCGAAAACTCTGCCACCGAGGGGACTTGAACCCTAGTCACAGAATAGATATTACACAGAAAGGAAAGCTACCCACAATCCATGCTCCCATATGATGCGCACGGTCACCATATTGAAAGTGTGTAAACTACAGCATGACCCGGCATTTGTTGTGGGGTGAACGGTGATGAAAGTGTCTTTTATTTTCCTTTTACTCGTCAGATTTGGTGTGGACTAGTTTGAGACTTGCCACTTACTCTAGCCAGCTGCCATTTATCTCCACCCGAACTATTTTTTTAAATAACAAGCCAAAACATACGTAACCTGATTGGCTTGTGTTTAGTATAGGCAAATATTAATATCGCATATAGGCAAATATTAATAAAACATGGAGATAGAAGGGTAAAGAATAATAAATACATAACTAGTACTACAACACAATGGCACAGATCTTTTCGTATTCGTTTTCTAGTTTCTTTGGTGTGGACTAGTATGAAACTTGCCACGTACTCTAGCCAGCTGCCATTTATCTCCACCCGAAGTAATTTTTTTGAAATTTTCTCATTTCTTCGGCTTCTTAATAGTAGAACCCAAACATTACATTAAGAATATTAAAGAAGAGTAAAACCTCCTCCTAAATGTCAAATTTCATTAAAACATTTCAAGCCATTTTTACGATAATATCGTTTAACCGTTATTAAAAATGCGAAATTGAAGCTCTCTTGCACAGAAAACGTTTGAATTTTTGGAAAACTTCATTTGAAGTAATTTAAAGCGCCCTAAGTCATAAATGCAATAGTGTTTACAAATCGCAGGAAATATGCATATTAACGGCTTGAGAGATATTACAAAAATATTACAATTGTGTAATTTTTTTAAAAACAATATAATACACCAAAATGAATTTTATGTCGTAATAAACTGTGCAATTAGCACTACCCTTTGGAAAAGTTAGAAGAAAAAATTTGGGTCCGTTATTGAGAAAAGAGCGTTTGAACTGACTTCTGCAATTCCTTTCCACAATTTCAAGATGGCGGTCCGCACAGCGCGGTGATTCACTGCAAATCAACGGAGCCGCTCTCTACTTTCCTTTCTGACACGCAACACTCACCGTGCTGGATACTCGGATTGACATGAAATTTCACCAGCTGATAGAACACCATGCAAAACCTATATATGCAAATTTTGAAGTGCTATGGAATATTATAAATAGCGTTTTATAGGTATTTTGCATCAGGACCTTTCGTGACCTTCGCGCTTCCCGCAGCGGGCGAGCCGTTGCTTCGGCAGCGCTAGGAACGTTACGCGGCGTTTATCAGTCGGTGTCAGATTTCCAAGCGCGTTCGTTCCATCAGAACCTGCAAAGTAAACACCCGTTTTTGTCACCCCGCCTGCCCTCCAAATAACTGAGACCTTGCCGACAGGCCGATAGTGCAGGCGCGGTGTATGAGTAACGTCCGCAGAACCAGCGGCGAGCAGCGTTTCCGCCCTTCTACGGTCGGTAAGGTAAAAAAAAAATGTCCCAATACTAATTATCGCAAAAACACTACTTGCAATGCTTCATAGCACGTAAAAATTTGTATGTAGGGGTTTTGAAAGATGCTGAACAAGCTGGTAAAATCTCAAGTCAATCCGAGTATCCAGCATGGTGAGTGTTGCGTGTGAGTAGTATCTATTCTGTGCGCTAGGATCCCCGGACCAGAGGCCTGAGTGACCTATGCCGGTGGCAGCAGATCGTCTGATTTGCGGTGTTCTTGTTGTTTGCAAATGATGGCAACATGACCTCTGCAGTCGGGAACAGCGTTCGAAACCTTGGAAATGTGATCTTAGCACTGATGACTCGTATCCTGCGACGCGTTTGGAAAATTACAAAAAAGGCTTGTCTGAAAATCTAGGCTGTTGAGGCCAAAATAGTAAATTAATTTTTTATTCCCAGTATTACAGTGTTTGTTTTTACTAACTTAAAAGACTCACCTCTATATAAATATACTTTATTGAGAAAGGTTGATCATATTAACTTCACCATATACATGTAATGTTCACCAAGGATTCATTAATATATACACAATTCACAAAGTACGTGTATACCTTGTAGAACATTCTTACTTATCTCTAAATATACTATCTTTCACCTCAAAAACCTCAAGAAAGGTAAATGTATACCACATTTCATGTTTTTTATGGAATAGAGTAAAACGATATCCATCAGATTGTATTCATCCCTGTATTCTGACCTTCAACTAGTAACACGCGATTCCAAGACCAAAGAAATCAATTTTTTAACGCTATTCGTAACCCATTTCGCCGATGGCAAACGAGAAATTAGGATAACAGTTAAGAAGGAAAATACCCAGTGAGAACCAAGATTGTGATAGATGGAAAGAGTAATGAACAGGTAAAATATTTCAAATATCTAGGTAGCCACATCTCGTTTGAAAGATATATAGATTTAGATAAAATATTAAATAAATTTAGAAATGCGGCACGATACACAGACATCTAAAAAATAAAACAAGGATAGAAACAAGAATAAAATTCTTCAACACAGTAGCTGTGCCAGTGTTCATGTATGGAGATGAAGCAAGAGTAACATAAAAAAGTTAACTCCAAAATCCAGGCAGTTGAAATGAAATTTTTGAAAAGCGCTCTAGGTTCCTAGATAAAAAAACACAGAGATAAGAAATCAACTGGGGGTCGAACCACTGCTGAAGAAACTGGAAAGAAATCAGAAAAGATGGTATGAACATCTTATATGAATGTCCGATAGCAGACCACCAGCACTCGCAGTGGACTACAGTTGCAGAGGAAGAAGAGATATAGGAAGGTCCAGAAGGAAATGGACACCGGAACAGGTTCTTGAACCTAACCCTTGAAGTGCAGAAGAAGAAGAAGTTAAGAATTGAAACTTTAAAAATTATTACGTTTGGAAATATTGTTTGCAGAAAAACGCTTACATCGTGACTTACTCAGATGAAAAGTATCCATTAAAAATACAGTGGACACCGCTTTTTGTTATCACTCCGAGACACAGATAATATGATAATATTATCCGATGGATAACAATAGGAGAAAAATTCCAATTAATCATCAAATAAAAACGTATGCTACTCTTGTAGATTACTACGGGGAAATAAGATTTCATAGGAAACTTCTTGCCTTCATTCAATCCTTAATAAAGAAATATTTATTCCAATTTAAAAGTCATATTAAAATTTAGACACATTTTCTCAATTTAAAAAGTCTTTGCCTACGGTCTGCTTCTGGTTTAATCAGAGGAATCATTAATATAAATCTTGTACTCAAAATGTTTCTGGAAGTCAACTGATCTGTGCTGTACAATCGCAACGTATAAGCAACATAAAAAAGTACTTTCGCAACATCAAGCCCACCTCATTCCAGCCGTTGTCGGAGGTTTTGACCTTCGGGGTATACGATTTCACATATGTTGTCTTCTGCCCCACTGCCCAACGAAACGAATCGTCCGGTTGGCCCCTCCCTCATTGGTCAGGCCTGTCGATATAACCTCTAGCAACGCGGAGACAGAGAGACAGAGAAGAGAGAGAGAGAGAGAGAGAGAGAGAGAGAGAGAGGAGAGAGGAAGAGACGGGGGAGAGATGTTTGTGTGTTACCGAACATGCACACATTTTTCCCAATACACAACAGCTTGATATTCATCTAATGACTTTAATAACTATAGCGTAATAAAGATTATTTGAAATTTTCGTAGCGATTCAGCATGTTAAAATAGTTATTTATGATACGAGTGGTTATTTATAATTCGTTTTGCGAGTAGGAAAGACTGCAAACAGAAAAGAATGCGGTATATTACCACTGAAACTTACCTGTTTCGCGGAGCGCGCTTAAAGTGTTGGGACATGCTGTTTCCGTAAGGCGATTGCTAGGTGGAGGGGAGAGTTGTGAGGGAAATGAGCGGCAGAAACCTATTGCTCTACTCTTTCTCACTACTTTCAGATACAAAAAACGCGCGGGAACTGATTCCGGCCTGATTAAAAAATTAATATATAAAAAGTGCCCGTTGAACATAAATGGGGCTATCAAAACACAACCGGGAATGAGTTAAACGCGAGTTATACAACATGAACGGTAACCTTCGTGGAATTAATTCAAAAATAAACGGCTTTTAACAATAATCTAAGGTGGAAAGTTTGGCCTGTTATAAATATTATCTACTTGGCTGATATGGAGCAATATCCCTCCTTTTGAGGTGATCGAAACAATAGTTTTAAAGCAAGTTGTTTAATGTAAGAGCCCATGTTGTCATATGTTCAATTTCTCAAATAGTAGTTTATTTTAAATTTGAGGACTTCACAATAGCAACATATATAATATTTAATTTATCATCAACTTACTAGAATAGTTTACAATACTCTGTCATTCACATGTTCTTCACAATTTCTATCATGTGGAATGAAGTCCAATGTGGATATCCGATTGCCGATATTATTGTGGATATCCGATTGCCGAAAAATATGTGAAATGTATTCCTCTGTTCCAAATCTTAAATCCAAAATATCAGTACATTCTAGAATTTGGACTTTACATGATTCTGTGCAATTTAAATTAATAAAAAATGACGTAGCATACCTGTAAATATCTGTAAGCTTGTATGTGAAGGTTGTCTGAGATCCTCATTCACACGGTTGGCAGTGATGCAGCCAAGGTTCCAAGACGTCTGATACAAATTTTTTTTTAACCGTACACTACGGAAACTGCTCTGATACAAATTGAGGATTGCGAGTAACAATAGCTCTAGGCGATAAACATATCAGGCGATAAACATATCGCCAACACGTATCTATTCTTTAAGCAACCATTGATGGGATTAACATATCATTAATTCCGTCCGATGTATCTATGCTTCATTCTCGTCGATTGTTCTCCGGAAAAATGAATAAAACCTTGTACAATTGAGATTAAAACCAACTACGTCCTAATCTCCACTCACGCGCCAGTACAGATGACTATCTGCTCGTATGTTATTGAGCGAAGATCACCACCTAAACTGCGTAGCAAGATGACCAACTGGGATAAATTTCGAATGTACGTTAATAACTCGTTAAGTGCAAACATGTCCCTAAAATAAAGCAAAGACAAAGATGCCGCAGTGCAGCATTTAACAGAGATGATACAGAACGCTGCCTGGAGGGCAACACCAAAAATTGACGTAATCAAGAACTCAGCGTAACCCAAAGAATTTAGACAAAAAATAGCAGAAAAATTTTGTCACCATGGAATTTATATCTACACTCGACAAACTGGAGAAAAAAAAGAAACTTAACGCATCACCTCAACAACTAAAAAGACAACTAGAAGAATACCAAAATACCTGATATTCCGATTATGTAAAATCCTTGTCACCAACAAATACAACTTGTTACTCGCTGTGGAAAGCAACAAAAAATGTATCGGCCACAACAACATATCTTGCCTATTAGAAAAGGCGACAGCACATGAGTAAGAAGTCCTGAAGTGAAGGCAGTCTGGCTAAACACTTTTCTACAGTATTCAAACCAGTAGATAAACGAAGTATTTCGGAAAATGAGTTAATGGAATTTGTACAAGCTCCACTCCAATAGTCGCCACCCATAAAAACGGTCATTTTAAGTGAAATAGAAGAAACCATTAGAAAGCACATAAACCCTGCTAAAAGCCCAGGACACGATGTTATATCTGGTAAAATATTACAATAATTACCGAAGAAAGGATTATCATTCATAACATATTTCTCTAATGCTATAATAAGAGAGAGCCACTATCCGAATCTATGAAAGAATATACAAGTGATAGCCATGGTAAAACCTGGAAAACCGATTACAGAAGCTGCATCATACAGATCAATAAGTCTTCTACCAGTTTTATCACAGGTCTTTGAAAACCTACTTCTACAACGGCTTAAACAAATAATAAATAATACAATACTCTAATTTTAGAATGGATTTCGAGAAGGTCATTCAACGACAAACCAGACACACCAAATAGTACACAAAATATATCAAACCTTGAAGGAAAAATATTGTTCTGACGCTTCCTTGGACATAGCAAACATTCAACAGGGTCAGGCAAGAAGGTCTGTTTTTTAAAATCAAATAATTGCTTTCACACTCATTCTATATCTTTTTAATCATACCTGTCCAGTCGTTTTTTCCCAAATTAAATACCAAGGTGTTTTTTCTGAATTTAAGCCAATGAGTGCAGATGTCTCTCCATTATCCTTGGACCAATACTGTATGTAATATATACTTCTGACTTACCAACAACAGAATGCACTATGATCGCCACAATCGCTGACGACACAGCTATCATAGCTGTCAACGATGGCTCAACAACACCTGCAAGCGCACCTGGACAAGATTGAAGAGTGAACAAATCAATGGAGAGTAACTACAAACACAGCAAAATTACAACATTCAACAATTATCTTTCCACTTCGAAAGGAACAGTGTCCAAAACTGAAACTAAACTCGTCATAACTAACAGTTACAACACTTCTGAGAAATCTTGGTTCACATCTAGATAGTCACTTAACCTGGAAATTCCATTTTTTTTAAATTTATTTCTTCTCTTTCAACATTTCTATCTCTCGAGGGGTTTGAAAACAGTACATTTTATAATAGAACGTTTTGGATATAGCCATCCATAGCAAATGAGTATTCATTCGTCGTGAAAACATGGTCTAAGGTTCGAAAATTTGTTCAGGCTTCAAGGTTCGATTCGAGGAGTTACGTTAAAATTAAGGTAGTGCTAGGAAAGGTGTAGAGACAGAAGTTACGGTGGCCTCAGTCTATCCTTGAGGGATCTTGATTTAATACGGGGCCATGAAGCACAGCGGCCCAGATTAAATATTGTGGAACAGGAGGAAGAGTTAAGATTTTCTAAAAATAGGTCAGCTATTTTGTTTATGTGTTCATTCAATGGCAATAAATTTAGTTCGCGATGAATTTGGGAATTTGGAATAAACCATGGTGCCTTGAGGGTCTTTCTTAGGAACTTATTTTGGAATGCAAGTAACTTTTGAAGGTGCTGCGCCACCCCATACTGGACATGCATAGGTTAGAGTGGGTTAAATAATTGATTAGTACAGTAATATTCGGCATTCGATACTAGTGGCAGATCTCGAGTTAATTAAAGGAAACATTTTCAACTTTTTGACCAAAGCTTTATTAGCAGTTGCGTGGATATGGGGTTTCTACGTTAATCTTTTGTCAAATAATACTCCTAGGTACTTCACGGGTGAAGAAGTCCACGGGTTGCGATTTATCCCATATCTTTAAAAAGAGGAAAGAATCACAAATGAAAGGTAGCAATTTATCATAGCTATGAACATTTTCATAGCAATCGAAGATCTAAGCTCTCCTTCTACAACAAAATATTACTGTACAAAGCAATAATCAAGCCAACATGGACTTACGGCATTGAACAATGGGGTACAGCCAGCAAGTCAAACCTGGAGATCCTGAGATTATAAACAAAAGCCAGTGGCGTCTCCTGGCTAGTGGATGTGGGGATGCGATCATGATATTACAGGTTGAATGCATAATTCCAAATATGTAAAGTTTCGTCATTCTACTTTACTCTGAAGTATTTAAGAAGTTCATTTTGTAAATTAGATACCTTCTGAATCTTCCTCGAAAATCACGAATTTCTCATTGCATCCAGTTAGTTACAAAAACCAAATAAAACTAAACTAATGGTGCTACAGAATAGCACAGACTTTTCAGTATTAGTCTTCTATTTCCTTGGGTCTGGGCTAGCCACATGGAATTGCCATATACTCTTGCCAGATGCCATCTATCGCCACCCAAAGTACATTTTTTTGACATTTTCTTAATTTTTCTGTTTCGTAATGGTAGAAAGGAAATATTAATTTTAGAATATTTAAAAAAAACTCGTCTTAAATGGCAATTGTCTTTTAAAAAATTTGTAGCTGATTCTCAGAAAATAGCGTTTAAGCGCAACTAAAAATGCGAAATTTCTTGCTCTTTTTCAGCATCCTTAACCGTGAGGTCATACTATTTTCGAGTCCCAACATTGGCGGATTTTGGACACTAGCTACGTACTAGCTAGCTAGCTACTTACGTCGATTGCATCCGCTGTCCGGAGCAGTATTCTAGCGGCCAGTTGCTGATTGATTGACTTATTGATTGGATTGATTGTTAGTTATTATTGGCGAGTCAACTGCTAATGTCATTAGTCCCGTAAGCGTAGTGCATTTCCCTCTCGGGAGGTGGCACTATCGGGGTTTTCCCTCAGCCAGGTATCTCCCACTTGCGAGGCGCCACCCCAGCCGACAAATATTAAGCTCCTACCTGGTCTCCCGGCATGTGTGGTAGTGTAGTGCATGTTCGTGTAAGTGATGTACATGGGGTGAGGATAGGACAAGGAAGAGGAAGGAAATATTGCGTACGGTGGATGGCCCGTTTGTTAGGGTATTTCTCCAGGATTTGCCGGGTGGTGATTGAAGAAACCACGAAAAACTACCGATCAGAGCAGCCGGCTCCCAGAATTCCCCTTCAGACAGCGACTGAATTCGACCTGACAAGCTAGAGTTGAAAATCCTGCCACCGTTGGGACTCGAACCTAGGACCTCGAGATCAGAAGCACTGCAGTGACATCAGCTGATGCCCTGAGCCACCTCTCTTGGTACAACCGATTGCTCTGATCGGTAGCTTTTCGTGGTTTCTCAAATCAACACTAGTCGATTACCGGAGTACTATCGTTTGAAACGGGCCACGGATGTTGCGCAATCCTCCTATTCCAATTTGTCCAGATTTCTCCCCAAACACACCCATCCATACACTTACTAGCACGACACTACCTCAATGTCGAGAGCCTATACGAGAGCTTCGAGATTGTCCCCCACTGAAACTGTTCCCTGTTCGTCTACCTGAATGGAATATACATGGATGGGAGAAACCTCCCATACCTGGCGTTTGGGTCAACGTCTATTCTCACGATCTAATCGGGAAGGAACACGGTGACTACCTGTGATATAACTAGACCTCGGATTTTAGGACAAATGCTTATTTAGTTCCCTTAGGATGTTGTGGAAAATAATTGCAGATATTCACGAATCATGAGAAAATAGATCTACTGAAAGCGTCTAATAGTGCCTAAAATGTCCTAAAAGGAAGGTTGATGCCTATTTTATTATATTTTTGCCTAAAATTGCCTAAGACAAGTGATTTTCAAAAACGATCGTATTTAAATCCTAAATTTTTAAATTCGTTTTATGAAAACGCAAATACTTTTCCGAAATGCAAATATTATGTGGTCGAATACGCAATCGACAACTCACCGAAATCTCTCACGCAAAATACCGAACACAAGAAGCCCTGCAAGTCAACATAATAGAAATGTTTCACGCTCGTCTCCGATAGGCATGCACTTCTTAGGCAATTGCACCCATTCCTGGTGCAGTTGCGCTGTTAACATGTTCAGACTTATCGCCGCAGCGCGTCTTCTTGGAAGTCCAGGCGAGGAAAGGAACAGGTCATGCAAAAGCCTACAGTCGGACAGACGAAGATTACAACAAAAGGTTCAATGGTTAAATGGGTCGTGTGGTACAAGATTTTTTGAAGGGGAGCGGGAAAGCAAGAAGGAGAGAAGGGAGAAAGCAAGTTCCAGAAGTGAGCATAAGAAATGTAACTAAATTTAACTTATTTTTACTAATGTAAATTTGCTAGCTTCTTTAAATCTGTGTCAGTGAAAGGTTCATTTTCAGCCTTCAAAATGATTTTAATAGATAAGACAGCCTTATTGTAGAAAATGTGGAGAAAATATTGATTATATACAATACTGATAATTATAAAAGTGAATTAAATTCGCTTGCAGTCTTTCTCAAATGTAAAATTAATTCTTCCTGCATAATAAAAATTGCCTAATTTAATCCTTTAGAGATCAGTTCGAGATGCCAGAAATTTAAATTTTCCGTGTCTTTATCAAACCTTTTTTGATGTCTAAATCAAATCTTTTTGTGCCTAAAATTCCGAGGTCTAGATACAACGTACACTAGGCATATCAAACCGTGCCCGCACGAGATACTAGTCCACCTTGCGGGCACAGGTAACTTCTCCTCCCTCTGTACCCATTTCCCCTCTAAATACAGAAAGGAGTGTATATACTCAAGTTGTGGCAGCGCGAGCCGATGAATTGTGGCTTCATATGAAAATAAGTTAATAAGCCATATTTTTTCTATGAAATAACCAAGAATTTTATTATATTTATATTATTCACAATTTATTACTATTTGATGTTTATTTTTCTTACTAAAATCTCCCTTATATAAACATTTTTGCTAAGTCACAAGAATAGGTTTGAATGACGGATTCTTTCCTTTTTTCCTTTTGGGTTTTTTGATCATTCAGTTATTTATTGTATGTAAGAATAATGTGAAAAAAATTAACAATTCCCGCTTACGGACGAATAGCGCTTTAACAGACAAGAATACTTGTCTGTTAAACCTAACTTGAACGAAGAAAGTTCATGCTTTTGTAACACTCTTAAGTGTACACACAGAATTGAAAAATCAAGACACTTTTGATTCTATTTTTTAAATTTTACTGTCATTTAAGAATTTGAAATCGATCTGAAGCTTTCTATCATTTTAATGAATCATTTCTCTGCGTTTAGAAAATTGGAATTAGTATAGATAAATTTATGACAATTACTGTCAAGTAATGTCTCACAAAGACGTAGACCAGGTTTCCACTCGCCACTACGGAGAAATTTGTACAACCCTTACTTTTAAATCTTGCGCCAATTTCTCTAGTCAACTTGCGCATCATATTGACATGCTTGACATACACTATATTTTTACGAAAAATGACCATAACAGTTCATAATCCCGGGATAATCAATCAATCTACTTTCCTAGGTGTTTCTAGTCCGAAATGGCTGGGCACTTATTTTTTAATTTTTTTTCTTTCGCCCACCCCCGACCTTTTGCGAAATTCCTAGAAACTTTCCTCTTACCACTTAGGAGGCTCGCATGGTTACCACAACTTTTTAATTCAGGAAGAATAAACCCCAACACGTACCTCGTTCATTTATTTAAAATTTTATTCTTTATTACCATCTTTGCGAAATATTATGTATCTCCCCACACTTTCCAAATAATGCAATTTCACAAACGTTCCACGCAAATCAACAAAATGATATATAATAACACCACACACAGATATCCTATTCGAGACCTCTTCTCCAACCCCTTTTGCTGGCTCGTGAACCACGAGTGTTGCAGAGCTAATAGCACAAAGGACTCCTCTCGTCCACAGAAGTCGAATACCGCCATAATGACATCACACAGCGTGTTTAACGACGTGTTTCAATAGATGAGTTGGAACGTTTCAACGCCGTGTGTGAGGTGGATCGCCTGAATCAATTGACTGCTAGTGCGAAGCCACACTGCGTACGATGGGTTATTGCACGACAGAGTGGACGACCTCGGTTGAATTGCAGCTCCAACTGCAGGTCGAAGATAAACGCCGAGCGGTTGACTATTTCGTGTTTTGCTTTATTGCGCGTCAATTACTAAGATCAATAGTTCAATTAATTTTGATTCATTGATTGGTGATACCAGGCGCGTCAACGGCTAAGGACATTAGTCCCGTAAGGGTAGTGGATGGTTTTCTACGTGGGTGGCGGTGATCTTCCCTCGCTGGATGGTGAGATCCGGCGCCGAGCTAACGTCGCCTAGCGGGGATTTCCCCAACCAGGTATCTCCAACCAGCGGGGCACCTCTCCAAATTTTGAGTTTTCGACCGGCGTCCCGACATATGGGGTGGTGTAGTTCATGTAACTTTAAGCATGTAAGGGAAGGGAATAGGACGACGAAGAAGGAAAGATCGCGTGTGGTTCGTGGCCCGTTTGTTGGGATACAGCTCCGGCATTCTCCTGGAGTTTATTGGAGTAATCATGGAAAACTACCAAACCGAGCAGCCGGCCGCTAGAATTCTCCTCAGTCAGCGACTGAATTTGACGAAGCTATCTAGCTATACTTGAGCTTTTATTTCTTGGCGCGTGGGGGCTTGTCTTCAGAATGGAATATCTCACGGTATTTCGCGTCGTTCTCGGTCGTGCCGCCAAGAGTCGCATGATCGCATTTGTATCGAGCAGTGCTGGCGATCTCCCGGTCAGAGGCACTGCAGTGACATAAGTGAATGTCCTCTCCTGGTGATTCCATTAGTGTAGTGAGTGCTTTGGGAGGAGACGATACTGTTCCCCCACTAAATGATGACATTCGGCGTTTTCCTTCACTTCGGTTTGAGCGGTTTTCCCATCCAGGTGTTTCCCTCTAGTGCGACCTTGCCCCTGCTGAAACAATCATTAAGCTCCCGACCACTCTCCCGACATGTGCCTCGCGTTTTTTTTTTGTTTTTTTTTTCTTTTCAAAATTGGTTCCAAATTTTTGGGATAAACTTTTTCCTCGAATAATGCGAAAGACGCATGCCGCATGCCTCATTTTCCTTGATATGTCTGATTTTTCGAAAGTTCAACATTTTCTTGGCGTCTTATAATTACAATATTGAACGTCGATTTTTCCCCAATGACATCTGTTCTAAACAATTTTATCTTTAAACATGAGCATTTTTAGCGTGAGTTTTTGCTTCAAGTAAATGCATTTTATGTTTTTCTTCGAAACGGTTCCAAATTTTTTTCTTTAATTTTTTTACTCGAGTACAACACAGAATGCTTAAAAAAAGGTTTCATTTTCATTGATCACTATGAATTTTAGAAAATTCCAAAAGTTACAAGTAAAGGGAAAAGCATGTCCTGTTATAGTACCATTAGTTTCTGTACGGGTGACTGGTCTAGTGAAGCTTTTGGTTGCCCTGACAACTGTGAGACGCGGTGGGGGGGGGGGGGAGAAGCATGGAATTCTGAGAATTTGCGACCGCTGTGCTCACTGCGCCCCACTACTGTCACTTGTTCGCATGAGTGCTCGCCGCGCATTCACTTGCGTGCTCCAGGAGTGACCATGAACTGCCCAGAGAGAGAGACAGAAATAGAGATGGAGAGAAAGTGAAAGGGAGAGAGAGAAAGAAAGAGAAACAGAGAGAGAAAGAGAAACAGAAAGAAAGAGAAACAGAGAGAAAGAGAAACAGAAAGAAAGAGAAACAGAAAGAAAGAGAAACAGAGAGAAAGAGAAACAGAGAAAGAAAAGAGAGAGTGAAAAAGAGAAAAGATAAAAAGAAATAGAGAAGGAGATAGAGAAAGAGTTAGAGATGGAGATAGAGAGAGGAGGAGATAAATAGAGAGAGAAAGAGTGAGGGAGAGAGAAGCGATCGGTTGAATGGACCTCACACACACCATTGGATACTCATTTCATTTATCATACGTACTTGTAAGGATTGATTGATTATTTCGTGATTACGGGCGCGTCAACAGCTATGATCATTAGTCCCGTAAATGAAGTAGTGCATGATTTTATCACGAAATGTGGTGGTGATCTTTCCCCGCTGTATGGTAAAACCTGGCGCCGACCTACACGTCTACTGCTGGATCATTCCATCCAGGAATCTCCACCCACAGTGGCAGCTCTCCAGAAGGGTCAAGCTTCAAGCGTACAATTGGTCTCTAGACATGTGTGGTAGTGTACTGAATGTAAGTGTGTGTGAGTAAGGGGGCAGGATAGGTCAAGGACGAGGAAGGAAAGATCGCCCGAGGTTCGTGGCCCGTTTCTTAGAGAACTGCTCTGGCAATCGCCTGAGGTTGATCGGAGAAACCACGAACCAGCCATCAGCGCAACCGGACCCAAGAATTCTCCTCCAGTCAGCAGCTGACTTCTACCCTGCAAGTGTCGAAAATCCTGCCGCACCGTCGAATACAAATCTTAGAACCTTCCGGTAAGAGGAACTGCAGTGACATCAGTTGATTGACATCAGTTTATGCCCTGAGTCACCTCATACTGTTTTTAACAGAACTAGCGGTTCTTCAGCAGCACATTGCTCGCTCTTCAACAGCCTCTCGCTCTATTGGAAATAGTTAGGAGATATTCATATCATGAAATTTCTGTCCCACTAGCACATCCCCTGTAACTTGAAAAAGTCAAATTCAAAAGAAGCGCCTGTGGTGCTTATCTTTATTAATTACGAATATCAGCTAAAGTAGTCATTTCATACTTTTAAAAAAATAAATAAATAAATTTAACTGCTACAGTATTTGCAAGTGTTACTTGATTGCAAGTGATTTTTCAATTTTTGAAAACCCTAATCGATGATCAAAACATCTTCAAGTACAGAAGAGAATTTGTTTGTTCAAAGCTCAATTTATTACCTTTTTCAATTTATTTCCTTTCTTAAAAATGTTATCTACATACATTGGATAGTCGCGACCGACAACAAAGGGAAATATTGGAATAATTTTAAAACCATTGTGATGCCATTTTGCGAAATGACAATGCGTAAATCGTAACGCACGAAATTCGGATTTACAATTCCAATTTTCTTCGCAAAGTCAGAGATTGCGCCGAAAATGGTATTCATGCTTACGGTTTTGCTAAGGAAAAAATTCATTGCTAAGGAAAAAGTTAGAAACAATTTGGAGCCAGAGAGAAAATAATTAATATTCAAAATTTACCGTGTTTCACGCAAAATTATATACAAAATTGTATAGGACCTTATTTATGATCTATAATTAAAGAAAATGTTTAATTAAGAAAATAATCTCTATTTTCAATTTTGTTAGGTGTAGTAAGATTACCAAAAAAATTACACTCTTGCAATTTTCGAAAAATCAGAAATTTCAACGAAAATGAGATCTGCACCATCCTCTTAGGCGACCTTCTGGCCATCCGCGGTGAAAATTTAATGAAAACATTTTGAGCTTTTTTCTTTAGTTTTGAAAATGGCCCAGATTTTTCACGCAAAGTATCTCCCCCCCAAACAAAATTATAACGAATATATTTCAAATTCAGAGGCCGCGTTGCCAGATATGTCTTCAGGAAGTAATGAATGGGGGGAGAGGAATGAATATGAAGATAACACATATATTTTTGAACAATGACATTTTCATTTATTAATTCTAGTTTACTCGGCAATGATTCGCTATTGCAACGTGTAATACTTCACACGCTACTGGTCACTTCATTGATAATCACTGCTACTCTCTGCAAAAATTTTAATAGATGAAAAACATTACTCGCGAGTTTGGGTTTGTTCTGAGTCCTGATTTGGACATGAATGTCAAGTACCCTATTAAAACGTTCTCACCTAAGTTTTGGCATGTATTCGCTATGACATTGTCTTGGAGATATTTGAGTTAATTGTTCGAGGTGATGTTCGAGTAATAAGTTCGGTCGATATGTCACAATCGCAGGAGCACAATATGCAGTAAAGACGCGCTTAAAACTTAAGGGTGCGGCGGGTTGCGTTGAGCTTCCGTTAAGGGGCCCTTGAGTCAAACTCAAATCATAATCAACAACGCCCCATTTTGCATCTATATGCAACAGACATACCGCATTCCTTTTAACTTTTGCGCAAGGGCAAGCAATGAGTTGACCACGTTTTGTTGCGATCGGATGAACAGCCGGGAACGCATAAAATACGAACAAACCAACATTGAACGTTTATATATTAGATAACAATCATCTGATTTAATATTGTATGATCTTTGAATGATAATATAGTAGTCAAGAATTTATAATTAAAGATATTAACATCACAAATGCCTGCTTTACTACAATTAACTTTGTATAACAGCCTTTGGATTTGACTCATTATTTAACTCAATCGATTAGTTATTTTCGACAATGCGTTTTGCTTGATTGAGTTACTTTTACAACGTCATAAATCTTTTTGAATAATTCTTTAATTTACGTACACTTTTATGGAATGTTAAAAAATGTACACCCTACTCAACCTCCATTCTGTTGCGAGTTGGGTCGAAATTAAGATAACAATTGCGTGCACCTACGCGATAGCCAGGACTCCAAGGGCGAAGTCAGCTCTAATCGAGTTTTACAAGTTCTTTTTACAAGTTCACTATTCTTATTTTCTAATTAGTAGATAAATATCTGTAATAGTAAATTGTTCATTCAAATAGTGAACATCTGACAACCCGAGGCATCGGTCAGTTCGATTGGAAAATAACAACTTAGGTAAATATCCTACTTACGGTTTAGCCGCTAGCGCTGTTGTTCACAGACGAACTCGTTTTGGCGTCAATCGGTTTTTTGGTATCATGGACCTAAAAAACATGGATCCTGGCTTAGAGGATGTAATCTATATATAATATTGGATGTTGGTAAATATATAAGCGCTACACTCGAACACCGTTGGACCGATCACCATTAAACTTGGCACTTCTACGTCGTTGTTTTTTTTTTTTTCACCCAGAAAGTTTATGTGCTGTTAATTATCTTGAAACTCCACTACATGGCGCTGTAGAACAAAACTAAATATTCACGTCAATTGCAAGCCGCAACACACTCGGCAGCCTCTTGAATTTATATCGTTAAATAACTCCTAAACGAAGCGTTTTATGTCCTTACAAACTAAAATTGTGAGGTAAAATGCCTCAAAGAAACGTTTCTCACACCGTAATCTACAGAATGAGCTCTTCTCGAACATTCTTTTTCATTTTTGCTGGTCCGGCGCTTCTCGATATTACCTCACCTGCTCAGAAACCTGCATTATCTGCAAGTAAATGTTAACGAGAGGGACAGAGAGCGGCAGAGACAGATACAGAGACAGACACACAGGGACAGGGTGAGGGAAGGAGGGAGAGACAGTGAGAAAGGGAGATGGGGGAGGAAAGAGGGAGATGATGGGCAGAACAATCTCTGCTGGGTTTTCCTAGTTTAGATAGGCAGGAACAGATTTAATCCAGATTTTAGTTACTATGGCTGAACAATTAGAATTTTTCTGTCGAAAATTACGTTCCCGTATCAGTATAATACGTTCTCTATACTCGTAAGATGTAGCGAGACAGAAATACGTTTGGGTCACCCTCATACCTAAGGATTTTTTGCTCCTCTGTGTATTAAAGTACTTTCTCTAATACGTGGCTTCATCTGAATCCATATTTTGTACTCTGCTGAGAAAGCGGATTTTATTTTTAAAATCCTCCCATCTGTCTGAGAGCCCACACGTGTCTAAACTATTCGTAGAGATTTTTTCCACAATGAATATTCCCGATTGATTTTGCCCGACTTTACTTTGGCTGTGCTGATTTTCGCTGCACTGATTTTTGCTGCGCTAGTTTACGTTCTCTCAGTTACTTCGTAAAAAGAGAAAGTTATTTGGTCGTGCGCCAGAAAACGGCGAATTTTCGGCAGAAAAACTCTTATTGCCGCATCCTGGTAACGAAAAAGTAGACAAATCCTGTGGCTTGAGATTGGCGCCTGTCTCATTTTCGTTGCGCTCTCTGAATATCCGAAATTGGAAATTTATGTATAATACGAGAAAGTATGTGTTTTAAAGCGCCACTAGTTTTGTAGGCACCATTTGTTTGAAAATATTAATAGTTTTAAGCAATTATTAGTGATTTGTGGATAAAAATAAAAACAATTATCTCATGTTTGTAAGACAATTTAAAAATGTCATTGGGGCTTCAAGTCAAGTACCCCCGAAAATCAAAATATTCGTTTCAAATTCAAGAAGCTTTAACATCAACCAGATAGGTCAGAGAGTATCACTTTTGTTGAAAATCCTATCTATGGATTAGCTGGTAGCCCTCTTCACAGACGAACAGACAGACGGAAGAACGGTGGACAGACGCACGGACAGTGGAAAATTTTTTACCGTAAACCAAATTTTCGGTACGAACATCCACACAACATGGATTCTGAATACACAACGTATTAGAAAAAGTAATTTACTTCATACGTAGGAGCAAGAGGTTTCCATTATTTCATTCTCAGGAATCCACAATAAAAGATTGTGGTCGAAAATCAGCCGTTTCCCGCCGCATCATTACAATGCTTTCTCTATAAAACGTACATAGTACCTCAGAAAAAAATACATCATGCAACGCAATGACGCCAAACGTATTGACCAGTCCAGTGGAAATTTCGGAACGGTGCGGCACGCCGTTCGTCCAACAAAGCCCCGTTTGCAGAAGGAGACGTTGCCACCTCCTCCATCGCCACTCCACACAGAACCCTGCATCCGGCAACACCGGCGGCAGTCCGATGCCAGCGATTGCCTTGAATGTCTGGCTGCGCCAGCCTCCCCCGCCGGCCGCCGGGCGCGCTTTGTGCGCGAACAGAAGAGCGTCGGCGACGGTGCTGCGCCCGCGCGGGAACAATGCGGATCAGCGGGGCGATTCGGAGGATTGAGCTCCGCGAGAGGAGTGGGAAGGGGCGGGAGGGGGGGGGAACGCGTCCGATTAGCTCAATGTTCGCAAGGGAGTTGTTTATAAATACGCCCCGTTACGTCTACAAATACGCAAAAAAAATGTACTATGAACGGCGATAGATGAAGCAGGCAAGAGGATGGAGCGAAACCGAAATGTAAGCCCAAACTAAAGAAATTAGAAAACTAACTAGAACGAGAATAGAGATTTTTCCTTCAAATGAAATTTATTCTCCTTCATTAGTTCTTTCATTGAAATGAAGTTCGTTGTTTTTTTAATTTTATTATTTTTTAATATAATAATGTAAAATATGTGCAATATTAAGATAGATCAAAAACAAAAATTTCTCGAAAACAGCTCCAAGTTGTTTCTTTAAACTTTTTGTAGGACTTGTGTCCAATGTTATCTATAAAATGACATAAAAGATGTTTTGATCTATACTTTTGGTGTTTTAAAAACAAATATATTCATTTCCTTTGTAAATAATAAACAACTTATACGTTTCTGGAGTGTTTCTATGCTTCTATAATGCAAATTTTTCCCTATAAATCTATCCCGATATTAACTCACCTGTTCAGAGACGTGCAGAATCTGCAAGTAAATGTGAATGAGAGGGACAGAGAGTGGCAGAGACAGAGACACACCGTGACAGAGAGGGACAGGGCAAGGGAGGGAGGGACAGACAGTGAGAAACGGCGATAGGAGGGGAAAGAGGCAGATGAAGAGCAGAACAACGTCTGCCGGGTATTCCTAGTTTAATATAGATTTCTAAATTTTACAACCGTTCCTGGAAAGATGTTCCCAGAATAGTAGACCTAAAAAAACTGCAATAGGAAATACGAAAATATCTTATTTTGTAGATTATGTTTCAATGAACATAATTTGAGGGCCAAACAGTTAGAGATGTTAGAGATGTTCAGTTTTCAACCTTTTATAATCTTATGTGGTGACTTAGATATTTAAATAAATGTAATTATTGTTTTTCGATTCTTGTGTGTCCGTTCGGGGTAATCTGAGAAACGAGTGAATTAATTTCTATATGGTATTCACTAAACAATTTCTTCTTTCAAACTTCCTCACATAAATCAGATCATTTTTCTTCATTTTTAATACAAATATACGGTTTTGTTAATATTTTAATGAAATGTTGTACACCTGACCTTCAAAACTACAGGTCTGTATAAGATTACAAAAACCGTATATCTATTTTCCTTTCCTACCTCTTAGACTTACGTTTAAGTGTTAAAATGTTAAAGTGTGAAGATATCAGTATGAATGAAAGAGAGTCTTTACATTTTCGGCAAATTCTTGAAGAGAGTAAGAAATTCCACCAAATTTAATTAAAAGTTGTTTTTTTTCTAAAATGTCCTATTAATGCATTTTCATTATTTTCCTTGGTTTAATTAGTGTGCGTTTAGGGGCAAGACGTGTGCGTTTCCCTTGCAATCTCCCAGTATATGTTGCTGAGTGATGACGAGAAAACTCACTTCTTAGGTTGAGAAGACCGGAATACGGCGTGGGAATGTCTCCGTGCGTACACGTACGCGTACAATTAACCCATGGCCGCAAGGCAGGGACGTCGCCGGTAGGCCTAAGCCCATTCACGGGATGTGGGGCCAAGAACATACATACAATAATTGGAGATCCAAACTGCTGCGTGGAGGAAAACGTGAGACGAAGAGACACTGTGCAATGAATTCATTTCTTTTTCTGTTCAAAAGAATATTATATTGATCAAATACCCGGATAACGCAGCGTAACAAACGGCAATAAATTGCGGACGTTTGAATACACACCAGTCTCGAGGGACTTGAAACTTGAAATTGCAAATTGTATTGTGTTTCTTTTAAAAGAAAAGGAGACAAGAAAAAAATCATCCAGAAATGTACCGTATATTAAGCTTCTGATTCAGATAAGAGTAATTTTTCAATGATTTTGCTATAAAAGAAAGAATAAAATTGTGTATTTTAATAATTGTATCAAACACGTAGACTCTCGTTTCATAGTTCTCAGCGTCAATACCACTATATTCAAGAATGCTCGCTCCGGCACTACCATCGAGAACGGACGGTGCCAAACACAAGCACCGGCTTAGGTGACACAGGACCTCAACTGGTCACTGAACACCCTTCACTACTCATTGAACACCCTTCACTACTCATTGAACACCCTTCACTACTCATTGAACACACTTCACTACTCATTGAACACACTTCAACCCACCCACTCACACTTACCAAAAACATACCACAGAAAGGATTCCCGCGAATATCACGGCCGAATTCCTCGGAGAATAATGAGAGCAAATATCTTGCACAGAACTGCACTGGACAATAGAAGATCACATCAGTTATATCCCCTTTTCAAGAAATCATTCCCACTTGAATTACACACATTCAGTAACTTCTATCAATCCACAATAACACCAATATTAAGCTTGGAATCTCCAGTCTGGTCTGTAGCATCCAAAATCAATACTCTTAAAATCCAAACATTCTATAATAAATACATAAGAATAATCACAAAAGTACCATGGTTTATCCCAAACTCCCAGCTACATCATCGTGTCATCCTTATCACAGTTCATTTCTCTCTCATATCCGCAAAATTCTGTAGCAAACTTTTTCGATTACCGTCAACTACCCACTTCAAACTCGGAAAACAAATCATTCATCGGACACTTTTGAAAAAAAATCTTCCCAGGGAATTTTTTATCCCTCCTGAAGCAGATTGGGCACAATCTATCTTTTCATATAATGTAATGTGCTCCTGAAGTGAAACATCAATAATAATCATGGAAACCCTCTCTTTGAAAACCAATCAATATATCAGTCGTACACAGCTGCTAAGAGCCTCAAGCCAAACAAAATAATTAAAAATAAAATGAAGGGACACAACCATTACTCCATTGCGTCATTGATTTGCAAGTGAAACCAAACGCAGGCTCTGAGTGAGGTATTCTCTCACTAAGCGGTCGGTTCAAGATGAAAAGAGCTTGAATAATAAAAATGGCACTGAATTACTAATCACGGTCGTTAACACCGGACTTTCCAATTCGAAAATATTGGTCTTTCTTTACATTTTAGGAGGAAAAGTTTCGAGAAAAAACTTATTTTCAGTCAAGAAGAATCGCCTTCATCCTACATCAAAAAAATCACAAGAAACACACCAATAATCCTATTTGTGTCTAAAAAATCTTTCTTGGAACTTCTGGAAGCAGTAGGAGTTTCAACAAACCGGCTTAAGTTTTAACAACACTTTTCCATTCCGAGTCTTCGAGACCTACTATAATGGCATCTGCAGCATCGGAGTCAGCGAGAAACGTTGGAATCGCTGACAGCCTCGTTCCATCTTCTTTTCGTGATGCATTTCGGTGCCGCAGTGGCGCTAGAGGCGCCTTAGTGCAATGTGCACTTCTCGACTGTCGACTGTTCTCTCGAAGAAGGAATCGATTGCTTGTTTACAAAGCGATCGTCATTCTAATTTGATTTTCCCCCACTTGAGATCGCGGTAGGAAATAAGCGTAGCTGGTTGAACGTCATGTCAACTTCGTCATCGATTTTCTAAGAAGAGGTTTTATTGATTCAAAGTAATTGATTAAGATGGTATTGACGCCCGGTTGACAAGCCTGCACTTATATATTTATTTTGTTTCTGCCTATTTTACTTGAAAAACTATTCGCATTATTTACGTTCTTCTTCTTCTTCTGCCCTTTGTACTGAAGTTCAGCTCATTTTGGCTTCATAATTCTAATGTTTGCCAACTTGTGCTCGTCATGAACGTACATTTATTTTTAAAAAATCATTTTCTTTTTTGCTTAGTTTTCTTAATATATTTTAATTAAATCGTATTATTGTTTCACTATTAATAGGTGAGTTTCGAAGCTCTCATATGCAACCAACTTTTAGAAACGAGGTCTCTAAAGAAATAGAATTTCACGTGCACGTGACGAATTGCATGGTATTAAAAATATGAAGGATTTGTTGAAAAAAAAAACCTCTAAATATTCATGTGATGCAACCCGCAACAAACGGACAGCAGTGTTAAAATCTAAACAGCTATGTAACTCCAGAACGAAGCTTTCTTGTTCCTTAAAATCTGGAATTTTAAGGCCCAAGAAACGTTCCTCATACCGTAATTTGTAGGATAAGATGGAAAGAGAAAATATAGTAGAAAATTCTACTACATTTTTGCTGGTTCCACGCGTCTCGTTACTACCCCACCTGTTCAGGAGCGTGCAGAATCTGCAACTGTTTGCAAAATTAAACTAATTAATTGATATTCTACGTGATTGAATTGCATGGATGTATTTCTCTGTTTGATAATAAAGTAAAAGAAAATTGCAAAGAGTAGGTTTGTACTTGCCCGTTCCTATTATTTGCATGGACAGTTTATACAGCTTTCTCAAGAGTAATAAACTTCTCTAATATATTTGTGACAATCATGGAAAGCGAAAAGCTAACAGTCAAGGAAGATTGTCTAATAACTTCAAACTTTGTTTTCAAAGAAATGTTCTGAATTGATCCAAGAACATCTGTCTATAATACTGAATAAACCTTTATTGAAATTTTGCTTCACACATCAACTGCATTGTTTCTTGTTTGTTTTTTATTTGATATTCTGGAAGTAGAATAGAGGTTATCTTTATACAACAAAAATAAACATGTTCTGTTAACAACTTCCATTTTTAATATGAAAGTGGAAGGATGGGGAAGAGGGTAGGGTTTAACATGCGTAAGTTCTCGCAAGCGGACGCTAGTGTTTTTAGTTTTTGACATACAACAAAAAGTTTGGTGAATGATGTCGTGTGAGTTTTGCTGGTAAAGCAAAGAAATAAATCGATATTTTACATTGATCTCGGAGCAAAATTAAGAGATTTTCTAGGTGCAAGATTAATCGATTAATGTAATATTAATGTAATAAATAGCACGCAATTCTAACACTACTTTCTGTTCAGATATTTTTTAAAGAACAATTGGACAATTAGAGGATGAAATAAAAAAAAGTGTCATTATTGTTGTCATTTTTCTATCTATTGATTTTATGGTATCCAGATGATGTCATTGAGAGAAAAATTGATGTACTTATTCATGGTCCATATTATATTCTAATATTAATAATCAATATAAATATTATTCAAGTACTTTGAAAACTTTCATAAAAGCACACATACTATAGCGCATAACCCATTAAGTTTAGAATAATTATTTAAGAGCTCAACTGATAGGAACGTAGGCTACTGAATTTATAGTTTTTTATAAAATACTGGCAGAATCCGGTATTCATTTTCCTGCTCTCTCTTCCTTTCCCCCTCTCTTTTTCCCTCTCTCTCATCCCCTGTCTGTCTTTTCGCCCTCTCTTTTTCCACCTCTCTTCTTCCATCGCTCTCTCTTTCCCTCTCTCTTTTTTGCTCAGTTTTCCCTGTCTATTTTTCTCTCTTTTCCCTCTCTATTTTTTTCTTTCTAAACATTCATTTATGTCGAGTGAAGTTATTTATACGTATCATTCCACATGTAATATAGAGGGCCAGGAAAGTCACCCCACAGTAGTACCTAGCTGCTGAGAGTGCTTGCAACAGAAATTGTGTTGGTAGCACAAGCGGGAACTTGAAAACGTAAATTGCGTACACACCAGTATCATAATAGATGGTGAAAGTATTGTCTCCTTCACTTGTTTCCCAGTGACATGGTTGCCACCCACATACATGCAATTTTTAATAGGAAGCCCTGATCCGGCTCGGTGCGGGGAGACTTGGTAGGCGCACTGTATATTATTTCCAACAAGAAAACGTACCTTCTAATAAGCAGTTCTGGTAATACAATACTGTTTTATAGACTTAAATAGAGAAAGTTTAAGCCACTCTGAACAGCCAGCGTCCGGTAAGGATTTGACTGTCCGCCATCCTGTAAGAATACTTGAAACAAATGAGATGTTTGACGGTTAAATACCCTAAAGCCAAGAAGTAATATTATTTGTTTCATAATTTTTGTCCTGAGAGGAACAGTATTTTATGTCACAAGTCCTCTAAATTAGTCTTCAAGGACGAAGCCGGCAGGTTAACTGCGAGGGCGATAGCAAAGCAAAAGCAATGCTTTTTCTTATTTCTAGTTTATCGCTTATTCAAAATAAACTTTTATCACTTTCATGAGAGTTGTCATTACTCTCGATTTTGTATACCAAGTGTTGGTGGTGCTGGATGCTTTTTTTGTGATCAAATAGTTGAATGATTTTTGTGCTAATGCAAGCTTATTGAGAACAAATGACCGGGACTTTCGAAGTACCAGTAGATATTTTCAAGCCAGATGATATTCTGAAGAAAGCAAAAGCTGCAAGCTCTAGTTTGATGCCTTATAAATCTGTAATCACTTATGAGAAAGCTTGTGATTTACTTTGTGCTTGGTGAACGAAAAGGAATGTTTGAGGAATAAACAAAAACATTATGCTAGCATTTTTTCAACGAACGATCAAAAACATTAAAACCAACTAGTCACTTGTCAAATTTTAGTATGCTGAAAAATGTACAAAACTATGTAGAAGACTGATGTATCCACGTAAGTTATCCATTCCATATAATTTGAAATAATAGCGAATACTGACGAATAATTATTTAAAATGTATCTGAATGTAGGTATTATAAAGTTATTGAATTTTTGAAGAAAAAATCTGAAGTTACCAGCACAAAAAATTAGAAGCTTTAACAAAAGAGCAAGTAACTACGTTCTTACAAGAGGCTGACGATGACATATACTTCCCTTTGGAGGTCATAATTGTTTTGGAGTATTTAGTGCTTGACGTAAACAAAAATACATACTTCACTGTGGACAATTTATAAGAAAAAGGAACTTACTACTGGGTACATATTCCTCCGACAAAAAATTAAAAAGAACATACATTTGTTATTCCTCGCAATACTGACGGATTTAATGCATTCGAATTAATAAAGAAATATCTTGCACTGCTTCCTGTCATAAAAACAAAAAGGTTCTTTATCAATTTTCGTCTAGGGAAAAGTACAGTTCAATCAGTATGGTTTCGTACCATTGGCAGAGCGCCACAGAACGTAGATAAATATTTAAATTTGCCAAATTATAAAAATTACACTGATCACTGTTTTAAAACGACTTCACCGACTATGTTGGTGGACGGAGATGGAAATCTATTTGTATTCAAGAATCTTGGTGGACGGAGTTCGTCATCTGTCGCTGAAGGATACATAGCTGAGTCAGAATAGCACAGGTTGGAGATAGCAAATAAAATAATAAATCATCAGTCCACAAAAACAATTTCAGAATCGGTTTCCAATAATACTAATGAAGATGTAAATGTAACAACCGCAATCGGCATTATATTCAGCGGAAAATTCAAATATTCTACTTTCAATACAACTGTACCAAAATAATTGTAAAAATAAATGTTGTTTACAATTAAAAACAAAAGTTGTTTTATTCCCAAACACCGTATTTTGTGTCGACATCATATTTATCCCAAGATTTATGGGCACTGATAAAATCTGAACTCGAAAGTCCCCTAAAATATTTTTAATGGACTCTCGAGCATTTTATTGAATGTTGCTATGGTTGCTATTGATATGCTGTTGCTTGAAGCGTTGTTTAGATGGTTGGTTGCTAAGACGCTAAGTGCGTTTTACCAACGTAAATAACAAAAAATTATATTATGAAAAGTATTAAACGACACAAGGCCGATAATACAAATAACAGACTCGGTTGGTATTTGCTGTTTATCGGGTTAATTATAATTTTATAAAGGCTGTCTACGAAATTTCAGAAATGCAGGAAACAAGTCTCCAGAAACTATCTGTGCGATAGTATCTGTGTGGTTGAGGTGCTTCCTTAACTTCCTTTAATCCTCCGCAGCCATCAAAACACAACACAAGAAACTTCGCCAAATTTCACGTTAGGAGGCAATAACAGTATCAGTAATTCAAAGAGCGGTCACTGATAACCAGTATTATGTTCTCCTCCTTTACAACTTACAAGATCGAAGTGAAACATTGAGAACCGCAATCGAGATAGTGCCAGAACACATTGCTCCTTTCTATCTACGAAGCTACTTGCGTGCTCGGCGACATTCATTTGTTGTCCCACATTGCACCGGTACATCGATGCAAAATACCGCCGTCATTTATCACTTTTATGCACTCCATTTACATATAAAGTAACCTCTCGCGCCTGGGAACACACTGTATCTTGCAGAAGCAGCACATTAAGGAGTACACACAACTAATTTATTGCGGGAGAGTCACCCGTTGTGAGCCTAAAATTTATCACGGCCTTCTGAACGGTTCAATTCATTTCTTGATAAAGGGGCCGAGACGAAGCGTGGACTATGGCAATATTGACACTGGCGTAATCTGGCCCCGTGTCAAACACGTAAATTTGAATTATCTCTTCGTTTCTCTTAAGCAGTCCTTCGATGATCGATTACCGAATCGAGCTGTCATTTCCGTTATTCGCACCAAGAAGCAACGCTTAAAGAGATATGATGCGCTACAGATCTACGTGAGATGACAACCACTAAACAAACCCATGAATAATGCGCTGAATGAATGTGCTAGGGCAAGAACCGCCAGTTGCAAAGTCTATAAGGAAGTGCACAAGTTCATATGCTCAATTATTACTCTCTCGCTACCGCTTATTTATTTTTTATTTATTTACGTCAAAAACAGTTAAAAACTGTGTGTGACGAGCTATGGGGAGAAGTGAATTTTGTGCACGTTTTCATCATTCTGTGATCTCTATCCTAAACCACATTCTAGTCGAATTTTGAATACAGAAAAGAGCGGTTTTTTCAAGTTTTCTTGACAAAATATTAGCTCCTATACAAAATGACAAAATATAGCTCCTGCTTACGCGGTAGAGAGGAAGTTATGTTATACTGTGCGAAAAAACGGCGAATTGTCGGCAGAAAAACTCAAATTACAGGGCCCTGATGACGAAAAAGTGGACAAATTGGGATAAAGTGGGTCCATGAGAACGTAACAACGAATGACGGCAAAATTTATGACTGCCCGTCTGTCCGTGAACAACGCTAGGGGCTAAACCGTTCAGCCGATTTTCTCCAAAATCCCTGATCGATCAGGATAACGTCGCGGCCCCTTGAATTTGAAACCAATTTTTTTTAATTTTGGAGGGGGGTATTTTACATAAAGCACTTGGGACATTTTCCAAATTTTCAAAAACATCGCTCCAACGTTTTTGATTAAATTTTGTTGCTGGATAGTCTGAAATACGTTTAAGAGAATGGTGAAGTTCTCATTTCTAAAAGACGGTCTAGATATTTCAAAACTTGCAAAAGTTCAAAATTTTTTCGAGTCTTTCCACCTTAAAATATTAAAGACAGAGATTTTCCCCTTAATGAAATCTGTTCCTTAAAGATATATTTTGAAATAAAATTCCGTACAATTTTTCAAAAATTCGACTATTTTTCGCGTAATGTTGTGAGTGAATGTACGGCCAAGACCACTAATTTCAAATATGGTCTACAAATTCCCTCGATATTAATTAGTAATAATTATTAACATCACAATTTATTTATTTATTAATAATCGCGTAGGTACGCAAAATAACAGTCACGAACACGCAGCAAGCGTCTCCGCCACATCGTCCGATCCGAGCCTATCAACAGCCGGCCCCCACCACAGTCCCGCTGGTACGAATATTCCCGCAGTCCGGGCGGCTCCATCAGTCATCGGGGAACCATCGACGTGGAATCTTCGTCCAAAACCACATCGCCACTGAAGATGTCCGTCGTAGTTACGGACGAAATGTTTGGAAATATAATGTCCACTAGACCACGGCCCCCCTAGCCCGGAAGAAAACATTGAGTAAAACGTGTGTACTCATTACAGGTTCTTCCTGAATAATTTTGATTGTAACGTTCCACATAGTTTTGATAGCATATTCTTTGCACTTTTCACCATATAATCTTCGCGTATTCATTGTCTAAAATATGTGTTATTTCTTCATTTGCAGTTTGTGCTGTTCATTTGTATTTTCTTTCTTCACAAAATTCTTGAAATTGCTTCTGCACACTCCTCAGTTTCTTTTGCTGTTTTTCGGCTCTGAATCTTTAATGATAGATTCTATTTCAAAGTTTTAAACATTACCAAAACGACACGTTTTAATATTACATTGATGTTCACAAGCTAGTATGTTATTGACCTAAAACAATTGCTATCGTCATTCTAAAACGGTAAACAAAGGGATTAAAGCGGAGTGCAAAAGGTAAATAAAGAGATAATCATAAGTCGATAGACATCTGATATTGGTGTAATTTGAATATATTCTTGCTTAGCATTGGCTACTTACAAAACGGGCAGATATGAGTGAAATAGTCACTCCCAAATTCTAATTGCTTTTCAGGGGACTAGTTCGAGAAGCCTTGACTTTACGAACTAACAGTAAACTGTACGGACATATGCGCAGTAGCCTCGCTTTTCATACAAGTACTTCAGTGTTCTACTTTCTAGTTGCCAATTAAGAGTTAATCGAATTACAAACATGTTTTGTTTGCAACTACTGAAACTTCTAATCGTTTAAAATTGGGATTTTGTACGTTTTTGCTACTTAAAAACAAATCATCGGTAGCATTAGGTGAATATATGGGAAGTGACTGCTGCTTTCATTCTATCCCTCGTAAATATTGTACCGACCTCTTGAAAAAGGAAATAATTTATGTAATTGATCACCAAAATAATAGGAGACTCATTTGTTGCGATATGTATCCTCTCGCGTACCCATTCCCTTTATCATGAACATATGTTATAACTTTTTAACGAGCTTTGTAATTTGGTACTGTATAAAATGGGTGTTTCACTTTCATTTTTATTCAGCAAGAATTAATAATGTAGATATTTGGTCATTTTTTGCATTCGTTTTTATTATTCCTCGCAAAAGAATATTGGACGCTGAATCTAAAATTAATTGTGCACGCCACCACTGCTGTAAACTGAATAAATATATTTTATCTCTTTTACAGTTCAGAATTTCTTTTCACTCTCTCTCTCTTTCCTTCTCTGAATTTTCCTCTCACTCTTCTTCTTCCCTCTTCTCTCTCTCTCTCTCTCTCTCTCTCTCTCATCACACGCACATACATATGCACAAACATTGCATTAACAATAGGAAATAAGTACCTCAAAAATGTTACATACTGAGGCATCGTCCGTGGATTGGCAGGTCAGTTTTAAACATTAACCTCAACGCATGCTATGGTCGAAATGGCAAAAATAACTGCAATAAGAAAACAATTAAAACCTACTGTAGCTATTTTCCCTCTCTTTTTATTCTGAAGATCGTAAATTGTTCAATTGCAACTCAAATTAATACTAAATAATCAATTAATATTAAAATATAATTTATTTATTTATATATTTATTTGTCAAAAAACAGTAAAAACTGTATATGACGTGTAAGGAAAGAAATTTATCAGCGCACATTTTCTTGAGGGCCAGAATTTAAAAAAAAAACGAAAAAATGAATTTAGAAAATAATTATTTTAGAAAAATAAAAATATTTGAAAAATGTTTTTTCCCGAGTTATAGAAAATCAATTTCAACTGTAAATGAACTACAAGCAAAAGGAGTGCTCAACAAAACGTGCGCACAGTAAAGCTACATTTACGTCCAGAAGCAAAACAAGGGGCCATCTCAGCATTTGCTCAATGGATCAGGGAAACTGGACAAAAACCTAATCGAGATGGGGGTCATTGACCCGGAAGCTGAAGTGCATTACTTGTTACAAGCGTATTAAATATTTTTTTTAAATGTATACAATGCAAATATAAACTAATTCATTATATATCTTTGTTTTGTTACATTAAACATTATTTTTCTTTTTCACGATCAGTATAGTCTCTAATTGTATAGAAACAGTTTTGCAGCAGAAAAGATTTTACTTTAAACTTAAATTTGTGTACCTACTTTAATTGTTTTATGTCATCTGGCAATGCGTTGTAAAGTAACGTACATGTATTGTATGTTGATTTCTTGTACTGAGCTGTTGATACTGACACTTGATGCACGTGATTTCTACGGCGTGTGTTGTAATTATAAATATCAATATTGCATGAAAATATGTTCCCTCCGTTAAGTAGGTCATTTTTGACAAATATTACAGATTCGTAAATAAATAGACAAGGCAATGGTAAGATTCCCAGCTCAATGAATTGATAAAAACTTACAGATTGCAGATATTATAGTTTTCCACAACGAACAATTATTTCGTAGGTATTTCAGCCACACAAATCAGTGTACATTCATCAGAAAAAATGTAAAAGATCTGGAATTGGCTCAAAAAATTCAACTTTCGTTCACATTCTCAGATATGAAAAGTAAATTTAACATATTTGCAAGATCCATGGGTTTAGGCCCATTGATTCTTTAAAAATATTTTTAAAACTTAAGCAATTATTAAAGATGTAGAGCATTTTAATCTAAATTATTATGATATAAAAATTAAAAAGTTTGTTGTATTTGATATTAATGCACGATCCAGAAATTCTAAAGGACTTTTAATGACATTGACATGTAAATCTGACATTACATTTTTGTTCTCTCTTCACAATGACCGATACATATTGCCTACAAAATGAACGAGTAAATAATTTGGCTTGGCGACTCACATTTCTTCACAAAAACGTTATATTCTGCACTTTATTATTTTCTTCTTCGCTGCTTATTTTCTTTATTTTTCCCCCTTGTGAGTTGTATAATGAAATTTAATTGGAAGTAAATTATCATTTTGTGACAACTAGGGCTCGGCTTTTACTACCAAGTCATCAGATTTTCCTGCCATTGTCTGAAACGTAGTGTGAATTCCACAACAATTTGTGTATAAATCTACATAATTTAGTGTAGAAAATGTATTTTTGTTGTGAAAATAAAGTCATATTTACATTATTTTTAGTAAAAGGTAATTCTTAATTATTTTTCTATATATATATTTTGTTATAAATACATAAATTTGCCTTATTTGTAAGGATACAAAAATATACAGATTAAATGTTTCACACGATAACCTTTCAAGTGTTATAGTTTCAAATAAACCCAACAATTACTCAACGAAGCTTTATTGGAAACGCAGAAAAGTTGCGTAGACCACTAGTCAATTTGCTGACGTAAACCATTGCTGCGGATCAACAAAACTCTTTAGAAATCAGCAAAAATGGCTCCATTTTCTAAGTAAAAGTTATTGCTAATTGCTCGGCATTGCTGCCTTTCACGAACGTTCATTACATGAATACTTCACTTTAGGGATAATCATCTTCATGGCTAAATTAATCCACTGTAATTTGGTGATGTTTAATTCAGAAGATCATAGATTAAAACTTTGATTCAATGTGTTGTATTGTTGTAATAGTTTTTGTATTCTTGGGTTTCCGAAGGGTTTGAAAACAACTTTCGGGTATCGTGAAATTATTCTGCAAGAGTGTTTGTAAAACCAAACTTCATTTTCTCCTCAGGAGCGACCTTCAAGCTGTACCCATTGCCCTGGATAACATCCACTCTCTGTTATCTACGGTCTTGGGAGGGAGCGTTCCCCACTCCCTCACCATTTCCTCTCTCTCTCTAATTCTCCAGGCTTGGACCCTACCTCTCGATAACACGCTGAGGTAGCCGCAGCCCTTCCCAGATAGTTCTTGGTTATCTCCTAGGCGCCGCTGTGATCCTTAAATGTTTAGCGGAATGGTGGTTAAAGACCGGACAGGGTAGATCACGATTGATGGAATGATTCGGTGGAATGCGTATCAGCAGGGGAAACGGTAGTACCCCGAGAAAACCTGCCGCCAGACCGCTTTGTCCACCACAAATTCCATTTCCCACTTCAATGTGGCGACGGTGGTGTAGCGGTTAGCGTATCGGACTGTTATACCCAAGTTCGCGGGTTCAAACCCGATCTAAGCCATGGATTTTTAAGGGCGAAAAAATCCTTCGTACGCGTTCCTTCGGCGGGGAAGTAAAGCCGGCTGTCCCATGTTAGTAGATTTACTGCATGTAAAAGATCCTAAATGACGCCTCTGAGCTAAATTCAAAATCGCCTGTTTCTTCGCCCAAGGAATACCTTCTTTCTCCGTTAGTTGGTGAAAGGAGCGTAGCGAAATTTGCGTTCAATTCAATTCCAATTCCATTTGGGAGTTCACCACTATGCCACGGGCCGTCACGGCAAGAGCGTTTGTTCGTCTGACCCAGTTTGAATGATTTCGTGGCTAGTGCGTCGGGTAATGTTTCATAGATTGGAAGTTTTTGGGTGGTTTTAATATGTTGTTGTGGAGTTCTATTTTTGACTCTGCGTAATTGTTGGTTTATTCACCTGAACGTCGCCTCCTTCCCTCCGTCTTCAATGTCATTAATAGTTCAGTTAACCCTAAAGCAACGATTACACGAATAACGACCAACACCCTTTACCAACTTCTCCGAACTTTTAATTCAAAAACATAACATAGTGTGTATTGTTCCCCCAAACAGAAATTCTTGAAAATTAAAAGAATGTCTTGCTGCACATTGTTTGCGAAAACACAAAACTGGGCATAAATGAGCATTATATAAAAGCAATCAACAAGATGTTTATGAAATTTGTTATGATGTTAGTTTATGTTTAGTATTTTATATTTGAAATATATTTGCGTAAGTTTGGCATTAAATTGTCGCATACTTATCTGGTATTTAGGCGATTAAAATCCGAGCCCAAGTGATCACACATCCCTGACTGTTACAAATGGGCCCTAGTGATCAGTGCCCTTTCATTCAACTTGGAAACTTGGCGTGATGGAAAATACGTTCTCCCTACAACAATTAATCACAAAAATGTATCAAATTGAGTGATTCATTAGAGAAAATAAAGTATCTGAGGAAAGTGTCATTATCTTAAGTACTGAAGACAGTTAGCACTTCCAGAAAAAGAGAGATCTTCAACTGTGTTCGTTAAAAAGAAACACGAACCCCTTAAAATCCGGTGCATCCGGACAAAAGTAAAGATAATTATCTGAAACGGGATCGCCCGACTTCCATCTGTACGCGAACTGAAAGGGAAGTAACTTCATTTAGTGAACAAATTGCGGCGAGAAAGGGAGATTGCTCGTGCCTTATTTGAATTCCTTTTTTGTGCGTTGAAAAGAGGCATTAATAAAATGTGGAAATCTCACCATTTTTTTCAGGGTGGAGAAGTATTTCTTAGCGTGAATGTGTGTGTTTGTGTGGGTGCGTGTACGCGCGAGATATATAAAGGTGAATCATATCAAGAAAGAATTATAAGTTAGAATAAATTAGAGGAATTGTTAGAGTAATGTCGACATAAAGTGATAAAGTCATAAGTGATAAAGAATACGTTTGTCACAATAATTTCATAGGTTGAATAACACAACTGTTTTCTTCCGGATATTTTTATTTGTTATAAATTTTAATGCATGAAACTGTTTTGTTGAACTGATAGTATATCTTCTGTTTATTCTTTAAAGTGCTAATTGAGTGGATACCGATTCTCAAGAAAAAAAATTGAAAGGTCATGGTTGATATCCGATCGGACCGTTTGAGGAGATTTTTATTTTTTTATCACAAAAATATTGCAAACCCTTGAAATTTTATTCATCACGAAAAACGAAATTATGCGCAATTTAAAAAGAAACAATATTACCAAAAAGAGGCACGAATCTGATTATGGGGGAATCAAGATAATCAGAATGTTTAAGTAAAATGTAATAGAGAAAGGTTTACTTGCCACCCTCAAGTTTCATGTAATTAAGAAAAGTTATGCTCATTTTATCATCACCTAAAATTAGATGTGAGGCAGAGTGGCTGAAAAGGAAACCTTTATTCAGCTCAGAAAGTACTACGTATTTCTTGAGGAATTGACACAGGCTTAAACAGCTCAGTGCGCACAGTTCATGTCATTGCAGTGCCTCTGACCGGGAGGTCCTAGGTTCGAGCTCCGACAAAGGCTGGATTTTTGACACTAGCTACATATCTACCTTGAGTCCTATCGTTCTGGAGGAGAATTCTATCGACCGGTTGCAGGATTTTCGATAATAGCAGCTACATAACTAGATTGAATTCAGCCGGTGTGTGAAGGAGAAGTCTAGAGGCCGGCTGCTATGATCGGTAGTTTTTCGTAGTTTCTCCGATCAACACCAGGCGAATGCCGCAGCATTACCACAACAAACGTGCCATGTTTTGTTAGTAAAAAATTTTTTATCCACACACTTCCTGATTACCGTAATTCATCAAACGTGTTAAAGCAAATACTACGTATGCCAAATTGTCTGTGTTATGTTTAAAAACTTATTTATAATATTGTGGGAATATATATAAACTAGTTTCAAAATTCCTCTCCCAGATTTGGGGATGGCAGTGAGTAGCGCCATTTTGATCTTCTGTATCGGCACCTCCAAATAAGGCAGCTTCGCATATGGGGAAAGTTATTTCATTATCCCAGGCATTGGATTGCATGTCCAGCCCTTTGTATACCTTCTGTTGCAGGATACATCGATACTTTAAACTCAAGCATTTTGGCAGGAATAGTTGGCAACGGGTGACACAGAACCTAGCCCCAGAGCCAGCGAATGGACCAAAAGTTACGTAATCGCCTTAGTGGAGGAAAACTAGTCCACATCCGACGCAGGCGGCAGGGTGATTATTGGTTTCGGAAGTTCTTGAAAAAAAAAAAACAACAGGCGAGTGAACCACCATCAAACTCCGCTGGCACTGGCTGTCATGCAGAGCGCCCAATATTGGAAAGCTAGACCCACGAAGAAACTTGCACCCCATTGACGAAAAGGAAAACTGAGGTGGAAACATTTCAAAATAATGTCGAATCAAACTTCGGGCAGATTTCTCAATCTTTAGAATTTCGAAATTTTGACACTTATAACAGTATTAATATTTCACTGAATTTTACTTATTTTTGTGTTATATCACCGTAGATTTTTGTTATACCGCGGGATCCATTGATTGATTGTGATATTTCCGGAAACATTATTGGTTAGATGATTATTGGTTTCGGCATTTCTTGGGAAAGAAACAGGCGAGAGAATCAACGATAAAACTGTCAAGCTAAACCCCCAATATTTGAAAGCTGGGACACGAAGGAACTTGCACAATATTACGAGAAGGAAAACTAATGCGGAAATAATTCAAAACCAGTGGAGCACACAGCACGTACTTTCTCGCCCCTATTTTCAAACAAAATTAAGCAGAAAGTGCTCAAATTTTCGAAAAATTGCACATGACCTTTACATGACATGACGGACACACAGACGTTTTGCCGTCATTCGATTTTTCTGTATCAAGGACCCACAATAGGTTTCTGGCTACACAACGAGTTAGAGGATTTTTTCTCAATTTAGCATCTGAATTTACCCCCTTTTTCGTTATCAGGGCCTTCTAATAAGAGTTTTTCTGCCGAAAACTTGCCGATTTTTCGCGCAGCATTATATAACATTCCCTCTACTCCATAGCGAGAAACTAATAATGTCACATCAAACTTGGAAAATGTTTCCTAATTTTTATAATTACGAAATTCTGAATCCTCAATTTATGATGGTATTAATGATTTATTGAATTTTACTTATATTTGTGTTATATCGCCGTAGATTTTTGTTATACTGTGGGATTCATTGGTTAGTTGATTGATTAATTTTCGTGTTTCCGGAGACACAAACTTTTATGGTCATTAGAACCATTAGTATAGTTAATGTAATATTTCAGGACGTGGCCGTGCTCCATTTCTACTGAATATAGAGATGCGGTGCCGACCTACACGACCGCGTATACTTCTGCCTCCAGGTATCTCCTCGCAACGGGGGACAAGCTCTAAGCTCCCGACAGAGCATGCGTGGGGTGTGAGGTTAGGACAAGCAGGAGGAATGAAAATTGCGCTATGCCCTTGGCTCTTTTGATGGGATCATTGGCCTGGTACTGATCGAAGAAACTACGGAAATCTACCAATCAGAGTAGATGATAACTAGAATTCTTCTTCAGATTGATTGATGAATGATTGATTAATCAATCGAGAGAAATGGCGGTGATCTTCCCCCGTTAGATGGAGAGATCCGGCGCCGGCCTTCCCGTCGGCTAGCGGGGTTTCCCTAACCAGGTATCTCCCACCAGCGGTGACCCGCCGGCTCAACTTTGCTCCAGCGGTGACCCGCCGGCTCAACTTTGCTCCAGACTGATCTCCTTATATGAGTGGCAATGTAGTGCATGTAAGTGTTTGCGTAAGTAAGGGGTGAGGTTAGGACAAAGAAGATTGAGCACCTTTGTTCGGGTACTGCTCTTCCAGAATCTTCTATATTCACTATAAACAGCAGAATTTTGTCTTGCAAAAAATACTTACAAACTTATATAATTAATTCCTGTTCTTCTAAAGTTAACAACAAACTACCATAATGTCCTTGTCCTGTTGTGGTAACTATTGAATCAAAATTAATAAATGGTACAAAGTTGTCTATACTGTTTTTTGTATATCAGGATCGTGAACCTTTCCTGTTGCAAGAAATCGTTCATCATCAGGCATTTTACGGCTCAAATGATGTACTATATTTTACACGGATAAACGCGTCATCACTCGTTCAGCCAATCGCAGCGTGGGGAGTTAAAGGTAAACGGAAAAGACAACCACCGTTTTCTCGCACAGATGTCAAATACCCGAGACGTCTCAAGAAAGTTGTTTCGCAAAATTAAGTTTGATTCTCTTATAAATTTATAATGCTCTTATACACAAAATAGCACATGCAACTCGTTTATTTTTTATGTTAAATTTTGAAAACTCGCACCAAACATCTCTCGTTTTCAAAACATGCAATAAAGCTTAACATTGTAAACTAATTGCATAAACTACTAGTATTAAATTTTAAAGTCCCTCTAATTTCGATATTATTGTCAGCCATCCGGGTTCAAAAGTTAGGAAAGGAACGTAATCCAGTAACTTTCTACAAGGAAAGAATTTACAATTTCTGAAAACCCCTGAAATAGAGACATTCTTCAGGAAGTTGTGAATTAGAAAATATTAAAAATTCATACGATGATTTGGAATACAAGCAATCATGTCTTTTTGTGTCACGTTTTTTTACAGGGTAGTCTTTTAGTAGTCTATCAAATTAATATTCGTTGCAATGTCAATGGAAAATAGAATAGATGATATACAAGGTAATTATATAATACAAGGTATACTCGTCTAGAACAGGAGCCGACAAAAAGTGAATTGAAATGTTTATATATTGTAGTTTTAATTTTTTACTTTGAAAGTCGATCGATAAACTGAAAACTTCTATTTTGTGTTGCAGGAAACAACCCTGACTGAATTGACTAAAACGAGAGTTTTGTAAGTATCTTTAAGTTTCGTTAAAAAATAAATGTTGGAAATTTCATTTTTTCTGTAACGATATGTCATTTAGAATAATGTCCTTAAGCCAAAATAACCCGATGAAATGAAGTAACAAAACACAGATGTTTACGAATGAAAACTACTTTTATGCTTCGCAACACTTAATGATTAATGGAGTTCTACTATATACGTAGGGAATATTCTAAATACACAAACAAAAGAATAACAATGTTGCCAGTGTGTAATCGTACAGGAAAAAAGTACCTTTGTTTAATAAATGTATATTGTACGTAGTTTCAAGACCACCGGTTATGTCCATAATCAAGGATTTCTATCATAATCCTCTGAAGATTATCCTCTTATTCATTGACCTAAATGTCTAGAAAATGTTTAAATATTTCTCAACCGTTCCAAATCTCTGTAAGGAGAATCTTATTTGAAAAATGTAACTTATCAAAGAAGTCCAGTAAAGATATTTCAAATGCATTGAATGTGAAGCATGAGGCTGAGGAACAGTCCATTAAATTTCATGTGAAGAAAATTGCTTGTTTTAAATGCTGAGATACGACTGACTAGACGTCGTTCTCTTGGCGTGTGCTTTATGTATATCAAGAGTGCAAGAATGAAATATTCAACAACCCAGTGACAGAAAGCCATTTCTGCGTCTCCATGAACGGACGTTGTCTCAGAATACTATTTTGCAAGTCTTATCAAAGCTAAAACACGCATACATCAGAAAAATGACAACTACAATAATTGTTAACTTTTCAATATTCCACCTAAGATAAAATTTAGAATTCCACAGGTCTTAAAATATTGATACAAAGCAAGCTATTAAACATCCTTGGAGAAATCCTTATTCTGGCCGAAGTACTGAGTCGTTTATGAGAACTATTTATTTAGTAAGTAATTACTAAAATCTAGTGGGCAGACGGAATCCGCAACACGCTGTCGCACACCGCTATCGTGCATAACTCGGAAATGATGCACTTCAGAGCCTCCAAACTAGATAATTCAGATATTAATGTATTTTAGACATTTTATTTCTAGCTCAGCATTTAAGAGAAAAATATTCCAATCCATATTTGCTTAGTGGACGTGTTGTGTACGTGAAAAGCATTTTATTAAAAATAGTAATAAATTGTAACAATAATTTTAGTACATGTACGAAAATATTTCATAGTTATAATGTATTTTTTCATTCAACATATCATTCCCCCGAAAAAGAGACCTTCTGGAGACAGTTAATTTGCTTCTGAAGGACTTTGCGAAGGACTTTGCTCTGTTGGCGGTTGAGGTCTGGAAACCACTTTCAATCGCATTTCTCTGCTGTTTGCGAGGAGGAAGAAACCCACGGATCCCTCAGTTGGTGCACCATTCATGTTAATTCAAAATGATGTGCTATAATAATACAAAATAAACATTTTTCTATCGAAAATTCCCCGTTTTCCGGAGGATGATTACAATATTTTTTCTTATACTCGTTCAGGCGAGAAAATAAAAATCAAGTATTGTTTTAAAGTTGATACTATGCGCACGCAATACTTGTATTAAAGCTTTAAAGAATTATTTAACCCGGGAGTGATAAAGCGGGGGTCTGTGGGACCCCCACGATCTTTTCTTCCCGCTTGTTGTATTTCCCATGTTGGCTACCCTGACCATTGCTTTAGTACCTTTCTCTTTTTGTATCATGATATTTAGTGTGCTCTCAGTTTGCCACTTTAGTGAGTTTTATCCGTGTAGCAAGCTATTCTTTTGTTTGGGGTGCCCAGAGATCCCCGCGTCACTTTCTACGTTATCAAAGGTGTCTTCAGTCTCGTACATTCTATTAGTTTGGGAACGTATTGCATGCTGTATTTTTACGTCAGGATTCCCCTGCAAAATTAATACTGAAGTACTACGAACATTTTAGATCACTTTATGAGTTAAGAAAGGAGTGGAAGAATACGCCAACTTTTGCTAAAAGCGGAAACAGAATATCGTTACTCACCGCAAATAAATTATTAGTAAATTGTTTAATTACACGCAAAAAAGTGTTAATAATAGAAGAAGAATATTATATTAATTTATTCTTTAATAATTTAGCATATATCATGAAAAGAGTGTGGGGGGTCTGGAGACACCCCACGTTACCACTTTTGTTTCAAAAAGTCACGTTACCACTGCCGGGTTACGAATGCAATGTATGCCTAAAATAATTAATATAGTTTTTCAGTATACTTTCTTCAGTACTCTTATGTGCAAATACGCGCAAAATTTTCGCTTGGGTTCAGCTAGCTGATTGTATTGGTGGACAGGATAGGAGCGGGAACAGGAAGCGAATGAACGCGTTGCCTGGCTTACTATTTCACTATACTGCGATTTTTGTAGGAAGAGCTCTCAAGGCCACTCAAATCCCATCTTCGCGATGGAATATGTCACGGCATTTGGCGTCTTTTCTCGGTCTTGCCGGTAGAAGTCGCATGATCGCAAGAACTGCTTCATACGGTCGCGATCGTGCGAAATCTAGCGGAACGACTGTGAATGACACGGAATGCCGTGACATATTCCATCGCGAAGATGGGATTTGAGTGGCCTTGAGAGCTCTTCCTACAAAAATCGCAGTATACTTGACAATATTGCCAAGATCAGAAACGGAAACTGTAGCGGGGACAAAATCGGGGATGAGGTGAGGCCGGGGGCAAGGGGTGGGAGCGAGGGCATCGGCAGTGTCGGGAGCGGAGGAGGGAGCGGTCCCTCCCCCAACCGTATCCCGTTCCTCCTGCTCCCCCGCTCCAGCCCCTCACTCTCCCTCCACGGCACGCGATCCCCATCTCCAGCCCAGCCGGCGCTCCTACCTGCGCACCCTTCCCCCTCCCTCCGCTCCCGCCCACCTGCCTCCCCTCCAGCCCCGCCCCCGCTCTGGCCCCTGCTCCGCCGCCAACCCCGGTCGATGGTATAACGGTCAGCGTATCGGGTTGTTGTACCCACGATTGCGGGTTCAAACCCGATCGAAGCTGTGGATTTTTAAGGCCGAAAAAATCCTTCGTACGCCTTCTTTCGGAGGGCAAGTAAAGCCGGCTGTTCCATGTAGTAGATTTACTGCATGAAAAATATCATCAAGCCTAAATGACGCCTCTGAGCTAAATTCAAATCGCCTGTTATGTCGCCCGAGATAATACCGTCTTTCTCCGCTATGTGAAAGGCGAGTAGCGAAATTTGCGTAGTCATACGGAAGAGCGGGCCTGATGGCCTGAGTCTCGTCACGTAAAATAAGACCTTAGTAATTAACTAAACTAACTAACCCCGCTCCCGCCCTTCCTTATCTTCCTTCATACCCCCCTGAACCCACCCCCGCACCCACTGTCGCCCCACTTACATTACGGCAGAACAGAGCTCCTAGTGCACAGAGGGCAGAGGAACCACGAGTGAAGCCTGGAAATGCCTAAGGCAGGGGTGTCCAACTTGCACGACCTCAAGGTCCTCAAGTTAGACATTTAATATGACTGCGGACCAGTTTTAGTTACTCCGGCTATCCACAGCTGACTTCCTCGTAATGATGAGTTCGGCACTACGCCCGACTGCTCTGAAAATGGGGGCAGGATAGAACCAAGGGTGGTATCAGGCCGTGCCATGCATTACGCAGTGAAACACATTAGAATTAATTTGAATTTCTGAATTTACTAGCAAACAAAATCCTTAAATCTAAACTTAACCTATTTTTACATGAAGGGGGTGTTGCCCTGGCAGGGCGCACAAACTTCTCACCCGAAAGGGATGTAAGAGAGTTTATCTTCTGACTAATAACTAGACCTCGGACAAATGCTCTTTAGTTCCTTTGGGAGGTTGTGGAAAGTAATAACATATGTTTACAAATCAAGAAAATAAAGATTTACTGAAAGAATCTAATAGTGCCTAATATGGCCTAAAAGTATGGATGATGCCTATTTCAATGTTTTTTGCCTAAAACAAGTAATTCTGATGAATGAACATTTTAAAAACTTTTTGTTTTTTAAATTTGTTTTATCGAAACGCAAATACCTTTCCATATTTTCAGAAATATGAATATCTCTCACCCAACTCAGCGAACATAAGGAGTTCTGCAAGTCAGTATAACGAGGATATCCCAGGCTCGTATCGGATTAGCACACACTTCTTAGGAAATTCCACCCATTTCCGGTGCAGCTGCGTTGTAGATAATGATGTAGCTGAATGAATGAACAGCTGCGTTGTTGATGTAAGGTTGATTATGATAGGTTGATAATGAAAAATGTAAAAGAATAAATCAAATGTAAAGAAAAGTAAGTGAAAGACATAATATGCATGTAGTTACTCTCGTAAATAGAAAAATTCTTGACTTTCGTGAAAAATAAAATGTACCTAATTTAATTCTTTTGTGATCAGTTTAAGATGTAAGAAACGTAACTTTTCATACCTAATGATCATCAAATGCTTGGTTTAATCATGTTGTAACTTATTTTAAGTGCCTAAAACGTCGCTTTTTATGCCTAATAGTGCCTAATTTCATAATTTATTTACATGTTTTAGATGTCCAAATCATCACTTTTTTCGTGGCTAAAATTCCGAGATCTACTAATAACTAGAGACGGGAAAAATATGTAGTATGAAAAATGAAAATATGTACAGAAATATGTAATGAAAACAGTACGAATACGTAATCAAAATGTAAAATCGGGTATATATAATATGTACTATTAAAATGCAATAATAAAACATATTTTCATTATACGGAATTATATTTATGCAAATATTTCTAAACATGATTTAAAAACAATACATACGTTTTAAAAATTATTTGAAAATTAAGGTTAAAGGTCACGAAACGTGGCGTCAGTGATACTTTTCACACCTAAAGGTGAAACTTCTATCAGTAACTGATGCACAATTCCCGCCACTGAATTAACTGAAGCAGGCGCGCCGGACTATGTGAACACCCGACCCTAACTTCATGTAGCGTAAGTCGAGTAGACAGCACGCAGTAATAATGAAGAAAAAAGTGCTGACTGTTTTGAAAATACATCTTTTCATAAAAAATACGGAATAAAATTAAAGAAAATTGATAGAATAAAACGAATATTTTGTAAAAATGGCGAAATATGTAAAATATGCAGGTGCGGCTCGTCATTAATGGCTGTAAGGCGGAGCCTCTCCTAGAAAAATTGCTCTCCAAAAGAAATTTAAAAATATGTTTAAACATGTATTTATTTATTAATAATGGATTTCTGAGTACCTGAAGTAATTAAGTAAAATTTCTAAGTATTATGTAACAGTCATATCAAACGTTTTCTTTGTCGGTTCGTTAACGGCCGTCTGTAACACATTTGAAGCTGTTGATGGGGAAGAGAGAAGCGTTAGGCTCCCACTTCATTCCACCATGAGACCTATGTAAAACGAGGAGGCAATGACGTCATGCATTTACTGCACAGGCTTACCGGCGGACGAAAGGCTGCAGCCAGGCAGCCTTTAAGGATGGGGGGTCTAGGGTTTGAAGAAGGGCGTGCTCACCAGATGGCACTACTATGCATCTCAGCGGCTAGCATTGCGCTTTAACTAGTTTTCCCGATACGCGGTAGGAGCGCATCTCCCTTAAGTCTGTATCAGATTTATTATTAGAAATACAATACAGGCAATCCAATGCACTGTAATGTAACATAATGTAATGTAATGCAATGCAATGCATTTGCAGCCTTCCCCGTTTATAAAACCACGAGCCGCGAATGAAAATATGTAATATGATATTAAATATTAAAAAACGATATATTTTGATATTGTGTCTGAAAAGCGACGATTCGCCAAGACCACAATGTTTAGAGCGGTAAGTAGAAAGACAAAAAAATGTGTAATTACATAAAAATCCGGTCTCTACTAATAACCTTTCGCCAGCCACAATAAACGGAAGCGCGGCGCGCCAGTTGGCCACCCCTGGCTTAAGGTGCTGGGACGGCGGCGGGGGACATCGTGCCCAGTTGGCCACCCCTGGCCTAAGGTGCTGGGACGGCGGCGGGAGACGTCGTGCGTCACCGCGTTCTCGGGCGAAGGACCACGCAGCACGACCCTGCGGTCGCTGCCGCTCGTTCATCACCCAGCGCTGCTCAAGGGCTTGGCGCGCAGGGCAAAGGGCGGAGGGCGAAGACCGCGAGATCATCGCAGGACTTAAGGAGGAGCTATAAAGAAAAGCAGACACCACCGAACAACAAGAGGGGGGATTTCGAACGCCGTGGGCGTGCGCAGGGGGTCCTACCCCACGCCTGCCGTGAAAATGTCGAAGAAGGGCACCGTAGCCCTACGTAAGAAAAAATTTTATTTCTGTAAATATGATAAACTAGCGGAGCCCGTCAGACGTAGTTCTGCCCTTATCTCCCTCTTTCTCCTTCCCTCTCCCTTTCTCTCTTCGTCTCTCTTTTGCCCTTTCTCTCCCTCTCTCTCTCTCTCTTTCTCCGACTCTTGCTGCTCCTGACTCGATCTGACTCTGTCTCTGTATGTATCTCTCTGTCTCTGTCCCTCGCATTCACATTTAGTTGCAAATTCTGCACGTCTTTGAGCAGGTGGGGTAATAGCGAGAAGCGCCGCACCAGCAAAACGGTAATACAATGTTCAAGAAGGTACTGTGGATTATGGTGCGAGAAACGTTTCCTAGCGGCCTTCGGCCTCAAAATTTTAGTTTTTAATGCCCTAAAACATCTCGGTTAGGAGTTATTTAACAATATAGATTCAAAAATCCTACTGAGTGTAGCGGGTTGCATGGTGAGATCCGGCGCCGACCTAAACGCTGGAGGGTTCCCCACCCAGGTATCTCCCATCAGCGGGTCAACGCCCCACACGGAACAAGTTCTAAGCACCTCACTGGTCTCATGACATGTGTGGTACTGTGGTACACCTACATTGTAGGTGCAAGGGATGAGGATAGGACCAGGAAGAGGAAGGAAAGATCGCATGCGATCCGCGCGGCCGCGTTAGGCTTCTGCTCCGTGGTATTCACGTGGTATTCGTAGGACAATAAAGCAGGGAAATCTAGTGCTCAGAGCAGCCGGCCGCTAGAATTGTCCTCCAGACATTGCTGAATAGCTATACAGACGTGACAATTCCATTGCGGGTTCACGGGTTTTGGTCCAAAAAATAACGTATTCTAGTTTGCCGACGTTTCGGAGTTTATTATGGTGTTGGGAAAACTTGTCCAGCCCTGAAGATGGAGCTATAATAAACTCCGAAACGTCGGCAAACTAGAATACGTTATTTTTTGGACCAAAACCCGTGAACCCGCAATGGAATTGTCTACAGAAAATGGTCGTGAAATACAGCAGATATACAGACGTGGTTGGTGTAGCTATGCATTATGCTAAAGCATTCTGCCACCATCGGGACTCGATCTCCAGGTCAGAGGCACTCCAGTGACATCAGTTTCACCACCTAAGGCATTGCAGGTTCTCCGGTATCCAGGAGTGAATGTTGAACTTTGCCCATGAAAGAGCGAGGGTACAATGGCCACTTTAGGACAACATGAAAATAAAAACCGGATGCTCTCATTTTTAGCACGGCACTTACTGATTCTCAGAATTCTCCAGCACCCTGAGAACAAGTTACGTTCTTATACAAAGCTGTAGTGACAGTTTCAAAGAAAGTAATCCTATACGTCCAAAAGACAATCTACTTGTGTGACGTGTATCCTTTTAAACAAATGGTGTTTGAGCGAATTATTTTCGAGCTGAAAATGTAATAATTAGAGAACGGATTTTCACGTAAATACATATTTTTACAGGGGCAAAATACGTGTATTCAATGATATTTTTTAGACTTAAGAACAAATTCTGAATGAATTAAAACCATTTTTATTTTACATATTTTTACATATTTTGGGATAACAATATATTTTACCTATTACTACATATTTCTTTGCACTTTAACATATTTATACGTCAAAACAGAACATTTCAGATGCGAATTCGCGATGTACTATGTTACTGGAATCATCTTTCCCAGAAAGCCATGCAATGCGCTTTTATTAACCACCGGCTTTTCGCTATTCTCAATCCTACCCTCCCCCCTCCTCTGCTTCTTGGAAACCGCGGTGGTAGCCGTCGGAATGAAGAATGAGCGAATGTATGTGAAGCAGAAGTAATTACAATCACGTACTTTCTCATGTTTCATAGACCGCTGGGTAACTCGATCAAAAACTAACAAGTATTTTTCAGATCATTGTCTAATCCCCCTACTTCGGGAAACAATCCACTCCTGACTACACGTTACTATTCACTTGAGCGCTGGCTCCTCGTAAACAATATTGCTTATACTATGAAAGTATTACATATTTCGGGTGAAACTAAGGAATAATTACTTTTGTAAGGCTAGAAGTTTCTTTCAGCCTCTTAGAATTCTTGTTAAGATCTGCTCGGCGACATTCTGTGACAGGAAAACGCTTACAGAGAGGAATTTTAGGCGTTATAACAAAATTGTATGGGCCACGGACCATTCGCAGACCTTCTATGCACAGTCTTGTCCCCACCTTTCCCCTTATACAGTCGACTTTATACTGCGAGTTTTGTAGGAAGAGCTCTCAAGATAACTCAAATCCCATCTTCGCGATGGAATATGTCACGGCATTTCGCGTCTTTTCTCGGTCTTGCCGGTAGAAGTCGCATGATCGCAAGCACTGCTTCATACGGTCGCGATCGTGCGAAATCTAGCGGAACGACTGTGAATGATACGAAATGCCGTGACATATTCCATCGCGAAAATGGGATTTGAGTTATCTTGAGAGCTCTTCCTACAAAAATCGCAGTATACTTTCACCTCATTACCACACATGTCAGGAGATATATTGTGAGCTGAGAGCTTCTCCCGGTTGGGACGGTATTTCGCTTCGAGAGATACCTGGATTGGGGCATGCAAATGTTTAGGTTGGTGCTGGATGTCCGTTCCGGGAGGGAAGAAACAGCGCCACCTCCCATGATACAACATGCACTACACTTACGGAACTAATAAACAGACCATAACCCCCGGTGCCTCTTAAACAACAATCAATCAAATGAACATTAAAATAGCACGAGCTTCCACCTACCTGTACGAGAGGTTTGTGAGACAGTGGGGCGTTCGACAGCACTTTTGAGCCTCTACGCATGCGCCAACTCTCATTCGAACTCGTTAACGGAGTCCGCCAATTCTCCGGATTTAGAGAATGATTTATATATGCTAATCTATAAATGCTAATCGATCATTCGGTCATGCTATATCGAATTCGTTCCCAACTCTAGTGGTAGAATGTGTTATGAACTGTATAATTCCGCAAAGCAACATGACCTTAGTGGCAATAATCTGTACATATAATTAACTAAATATTTTTATTAGTTATATTTCTTTAATAATACAATATTTTAATAGTAATTTGCCTATATTTAAAGGTCAGTGGTTTCTGGACAGCTCTAGTCAAACAAATGCGAATCAAGAGGAAGTGCCATTGAAGATATTTAGCACCCTCTGCCGCCAAATTTTGCCCTTCACCCACCTCAACGTTAATGCTAAAATTCTTTCACGACTTCGCTCACTATTCATGTCGATAATAGAGATTTTTTGCTAAGGCCATCTGCAATTGTATCTGTAATTGTATCTTGAAATCTGTATTGCAGATGGTCTCGTTTTTGCACGACTTAGCGGGCAATTATTGACTGTAATCTCCATCTTCTGCGCATGCGCTTATACACAAATGATGCAAACCTTGAACTGCGCATGCGTAGAAGATTGATATTGCAGTCGATTGTTTTAACGCTTCGAGGTGCAAAAACTCCCTAATGCTATCGATTGGTGTACGCTACGCTGTGCTTAAAGTACCATAAACCATGAGGCTTTGTGCCACTTCGGGAAGATTTTAGTAAATAATTTGTTTATATTTTACGTAATTAACAAAGTGAAGCAGTACACGAAATTTAAAAACACCCTTTATTTTATTACGGTTTTGAGGGAGAGTTGCAAGGCTCTGGTTACCATATCCACCGTTACTATCAGCCCTTGTTCTACAGCCGCTGCCTTCCCCGCCGTTGCCAGTGCCCCTGATACCTTTGCTTCCCCCGTCCACCTCCCACTTTCACCACCAAGCTGCTACCGCCGCCGTCACCACCACCCCCACCGTCGCCGCTGCTGCCCCCGATACGACTTGCACAGGTTCTGACACTACTTCTGACAGTACCAACACCTCCAAACTTTCTGCCAAGTCTTGCCCTGCAGCCATCGCCTTCATCGCCACCCCCATTGCCAATGCCACTGACACACTTGTCTCCACCACCACCACCCCCACTTTCACCGCCGCTGCCGCCACCTTAACAGCCTCTGATACTAATGCACCTACTGCCACTACCCACTGGCCTAGAGTTTTCCTTTAACTTCCTTTATTTGGCAAAATTGATTTAAATATTTATTTATGTTCGAATTATGTAATTATTTAAACAATAATATTGCATCGCATCATATCTACAGTACATAAATAATATACAATATAATAACAATTATTTTATTATTTAACAAAAATCTAGGATCAGGAGCGCATATCCCCCCCGCAAACGGTTGGCTGGATCCGCCCCTGCCATTATCACCACCACCACCACACTTTGTACTAACTCTTGCTTCGCCGCCCGCCGCCTTCACTGCCACCCTTGCCCCCACCCCTCCTACAATGCAGTGCCTCTGAACCGGAGGTCCTAGTGTTCGAGAACCGACGTCGGCAGAATTTTCTACACTAGCTGTATAGATAGGAAGGTCGAATTCAGCCGCTGTCTGTAGGGAAATTTTAGCGGCCGGCTGCTCTGAGTTTTAGTAGTGCTAGTAGTGTTCCGTGTTTCTTTTTCCGATCAGCACCAGTCGAATACCAGAGGGTACCCTAACGTGTCACAGACCGCTTACGAACATTCCGTTCACCTTCATAGTATATTCCTCACCCCTTACGCATGCACTTTTATAAAAACGTTCGCTGCACTATCATAAATGGCAGGAAATCGGTAGGCAACTTAGAAACTTAAAGGTTGTTCCGGCTGGGGCGGTGCCCCGCTGGTGGGAGATACCTGGTCGGGAAAACCCGCTTGCCGACAGGTAGATCAGCGACGCATCTCACCATCCAGCTCGGGAAGATCTCTGCAACCTACAGAGAATAATTACACTACACTTACGGGAATAATGAACTTAGCCGTTGATGCGCCCGGAATGACTAATCAATTCACCCCTCGCACACTTTCACCAGCACCGCCACTGCCACTGTCATCACCACCGCACCACTGCCATCATCACCAACCACTATCACCACCGCCGCACCACTGTCATCACTAGAGACCGCAAACATATATGTAGTATTAAACATCAAAATATGTACATAAATATGTAATGAAAACAGCAATAATATGTAATAAATAATGTAAAATTGGATATAGTATGTAATATTAAGATTCTCTAATTAAAACCATTTACATACCAAGAAATTATATTTAGAAAAACTGCTCACTTTGCATCAAACAACTTTCTCGTCAGTAGGAAAAGCTTCATCTGTAGTAATCCAGGACCGTGGTTTAGCAGCCAGACAAATCCCAATAGAAGCCATCGCACAAACTGGCCAGATCTACGACCAGCAAACATTCACTGAAGCATCTTCATCGAAGTGTTACACGTCGGCGATCGCAAATTTTTCTCGGAAATTAAGGTTGTAGGTCACAAAACGCGGTGTCAATGATATTTTCGACACCTAGATTTCCCCAATAATGTAGAAAAATGCTGATTTAAAAAAAATACATCTTGTCATAAAAAATATGAAATCAAATTGAAGAAAATTGATAAAATAAGAAAATATATTGTGAAAACAGCAAAATATGTAAAATACGTAATATAGTACCAAATATGTAAAAATATGTAACGAAAAAATTCGATATTTATTGTATTAGGAGGGCTATGATTCGCCAAGATTACAATTTTGAGAACGATAAGTAAAAAGACAAAAAATATGTAATTACATAAAAATCCGGTCTCTAGACATCACCGCCGCCGCCGCCACAATAGCCTCCCTTTCCATCACTGCCACCGTCACTCCCACCACCACCACCACCACCACCACCACGCTTACTGTGGACTCTTGCCCAGCCTTCACCGCCCGTGCCATTGCCACCACCACCTCCACCACTTCCACCGCCGCAGCCGGCTGCGAAGTAACTCGAGCCGTGTGCCGCATGGGTGCGACGGGGTCGGTCGGGGGGGGGTAGGGGAGGTTCCGGCAGAGACAGATGAGTGGCGCGGCGCGACCTCGCCGCCTTCCGGTGCGACGCCGTCGCCGCGGAGAGGGGAGGGGGAGGGGGGGATGTTGGACGAGGCCTCGCCAGCGCCCAACGACGCACGAAAGGATGGGTGGGGGGAGGGGGCGAGCGGTGGGTGACGAGATCCATATTGCGAGGATACGCGGAAAAAAGAAAAGTTTAACTTTCCTCGCGTTATGTCAGGAATAATAATCTGCAATAAATTGCGCATAACTATGGTGGTAATTAACGTCATTAATCCATACAGAGCAAATAATGGACATAATTTGAAATATAAACCGAAGCAATAGCCGACTTTTCTGTTTTTGCATAGCATGTTCTGCAAAATATGACAAAATTCATTAAACAATATTTTGCCCAATGAATCACTTTTTTTTAAAAATCACTGCAGAATATTTTTATACATTAACATCCAATCACTTAAATATAGAAATAAATTGTATGATGGGGGCTCGGGCATAAAATGAAAAATTTCAATAATAGTTTTCAGATGTTGTTCTGTCACTTGTTCTGCCAACTAAACCCTGTGTCTCTTTTACACTTTTATTCTCTTAGCACTTTGTTAAAATGAGATTTTTTTAGTAATTTAATTAGAAAAAGAGCCTCAGTTTTCTAGTTTCGTAGAATACTGATATTAAAACTACCTTTTCATCAATTATAGAAAATTTTCATCAAACTAATAATTAGTAACATGGAAAATTCATTGACATAATGATACACTGACAAACATTTGATAAGAAGAGGAAGGACAGATCGCGCGCGGCCGGCTGTTCTGATCGGTAGTTTTCCGAGTTTTTTCCGATCAACACCAGACGAATGCCAGAGCAGTACCTACCAAACGGGCCACGGACCGCGCATGCTCTATCTCTTTCCTCGTCCTATCCTCATCTTTTGCGCACATTTACCCTTACATGCACTACACTATCACCAGTCAGCTTAGCCCTGACGGGGGCGGTACCCCGCTGGCGGTTGGAGAAAACTCCACAACTCGACGTGTAGGCTGGCGCCGAATCTCGCCATCCAGCGGAAGAAGATCGCGGACTCTTCCCGCGAAAAAAAAACAAAAAACGTTGACGCACTGAAATACTAAATAAACTCCGTGAACTCGTATGCGTGAAGTTGCGTTGTCGCCCCGAAAGGCTGAGAAACAGCATTTCAATACGTGAATATCCGCGAATTTTCGGCATTCATGGCACAGTTCTCCGTCCAATTTCCCGTTTTTTCCCCCTCCATTGTGTTCCCGTGTCTCATCCATCTCGCATGATGTCCGTTTCCTGAGAGAAAGGGGTGACGCCCATCCTAGCTCGCAGACCATACTTCGCCATAATTGGTCTTCCAAATGATACAGTTGTACATTTTTGTTTATTTTTCTTTTGTAATACAGTACTGTTATATCGACTTACCACAACCAAACAGTAACGAAAAGTTGCAGTCCAACAATTGAAACAAATGAGTTGCAGAGAAAGATAGGTACAAGCACACTTATTTCACGGAATGGTTTTAGTTTTTTCTCATAAGAAGGTGGTATTACAAACACCCATCAGACACGACAGATAGCAAAAATTACACACTTGATTTCTTATTTGCTGTTTATCTGCTTAGGAGATACCACGGAAAACTACCGATCAGAGCCGGTTGCTAGAAATCTCCTTCTGACAGCGCCTGAATTCAACCTAGCTATCAAGCTAGTGTCGAAAGTCCTGTCACGGACGAGACTCGAGTCTATAGTGCGATTTTTATAACTTTGCCATTCAAGCCCCTATGGCTACGATGGAATATCACACGGTCCTGCAGCTAGATGTAGCATGATCGCAAGCACTGCTTGATGCGGTCGCAATCATGCCGTATCTAGCAGCATGACAGAGAAAGACGCGAAATACCGTGACATATTCCGTCGTGAAGACGGGCCTTGAAAGGCAAAGTTACAAAATTCGTGCTATAGGACGTCCCGGCCAGAGGGGCTGCAGTGACATCAGTTGATGCCCTGAGCCAAGTCTCCTGGTTTAAAGATTGTATGTGACGTGCGGAGGAAAAGTGTATTTTGCGAACCGAGCGACCGATCTTCTCCAGATCGCGGTTGATTTCGACCCAATTGTGAAGGTAGGGTCAAAAATCCTCCACTACCGACACTCGAACACTTGGCCGTCCGTTCAAGGACGCTGTAGAGGTAACAGTAACACTGCCGCTGAGCCATCGCAGCAACTGGGCGCAAGACGGCCTGAATGGGCCGACCAAGTAAAAGCGGCAGGACGAGCAAAGCGGTGGCGGGGAGGGGCAGACTATATAGTAGATTATTGTGATATGTATATCTAGATTCTGGATTCTCTAATCCCTCTTTTTCACTATACATGCTTGAAATATGAATAAAGGTAGCAATGAGAGTTTTCACAAAGTTTGACAAGGAACATTTGCTCCCATGTAATGGATTTGCACTGGCAAATGAACTAAAGTTGTTACCTCTTAGCCTCCATGAGAATGAAACAACTCACTGCCGTGGAAAAAATGGAAAGCAGTTCTAGGTACTGCTTCAAATGGTACGTGTGCAGACATTGAACTACATTTAAGCTCAGAAGCGAAACAAGCTCTTTCATTATTTGCTGAATGGATCAAGAGAAATTGGACAAAAAATCAGTTCGAGATGGGGAATCTTTGACCCAAAAGTTAAGACACATTTTTTATTACGAACTATTTAATATTTTGAAACAATACAATACAAATGAAACGTTTTTTACAAAAACGACTATAGTTCAAAGACGATTTTGATTTCTTTACAGTATTCAATGCTACTCTCCTCGGGCTTCTCTACTAAATAGTAGAGGAAAATTAGTCTTAGTCCGGGAATTATGGAGCTTTGAAATATCACTAATTTTGCAAATACAATCAATGTCGTATCAAATCAAAAAACAAACACAATCAGTTTTCGTCAAAATTAGCCGTTGTTCATTGATAGGAATGGACAATGTTTGTTCTTTTCCCTAAAGGTCCCTGTACTTTTCCATGTTGATTAGATATCCGTGACAATGGAAGATGATTTAACCACGTTACTGTTGAAGAAGGTCAATTCTTGGGTTGAAAAGTTAGAATTCTGAAAATAATGCAAGAAGAACCTCATGCCTTTGATAAGTATGCATACCATGGTGCTTTAAGTAATATAAATATCAGAAGCTAGAAACAGTTACCTGGTGAAATTACAGTTTAAGACACTACAAGAAACCTCTTCTGCTGAAACTAAAGAAACTTGCAAATATTCAGAGACATTCTGAAGCCAAAGTCCACACTCACTCTATTTTTAAACCTCAATTTATGTAGTCTCTACATAAGTATTGTAAGGACTAGAATTCAATAATCACCAATATATGTCAGTTTATTTATTTTTCAAATTCCACACCATTTTTAATAACGAAAGAAGAGAGATTTTTGCTTCTCCTGAAAAGTTTGAATTTTTGATAATGGTCGTTTTTGTAAAACAAAACTCTTCAAATAGTACTGCAGCTCTCAATTAAACGAAAAAAAAATTAACTTCAGAAGTGGTGTGGGAACCAGGCTTTCGTGAGTAAAATGTTCAAATGTATTTCGATTCCAAATATGTTTCAATATGATCTCAGTTTTCCTTATTATGGGCATTTTTCCTTTAAGCTGGATTATCACCGCACGTTGATAAATGATCAAATAATACGGTAAGATTGTAACTGGAGCCAGTGCCGTGTTATCGCACGGGCCCGAAGGCCCCGGACCCAGGGCCCCAATGATCAAGGGCCACTGATTTTTGTTTTAAAAAAATTATTTAATACTACATTTTTCAAAAAATGAAATAAAAAATACGCAAAAAGTGGTATAACGGAGTGGTGTGTCCCTCATTACTGGACAATATTTTCATAATACAGAATATTGCTCGTTGAAAATTTTCAATTTTATTTTGTACAACTCAATAAGAAATTGAAACTAATTCATTTGTAGTATTTTTCAAGTAATTAAACATCTGTCTTACGTACTTAGACATACATATTTAAATTTTTTCTTTGAATAATGTTAGATTGAAACTAAGAAATACTTTCAAAATATTTTTAAAAAAATACAAAATAAAATGTAAATTGATAGAATTTTCTTTATATTTCAACATCAAAATTGGGGGGGGGTCGGTGACAGTAAGAATAGAGGGTCCCGAAATTAACCTAGCCCCCAATGCTGTTAAAACGGCCCTCACTGGAGCCGTGTTGTACCTATGTCTCAATTATTGAAATCGGCCGAATTGTCAGGATGTATATTCAGAAATAATCCATGTGTTGCAGAATTTCGGGGCTACACTTACGAGACTAATGACCAAAGCATTTGACGAACCCGTAAACAGAAATAATATGTAGATCAAGCAACGTCTCATTATTTCAAATGCTCGATCCGATGGAAGCACAAGTACACTGCGTCCAACCCTTTCTCGCGCGCACAAGAGCAGCATTTTTGAAAGGGCGGAAAATAAATTGGATTTTCTTAATGCATGCATTATTTTATTCATTCTTTATTTTCAACCAAAAAAGTTTACTCTATGATTCACAACTATGAAACCTCTCTTTTGGTGTTAAATTATATAATACACTAGTACAATAGTAGGAAAGTAGTACAAGTTTCAAAGTTTTCATCAATTCAGTATAATATAAAATCGGTTGCTTTCCTTAATCATGGGGCAACTGTGATGTCGCCGATCAACTTCAGTCCAAAGTAAAGAAAATCTATGTAACAAGATTCAAAAGATTAGAACACGAGAACACGGGGGCAATAAAAAATTTGCTCAAGAGCGCAAATTACCTTGGGCGGCCGAATTCATTTTTATGTAAACAGATACCCTACAAGGTGCTCCCTTACATAAAGTATCGGGAGACTTCAGTCAAGGACGGAGAGGGTAGCTTAACAAGTTTCCGATACCGAGTTCATCTGCCTCCAGAGGGCGACTGCATTTTTTTGGCGAAAGAATGCATTGGAGATGCATCATATAGTGGGGCTGGCATTCGACCTAAGTATGCGCTGGAGAATGTTCCACATAACGATTTTTGCGACCCCTTTAAAGGGGATCGCTTTTGCATTCCTTTCTCGTACGAAAAAGAGTATTTCAAAAGAGGAAGAAAGGTCCAATATGCTTACTATACTTTTTTCAAAAGAAACTTCAATTCTTCGCAAGTTACGCTTTTGTGTCAATGTAATTACAAACTTATTGTGTTTTACAATTAATATATTTAACGCATTTTATAAATATCGTCATACTAATTAGCATTTCTCTTAACTTTTTGGTCAATTTTCCACAGGGAGGAAAGCACATTGTCATTTCTATTTTCGTTGAATTCATAAATACTACAGAACTCATATTCTTTAAGATACTGGATTAGTTTTTTTGTTTTGATTTATTACTATTAATTCATAAATGTATATTATTATGACGTGAAAAGGAAAATGGAGGAGGAAAAATGAAGTATTTGAGTTTGCTAATTAACAAGAAGAAAACATACAACAGCGTGAATCAGAGTTTATTGACTCATTAAACATTTCCACTCTCAGATCATAGTAAAAGGATATGTAGTTTATATTTATAATATAAATACAAAAAAAAAATAAAAAGGTAAAAAGAGGTAAGAAAATTATTGCAAAGAAAATTCATATTTTTAAACTGGTTTAAATTTACTTTCCTTTAAATACGTAAATTGATGTGTACGTTCGAGCCCTTGTACCTGCAAACACATGTTCTTTATAATCCAGATGTGAATTCCGACATTCAAAATTAATACAATAGAGATTAGGGAATATAAACTAGATTCAGTCATTGAGCAACTAACATCAAATTGAAACCCACGAAAAAATGTCTTCTGAAAACTTTCTGCTGGAAATAATTTAATTTTAGAATTAAAAACAATTAGCAGATTGGAATTCAGTAGCAATTCTTCCTTGGATTCCTTATAGGAATAAATCAAAATAAAACGGCGCATTTTTATCTTTTGAGAGGAAATTATATGGTATCGTTACATGTGAAATTGAGTTATCTTCTGAGGTCATGAGCTCAGTTGAGCAGGACGTTCGCGAATTACTTAAAAAGATGGGGCTTAGTGCCAGAAGGGGCTAACCAACAAAAGTGAACATCTCATGCCATCTATTAACGAGTTCTAAAATATGATGTACGTGGGTTATCCCACCTGTCATATTGTTGATGTTAGGAATATGTAATTGATTGAATTTATATAAAAGTTTTTTACATCTGTATGTTTTTTTAAATAGAACCTGAAGATGAGGAAAACTGTTCCTCAAAACGTCGTAAAAATGTAGATGATGATTGGAAGAATAAATGTGTTTAATTGTTCATAAAAATTTTTTAATGAAACTCATGTGTTGTCTATAAAAAAAATTTGAAGCATTCAAACTTATAAATGACAACAAGTAGAAAGAATTACATTGTTAAATATAAGCCAGCAAAACATATTAAAGGATGTAAAATAAAACTGTAAATAATTCGAAATATCAATAAATGAATTAAAATAATGTATGAAGTGTTCCACTTTGACAGGCAGCTGAATACGAATGTTCGCACACCCTGTCAGTTATTTACTGTTTCAAAGAAATCTAAATATGAACATCCTTGACTTATTTTATGTAATTATTCTGACCCACAAAAAACTAAACTTCGTCTTCATAAATAATGTTTTAAAACTTATTAGTTCAAAATATTTTTTGGCAGAGAGCAGCGTTTTTGGACGATGTTCGATTCTCTATTCGGCAGCCAGACACCGTTGTTTTGTAATGGGATTCTCCATCGGGCAGTACCCGCTGCAAAGTTTCACGATTTTCCTCCAGAAATCACAACAAAAATTTGGAATTGAATAACCAGGCTGTGGGACTTATCTTAAATCAATTTACTGAACAAATGCGACCTCCTCACTTAGTTCACACATACATTTCCTCTCACAACACTATTCTCTCTACCCCTCAAACCAACGAGAAACTTCCCTCCTCCGATACAGGTTTCGTTTTTTTTATTTTTTATTTTTTTTATTTTTTTTTAAATAAGATTCTGGCCCTCAAGAAAATGTGCGCAGATAAATTTCTTTCCCCACACGCCATATACAGTTTTTTACTATTTTTTGACAAATAAATAAATAAATAAATAGACGCATCTGACAGCCTGTTGATTGATTACTTCGTGTTTCTCCAACGCGTCAATAGACATGGTTATTAGTCCTGTAAGTGTAGTTCTTGTTTTCATCGTTGCAAGAGTCAGTGTACTTCCCCCGATAGATGGTGGGATCCGACTGAAGGTGCCGACCTGGCCCGCAACATACATGACGGTTTGTAGGGTATTTCCTCAACCAGGTATCCCCTATTAGCAGGACAGCGCCCCAAACCGGGATAAACTCTAATCTCTCAAGTGGTCACCCGGCATGTGTTCCGCAGGGTAGTGCATGTATTCCGTAGCACTGGCTATCATTTGCTCGGGTTGTTCAGGACGTCGACGGGAGGTCCTTCGAGCCCCGACGGTGGCAGGATATTTTTACACTAGCTAGATAGCTAGGTCGAGTTCATCACTGTCTGGAGAAGAATTATATCGGTCGGCTTCTCTGATCGGTGGTTTTCAGTGGTTTTATCCATCAACACTAGACAAATCCCGGTGCGTACTCTAACAAACGGGCCAATATTCCGAACCCTACAACCCTAGCGGTACACTACCAAAGAGACCAAAGATCTTTCCTTCCTCTTCCTCATCCTATTCTCTTCCCTTACACATACTCACGGTTAGAGGTCGTTAGGTCTAAAGATAATCGGTCTAATGACAAAACGTCTAATTTTTTAAGTCTAATGTCAGAAGGTCTATGAAAATACGTCTAATGAAAATTTGGTCTAATTTTTAAAAATGTCTATAAATATTTGATGTAATTGTCAAAAATGTCTAATAAACTTCGTCTACCGGACACATGTGTCGAATCTGTTATGCTGCAACAGAGATACGTAACAAAATGTGGTTCGACATCATTTAATTCAGCAAGTACGTATTGTAAATAAATTGATACGGGTGTTAAGATATTCAGTCTGTAGCTCAAAGACCGAAGGCATAAGTCGATATCAACACGATCTTTATAATTTTGGTAATTTGCTACCATTCGGACATTTTGAAAAGTTAATTGACATTGTTTAAATATAGACTTTTGGGTCTCAGGCGTTTAAAAATGAAAAAATATAAACTTTATTATTACACCTTTGTATTTCTGTTAGACCTTCGATGTTTATGCCTATTAGACCTAATTAATTCAACCTTCGAATTGTAGACCTCTTTTCGTATTTGATCCTCTGTCGCGTAGACCTTACGTCGCATTAGACCTGGATCGCAATAGACGTCCTGTTTATTAGGCCTTTTTTCCGTGGACCTAACGACCCGAAACCATACACACACATACCCACGCTTCACTATTTCACATGTCGGGACATCACTCGGGAGCTTAGAACTTGTCCCGGCTGCAGAAGATTCCTGGCTGGGAAAAAGTCCGCAAGCCGACGTACAGGTCGGCAACGGATCTCACCAGCCAGCGTGGACTGAACTGACCACCTGCCGGAATAAAACATTCACTATACTAACTGGACTGTTGCCTACAGCAGTTGTGTGTGGATACATTATCCAGTGAGTCGAAGGATGTCAAGGACTGGACCTCGGAATTTTAGGCACAAAAAAATGAGGATTTAGGCACCCAAAATAGGTAACAAAATTATCAAATTAGGCACTACTAGGCATGAAATGTGACGTTTTAGCCACTTAAAATAGCTAACAACATCGTTACTCTTCACATTATGCAATGCAGCTGATACAACACAGGAACGGAAACACACACACGCCCACGCGCACACACACACACGCACACATACACAGAAGAAAACTTGAACTGATCCTTTTCCTTTCTAGAGGTTTAAGAATTGGGTCGTGTTTTATAAGCTTCAGCTTTACAACACAAGGCTTTTGCCTAACCTCTGGCTTTCTTTGCCGTGGCGTTATGCCTCAACCTGTCAACACGCAGAGAAAGAAGTGCCTGCTGAAGCGCGTGAAACTTCTTTATATTGTATCGCAGAGCTCCTTATGTTCGTTGTGTTGGATGAGATTTTGGTGCGTAGTCAATTTCGTATTCGATCAGAGAATATTCGCGTTTCGGCAAATTCGAGAAAGCATTTGCGTTTCGGTAAAACGAAATTTAAAAAATTAATCGGCGCACAGTTGCTTCACTTTCTCTTCTGACGAAGAACTTCAGTCGAGAAAGTAAAATAATGAGTAATTAAATCATGATAATTCTTCGAAATTATCTGTTTTAGGAAACAAAAATATTAAAATAGGCAACCCCCTTTTAGGACATTTTAGGCGCCACTAGATGCTGTCAGTAGATCTATTTTTTCATTTCATGATTCGTAAACATCTGCAATTATTTTTCACAACTTCCTAAAGGAACTAAATATGCATTTGTCCTAAAATCCGAGGTTTAGTCATGACGTATGCAAGTGTATGTGGGTAATTTCACGTGAAATCAGCTGAAAAAAGCATGACCCTCTCCGACAGGTCTACAATTTTTTTGACTTGTTCAATCTGATGTAAAAAAAGCTAGAAGTATCATATTTAGTGCACATGTTTCACCTTTGACCTTGTTTTTATTCATATAAAAAAATAGTTAACTTTCTGAGCACTGTTTTTGCATAGATTTTGTACAATATTTTGGCTCAACAAACTCGAAAATCGAAGTTTACGTATTTTGGGAATTAAGGTTTTAAAAAAATGGCAATTTTGAATTCGCGCGTAAAACATTGGTATAAAACGCAAATGGTAAGAGACTCAATTCAAAAAACTTTTTCTTTTAATTACTTGCTATTAGAAGAAATATTTTTCTAATATCAGAATGGATTTTCACGTGAGATATTAATTATTTTATAAGTTCGTCCAAAATGCCCGGAAGAGGTGATGCATTTTCACCTGAAATTACCCTTGTGTGAATAGGATATTAAACTTGAAATTTGAGGAATGTACATATTCCAAATTAGGTTTTATTTTCTTTTTTACCTTTCCTCTTACGGATCTTCATGTTCTCTAGTGACCATACATTACACTTAGGTAAATAGTGTAACCATCCAATTTTGTATTTTAACTTTCTTGCCTCACCAACATTACCATACATTACCAAACTAATTGTCATGACTATCGTGATCGTCTGATTTGATGTCTCATTGAAGTTGAATAAAGCACAAATAAGTCACATCGCATTTCCGTAAGACGTACGGGCAATAAAGTTTATTAAAGGTAAATTTCGCGTCAGAGGTCTGATAAAAAGAACAAATGGAAACTGAAAGGATTGAGAAGAGAATTAAACGGATTATCATCACCGTTCGTCTTTAAAAGGATCCATAGGGATACTTTAAAAGGATTTAAACAGTCAGATACCTTTAGAACTTTTCTAAGAGTAAAGTGCAGTCCAGTGTTCAAATTACATTGCATTATTTAAGTAAGTATTTCATTTTATTCACTTTAAAATACAATTATTGCTTGGCGAATTCATGTATTACCTGTAATATGTGGAAAATGTTTTTCTTAATCATATTGTTTAGTGATGAAAGTTAAAGACATGAACTTTTCAAGATTCTTGTAAAATAGTACCATATTCACGAAGTTCTAGTACCAATAAGAATAAAATATGGCACAATATTTTTACATAATGAACAGTTGCAGGCTTGTTTCTTTTATTTTAGCGTTGTTATAAATTGATGAAATGGTGAAAGAATTTCGAAGTTGACAATGATTTGCTTCCTCCTTATATTTTTTTATTTATTACTTCTCGTTCGACAATTTGTCTTTCAGGGCATTGAAATTTAAAATATGTGAACAGTAGTTTTGGACTCTAACAGTTACCTCTTTAAGAGGATTTATTAAGGCAAATGTTTAAGAATTAGACAAATATATAAGACTAAGAAACATGCAAAAGAAGAGAAAATAAATATAATTACAGAGGATGAAATTTATCTTTCGGAAATTTAGAATTAATTCTACGAAAAAAGGGATTTTTTACCAAGATTAAAACACTGTGTAATAAAGGAAGAGTATTAAATAATTTGAGACTAAAATTTTTAATCAAATCATGGATTGTAGGGAGATTTAGTTCATTGTGAATTTGTGTATTGGAAATTAACCAGGGTGCATGTAAAATTTTTCTAAAGAATTTGTTTTGAATAATTTGAAGTCTTTATATATTTGTTAAAGTAGGTCTAATAATTGTAGTGTATTTTAATTTAGCAGTTTTAACACGGAGAGTTGAGTTACTATTTATGAGAGAATTAAGCTTATGTGTTATAATGGTAGTTTTTGGTATAACATTTTTAATATGAATTTTCCAGTTCAGTTTTGTGTCTAAATGGAGACCTAAATATTTAATGGATAAAGAGGAAGAAAGCCAAGGAATAGGAGTATTATAAATTAGAAGGAGAGGAGGTGTTATTGGCTTACATAACGTAAATATTTTGGAGGTGGGTGTAAGGCCATTGGGTCCTGCCTGGGTCTAAGGCCATCCTGCCAGCTCAGAGCAACTAGGTATCCGGGCTAATACCGGAGTCAATACCGCCTATATGACGACGCGCCACTCACATGCGCCGGGACACCAAGTCCTTCCTCTACGCCCAGAATATTGTGCCACTGCCACGACGAAGCCAAGAGCCCAACTGGGGGCCACCCGAGCTAAGGTCCGGGCCGCTCAGGGCCCCCATCCCGTCTCCCCACTGCCTGCACCTTCAGGCTATCGATCTGGGTTGGACCGTAACCAAGACAAGCTGACGGTAGGTGCCCGCCGGACTTCTATGTGTGGATTCCGGAGTACCCTTGGTCTCCTTCACCCAATCCTGCCTTAAGGTCGGCGCGGCAGGGGCCCAACTGGTGGGCTGCCGGGTTGAACCGTCAACCAGGAGCTTGGCATCGCCTAATCACTGCCTCCACCTTGAGGGTAACGACGTGAGTGACCGTGAAACTGAGGGTCCGGGTGATCGTCTCCAAGTCTTCACCAGAGATCGTGCTCACCTACGTCTTCACGACCCCCCCCCCTGCGGGGTACTACCACACATCCCGGGAGACCGATCGGGAGCTTAGAGTTTGTCCCAGCTGGAGCGGTGCCCCTCTGTTGAGAGATACCTGGTTGGGGAAAACCCCGCTAGTCTACGGTGGGTCGGTGCCGAATCTCTCCATCCAGGGGAAGACCACCGCCACCTCGGAAGCACGCACGGAGGAAAAAGCATGCACTACGCATAAGGGATAAATGATCTTAGCAGTTCACGCGCCCAGAATCACTAACAAGCAATTAATCAAAAAAGGAATCAAAGACAAAAGTCTATTAAAACCCGAACTACCCAAATTTTGTGATCCGAATTTCATTTGCTGCCCTTTTTACTTAGTATAGGGAGGAAAAGTATTGGAATCACCTCATAAATACAATCTACAATTGTTGGTCACAAAATTCGTATTTAAGTTTTTTTCAGCTGTAACTTTGCACATACGTCAGGATTAAGGACTTAGAGCTGTCCTAAAGAAGTTACGATTGCTGTAGGCGGAGAGGAGGTATATGCAATTTTGAACTCGAAAAGAGGGAAATACGAGTATATATGGATGGATGGATGTGTCATCCATAACTGTCGGATGACATGTTTTTGAACTGAAATTTGGTAAATACTGTCAGCGCACAGCGTTCTTGTGGGAACGACACAGAGTGAATTGCGCCGGCCCGGCGATAGCTCAGTCAGGTCCCTGTTCCTTTTGAATTGGACGGTGGAAGGAGGTTGGCGGTCCCTACTTCATAGGAAAAAAAAATAAACTGAAAAGCACTGAATTTATTTCTGACGAGCGTCAGGGAAGTTACATTGAAAGAAATTGAAAGGAAAGGACCCTACCTACGGAGCTCATTTAAAAGAAAGTTTAAAATTAAAATAAATCAAAAATTTAAATTCTAAAATTATAAACAAGTTTGGTTCTTAATTTTGATTACAATTTATGCCAGAGCGCGGCAACGCTTGTACAATAATGTGACCAAGAAAGTCCTCATTGCGCTTGAAGAGCGTAAGAAAGAACCCATTAGCGTGGGTCTTGCCTGTTCGGCGACTTGTTACAAAGGTTAGCAGTGTAGCTTCGCCTGCGGAGAAGCCTCCCCGGTCGTTGACCTCATCAGCTGGGGCGGCGGCTGGCTGGGCCGCGGCGGCTGGGGGCGGCGGCTGGCTGGTTTCCGAAGTTCCCAGACGTCTTCGCCCCGTCCAGGCGTCAGATCACGGTGTAGCTCAGATAATTCTGGGTATTGGTTGCAAAGCGAACATTCGCCTGTCGCTAATTTCGCAAGTCTTTAATTTGCTGGATAAAATCCCTCGAGAACATTAACCGTGATCTAGATGGCGGATTCATTTTGCCCAGATTCAGTGAGAGTTCTGAATTAAGAAAGTTATACTTTTCCTGTGGAACTATGTGGAGTCTAATAACGGCCTCCCTGCAAGCGTTCGTTCCATGAACCTCGCCCTTCGAGTCCCACTTGTTCTCTCTCATCTCCCGACGTACGCTCCTCGCATGAACCTCTCGCTCCCCCACCCCAAATCGTTCCCTCGTATCCAAACTCACCCCTTCCTCTGGTACATGTTGCCTGATTGGTCTAGATCTGTGGCGTCGTATTTAATTTTCCGTCAATCAGATATAAGAATTCTCTAAAATTTTCCATTCATTCTCTCTCTCACTCTTGCTTTAATCACTTGAACGTGCGCAATGGCATTCATGCTGGCCGTGTAAATACTCGTTTTGATAACGAAAGCTTGTTAATGTTCCCTCGTTTCCCTTATTGAGTTAGGCATGAACTGCTTGTTGTGAGGAGCAAATCACCTCGTTTACTTTTATGGGGGGTGCGCCCGAAGGAGAGTGGACCCTTTCTTCCTGGCGAGTGCGTCCGCGCGCAGCTGCAGGTCATAAATTCCTTTTGGAATTTGGGTCACTGTTATGTGTTGCCGGGGGTGCAGGCGAGGGCGGGGAACACTACCCTTGTGTCTAAAATTCTATTTTATTATAAACTTACCGCTAATGTGCCGCCACAATGCATCAGAAGAAAGATCTAGTGCCATTCGGTATGTATTTGAGATATTTTTATTTACAGGGATAGTTTACATTAAGCCACTACGACATTTACAACATGTTCTAGAAAAAATTGCTGAAAACATCGAAGAATAGTTGAGAGACGAAGACAGAGGGATACGAAGACAGAGAGACCGAGACGAAAACAAAGAGAGATGGAGACGAGGACAGAGAGACCGAGACGAAGACAGAGAAAGCGAGACGAATACAGAGAGAGCGTAACGAAGACAGGAGGTGGAGGGAGAGAAAGCATGGAAACTTCTGCTGGTTTCCGCTAGTTATATTATTTAAAAAGCTTTACAGATATACTATTTTTATAATAATTATTGTTTGTCTTTAAGAAGTTACGTATAGTTTACTATTAAGGTATATAATTTGGAGGAGCCATTTATGGAAAGCTAGGAGAACTTAATGTTTGTTTGTTTAAGGATCTTTCTACGATAATGAATTTCTGCAATTTTTTAAGACTTTGCAGATATCATTCTCTAAAAAAATGATTCATATTCTCCACGTTCCTAAACAAACCATTTTTAAAAACAATAATCTGGTCCTTCAATGATATGCCGACTAAATTGATTGCAACCAAGAGTACGTGCATACATCAAATGTATTTGTAACATTACAGCAAATAGAGGCCATTGTAAAAAAAATCAAACAATTAAACACAAAAGTAAAAAATTATATACTTTAAACATAAATTAAGAAAATGAAACATATTAAGAACAATGACGAGAAACACCCACACTCGCACGCATAATTTATTGGTTACAATATTACCATAAACAGATTCCCATAATTACTTTTAACGTTACTTTCTAATTATCCGCATATTCGTGGCAGATCACGATGGAAATTACACTAATTAGCAATGCCACCCCAAATGACGTCAAATGCATATTAAACGGATTACCTGTAATGAAATTCACGGCCATAATGAGGGCCATTATGACGGGCAACGGGGAACCGCGCGCCTATGCAGATGATCAAATGGAGCCCCAACGGAATTCGCGGGTCGTTATCACCGCCAGGGTAAAAGGCAAGGGGGCGGGGCCCGATGGCAGGAAGAAGGATGTGGACCGTGTCACGGTGAAGGTGAAGCTTTGCTGGGCTCATTTCGTTGCATACTTGGACGGTGTTATTGCATCAATCGGCTAAGCGCCATTGTTGAAAAAAATGAGATATGGACGCCATCGGAAGCATTTGACCATGTTCTAAGAATACGCAAACTTTTGGCGCCAAATCTGTAAAAATATACTTATAATTAATGAAAAATGTAAACGCTGTCAATCACGTCAGGGATTTTATGTTTCGCAAAAACCGGCTATGAATCTAGATCTTCAAACTGCTGTTCTTAATTTCACATTATGCAGGTAAACGCCAGATATTCCACTCATGTTTGTGTAGTTTTGCGCTTCAATGAATGAAATAATTAAATTACCGTTTCTAGAGCTGAAAATGTAATAAAACCTTTTAACACGATTATCTCAAAACTTGTATGATGTTGCATAGCCGGTTGATGCATAACACCGTCCACTTGTGAAAAGCGAAATCAAATAAGTCAATAATACTCGAGCAACAATACCTTCTAATAAAAAACAACTTACCATGCTCCCTTCAATTAAAAAAGAGAAAATAATGTCAAAACATAATATTTTATCGATAGTGATGGTAAACTAGTGGTTACATCAACACATACATTCTTGCATTGTCACTCTTGTAACTTTTGCAATTTTCGAAATTTTAAATGAGTCCTGCGTCAATTTTAGGTGTCCTTTTTAGGCGTCCTCAAGTACGGAAAAATTAAAGAGAAAATCCAGTGCCATTTTTTGAGATTTGTTTCTAAACTGATTTAATTTCAAGCAGAAATTATGCGAAAAGTAGTTTTTTTTTTCAAAGAATTGCACATGGCACTGTTTACAGATCTATGTTTTTAAAACAGATTTTCCAAAAGAAAACAAAACCGCCAACATCAGTATTTTACTATGAGCATTTTAATTGTTTGCTATTTTAAAAAACGCAGAGAGTTTGCGACTTCCACGCTACCCCATTCACCTCCCAACCACTCTCTTAACTTTCCCGCTATCCCTGAACATCCTCACCGCCCTCACTTCCCCTCCGCCCTCATCCCCAGCAGCCTTCGAATCCTCGCCACCCCACAGTCCTGATGCTCTCACATCCTCGATGCATTCTCCGATGCCATCATCCTCGATGCCATCACTTTCCCGACATTCCCCCACGCTCTCATTTCTCCGACTCCCGCACATCTCTGGATCACTCACTTCCCCGCCGCCCATCCTTAACCGCCACCCTAACTTCCCAACTTCTATCACCTCTTCCCTGTCACCCTTACTTCCCCATCAATCTCACTTTCATTCCCCTCAATACCACGCCACCTTTCTTCCCCACCGCCCTCTCTTCATTTCCCCGTCAACATCACTTCCCCACACCCCACTTTCAGGTTACCCTCACTTCCCCATTATTCTCACTTCCTGCCACGCTCACTTCGCCGACGCTCAGAGTTCCCTCACTTCCCCGCTGCCTTACATACCTGGCATTATCACTTTCTCGACGCCCACACTTCTCCACTACTATCACTTCCCTCCCGCCTCACTTCTCCGTTACCCTCACTTCCCCGCCACACTCACTTCCACATCACCCTCATTTCCAATCACCCTCATTGGCCGACGCTCTCACTTCCCTGGCAGCCTCACGCCCTCGATACTCTCACTATCCCGAAGTCCATACTTTATCGGCGCCCTCACTTCCATACCTCTATCACTTCCCCGGCGCACTCACATCCCTCGCGTTCTCACTTCCCTGCCGCCGCCACTTCCCCACCACCTTCACTTCTTCACCCCTCACTTCTCGGACGCCCTCGCGTCCCCGTTATTTTCATAAAAACACTTCTCGTTTGTCCCCACAACCCTCACATACCTCCCACCGAGCAGGTTCTCTGACTTATCCACTGAAATTCTCCCCACAATTCCGTTTTCTTCCAACCCAAACTTCCTGCCACACCTTATCCACCCCACTTTCACTATTGTCGCCCTTATTTTCCCGACGCCCTTACTTCACCGACGACGTTATTTTCCTACCAATGTCACTTCCCTCACGCCCATACTTTCCTCGCCGCCCTCGTACAACCGGGCACCCTCACTTGCTCGTCACTCTCGCGTCCACGCCACCCTCTCTTTCCCACTGTTCTCACTTCCCCATCTCCCTCATTTCCCCACTATTTACACTTCGCCGCCGCTCTCACCTTCCCCACCGCCCTCACGTCCTCACCCATTACCTCCCCGACGCCCTCCCTTCCCCGTTATTTTCATAACAACACTTCTCGATTCTCCACACAACCCTCACATTCCCTCCCACCGACACTTAGCAGATTCTCTCACTGAACCACCAAGCCTACTTCCCACAACTCCGCTTTCTTTCCAACCCAACCTTCCTGCCCCACCTTATTCACCCCACCGTCACTACCACCACTTCCCCGGCATCCCTCACTCCCCGCCGCCGCCTCGCGCGAAACGCTGTTTACTTATCGACAACCAGAAGGCGCGGAACCCCCACGGCGTCCAACGAATACCCTCCCTCCCCCCCAAGCCCCGCCCCGTTGCCCCAGGAGCCTCGCTGCGAGGCTTTCGCCGCAGAACCGGCGTTAGATAAAACGCGCGCCCTGCCCTGATACCCCAAGAGGCGCTTTGTGCGAGAAATGGATTCTGGAGGCGGCTGCGCGAAGCTTTAGGCCAGTTTGGCAAGGTCGATGCCACGAGGGGGAGTCCGTGGCATGGGTGCCACGACGAAATCGCCTCACCATGCAGTTCATCACCCCGCTTCAAGAGACAACGCCATCACTATTGTAAAACGACGGGGTTACTGATAGTTTCCTCACCCGACGCTATTGGTGCAAAGAAGCTCGTGGCATGGCACGGTGCCGCGAGGCGTGCCACTTCCACCAGTAAAAGATCTTGACATAGCTGCTTTAGACCCTCGCCGCAGAAAGTTGGGTTTTCACCTGTGACCTCGCTTGGCCGCTGGCAGCAACGCGTGATGTAGACGAATAAAGCGACTTCGATGTCGATGTTTTAAAGCATCGATGTTTCCATAAATACTAGAGATCTATAATCAGTCGAAAACAACCGCTCGAGACTCTCGGGCTCCGCGCCGACGCTCGGCGAAGGGAGGGGGACCTTGCTCGGGGGGGAAGATATATCTGTTTAACGGACACTTCTCTTTCAACTGCTTCCTGTCCTTTTTTCTGGAAATTTCATCGCAAAGGCGATGGCGTGGGGGCCACCGAGTCACTTCGCGCAACCTTCGTTATCGCTTCCTGCCACGCTGTTCACAGTAGTTCACCCAAAGGAAGGGGGTCTCGTGGAGCTTCAATACTACTCCACAGAAGCCAATGATTCACAATTTTAGCTTTTACAGTTCTTTAATTACAATTAATCGCTTAATTGAATTGAAACGAAAAGTAATGGAGTAATTGAAAAATATTGTACTCGTACATATAAAACTTTATACGCATCATTTCGTGAATACATACTTTTGCCGAATTTAAAATAATGTTAAACGTGTGTATATAATAGTAAATAATGTATTTTGAATTATTGAGCTGAATAGGCTGATGTGCTGTGACCTCTGTTGTTTTGTTGTTTGGCCGCCGACTGAGTCGACAAATTCAGAGGCCATGGCGGCTTACATAAACTATTTCAAAATAAATTAGTATGCCCAATGACGACAAGACATTTTGACGCAAGGAAAATAGTATCCACGTCATTTTTCTTTAGCTTATGCGTTTTTCTTTTATACTCGTGAAATTATGACCAAATATTCATTGTATTTAATAAATATGCCTTATATTCGGGTTTGTAAAAAACGTAAATGACATTACAATTGGTACGAAACGAATTATTTTCCCTTAAGCACTATAAATATAAAAAACATAAAAATTCATGCAATAAAGGTTTAAATTTATTTTCAGAGTTTGTTTGCCTTAATTCTTTCAAAAAATGTATTATTTGTTTCTATAAAATTATTTCCAGTCAATCGATAAATTGTTACTTATCAACAAATTAATCGAGCGGTCGAGCGGTCGACCGGCCGCGTTGCGGTTCCCGCCGAGACTCGGGAGTCACCGAGCGCTCGAGCGCTCGACCGCTCGACCGCTGCGAAGGACAGTCGAGCGCGTGGTCTCGAGAGAAGAGAGACGAGCGAGCGCTGGTTGGTAAAAATCGCGGAGAATGCAGACTTCTAATAAATACATCGCTGTTTGAAACGTCAATGTATTTATGTTGAGGTTTGCTCCACTTCGATGATTTGGGCTCGATGTTTTTACGTTTTTAATGTTTTGTACGAGAATGAAAACGTACGTACGTACGAACGTCATATGTTAATTGTTTCTCTTTGTACAGCCCAGAGTTTTCGGAAAATAAATGCGGGAATAACTTTTTTCCCGTATTTATTTTCTATACTCCTCTTAAATTACGGATGGTGTGTTATATATTTGAGTTGATTTTTAGATGAATTTACTACGTGGGCGCTGCTAGCTTTAATCTAACGATTTTGGGAAATTCAAAAAGCCCTTAAAAAGATTCAAAAGAGCCAAGAATATAGCATTTAATTAGCCTCAAATTAGCCTTTTATTTTGGAAATGGTTTGGTTGAGATTGGTTTTTGGGCGCTGCTGGCTTTAGATGCGTCATTTTATTGGCTGCGTCAAACCGATAAGCGGCGCAATCCTACGAGCAAAATAAAAGCACTTTTACCACGTGTGTCATATACGTTTCCGTATACATACGTAAATATTGATACATATTCGTAGTATACGGAAAATTATGTAATGCTCCGGAAAATTGATTTCGAGATTTCAACGGAAATACACGTTTTAGGTTCCTCTGATACCGAACATTTTTAAAAACATTCTTTAAAATTTGGAAGTTACATGAAGCCGTCCGGAAATGTTCAAAATTTTCTCAAAAACGGTTCCAAATTTTTTCTTGAAATTTCTTGTGAGAATAGAGTAAAATACACATATAACTTTGCCTTTGGTCCAATTTTCCCAGTATCTGGATTTTCGAAAATTGCAAAAGTTTGAATTTTCCCGGCGTCTTCTTGCAACTACAAAATTGAAGATACAGATTTTTCCTTTCAATAACTTTTTTTCTCTATGACTAGTTCTTTCATTTCGATCATGCACATTTTTTAAAACTTTTAGTAGTTTTCGTGCAATATTGAGTGCAATATGTGCAACTTTAAAAAAAAGAGTAAGTTTTACTCAAAAAATGTTCCAAATTTTTTCTTTAAACTTTTGGTAGAAATAGTGCTCAATGTACTCCATTGCTCTATTCTTTTGTTTTTGCAAAAATTACAATTCACTTTTATTTGTCTCTCATGCTGCGATTTATTAATATTACTATATTTTGAAGTACACGCACTTTAAATAATGTCGTATAAATTTTCTCGAAAATTCAACAGTTTTCAGTGAATTCTAGCTCAAAATTCTGCATTTTCAGAAACGCTCAAACACCATTTTCTCATAATTGGCTCCAAATTTTTTCTTCAAGTTTTCAAACGGATAGTGGTAACTGCTCTCTTTAATATGATGTAATGTTCATTTTGGGGTATTTTTTGTTTTTTCAACAGTTTCACAAATTTTTTGGCATATCTCTTACACCGTTAATAGGCACATTTCCAGTAATTTTTAAACACTATTGTATTTGTGAATTAAAGTGTTTTAAATGAAGTTTTTCGAAAACTCGACAATTTTTGTGAAAAAGAGCTTCAAATTTCAAATTTACAGTAGCTCTTAAACGCCATTTTCTTAAAAAAATGTCTCCAAGTTTGTCAAAGAAAATTGCCATTTAAGACGAGGTTTTAGTGTTCTTTAATATTCTTAAAATAATATATCCGTTCTACTATTAGGAAACAGCAAAATTACGAAAATGTCAAAATGTAGTTTGGACAGGCAATATTCAAAAGAATTTAGATGGCAAGAGTATGTGGCAAGTCCGAATAGCTAGCGGAGACCAAAGTAAATAGAAAACTAATACCGGAAAGTCTGTGCCATTCTGTAGCACCACTAATTTAGACTGACTTACTGACTTTAATGCTATTTTGATTCAAGTACACAAAATAATGATAAAGTAAGGTCAGTAGTAACTGGTGCGGTCAGACGAAATATTTTCTTCGTTGTATTCACAGATTTTTCTGACCACTCGAACATGGTCTCACGTTTAGCAATAGTGCAAAAAATTGAGCTTTGAGCATGCCATGAAAGAACCGCTTTTACTTGTAGATGTCTAAAAATATCATTATTGACGTATTTTGTTTTTCGGTTGCAGGACGATTCAGAAACATGCTCTATGACTGCGAACGAAACAATCAAAATGAATATGAAAAATAATACTTTAAAAATTCTTATGAATAATGCATTATGCAAAAGAATATTACAACATGGAATTGACGATATGTTGTGTATTGTTTGTGTAACAAAGTGTTTTATAAATAGCATTGGTATGGTGAAAAATGGAAACCTTTTATGTGGATGAAAGAAAAATACATGAGTAGTTTGCAAGTAAACCTCTTAACCTGAAGATTGGTGTCTTAAGATGGCACTCCACAAAAATTATTACATCAGCCAAAGCCACCAAACAACTGAATAAACAAAATTCAGGAGCAAATTAATTTCCATGGACGTTGATTAAATTTTATGTTTTTGATACGAGAATAAATCTTAGGTTTATGCTTCTAAAAGGGAATTCTATCGTTTTATATTTCCAAAGTCCTTCTCCAAATAAAGGCGCTATTACATGACAATAATGAAACACTTTATTACAACCAGTTCTCGTGTGAATCGAGACTCGCTTCCCTGCAAGTTCTGGTAATTTGCACAAATCCTCCGACAACGCATGTCGTAATTAATTTTACTCGCGTGATCACATTCACCTCATCCTCTTTTGTACGGCATATCGAACAGATCCACAAGTGAAACGGTAATGAGACAAACCATACATTGTTTAACTTTGTATACTTTAGATGGATTCAATAATTACAAATTAATTTATTTTTCATTACCAACGGGGTATTTATAGGTACATGCAATAGTACACAACATTAACAGAAGTACATGATACATAATCGTAATATAAAATTCTTCACGAGTGAGAAGTTTTGAACCCTGAGGCGACAATATCAAGCGGGGCTTGATTGTTACGTGTGAATAACAAGCATTTATCCTACAAGTGTCAAGAGATCATAATGGTGTTTGAACTACGGTTAGAGCTCATTAGGTCTAAAGATGTTAGGTCTAATGACAGAAGGTCTAATTTTTCAAGTATGTCAGGTCTCTGAAAATTGGCTTTAATATTTGTGTAATTGTCAAAATGTCTAATAAACTTCGGTCCATCGGACACGAATCTTCGCAATAGACGTTCTGTCAGACCTTTTGTCCGTGGACCCAACGATCTGCAACCAACGCAACGTTTTGTCATAGCCAGCAGCCTTTTTAACATTTTTAAATGTTTCATAACTTTGTAAGCATAGACTATGTACTTGTAATTAATGGTAAGATTGACTCTGGCAAAATCCGGTATTTCATCAATTATAATAATGAGGCATTTTATATACTACTTAAAACTTCATTATCAATATTAATTAATAGGTCTTCTATTCGGAAGATGTAGTTGCAGTTCATAAAGAAGATCGTAAAAGATTTTTACTCTCTAGAATCTTTCATTAGTTTACCCATTACTGATAAACGAAAGTTAGAAAGAAACATAATTCTCATTGTTTAATGGGATTTTAATGAAGGTGGCGTAAACAAAGTAACCTATTTCGACTGCATTAAAACTTAAATTAAAATATGTAAATGTGAATAAACATTTTATATCCATTATTAGGTTCCCAAGATCAAAGAAGTAAATGACGGTTTACATAACTGTATTTGGATCAACATTTATTTAATTACAAATTATTAAATAAAAAAGAAAAATCCATTATCCTTAATGCCGGCTCCATGGTACTTCTGAAAGTCAAAATACCAACTTTTTTATAACATTGAGAGGGATAAGTGAACATGAGCGTCATTCAGATTTCTAGTATATTACACATTCTGGGAAAACAGAATGGAATGGAATTCGTGTGGAATTAGTAAACGACTAGTGTCCCATGAACACTAGGTTTTGCAACCAATAATTTACTTTGGATTTCAAACCATTGTTCACCGCTGTGCACTGTCCTGCGATAGTTTCATTGCCGTCATCTTGTATTGCTTTTTAGGGTTACTTTTGCAGCCTGAATCAGTATCCGACGTTATTTTTTCAACATCACGTCACGTTTTTTTCAAAATGATATATTACTTTTTTATCACATTCAGGCACTATTGCACTTTTAAGTTGATACAGGAGGATTTGTTTTAATTAAGCTATCCAAATTAGTTTATTAATTAGATATCCTGCAGCCATCTGGCATTCATGTATAATCTGCTCAGTATAAAGCTAGCCAGACACAATGCAGCAAGTTTTGTAGAGTAGTGACATTTTGTTGTGGTTTGATCGCTAGTCTGAGTTGTGTTTCGCCTGCTGGTGAAAAGAGACGTTTGTCTTCATAAGTGTTCTATAGTGAGTAACATACCATGCACCATGTGATATCGCGCCCCACACCATCACACCAGGCTGGCGGGACGTGTGATGGAATACCACAAACCACTCATCGTGACGTTCCCCACTGCGCCTCCAGACACGGACCCGATGGTCGTCGCCGTCGAATGCGTCGCCGAGGCATAGTGTACGTGCAGATGACGCTCTAGCGACGCTACCCGATGTCGAAATGTCCGGCGCGGCCGTTTGAAGCCCTCTTTTCTTCACCGGTGGGCGTGACGTCACGCACCTACCACCGACCCTCCTGTGCGCGGCCGACCGTGAAAACGATATCATTGGCAAAGCGAATGGTGTGCAAAATACCGACCGAGTGTGCAGCGGATCAGTAGGGTCCTTCGGGGTACAGCTTTTTTATGACGATGAGTGTATGAGACAGACGCACACACAGTGGTGTAACCTCGTTCGACTGTCCCACTCACACAGAAAGCAGGGGTATTTTGTATAGCCTGCATGTAAAACCTAACAGAATACCTATCACTTTAAAGTCACCAAAGGCTTTCCACTTGTGTTCCTAGTACTTCAGTTAACACAACATCATCTCAGGATTTCCATATGTCTCTCGTATTATAACAGTGAAGAATGGGAATGGACGAAAGATTGTTTTCGTTATGAACAACGCACTTCAAACTACGCTTGGAGGCATCGATAAAACGTTTCGAATGTAATAATTAGAGACAAGAAAAATATGTAGTATTAAACGTCAAAATATGTACATAAATATGTAATGAAAACAGTAAAAATATGTAATAAATATGTAAAATCGAATATAATATGTAATATTAAAATTCTCAAATTAAAAACCATTTGCATAGCAAGAAATTACATTTAGAAAAGCTGCTCACTTTACATCATGCAACTTTCTCGTCAGTAGTAAACGCTTAATCTATCGTAATCCAGGACCGTAGTTTAGCAGCTGGACTAATCGCAATAGATGCCATCGCACAAACTGGCGAGATCTACGACCAGGAAACATACATTGTAATATCTTCATGGAAGTGTTTACTTCGGCGATTGCAAATTTTTCTTGGAAATTAAGGTTACAGGTCACAAAACGCAGTGTCAATGATATTTTGCTCACCTAGATTTCCCAATAATGTAGGGAAAATGCTGATTTAAAAAATACATCTTTTAAAAACAAATATGGAATTAAATGGAAGAAAATTGATAAATTATATTGTGAAAACAGCAAACTATGTAAAATATGAAATGTAGTACTAAATATGTAAAAATATGTAATGAAAAAATTCGATATTGTGTTAGGAGGGCGATGATTTGCCAAGATTACAATTTTGAGAACGGTAAGTAGAAAGACAAAAAAATATAATTACATAAAAATCCGTTCTCTAGTAATAATTCTAGTTCAGTACGTCCGTATTGTAATAATCCTAGTTTCAGCATAGCCTCCGAGATATTGTTCAGTAAGTTCCTTATGATAAGTATCATACTTCCTTATTGAGATCTGAATGCCAAATGTTTGAATCATCAATCTCTGTGGCGTGAATACATCTACAGGGCGAAACATCTCTAACTAGAAACATCCTCCGTTTCCCTTCAAATTCGACCCATTATGATATCGATATTTCCTTCTCATTCCTTGTCTTACCCTACCCCTTATACACTCTTACACTTACATGCACTACACCCTCACACATGCTGAGAGACCAGTCGAGGGCCTAGAGCTTGTCCCAGTTGGGGCGGTGCCCTGCTGGTGGGAAATACCTTTTTAGGCAACATCTGCTAGATGATCGTAGGTCGGCGCCGGATCTCGCCATCCAGGAGGGGCAGATCATCGCCACCTGCCGAGCAAAAAACCCTGCATTACAGTTACGAGACTAATGACCATCATAGTTGACGTGCCCGGAATCACTAGTTCTCAATCAATCCAGGACCACTGGATTTTCGCCGCGAATTATCAAACTTCACCTGTTATTTTTTGCAGATTATTGTCTTAACTCTTTGTTGGATTTGACGATGGGTGCATGTTCCCTTTGACACTGTCTCCCTCTTCAGGATTTATCACTGTCTGCACGGAACGACAGTTCACGCACCGGCTTTTTCTAAAGAACTTTGCACATATTAAGTATGGATTTATATTTCCAATAAAACTCGAATCGAATATTACTTCTGCAGAGGTTGACCATTCTTTCAGCCTCTTCGAATTTATTTTAAGAACTGTTCAGCGATGTTTTGTGGTTCAAAATTTGAAAATGGTTGAATGTAGCCATTTTAAACAATATTATGAATATAATTTTACACATTTTCTTCATTGTTTTATTATTTTTCATTACATATTTCTAAAAAGATCAATAGGCTACATTTTTATATGTACCTATTTTGCATTTTCTTTACAATAAATTCCGTAACCTACTATTAACAAATAAATAATAGACTTTGGAGAATGTTGCCTCTTTGGTGGTGCTACAACGGTTACCAGAACTGATTCCAGTAAGTTAAAGTTACATTTGCTGTCTCATCATATACATTTGTAGCGTACATTAAACGATAAGGCTTATTATTTATGTTAAAAGAGGAAAGTTACGGTTCTATTTTGAGTGAGTGAGGAAGAATATCTTGTTAATTAGAATAATAAGAAGAAATATTTGCCCGCATTTTTTTGGTCTTTTATTCCCCCTACTATTTTCTCTGCTCTCTTTACTCTGACTATTGCATCACTTGGGATTCCACACCATTTCGAGAAACAAACAACGGAAGTTGGTATGTACTACATCTGTACTCGGGGTACGTCACAGTAAACGTCCGAGCCCAAAATTGTGAATTGTCTCACTGGACTGTGTTCATGATTAAAATACCAGAGTTTAAGTGTAAAAGTGCCGATTTGGGTAGCAAAGAACATTAGGCGATGGTGACGAAAAGATCTTGGCTCGAAAGAGCCCGGGTTCGAAATCTATCTCTTTCGTGGATGTGAATGAATATTTAGTATTTATGTTATATTGGATCCCTAAAATAACAAGTTATTACACCATTATTCAATTTATTCAAGACACATTAATTCACGCATTTCATACAGCTCAAATTGCTCACGAGGCCCTCATACATAGTTAACATCACCCTTAGTAGCATACCTATATTATTTTACTTCATGAAATAAACAATATCTATCAATATTCTTTGCAATAATAATATTCTCTGACAGTTTTTGGGGTCGTCATACCAAATGGCATGCCTCGTAACTACAGATTGGACATTTTTGCAATGGAAATAATAAACATAACCGAGAAGCAGAATTTTAGTTTCGTTTCTCGTTGAACTTATCAATAATGAAGAACTCAATAATAAGGAACTCGATTTGTTACTTATTTTCTAATTTATTACTCATCTTTCATAACTATATTTTATCATGAAGTAAACAGAAAATAGAGAAGGGAGTATGGAGATACCAGTTTTACTAATTAGCATGACGTATGGTCATTAGTACTGTGTGTGTAGTAGGGATGTGCCATTAATAGCTAAACTGTTATTTCTTAACAGTTAACGTTTAGTAACTGTTACGCGAAATAACAGTTATTTCGTTTATCCTGTTATTGGCTGTTATCGGTTGATGTTCATAGTACTCCACTTTATTGGGCCAAAACCGAACTACTAGAAGCTTTCGCGGCAACCATTTTGTACGACAACAGTTTCACTGCTGCTAATGAATCGTGATTAACAAGTATTCAAATTATAGATTCATTAATACATAATTCGTCATTATTATACATCATGGCCACAATATTTTTATATTTTATGGTATTACGTATAGTACAATAAGAAATTTGTCCTTGAAATTAAATTCGTCCAATATGTTTGTTAACTTCCTTCTGTCCCATTACAGCTTATGTAAGATCCACTAATACTTCCCTAAGTGTGATTACGGTCAAATAACTCACATTATAATATTGATATTCAACAGTTATTACCACTTTAGTTTTAGGTAAGCAAAACACAGTTTCTACTTCTCTTTATTTTCTGCACGCGTCACTTCACTATGAACATGTAGCATATTCGAAAGAATATTTGCTATCTGATCATGAATCACTGTCATTTCAGTAATATTCTACACACATTTGCTACTCGTATTAACTACTATTCTTCCTTGGCAGTTCATCGAGTTTGTTTCTCTCTCCCTGTCTAAACATGTGTGGGGAAGGAGTGCAGACAACCGCCGTAAGGTAGTTGCACAAGCCTTACGGTGCTACCAACGTTATTCGTTTTGCCTGGTTTAACTCTTAGCAGTCGCCACAACTGATTTAACTCTTAGCAGACGGCTACGTTAGGTTGCTGATCATGGACGTGTTTTTTTAAAACTGTTATTAATAACCGTTATTACGAGTCCACTGTTATTCCGATAACAGTTATTGACGAAAAGCTGTTAAGCCCATCTCTAGTGTGTAGTGCATCCAATTGCCGGCAGGTGGAGTTGTTCTTCGCCGGAGCGTGAGATCCAGCACCTACCTACCTGGCGCCTCCCCAGTGGGACATCGCCACAGTTGGGGAAAGTTTAAAGCACCCGACTTGCCTCCCGACATTTGTCCAGAGCAAGTACGTGTAAGGGGAGAGAAGAAGGCAAGAACGAAGAGGAGAAGAACGTGTTCGGCCCTTACCTCATACGTTAGAGCTCTGCTCCGCCATTCGCCTACACTTCGGTTTTTCTTCCTTGGCGCGTGGGGGTGTGTCATATAAAATGGAATATCTCACGGTATTTCGCGTCGTTCTCGGTTGTGCAGCTAGACGTCGCATAAATTGCTCGATACAGTCGCGATCATGCGAATCCTAGCGGCACTACCGCGAATGACGCAAAATATTGTGAGATAGTCGGTTTTGATGACACACCCATACGCGCCAAGAAAGAAAATGGGTTTATTTTGTATTGTGGCATGGTGGGAACATCTCAAGTACAATGTATCACCTTTCAAATTTCATCCTTATGTAATAATGTTTTCCCTTCTCTTAAACGGACTATGAAGCCGGGATACACATGCGCAACTCTGTTAAACTATACAAATATCAGTGAGTATGGAAAACAACACGAAGATTAAGTACGTCGATTAAGAGTAGTAAAACCCACGTGCAAAACACGTTAAACGAATAGAGTAGCCCAGAAATGTAAAAATATCCGCTTATAAACATATGACAGAAACGCTCGTTTGGTTCACTGTACTACAACAACTCAAGATATTAGAAGTATGCTGAAACGCATATGCATCTGTGTGTGCATGTGTGTCTCTTCTTTAAAACTTATTTAAGGTCGCTTTCGAACTACTAAGGTCATATAGCGACCACTGGGGGTAACAGTAACACACACACACACACACACACACACACACATCCATGCCCCGAGGAAGATTCGAACCCGTTAATCTCCAGGTTTCAGCTACAGCTCTTCATCCTTATCGACGTCTGCTATTCAGGCCTGCTGTGTGTGTGTGTGTGCCTCTGTTATGTGTAAATCTATTTTGTATGTAAATAAAGAAATGTCGATTTTAACTTGTTTTTAAGGAGCGTTCAAATAAGACACATTTCTCTCTCTCTCTCTCTGACTCCTCCCCCTTCTCTCTCCCTCCTCTCTCTCCTTTCGCTCCTCTCCCTCATTCTTTTCCTTTCTCTCTTTCATTCACTTTCCCTCTCCCTTTTTGCCGCTCTTTCTCTCTCCTATCTTTCTCTTTCTCTCCCCCGCTTCTTTCCTTCTCTCTGTCCTCTCAGTTTCCTTCCTCTCTTTCTTTCCTTCCTCTCTTTCTTTCCTTCCATTTCTCTTCCTTTCCTTTCTCCCATTCCTTCCCCTTCTCTTTTTCTTCCCCTCTGCCTCTCCCCCTCAGAATACATTCTTCTCTTGAATGTCCTGCAAGACAGCAACGTCCAGTCACTGTGCGGCGAGGCCGTCGAAGCGTCTGGCGGCGGAGGGGGGGGAGTGAGAAGGGGGGGAGGGGGACACGCGCAAGGACTCACGTCGCGCGCATGCGTCATGTGGCCGCAACATCCTCCGCTTTGAAAGCGATGCGCCTCTGCAATTGACTGTTTGTACGAGCGCTGGCCGTTTCCTCCGGCGGACCATAACACTCCGCCCGGCCCTTTCCTGCCCCACCCGCACTCATCCCCCGCGCAGCCATTTCGTACGTATACACATCGCCCCATGCCGTTCCGGACAGGCAGCGCTCCCTCCCCCACCGCTGGACTCAACCGCCCTTGTTGTCGATGTGCGACCCAGCCCAGCGGCGGCGATGGTGTAGCGCAGTGTAGTCAAGGTCGATGCCACGAGCGGGAGTCCGTGGCACGAGTGCCACGACGAAATCGGCCTCTCCACGCAGTTCATCAGTCAGCCACCAGAGACAACGCCATACCTACTGTAAAACGGGGAGGTTACTCATAGTTTCCTCTCCCGACGCTAGTAGCGCAGAGAAGCTCGTGGCATTCTATGGTGCCACGACGCATGCCACAGTCATTACAAGACCTTGACACTACTGGGTTAGCGTAACGGACTGCTGTACCCAAGTTCGCGGGTTCAAACCCGATCGAAGACGTGGATTTTTAAGGACGAAAATATTCTTTCTATCTCCTTCTTTCGGAGGGGAAGTAAAACCGATTGTCCCATGTTAGTAGATTTACTTGCATGTAAAACATCCTCAAGTCTAAATGAAACCTCTTGGCTAAATTCAAATCTCCTTTTTCGTCACCTCAGTAATACCTTATTTCCGTTAGTTGGTGAAAGGAGTGTAGCAAAATTTGCGTGGTCAGATGGAAGAGCAGGCCTCACGGCCTGAGTCTCACGAAAAATAAGGTGAGTATCGGAGGAGTAGCCTAACAAATTGGGCACAAAACTCACGATGTTTTTGCTTTCATTCTTGAATCTACCTCCTCCTTTAAACGCACGCACACATATTCACAATTTCATCCAATGCACTACACATGCGCTGAGAGGTCTATCGTGAACTTTTAGTTAGTCCTAACTGGGCCGGTGCACGCTGCCGAAAATGCACCAATTCCAGGAGAATGACGGAGCCGGATCTCTCTTTCAAACCCGGGAACCATCACCTGGATTATATCACAGAACAGTATTTGTACAGAAGGAAAACTCGATGGCGTTTCCATTGATCTTCGAGAAGCGACGAGATTGCGCCGGCCGCCATGTTGACACAGCGCATACTCTGGGTTTCTACATAGGATTAGATAGAGAATACTCTACCACCGAATCTATTTTCACTATTATAGATTGAGGGAAGTTTTTCTCAATTATTTTAAAAATTAAACCTGTTGTAGTCTACGCCTCTGATGAAACAAGACACTATCAATACGTTTCTATAAGGAAAATAGCTCAAAACAAAATTCAAATATACATTTAACAAACAAACCATTTAATTAATAGATGTGTCCCTTTCTTTCTTACCGTTCCTTGTCTTTTGGAAAGTTGAAGAAGTTAATGTCTGTATTAGTGTTCGAATTATATTTGTAATTTGGTGCTGAACACTACTGGCCACCTTTCTTCTTATTTAAACTCATTTTACAGTAATAAATTTTCCAATATTTCCAACCCTTGCATCAACCCACAAAATGAATTAAATTTTGCATCGAGCAACCACTGGTTAATAATCACTAAAGTTGCAAATAGAAAACAGCAAAAATCACAAGCAATACAAACAGGATCTGAACACAACAGCGGAAACACAGCAACAGCAACTGCCAGCAGCAGGAGCAGTTTACTTGGATACAGTATGTCGACACTGAGCATTAATTGGCACAGAAGGAATGCACAGGAGTTTCCGTTTGGTTTACTTTCTATTCTGTGCTTATAATATACATTTCATTTACGGGATTTTAATTAGGTAATACGCCTGTGAATAATAGATACCCTCACAACTGCTGCTACAACTCCTGATTCCGCTATCAGCACCGGGCCTCTGAACAGAAGTTTTCCTCATCTAAACATTTTGGTTTCAAACAAATAAAATTATTTTTAGACAGCCACAGGTAGAAGTGGTTCTTTGAGGGCATGCACAGGGTGGTAAAAGTTCAATTTCCAGCACTAGTGCTAAAAGGGAGACGATTCTCCAGTGTTCAGATAAATCTGTGAATACAAGAAAGAAAACAAAATACTTTCGTCTGACCCCATCAGCTGCTTTTATCCTGAATGTATCATAAAGTGATTTGTATACTTGAATTAAAATAAAATGAGATACTATGGCTATCTAAAAAATTAGTTTTATAGGGAAATTAAATAAGCAATTTGAGTGTAAACTAACAGAAAAAAATATTGAAGATGTTTCTCTGTTTGAGAGTGTTATTGGATGGATGGATAGTGCCGAAATTTCAATATTAATGAAGTTAATGAGCAAGACGAGAATAATAAATTTATTGTGATAAACACAACTATGTTTTTGAGCATCATTACATGAAAATATATCGCAAGAGAAACTACTCTGGGTGATACTGCATTCAGTCTCAATAACTGATTCAAATTTGAACTCTTTATGTAATTTGAATTGTTAGGAAAAAATAATCCTTTTCTATATTGTTTCAGAAGAATATATGAGTTTTTTGCGGTTCTCACACGCATTCAATCGTCCAATAAATAAGGTCTCTAAAAAGAATTTTACGAAGACGTGACGAATTGCACCTTAACTTTTCAAATATGAAGGATTTGTTCAAATTAAAACTCATCTAAATTCAACCTACAACACGTCAAATGCAACATATCAAATGTAACCTCCAAGCAGCGATGTTCAAATCTAAATTAAATGATCACAGGTGTTGTCATTGCCAACAATGTTATTTATTTCAATAAGAGCAGCTTTCGATGGCTTAGCCATCATCATCAGTTTTCTAGTACAAGAAAATAGCAAACAATTAATTAAACAATTAAAACAAGAGATTAACATTAGGAATTGCAGATTATTAATAATTTAAAAAAACAGAACTAACATTTTGTGAAATTAAACAAAGGGAAAGAATTTTTTTATTGTTGGCAATGACAACACCTGTGATCATTTAATTTTAAATGCCCACGACATTTCACCACTAAACCAATGTTCAAATCTATTCTATATCTCCAAAACGAAGCGCTTTATGGCCTTAACTCTTGGTAGTTGAACTTTTCTTTGAGGTCAAAGGCTTCAAAAAAGTTATTCTGACCGTAATCATCTACATCAACTTTATCCTGGATAGGATCCTTTATCAGGATAGGATATTTATTATGGGCTTTTATTACATTTTTGCTGGATTTGGTGTTTCTCGATTCGAACGTATCTTTTCAGAGACGTGCAGAATTTGCATCTGTATGTGACATTAAACTACACATGATATTCTATGCGACTGAATTCCACGGATGTATCTCTCCGTTTGCTAATAAAATCAAACAAGAGTAGTTTCTATTGACACAGGTGTATTGTACTGTTATGTTAAAACGCGTTTAATTAGTACAATTACAACAAGACCCATAAAACATGTGACGGAGGGGTATTCGAAATAAAAGATATATTATTGACTGAATGTAGAAATGGAAGGATGGGGAAAAGAGTGGAATTTAACATGCGGGAATTCTCGCATGGGTACACGAGTATTTATGTATCAAAGGCGTTAAGTAGATGTTTTTGCCCCGAGGGCGACTTCCAAACCCGAGGGCCTCTAGCCCGAGGGTTGGAAGTCGCCTGAGGGGCAAAAACATCTAGTAACGCCCGTGGTGCGTACAAAACTTTATGGTTTACTAGTTTGTTGGTGAATAAAATGAGAATTCGAAACATTTTATAACATTTCTTGCGTCTAAAGTGAAAAGACGCATTGTAATAGTCATTTGTCAATATGACGTCACATAAAACAACAGTGTATATCTAATTTATTTTGCATAATCGTTATTGGACTGATTTGTTCGTAAAAAGTGAAAGAATATTGTGAATTTCCTGCGGAAATTTTCGCAAAAGCTAACAAAACTACGGACAGTGGTTTCCATTAAAATCTTGAGAAATATATGAAACTGTTTGTGGTGTATTTGAGATTTACCGGTGTGAATAACAGTGTAAATTGCGCTGATGAAACGGTACTTTTAGGTTATTAGTGTCTATTGTCAAAAGTTATTTAGAATATGTCATAACACCAAAAAATAACATTTCGAGGATGTTAGCCTATGTGCCTTATTACTACTAGAACTATTACTATTACTAGAAGTATTGCTACTACTAGAACTGCAACTGAAGAAGAATATAATTATGTCTCTAAAAAAAGGTGATACGTAATAGTGAAATGCGAGTGATTGATGACAATTATAAATTCACAGGAACATTCCAAAATTGCAATTTTCATATCAAATAAGCAAAATAAGGGTTATCACAATTTATTTTATATATTTAAGCATTATGCCATTTATTTATTGCATTTGCTTGCATCTTAACTGTACAAAATCGAATCCATAACTAAGTTCTATGTGTTGTGTTGGTATAAGAGCGGGACATAAAGTATTCAAAAGGCCGTAGGGCATAAAGAACCAAAAAGGCCCTCAAGGGTATTAAGTATACCGTTACGTGTTTTGTTTCAGATCTGTAAACACACAGCAATGAACTAGTAAACCATAATAGTTATTTATGTATCAAGGGCGTTAAGTAGATGTTTTTGCCCCGAGGGCGATTTCCAAACCCGAGGGCCTCTGGCCCGAGGGGTTGGAAGTCGCCTGAGGGGCAAAAACATCTAGTAAAGCCCGTGGTGCATACAAAACTTTATGGTTTACTAGTTCGTTGCTGAATAAAACAAGAATTCGAAACATTTTATAATATTTCTTGCGTCTAAAGTGAAAAGACGCATTGTAACAGTCATTTGTCAATATGACGTCAGATAAACAAAACAGAGTGTATATCTAATTTCTATTGCATAATCGTTATTGGACTGATTTGTTCGTACAAAATGAAAGAATATTGTGAAGTTCCTGTGGAAATTCTCGCAAAAGCTAACAAAACTATGGACAGTGGTTTCCATTAAAATCTTGAGAAATATATAAAACTCTTTATGGTGTATTTGAGATTTACCAGCGTGAATAACAGTGTAAATTGCGCTGATGAAACGGTACTTTTAGGTTATTAGCGCCTATTGTCAAACGTTATTTAGAATATGTCAAAACACCAAAAAATAACATTTCGAGGATGTTAGCCGATGTACCTTATATATCTTATTACTATTACGAGTACCGCCACTAAAGAAGAATATAATTATGTCACGAAAATAGATGGTACGTAACAGTGAAATGCGAGTGAATGATGGCAATTATAAGTTCACGGAAACATTTCAAAATTTCAATTTTCATATCAAATAAGCAAAATAAGGTTTATAACAATTTATTTTATTTATTTAAGCATTATGCCATTTATTTATTGTATTTGCTTGCATCTTAACTTTACAAAATCGAATTCATAACTAAGTTCTGTGTGTTGTGTGGGTATAAGAGCGGGCCATAAAGTATTCAAAAGGCCCTAGGGCATAAAGAAGCGAAAACGCCCGCAAGGGTATTATGTATACTGTTACATGTTTTGTTTCAGGTCTGTAAACACACAGCAATGAACTAGTAAACCATAAAATGTATTATATCCACGCTCTTCAGTTTCTGGAACTGGGGGCTTAGGAAACTCTCATCTTTATTTGACTTCTATATGATAACCTCTAGTTTCATAATTATTCCTTCAACTACTGAAAAGTTGTCTTTTCGAGTTAACTATGACACACAGTAGTAAACCTGTAAATTTCCTTCACTGGCTATTGCGTTTTTTGAAAGAAAAAGAACGATTAGTAATGACGACGATCATTCTGTATTTTTATGGGGAACATTTTCAACTAGATATGAGAATATCGTTTATCTTTGGTAGGATTTGTGACGCGTGTATTCTTTTCATTGTGAACGTTCTTTTCTCCTTTTTTTAGTATTCCTGCACGTTTTCTGTCAGTGCTGCAAAACCCGGTTTGGCAACATTTCCCACAAAATTTTAAGAAAACATTTTAAAAAGCACTTTTTGAGTGATCTATGAATATTATTTAAAATAGTTCTCCATTGAAAAATATAATTTTTATGATGCTAAAATAACACTTCGAATTTTGCAACTGTGCTTTCCATTGAGCACTGGACAGCTTTCCACGTTATTGCTCGACATTTTTATCAATAACAGAAAGTTTATACAATTTCTCATTTACGGAAGTAGTTTCCTTGTTATTTGAATTCCACTATTGTTGCTATTCGTTTTCGGTGGTTCCTGGTTCACTGTATGGTTTACGAAATGGTTAGAGGTTTGTTGAGCAGGTTGTTTTGTTAAAACAATAACTCGAACGCTCCAAGATAAGATCATACGCGTTTGCTTATTTTTGCTTCAATATGTGAACATCCCGGGTCAGAATAAAAATAAATAATCCAGGAAGACATATTTAGAAGATGATGAAGTTGAAACAATAGTGATTGCAATGTGTATAACTGAAGGCAAGGTCTCAAAACTGTTAATGAAAAGTGATGTTCAGGTATTTTCTGTTTTTCACGAAACTTCATTTAGTTTTGTAAAGAATACTATTCTTTAGACAATATTGAAGTAAGAGAAGACGTGCGACTTGAAAGAGCGAAGGTATTCAATCTTTAAGGTTAGTATTTGGTTTTCTCATTTTTCATTGAGTTTGCCTTATTGTTTTAAGGTGTAGTTATGATTAATTATGTGTAATTCACCAAACATAACTTGCAAAATAACTTAATGAAACTATATATTCACTAACTTTTCTTAGTAATACATGCGTTATAAACAATTACAAAAAATTGATTACTATTACGTTTAAACTCTCAAGTTTATTCTGTGTAAATGGGGCTATGATTGCTGAGATATTGTTTTAAGATGGACAGTACAGTTATCTCTAATATTAAAAATTGCTATTCCCATTCATTCTGAATTAGGTAAGTCAGTCAGCCAGTAGGGATTATGGAAGTTATAAAATATGGGTTCATTCACTTTGGTCCAAAAAAATAACACCACAGGCAGTGTTCATTAATCAATTCTTTGTAACATTCAGATGAGTATCAATCTAAATCATCTCCTTTAAACAGTAAATTAGATAAATTGTTCTATTATTGAAAATCATACTAAAAGAATTACATACACACTTTTCTTATCTACTACTATTTGTTAATTTATATTAACATAATACAGTGTATAAATTATGTACGATCAACACTACGCTCTTCTTTGATGAATTCTTGGAACATAAAATATATAAACGACTATAATAGGTAAGCATTGTTCTGTTTTTTAGGTCTTTGTTTAAATATCGTTACAAATTAGAAACAATGGAATGGTTAGGCAGGTTTAAAAGTTTCTTTTTATTTTACATACTTTTCAAATGTAAGATTTAACATTTAGGGCAAAAAATATTTACTGTCTTCCCTGAGACAAATAAAATAGGCTTCAAAGTAAAGTTGAACATTATTTCCATTCGTATTGGAATTGAAAGGTCTTTTATTTGTGGGCATTATTTCTTTTAGAACAGACTATCTAGAGAGTCCTCCTATTGTTAGTAAGTGACTAGTGTCAGAAACATGGGTACCCAAAAAAAACACAAATTCAAAATCGCAATCACACTTCAATTATTAGACCTACTTTAACTTATGCTTGTCCAATATGGTCCAATGCAGCAAAATCAAATATACAAAAACTTCAAATCATTCAAAATAAATTCTTTCGAAAAATTCTACATGCACCTTGGTTTATTCCCAATACACAAATTCAAAATGAACTAAATCTCCCTACAATCCATGATTTGATTAAAACTTGCAGTCTCAAATTTTTTAATACTCTTCCTTCATTACATCATGCACAATTTTTTAATCTTGGTAAAACTTATCCCTTTCCTCGTAGAATTAATTCCAAATTTCCTAAAGATAAATTTCATCCTCCGTAATTTTATTTATTTTCTCTTCTTTTCTATGTTCCTTAGTCTTATATAATTGTCTAATTATTAAAAATTTACCTTCATAAATCCTCTTACAGAGGTTACTGTTAGTGTCCAAAACGACTGTCCATTATTGTAAATTTCAATGCCCTGAAAGACAAATTGTCGAACAGGAAGTAATAAATTAATTAAAAAGAAATCGCAATCAACATTTTAGTACAAGAAAAATGTAGCATCAAAATTCTATTTATAATTTGCTGACTAATATCTCTTAAACTGTAAGTTAATTTCGAGTAATTCCTTCGAGCTTTCCTGTTGCATGTGTGTGGTAAGCTGAGACGTTAAGACGCGAATGACTGAATAAGAGTATTCAGTCTGTTCGCACGCTATGGGAAAAGGCGGCGTATCACAATGAAATATTTACATTTTCAGGTCAAATCGAAAATAATTCATTGTTTTTGGATTTTCCTTAAGTTCCTAGGTATCTAAGAAAACTATAAACATCTCTGTAATGGTAGGAGGCTGTATAATTATTTTTCAATCTCTGTGCGCGTCGGAAATTAGAACTGCCGCTCAAATGTTTTTGAATGCTACTACAAATTTCAAATTTGGAAAGAAAATAGTTTGAGAAAGTAATAATACACTTGTAAACTGTGGTTACCGACTGTTACTTATTATTATTCACATATCTTACGCCAAAAATACATACATTTACTGTAAAATATATATTATATACATACAATTTATAAACATTTCACCTTTAATAAATTAATTTGTTAAACAGTATTTTCAAAAAGAAAAGCCACCCCTTGCCCGAATAACTTTCTTGCTAATTCTTGGCATCCTAGTCGTGGGTTTCTCACAAGTAATAATATCATTAACGAATTATTTTACAATACCCGTTGTTTGTTATTTTCAATTCTGAATCCTAAGAACCAGAAAACGTGTTGTACCTACAGTCCGAACTCTATAGCACATAACAGCAAACTGTGTCTTTCCCAGACACCAAACACTTTGCATCAAAAAATAATCTTCAGTAAGGACATAAAGATCCCTAATAACGTTTATCTACACAAGGATAAACTGAGACAAAGACCTTACTTTAGTGCCCTTGGTTTGGGTTGCAATATAAAGGCCAAATACAGAGCTCCGAGAAGAAAAAAAACTTTAATGGATGTCCAAAAGCTTTTGACCTGCATTGTTATCGGCGTTGAGATGTAACTGGTAAATGTGCTCTCATAGAAGTTTACAGTAGAACCCCGGTATCCCGAACTAGTGGGGATTGTGGTCTTTTATTATTCGTAAATGTGCGGATTATCCGAAAAAATGTATCGTACATGTACAAATACATCTACAGGATTACCAGACACAATGCAACTTAGCGTGCGATGTGATAAAATGGTAACGTAGCGCAGCCATTGCATTAACAAAAAGCTTCAGTTCCTTACGACAAAAAAGATAACAGATTTTTGCGGTTTACCCTACGTGAAAATTATTGCTACGTAAACATGTGATATACACCGTACAACAAACATTTCATTGCGACAATTGGTTTAAATAATTTTTCTAAAGTAATTATAAAATTATTTCTTTACACTTCAAATATGCATTTTATGTATTTTGTTCATTTTTCCTCCATCTCGAAATTTTGTTCGGGTTATCTGAAATTTCTGATTTGAATCAGCCACTACGATTCATTGGTAAGTCCAATGTCAAATACTGTAAGAACTTGAATGAGTACTGTGAACAAAGCTATGCCTGACTTTTAGAAATTTTCAACACATGGAAATACTTTTAAAACGGTTCACAGGGTCGGTGACGCCACATCCAGCTAGTATACAATAACACGAAAAGTTTACTTCGCATTCCATAAAATTGGTTTTATGCTTTTCTCGGATGCCCCACCCACACTGACGCTTCGCCGCACCCTGAGAGTGTGGAACGCGATGCAATGACCTCACTGAAGCTGGCACTTCAACAATCGGTTTCCGCAAAAATAAACATGCTACTATTTAGATCTAATTAATTGCTAGTTAATTACGCAAAAAATATGTTTTGCTCTTCAGTTTTGTGCGTAAATAATGGTTAGCTAGCGTAAGATTAAGCTCTCACACCCCAATTGATTACTAGAAAAACAAATATACCATCTCGTAGAGCCACTTAATTGCTAATTAATTATGGAATTATTAATTTAATTGCTCTTGAAACTTTCGAGTATTTAACGGTAAACCAGCCCGTATGATTTAATCTGTCACACTATAATCGGTTACCACAAAAACACATGTGCCGCCATTTAAAACTATTTTATTTATTCAATAGGTTTACAATGTATTAGTATACATTTTCCTATAACCATTATACATATTTTATATTTTATTTTGTAACATTATTTTTATTAATTTTTTCCACTTTATCTTATTTTTACAATCTTCTATGTTTAAATTTTTGTTTTTCATATTTTTTAATATTCCTTGTATCCATGTTGTTTTTGGTCTACCTCTTTTTCTTCTACCAATAGGCATCCAATTTAATAATATTAGTGGAAGCCGTGTTTCTTCCATCCTTTGGACATGACCATACCATTGAAGCTGTTTCATTTGTATAAATTCTAATATTGTGTAATGAATTTTCATGGATTCTCTTATTGTAGTATTCTTGATTTTATCTAATTTAGAAATTCTTGCCGATCTTCTATTTATTCGCTATTTATCTAAAACTATTTAATTGCTAATTAATTACGCTAAATTAACTTAATTGCTCTTCAAACTTTCGAGTAATTAATGATGAGCTAACTCTTGTTTATTGCGTTGAATGATTTTTATTCTCGAACCCTGCGAACGTAGTGTTTTCGAGTGTGGTCGGCGGAAGGTGGGCGTGGAGAAGAAGGGACATACGATGGCGTCATGAGGTTGCAACATCCTCCGCTTTGGAAGCGATGCGCCTCTGCAATTGACTGTTTATACGAGCGCTGGCCGTTTCCTCCGGCGGACCATAACACTCCGCCCGGCCCTTTCCTGTTGCGCCCCACCCCATAAGTGGCTGATCTTTTTTTAAGTCTCAATCCTGAAAGCAGTGTACCGTTAGTTTAGAATATGCTTAAATTATGTCCAGAAGATAACACGTTAAACAAAATTAGTATATGTATTTGCAAAATTTTATTTCGACTTTTGTACCTGTAAATGCAGTTATTTTGAATTCTCTAAAACAATAAAACTGAAGAAAAACATCAATGTGAAAATTAGTGTATTTGCCGACGTATATGTTTTCTCATTCGCTACCAACGATGTGAGTCTTACAAACATATGATCAGATTCTGTTCCTGAAATTAAAAGATAAGTAATAAAAATGATGATGATGATAATAATAATAATAATAATAATAATAATAATAATAATAATAATAATAATTGTCGAGAATTAAAGCGCTGCCCAAGATCTGGCCTGGAGAACACGAAATTATGATCAAGCGGTTCTCAAAATTTCCCAAGATGATAAATGCCGCATCTGCCAGGAACAAGTAGAGACCATTGATCAAATTGTCTCAGCTTGTCCAATTCTACCAAAGACAGGATATTTGAAAAGACACGACCGGGTGTGTAGTTACCTCCACTGGCAGATCTCTACCGTCCTCAAAGTTTTAAACACATGCCCTCCAAGTGATACGAACACTCACCAAAACCGGTGACGTCTGTTGGACTGTGTACGATATTGTACGACCAACAAATTCAAACTGATCGCACGAGAGCGGCAAACAAACTCGATATTGTTATCCGGGATTTTGAGAAAAAATCGTGTCTACTTGTAGACGTAATTATTATTATTATTATTATTATTATTATTATTATTATTATTATTATTATTATACTCACACATTTTATGAATTTGAATTTTTCACATTCAACAACACTCTAGTTCAGGATTATATTACATGTCCTCCTTGGGACATATCTATCCTAAGCTCCTGCATTTTTTTTATTTTCCCGCCCATGAGAACACGTACTTTCCAAAATCACGCATATTAACCTGAAAAAACAAAACAGATAAGCCAAGTCCACTTTACTACTTAACAAGAATTTCCTCACTCAGCCCCCAGGGTGCAGCACAATAGAAGCTGCACACGGGGATTTCTGCCGTTTTATATCGTTTGTAAATTTATGAAATTCAGAGCGTCTCTTGCCCAAGATATTGTTGCAAAAGAAAACCCGACTATTTATTTACGTCAAAAACAGCTAAAAACTGTGTGTGACGAGTTATGAGGAGAAGTGAATTCTGTGCACGTTGTCATAATTCTGTGAAATCTATCCTGAGCCATATTCTAGTCTAAATTAGCGTTTTTTTTTTCACGTTTTGTTGACAAAATATTCGCTCCTTTATAATAAAATCTATTTTCAAAGGTAAATTAGTTATAAATTTGTGCCCTTAACCATCATTGTGTTCTTCATGAAAGAATAATACTTTTTGCCGGGACAATATGAACAGCGATAATTTTTTAATAAATATATTTCCCACTGAAATTTAGAAGACGTGCACAAATAATGAAGTTGCATTTATGTCCAGAAGCAAAACAAGGGGCCATCTCAGCATTTGCTCAAAAGATCACGGTAACTGGACGAAAAACCTGATCGAGATGGGGGTCATCGACCCAGAAGCTGTGGTACAATACCTGTTACAGGTTCTTTAGAATTATACAGTCCAAATGGTAAATAATTACATTAACTATCATTGTTATAATTAATGTTACTTTCCTTTTAATGCTCGATGTAGTCTCGAATTGTATAGAAACAGACTTTGGACGTAAATGCGGAGAAAACATTTTTGCTTGATGTCAAGAGCTTCGTCACCCGTTATTCCGAGTACAAATAGGCGATGGCGGATTCCGGAGTGAGCATTGGGGCTATGCACCCCTCCCTAAGGCCTTCCTTTCGTTATTTTCCTTCCTTTGACAAAATTGATTCAAATATTTATTTAAGTTAGAATTATGTAATTATTTAAAAATAATGTTGAATGGTACCTTAAATACACTACAAAAATAATATTCAATATAATATCAAATATGTTCAATATTGAACAAAAATGTATGACGCCTTCCACTCCAACTGCTTGCAAATGCGTGACTGTCTGCTTCCGCCTCTGCAAATACGCTAATTATTGAAACCCTGATTCCCGTGAAACGCTTTTTGCACCCACTTTTTTCGCGCGGCAGTAGATGGGAACCGGCCAGGCAGGGCGGTCTCGGGTTTAAGTTCAAAATTGTGAACGAGAATATAAATAAACAATTGCCATTTAAGCTTATTGTAGACATTATTAATGTTTACAAAAACACTTTAATGTGTTTACATTCTGACAAACATTCTTATTCTATTCTGGGAGCCTGAATTGCTTGCGTGGCTAGCCGAATTGCTTCATTTCGCTTCGTGAAAATCACGGAAGATATATAAAAACGTGGATGGGTGACCATCTGGGAACTCCGGTGATCTACTGGTGCCGAATCCCTGGCCGAAAGGAGAAAAGGCTTCACGATGACTGTCTAGGGTCCATCGGCCAGGGGCCACGAGCCAGGGGCCTTTAGATTCCCGTTTTCCCAGACGGTCTGGGAGCCCGGTCCAGCTGCCGACCTTCGTATTTCATCTTCACTATTCTATACAAGAAGTTTCAATATTTTTCTCCTAAATATATTTTAAATAGACTTTTTAAAAACTTTTGTCCACCCAACATCCCCCCTCCCTTGGGGGCTAACGTGGACACAGCGAATGGTTAATATGGACAGACACAAATCTGTTTATATAAGTATATACGGAGTGATATACGTAGTATAGGGAAAGTTATGTAATGCTGCGCGAAAAAATGGCGAATTGTCGGCAGAAAAAAATTCACTGCCGGGCCCTGATAACGAGAAAGTGGATAAAATCAGTTAAATTATCGGAAAAAATCCCTAACATGTGATGTAGCCAGAATCACTGTTTTGTGGGTCCTTGATAGAGAAAAACCAATTGAAAGCAAGACGTCTTTCTGTTCGTCCGTCTGCGAACACCACTAGATCCCAAACCATAGATATGGGAACCATAGTTAAACCACGCTTTATAGGAAGTAATTTACTAGCGACAGGATTTATCCAATTTTTGCATTACTAGAACCCGGCGATGAGGGATTTTCTGCCGCAAATTTGGCATCTGCATAACTTGCTCTTATGACAAAGTACCTATACAAGAGCGAGAAACTAAAAAAAATTGCAAGGAATCTATTTTCTATTTGTTATCTGTTCAAACGTATTGGTGCAAAATTTAGGAGATGCTTCTTCTGTGATGGGTGCAGACAGCTAAGCTATTTCTTAGAAGTCCCTGGAAGCTGTTGTTTCGTCCCACCTGTGACTTACACCACAATTGCATGCAACGGTATGAGCAACTCGCAGTCAACTTCTGCATTGTGCTGGCCTCTAGCTAAGAAATATTGAAGTTTGACTCTTACCATTTTAGCCCATGATGGAACAATATTCAAACCATCTAACAGCGATCTAACTCATATCTTCCAAAATTTAACTTACACCACTTTTACGCTCAATGGCTCAAATACTCTTTTTCGTGTGTTTTGTTCTTCTCAGACCCCATGTATCATGAGTGAAACCTCAGGATTTTATTTTATTTTGCGGCCCTGGACAATTTGTAGTTAATGGGGACAATGGTATCGGATACGATACTCATCAAGAAAGTTGGCATTTGTTTATTAGTACAGATTATCGCCTGTAGATGATAGATATGAACGAAATGGATCATCAGATGTTCTCCAAACTTTCCTACATAATGTATCGAAGATGATCCCACCTGTCAACCTGGAAAAGACAATTGATTGCTTTCAACAAGAAGTGCACGACGTTTTTAATCAGTTGCAGAATGTTAGTATGAGAGGTGTAGCAGCGACAGAAAAGTCACTAGTAATTAATACAAGTGAAATAAAAAAAAGTGCATATATAATAATAGGATATTCACGGATAAAAATGTTTTGGTCAGCAAATTCCAAAGATAGCTGATAACATTTCCAGAAATATATTTTTTAATTCCAAGCAAATCGAGATGTTAGTGATACCACTGTCCCTGAGAAGATCAAACAGCATGATCGTTTCTGGAAAGTAAGACCAAAGCTTGACAAAGTAAGTGAATCTTGTATGAAGACACCACGATCACAAAATGTAAGTATCGATGATACATTTCGTTTTCACTTCAGTACTAGAGAGTGTGTTCGCGGAAAACCGTGCCCTTTAGGAATAAGCTTTTCGTTACTACTTCATCAAATAGTCTCCCGATAAATTTTGTAATGTGTTAGGGAAAGTGAACATCATTTGCCAGTGCTGTTGCTTCCTCACCAGAGAATGTAAATATCGCTGGTAAAGCTGCACTTAAGTTGTATGACACCGTTTCTAGTCTGATTTCATTGTCAGGTATTTCACCTCCATACCTCTTTTAGATGGGTTCCTTTGTAGAATTCTTTCTCTATGCCAAGCAGAATATCCACAAATTTGACCATTTTAAAAGATGTCACGCTTAAAAAAGTTGCACCTGAAAGTCATGACCAAGTTGTTCGTGAAGATGACAAAGTGGGACCCATCAAATGGTTTTATAATAAAACAGTGTATTTGGCTACATCCCAGTTCAGCGTTGAACCAGAAAGTATCGTAAAAGTAGTGGTCAAAGGACAACATAAATAACTGTCAAGCTCAAATGAAGTGAGAGTGAAATAGCATATTATGCAAATACAATGAGAAGAAACATGTCGTTAAAAACACAATTTTTTATTTCATTTATTTTTGTCTTGCTGTCGTATGGTTGGAATTCAGAACTGATGCCCAACATGCAAATAGTGGTTCGAACGAAAAACAATTATACTATTTATCTTTAGCCATGATACAACTGATTTTTTACATCTAAAAACAGTAAATGAAGTGAAAAATGTTTTAAATATCGACCACAAAGAAGAAGATCCTGGAGAAAAGCATAAGACACAACAGCGAATACCGTATGAAAGATCTATAAAAAGAATGCAATGCCGGAATGTCAGTCAAACGAATCGTTTATCGTGATGCAAATTATTTACATTCTTTTAGTAAAAACTATTTACATGTAAAGTATTTATATGTTTAAAAATGACGGAAATCGCTACCAATTGTTTCACTTCTAAGTGAAAATAATTACCAAAATCTAATATATAACACATGATACTTGTATAGGTAAGTTATTTGGGGCAAAATTTATTTTTTGGGGGAAAATATGTATAATTTAATACAGCAATAAATTTAAAAAATGTTTTCTTCAGCACGTAAATTAATTTCCCAGTCAGCAGGACAAGAACTCAACCACCTCCAGTGGCATGCATTGCATTTACGCAACTAATGGCGTTTACGCGTTCGAAAACACGAAATAATGGATCAATCAGGATGAATTATCTCAAATATCCCAGTTTTACTTTCTCAAATACTATTTCTTAAAAGTTCAGTATGACTAACCTTATTTTTTTAAATGTATGTCCTTCTGTCGGTCCTTCCATCTTAGAAAGAATTAGCTCCTGAACCGTACGTAGGATTATCCCCAAAATAAACATTACTTAATCGATCTGATGCACCGGCAGAAGTGGTTCAGGGTATCAATTTATGTCACTGCACTGCTTCTGACCTGGAGGTCCTAGGGTTCGAGTCTTGAGGAGTCACTGTCTGGAGAAGAATTCTAGCATCCGGTTGCTCTGATCGATATTTGTCCGTAGTTTCTCCAATCAATACCAGGCGAATGAGGCATCAGTATCCTACCAAATAGGACAAGGACCTCGCGCAATTATTCCTTCCTATTCCTTGCCCCACAGCTGTCGGGAGACCGTTCGAGAGCGTACAGCTTGTCCGGGCTGGGTAGGTGACCCGCTGTGGGGAGATACCTCGCTGAGGGAAAACCCGGGAGGTCGGCACCGAATTTCACCATCCATCGGAGCAAGATTGCCACCACCTTCCGAGCAACACATGCACTACATTTATGAAACTAATGACCTTAGCAGTTGATGCGCCAGGAATCACTAGTAATTAATCAGTCAATCGATCGATCTGGTGTCTGATCCAGGATCGGATTCGCTTGCCTCTAACTTTTCTATTTGCCAAATCCCTAATTTCTGCTTTTCTCATTATATATATATATATATATATATATATATATATATATATATATATATATATATACTTAAACTTGAGTTCTTCACGTTGAAATCTCGTCCCGTTTTTGCATCTTCCGTACGCATAGTAGGACGCTCCTGATCACAATAATACATTCACAAAGGTTCACAGTTGGGTTCCAGGTGTGTAAATGACTGTCGGCATATCAAATGCAATGTGAAGCTATTTCCATCGGACACGTGATTGTATATAGACGTCTCAGAATAAATCTTGCACGTATCTAGGGCATGCAGAGGTGTTGAAAATTGTCTTGTTTTTCTAATGAATCGGTAGGGGGAAATTTCGTAGAACGGATACACATTGTGACATACGAGGGGTTGAGAATGCAAGTAGGGTAAGTCAGTTTGACCTAATTTATTAAGGCAAAGGGATATGCATTTAATAATAGCAGCAATTATGTTGTCAGGAACATTATAGTTTTTGCTGTGCCCTCTGTCTTAACAATAGTGCAAAATTTCTGTGGCTAAATATTAACTGTCGTTCCTTCTTAAAAACCTTCGTTCTGAAGCAAATCCCTTTCCCCTCTAGATTGGGTTAAATTGACTTACATCACCGGCATTCTCAACCCTCTCCGATTGTTACGTAACTTTGTAAGCACTGAAGTTTGGCAGGTCACGTTCCCCGTTGTTAAGGGGAATTCATGAAGCTGTCGAACACGTGTACATTAGAAGTTGTCCAAAATTTGACGGCAATCGTTACGTATGGAACATTTTTGAAGTGTCTCACTGCACGTTTTATTTATTTCACAGTTTTACATTGTTATAGAAAACAACTTTCTGTTACCCACAATTCTAATAAATTACATAATTTTAATTTTATTTCTCCATTTGTCTCGATCTTCATAATCCTTGTCTGTTAAGTTCTTGTCCTTTAAAATTCCCTTAATTTCTCTCAACCCGCTGTGTTTAGGTCTTCCTGTTTTCTTCCTACCCACCGGAAAACACTCTAAACCACTGCACGTTCATTGACAAAAATACAAGGGCGTTATGAGGATTCTAATGATAAAGCGACGACAAAACGCCGAGGGCCTTTAGTCCGACGATTGCATCATTGAACCAGTTCTCGGACTGGCACGTGGTACTTAATAGATATAATTTTTATATAATTTTAATGATTTAAAGTTTCTTATTTCATAATTAACAAATGTTGACTTGACTCACTTTTTGTCTTCCCTCCTTTTTCCTCCACTTTTTACCCTCTCACAATTCCCTCCATAAGAGAACACGTAGCATCATTCAACTGTTTTCATATTTCCCTCGTAACCACGATCTTCTCGATCTAGGTAAGTGACGCAGTGTCCATCGAGCTCCATATCAAAGGCTGTAACGTATCAGTAAAAAATAAAAGTGAATATTTTGGATTCCGTTACATGCCTTAGAAGTTCCAAACACTAATTTTCTGAAGCAACCTGTATAGTGTGGTTCGCGCCTCATCCTCAAGTGTACGCGCAGGTTGTGACAGACCGAGTCTTATGAACGCACCTTCCTAATTCGTTGGTGGTGGACGTTGCCCCAGCAGATGAGGGGCCACAAGGGCAGCAGTTCGGCCGGCCCCACCGCCGCCAGCACCGCCGCCGGCAGAAGCCGCAGCGAAACGGCGAGGGCACTCGACCCTCTCGACGCGACCGAGGCGGCAAAGCACGCAAGTTTTATCTACACACAAATGCGGAAGAGAAAGCATTGAACCCCTTTTTAAGAAAATTTGCGCACACGTAGAAGTATGAAATTTGGAAGAGTTGAAGTTCATGTGGAGAAATACAGAAAACTAAATTTATATATATATATTGTAACCGCTTTCTCTACTTGGTTACAAAAGTAAATCTTTAATTTACTTATTCCGTGACAAGCTTCTGCACCGTCACGCAAACCTGGGATTATTTCTAATGAAAGGTAAAATTCCCTGTCAGGGATGGGTTCGTCATGGTTCAACTAATTACCAATTAGCAAGTAAACACAGTTCATTAGTTTGAAACAATATTGAACGTATATTCTAATGAATGAAATATGATCTACAACTGTATTTACAAATTTTACCTATGTTCTCAATATTTTTCCCATTAAATCCTGGTAGTTACCTTTCCTACCTAAAGTGCAGTTATGATTTTCTAATGTAATCTTAACTTTGATCCCTTGTTTTCTAATAATAACTTATACACACAGAGATACACTTTACATCACAAAAATCACTAATAAAACACACGAAATACAATTCAAATAATGATCCTGAAAAAGAAATACATGCACACGCAATGTTCCAAATTTTTTAACACCTTTGAATCAATTAATAATATAACACTTAATTCTTACAATTGAAATTTGGCTCATCCTTAGCCTTTAAGTATAAAAAAAATTTCGTTTAACAAAGTCTTTAGCCAGTCCTTCAAATGCTATTATGAAATAAATAATCGGACGGCTTTCCTCCCATTCAGTATTTCATACAGCTCACTTTAGCTAAGTGTTATTTATACTCTTAAATCAATTATACGTGAATTCAGTTAAATAGTTTTATAGTTAAGAACACAATTTTTACATTATTCACAAGAAATATCTGAATCTGATTCTAATTACGACTTTATGAGAAAAAGAAGTGACTCGACTAATTACCAAGACAACTGTTCTGTGGAATTCTAATTTGAAATTTCGTGAAAGTTCTTTCGGTATTTGTTTAACTCACGACCGGTGACCTCCCGAAGAATACTCTGCGCTGCGTAGCCGGCTGCAAAACGGCGTCCACGCCTCCAAGGTCGCTGGATTTCTGCACCGCTCCGTGCTGCCTGCCGCGTTGAAAAGTGGGATGCCTCCGAGCGCCGTCTCTCATTGCTTAGCGACGTTTTACCATCGATCACTCCAAGATAATGGTCGCATAAGAATGCAAGTTGAGAGCTTCCAATTATGACTTCGTATTGGTAATGAGCCAAACTAGTTGTAATATCAAACAGAGTTCTTATAATTCTTGAGATTCAATAAGTACATTTCAAGAATGAGATTTCCGAAAATAATACAGATTTTCTTATACGTCCTAGCCTACTACGTGTCGCTCGTCGTCTACGCCGTGCACAAACAAATTAACTGTTCACCTCGGCGGCTCAAACACGATAAGAAGCGAATTCTTTTGACTGCTCACCTCGGCGACTCAAACTAGAATAGGGATGAATTCTCTCTACATCACTTCATGCCGTTTCCGTTTGTTCCCCAAAAGTTTCTGATTGGTTACTATCAGAGTGCGTTCTGAAATGAAACTCCTGGCTGTCGCCATCTCTACGCCACCAGAGAAACTATTAGTTAATAATATGGTGTCGAGTTTTCTCTTCTATTTTTCTCCTTGGTTTAGAATGTAATCGACAATTAGCGGTTACAATATATATATAATCAGTATTACACATAAATTAAATAAAATACATAGGGCGCAGAGGCAACCCGCAACACTCTGCAGCATACTGCTCAACCTCATAATTCAAATACGATGCGTTTTAGAGCCTTAAAATCAGAATTTTGTGTTACGTAGGCCACGGGTTTTGTTTTTCTATTCTCTAATCTACAAAATGCGATTTAATGAGTGTTAATCCACCCATCCCGCCGCCGCCGCCGCCGCAGATGAAGGCGTCGCGCGACAGCAGCATGCTGGAGCCGGCGGGCGGCGCGCGGCGGCCCGGGGGCAGCGCGTCGGCGCCGGCGCGCGAGGAGGCGAGCCTGTCGGGCGCGGCGGCGCTGGGCGTGCCGGCCGCGCTCTCCGTCACCTCGCTGCTGGGCTCCATCGCGGCGACGGGCGCGCACAGCGTCGCGCAGGACCTGACGCGCGCCGCCATGGTGGGCGACGTGGAGCGCCTGCGCGCGCTGCTCGACGACGGCGTCGACGTCAACACGCGCGGCGCCGGCGGTACGCGAAACAAATAAAGGTCCTTCGGCGTAAAAGATTCAGGGCCGCGGTTGGAGAAACTGGGAGCAGGGAGGGGTCAGTGAGCAGGGGTTCCGAGTGGCGATGCCGCTGGCGAAGCATTGGTTTGGATCAGTGGTGTCAAGGTCTTCTACATTGGTTTTGATAAGTTGTTTTTTACATTGGTCTATATTGGTTTGGATAAGCGAGGCACGCCCCGTAGCACTGTAGCATGCCACGAGCTTATCTGCGCAACTAGCGTTCGGAAAGGGAACTATTAGCATCCCCACCGTTTTACAATAGGAATGGCGCTGTCTGTGGTAGCGGGGTGATGGACTTCGTGGAGGGGCGATTTCGTTGTGGCGATGCGGCTTGTTCGGACTCTCGCTCGTGGCATCGACCTTTACAACACTGGTTTAGATGCAAGTCACAACACTGGATTCCGAGTGGCGATGCGGCTGGCGAAGCATTGGTGTAGATCAGTGGTGTCAAGGTCTTCTACTGGTGGCGAGGCGCGCGCCGTAGCACCGTAGCATGCCTCGAGCTTCTCTACGCAACTAGCGTTGGGAAAGGGAACTATTAGCAACCCCGCCGCTTTACAATAGGGATGGCGCTGTCTTTGGTGGCGGGGTGATGAACTGCGTGGAGGGGCGATTTCGTTGTGGCACCTGTGCCACGGGCTTCCGCTCGTGGCATCGACCTTCACAACATTGGTTTAGAAGCAAGTCACAACACTGGATTCCGAGTGGCGATGCGGCTGGCGAAGCATTGGTTTGGATCAGGGGTGTCAAGGTCTTCTACTGGTGGCGAGGCACGCGCCGTAGCACCGTAGCATGCCACGAGCTTATCTGCGCAACTAGCGTTGGGAAAGGAAACTATTACAAGTAGTAGTAACCTCGCCGTATTACAATAGGGATGGCCTTGTCTCTGGTGACGGGGTAACGAATTGCATGGAGGGGCGATTTCGTTGTGGCAGTCTTGCCACGCACTTCCTCTCGTGGCATCGACCTTCACAACACTGATTGAGATGCAAATATTCACACGAGTGATGCAGTGGTGCTTAGGGGTAATTCCACAAGGTTACTTCAATTTACGGTTGTTATTATTTGTTTTAGTGGATATCCTCTAAAAGCGCCCCTGTGAGTGGCGCCCATGGCACGCGCCATGTCTGTCATACCGTAGATACACCTCTGACTTTATTGCAAAATCAGCTCAACAGTTGTCCGATTTTACATGTTTATAGCCATATGACCGACAAAATCAATTTCCAAATTGTTAAATGACTTTGTATAAAAATGCAAAGGGTAGCGCTCTTTTTGCATTGCAATCATTAACTGCTTACGTTACGTAAAATTGGGAGGTGGAGGGGGTAGGGGATCCCCCCTCCCGGGTCCACTATCCACTCGGACTTAACACCAATCGTCGGCCCTGTATCCAACAGTATTTCAAGAAAAATATATTGTCTGTCACCTGTCTTGGCCTTGTTTTTCACTCGTTTCTCGAAATCCACGCATAAAAAAGCAGTGTTTTTTCCTGTGGGAGTGCGTGTGGTCACGGAACAATTATTTACGTCGCAGCCATGTCGGAATGTCGATCATGCATGGGGCATTAATTATCAGTAGCCGCGTTGAGGTATGCAAAAATGTCTCCCGCTTCGTAGGGGACGTGATACGCCACAGATTGTCCGATTGTTAATTTAAACGATTAGATTGGCGGTGGGTGTTTGGACGGTGCTACGCCCTGCTAGCCACGTTGCAAAGCAGTTGGAAAGTGTTACTCTTAGAAGAAAAAAATATTATTAATCGATTTTTTGAAAGGAAAAAAAATATATTCTCGGGTGCGCCAAGTTTTAAATGGACGCCCTTCTCTGTTAATTGATGCCAAAGATAGCGTATAATTTGTTTTATTTGAGATCGGGCGCCAAATTTGAATTAATTTTGTTGCTATATGTGTTAACAGCTGCAATGTTCGCTCTGTGTTAAACTTAGTAGGTCAGAAATAGAGAAAGAAAGGAGAGAGAGAGAATGAAGTAGAAAGAGAGGAGAGAGACAGGGAGGGAAATAGAAAGAGAGGAGAGGGAAGTAGATAGAGAAAGAAAGAGAAAGAGAAAAGGAGGAGCAAGTAAGAGAGAGAAAATGAAACAGAAAGAGAGGAGACAGAGAGGGGGGGAATAGAAAGAGAGGATAGAGAGGTGAGAAGAAAATGGGAAGAGAGGAGAGAAACACACAAGCAAATAGAAAAAAGAGAGGAGATAGAAAAAGTGGAGAGAGAATGAGATAGGAAAGTAGATGGAAAGAGAAAGACAAAAAGAAAAGAAGGAAGAGGAAGTGAGAGAGAGAATGAAATAGAAAGGGAGGAGAGAGACAGGGAAGAAAATAGAAAAAAGACGAAAAAGAAATAGGAAGAGAGGAGAGATAGAGAAGGAAATAGGAAGAAGAGAGGAGAGGAGAAAGGGACGTAGATGGAAAGAGAGAGAACGAGAAAAAGAAAAGGAGGAGGAAGTGAGAGAGAATGAGACAGAAAGGGAGGAGAGAGAGAGAAGGGGAAGTAAACAGGAAGAGAAGAGAGACAAAGAAGGAAATAGAAGGAACGGAGGGGGGCGCGGGCGCGCAGGCACGACGGCGCTGGTGCTGGCGGCGGGCAGCGGGGAGCGCGCGACGGTGGCGCTGCTGCTGGAGCGCGGCGCCGACGTGAACGCGGCCACCACCAAGGGGTGGACGGCGCTGCAGGCGGCGGCGGGCAACCAGGCGACCGACGTGGTGGCGCTGCTGCTGCGGAGCGGCGCGGACGTCAACTGGCGCAGCAAGGACGGCCGCACCGCCCTGCACAGGTGCACTGGCCGCACCAGGCTCCTTTTTTTATTCATTCCGGGAGCGACAATCGCTAAGGTCTTTAGTCACGTAAGTCCTGCATGTAGACGATTTCTATCAGACGGGTACAGCTTCATTGTTGACCCCCGGACGGCTGATTAACTAGTGATTCCGGGCGTGCCAACGACCAAGGTGACTAGTCCCGTGAATGCAGTGCATGTACGTGATTTGGCTGTTGATTGACTAGTGATTTCAGGGGCATCATGTGCAAAGGCCATTGGTCCCATAGGTATTAAGCATGTAGACGATGTGCATCAGAAAGCTACAGCTTCATTTTGGCCCCGGCCGGTTGATTGACTAGTGGTTCCGGGTGCGCCAACGACCAAGTTCACTAGTCCCGTAAGTGTAGTGCATTTAGGTGATTTGACTGTTGATTTATTAGTGATTCCAAACGCATCATGTGCTAAGGTCATTAGTCCCGCAAGTGCCAAGGTCATTAGTTCCGCAAAAGTGAATGTAGAAGATTTTTATTAAGAAGTTACAGCTTCATTTTTGTCTCGGCCAGTTGATTAATGATTCTGGGTGCGTCAACTACTAAGGTCATTAGTCACGTAAATTTAGTGGTTGTAGACGATTTGTATAAAAAAGTTACAGTACCACTTTTGACCCGGGCGGTTGATTGATTGATTGATTAGTCATCCCAGGCGCGTCTACCACTAATGTCATTAATCATGTAAGTGTAGTGCAGGTATACGATTTGAATCCCAAAGTTACAGATTCATTTTTGCCCTGGCCGGTTCATTGATTAGTGATTCCGGGTGCGTCAACTGGTAAGGTCATCAGTCACGTAAATGTGCATGTTTTCAATGCGGGAGGTGGCGGTGATCTTCCCTTGCTGGATGCTGAGATCCTCCGCCCTACCTAGTTAGCTGCTTGCGAGTTTTACCACGTCGAAGCATCCCCCATCAGAGGGCCACCGTCTCAGCCGGAACACGGTCTAGGCTTTCCACTAGGATCCCGCATCTGGGGGTGTAGTGCGTAAATGTGTTTCTGTGTTTAAACGACTACCAAAAGAGCGGTTTCCAAACAGCAGGAAACTAATGATAATGATGACTACACCATCAAACGGTGTTATTTCAATAAATAATGTTGTTCGGAAAGACATCTGTAAGTATTTCATTTGGAATGCCAACTACAAATCACCGTTAAACCAATACTGCGGGTATCACTAACCATTTGAGTATTGCAAAAGAAATAGGTATTACAAACGATATGGGTGTTCCAAACGATATATGTATTAAAAATGATATGGATATTATAAATGATGTATTACAAACGATATGGGGATTACAAATTATAAGGGTATTACAAATGATATGGTTATCACAAACGAATGTAAAATATATGAAAAAGAAGCAGAGTCTCACTTATGCTATTTATTACAATACAAGATACAGATCGGGATTTCTTGCCCGTACAATGTTCCGTAGCCATATAAGAAATTCCAGAGTCGTAGCCGTATTCACCAAAATGCCAGATGATGTTCCAAATCAGAAGCTAGTCCACAAAACCATCAGAAGATTACCCTTGCAGCACTTAGTCGGCGTAACTATTCACCACAGTCTAGTCTCGAGGCTCACTCCGCTGTCACGCTCTGCTTCCACCGGAGCCGGGCCGCCCGTTATATAGCTGCCGGCGCCCAGAGCGCAGACTCGCGCTCCTGGCTCGATGGTTCGCTGACGTCATTGTCACTCCGTTGTTCCGTCTACTCGGAATAGAGTGCGCGCCTGCCCGCGCGCGCGCGCCACTTTCAAACATGGCTGTGTATACAGAATGGGTAACACAAACTATGCGGGCAGCAAAAACGATCTGGGTACCACTTATGATGTACGGATCATTAACGATGTGGGTACCACTAACCACTAACGGTGTGTGAGCCATTAACGATCTGGGTACCACTTATGATGTACGGATCATTAACGATGTGGGTACCACCAACGGTATGTGAGCCATTAAAGATGTGGATACCAGTAATGGTGAGTGTGCCATTAACGATGCGGGTGCCACTAATTGCGTGTCCACCATTATCTTCGTGGGTACTTCACGACGGATGGTGGCGGGTGGCGCAGGGCGGCGGGGCGGGGCGCGGCGGACGTGGTGGCGCAGCTGGTGGAGAGCGGCGCCGACGTGCACGCCAAGAGCGCCGACAAGTGGACGGCGCTGCACATGGCGTCCGACCGCGGGTTCGCCGACGTCGTCTCCGTGCTGCTGGACAACGGCGCCGACGTCAACGCCAAGAGCGACCACGGCTGGACGGCGTTGCACCGCGCCGCCACCAGGGGCGCCGTCGACGTGGTCGCGCTGCTGCTCGACCAGGTGAACGCCCGCGATTGGTTGGGCGTCAGGGAACAAGGGTTCTATGTGGTTCGTAACTTATACTGCGATTTTTCTAACTTTGCCCCTCAAGGCCTCTCAAGGACCATCTTCGCGGTGGTTTATAACACGGTATTTCGCGTCTCTCTCGGTCGTGCCGGTAGATGTCGCATGATCGCAGGCACTGCTTGATACGGTCGCGATCATGCAAAATCTAGGGGAACGACTGAGAAAGATGAGAAATACCTCGAAATATTCCATCGCGAAGATGGGATTTGAGAGGCCTTGAGGGGCAAAGCTAGAAAAATCGCAGTATAAAGGCTCCCACAGACCGGCACGTAACTTCCGCAGCGAGTGCGGCCCGGAACGTTCCACGCCTTAGGCGGTGGCGGTATCGGCGTACCCTTTCACATCGGAGCGTCAGTGATAGAAAGTTTTTCAATATACTATCCTAGTTATCAACCGTATATAATTTATCAACATTATTCACAGACTTCACAGACAACAGGCTTCAATATTTTTATGACAACTTTTTTTATTATGACACAACTCAGTTGCACATATTAGTCTTTTAGTCTTTACACATTGCATCTATTGTCATCGCGACGTTTCGGAGAGTACTTTTCTCCAACTTCAGGCTCCATAGCATTCATACAAATTTTCTCTCACCTAAATCACAATATGAAACTAAATAAACAAATTATATACATTGAAGTCTCATGTCGCTCTTCAGCATACACAGTGAAATTAATGCGTGTAAAAAACATACATTATTATTATAATTATTAAAAGCCTGTTCATCCCTAATAGGGCAAAGGCCTCCTGCGTAACGCAGGAAAGTTTTCCACGCCACCTAGATTACAATTCCAGGTGACAGTGGTGGTTGGTAGTCTGAGTACATACATTAAGTAACTGATTTTCTAAATTACACTTGTTACACTATATTTCACAAAGTTACACTAAATTACACAATATTACGCAATCAGTGTCAATCCACAATACAAAATGATACAGTCCATTGTCACTGTTTTTCTAAATTTCACTCGGCTGGATGCATTTCCACTCTTTCTGTCTTTTGCCAGTCTGGACCACAAAGACCCAGCTGTTTTTCCGAAGTAATCTTCCCATCTTGTTGCTTGTCGGCCTTGGTGTCTCCAGCCAACCCGTGGTTCCCACACCGTTGTTGTTTGCGCCCATCGTTGTTGATCCAATCTCATGAGATGGCCTCCCCATTTCCATTTGATGTCCGTTGCCCCCGTCACCACACCCTGGATGCCGGTTCGTTTTCGGATTTCGGATAACATACATAACACAACCTAACATAATAATGTAGGTTGACGTAGACCTGTGGGAGCCCAGGTCCCCTTCCGAGTGGCGCGAGGGCTCTTCCCACGGGTACCGCCGCAGCCCACCGCCACGTGCGGTGGAAGGGGGAAGGTTCGGCGGGGATGGGTCTCGCAGACCCGCCGCTGACGACCAACAAAGGGTAATGGACCGTATACCACCCGGGCTACTCGAAAAGAGAGCCTTGACAACACTGCCTTAAAGTGTTATGTTTGCCAATGAATGATAGCACGACCTCTTAATAACTATTTATTTATTCCTTCAATCATCCTATTTACACTACACAATCAAATATACAGGAGTTACTCTCTACCGGCTGGCATTAACGGATCTCTTTAGTGCGTCACTTGGCACTGCTCCTGTTCCACACGCCTCACTGCGCGACTCCGCCGCGTGTAATTCCAGCACGCAATCTCGCCGTGCGTCACTTAGCATGGCGCCTCCAGGCTGGCAGTCGCGACGTATTCCGCACGACTCCTGGTGCGGCCTCTCTGTGTGTCTCTCTCTCTCTCTCTCTCTCTCTCTCTCTCTCCCTGGCTGCAGGCTCTCTCTCAGCGACTCCGCTGCACTGCCTCTCTGCTGTGACTCGGCGACTCTGAGACTGCTACTCCGTTACTGCCGTAGCCGTCACCTGCTCCCGCCTAAATATGGGCGGCGCGGCCCGGGTAAGCCTCGCCCCGAGGCTTACCCGCTCGCTGGCCAGCTTTTCCGCGCCGGCGAGCTCCTTGGCGCGCGGCGTACAGCTGCGCGAGCGCAAGCTTCACAGCATAAAGGTTCAAAGGCGGGGCAACGTGGCGCGGCGCGTGCGGGCAGGGCGCGCACGTGAACACGGTGGGCCACGACGAGAAGACGGCGCTGCACTGGGCGGTGCTGAACGGCGAGGCGGCGGCCACGGAGATGCTGCTGCGCGGCGGCGCCGACGTGAACGCGCGCGAGAACGGCGGGCGCTCGGCGCTGCACCGCGCGGCCGGCCGCGGCGACGCGCGCATCGCGCAGCTGCTGCTGGCGCACGGCGCCAACGTGCACCACCGCGACGACGACGCCTGGACGCCCCTGCACTACGCCGCCGCCAAGGGTACCCACTCGCACCTCGCTGGCGACAAGTGAACACGCGATAATCACACACGCGCCAATCCATCTCGCGACACTAGATCTTACGATAGCTGATCTTGCAACAGTCAAACTCGGGATAATCAAATTCTCGATAGTCAAACTCCCGATAATCGACTCTCGCGAGACTTTAATCTCGCAAAACCGAAACTCGTGACAATCACAACTCATGGCACTCGAAACTCGCGTCAATCAAAACTCGCAGCATTCGAAACTAGCAAAATTCGCGACAATCGGAACTCGTGACAATAGAAAATCGCGTCAATCGAAACTCGCGACATTCGAAACTAGCAAAAATCGAACTCGCGGCAGTGAAAACTCGTGGCAGTCGAAACTTCCGACAATCGTTATCGCGACTATCGATCGGGCGATAATCAATTTCGTGATAAACTCGCGACAATCCAAACTCGCAACAATCGAAGTCAAGATATTCGAACTCGCAACAATCGAACACGCATCAACCAAACTCGCAACAACCCGACTAACAACAATAGTGTTCACGAAACGAACATGTATCTATCGATCTTTGGACAGTGAGGTCTAGATAAACTAATCCATGATGACTATGAATTCGACTCGACTCATTCGACTAATCGATTGATTCTACTCGTCAACCGTTTAGACTTGCGCGATGAGTTTATTTGTACGAGACTTGTTCGACTTACGAAGAAAAACAAAAGGTGTAGAAGCGCACGGGCAGAAGTGGAGTGACAAAGAGAAGCGTCACTGGCCGATGCCTTATTTTACGTGGCGAGCCTCAGGCCGGCTCTTCCATGTGGCCGAGCGAATGTTGCTACGCTCCTTTCGCCAACTAGTGGAGGTAGAAGGTATTACTTGGGCCACGAAACAGGCGATTTAAATTTAGCTCAGAGGCTTTATTTACCAGTAGGCTTCAGGACCTTTTACATGCAGTAAATCTACCACCATGGGACAGTTGGCTTTACTTCCCCTCCAAAGGAAGGCGTTTATCTCGACCAAGTTGAAAATAATGTTTACAGGAGCGCGCCATCGTCTGTGTTTACAACGGAAACGACAGAGACGGAGATATAAGGATACACAATTCAAAATTAAGACGGGATCGTGCCAAACTATTGCAGAAAAAAGCGCGATTTATTTCGTCGCAAATCCAGTATCTTCCGATTTAATATTTTAACTGTATTTCGCCATATCTGCACCTCGTATTGGAAAAAATAAAAATTTATTTTTCTTTGCAAAACGATTCAGAAATTTGGAACAAGTTCCTTGGATGAGCCGTAACATTCATATAAATCGTTCATTTTAACTAAGTAGTTTCTCAGAATATGTAAAAAATTCTTTTTATGTAAGAAGTAACGACCATCATAATGAAGAATATTGTAGATACTTGTTGCAGTAAAGTTAATGTTTCGGTAATTTATTGCATACCTAACAACCGCCTGAAGCAGTGTTGTCAAGGTCGATGCCACGAGCGGGAGTCCGTGGCACGAGTGTCACGACGATATCGCGTCTCCACCCATTTCATAACCCCGCCGCAAGAGACAGTGCCACTATTGTAAAACAGCGGGGTTCCTAATAGTTTCGTCTCCCGACGCTAGTGGCGCAGAGAAGCTCGGGGCATGGCACGGTGCCGCAGGGCATGCCACTTCCACAAGTAGAAGACCTTGACACCACTGACCTAAAGCCTATGTAACTAGTGGTGCTACAACAGCACTTACTTTCCCATATTAGAGGAAACAGCTAAGTAATACTGTAATATTGCACTTTATGCGCTACTAACATCTTCGCTTGGAACTCACTATTTCCATTGCAGTGTTGTCAGAACTATGTGAATTCTACAACTTCACAAAAATAGAATGCAAAAGTTTTGTAACCCTGTATTGGAAAAAGAAGCCTGATACCCTGGAAATATAGAAATGCCTTCCATTGGGCCATGATTAGGGAAGAGTATTTTAAAACCATGCAACAAATACTCTACTCACTACAAATGGTACAGCATTTGGTGCAAAACTAAATATTTGCCTGCAAATATCAACATAAATTAGACAATTATAACTCCTTTTCATACAGCTCCATTAGGTCACAACAATGACATTAATTCACAGATATTCGCGAGCGCAAAGTGAATTCCATTGTTGCAGACCCTGCATTGTCGCTATTCTGAGAGCTATCAATTCTTTTTACTTATTTCAAAATAAACAATTTCTAAAATATTAATGTGTAAGTCTATAGCAAAGTTCGAATGTAAGAAACGAAGAAAGAAATAATATACAAAATTACACATTCTAATTTACGACGCATCCAGCTGTCCGAAGCGCAGTAAATTTACAGCGGCCTATTACGTTTGTCACAAAATTAAAGAAAAACTACTCGTATTTTGAAAAAATTAAGCATGACCGTATTTATTTCATTTATTTATTTGTCAAAAAACAGAAACAGAATGGCACGGACAGACGGAAGGAATGCCGTCAATCGATTTTTAAGTATAAAGAAGCAACAAATCATGGATTTTGACCACACCACGAGATAGAGGATTTTTTTTCTTAATTTAGCAACTGGTTTTATCCACTTATTCGTTTTCACGGCCCGGCAATTAATTTTTTCCGCCGAAAATTGGCCATTTTTTCGCGCATTACATAACTTTCCATATACTACGTATATCACTCCGTGTATACGTACGTATACGGGAAAGTAAAAAAAGATGAAGACGAATACAAAATGTTTAAATTCAACTAATAAGTATTAAAAATCCAATAAGAATAGAATTTTGTATTATATTCTCGTACTAGATCGGTGACAATTTAAAAAAAGTAACTTAAAGGGACAAAAATAAAACAGCCTGTGCAAATCTTGCATGTGTCCCTGAAGTTATATTCTATCAGCTGATAGGATAAGGAGGCCATGATTCCGTAGAAGCAGTCTCTGAACTCGCTTCACGCTCCTGGCGACTTTTGTTAGCGAAACTGACTGTACAGATTTTTCGCCCTTAAAATCCCACGCCTTCGATCGGGTTTGAAACCGCAAACGTAGTTTTACCAAGTGAGAGCGTAGGCTTCCGCGGCCAGAGTCAGTACTTACTTGACTATCCGGATGAAGGTCGCAGAATGGCGACCGAAACGTTGACACCTGTGCCTTGGACGCGGTGTCTCCCGGATAACCAAGTAAGTACTTAGTTTTACCGGTCCGACACGCTAACCGTTACACCATCGCCGTGGTGTTGCTCAGGCGCGTCGGACGTGATCGCGCTGCTGGTGCAGAACGGCGCGAGCGTGGTGTCGCGCGACGAGGACGGGTGGACGGCGCTGCACCTGGCGGCGCTGGAGGGCGCGGGCGCGGCGGCGGCGCAGCTGCTGCAGCTGGGCGCGGACGTGCACGCCAAGACGCAGGACGCGCAGCGCACGCCCTTGCACTGCGCCGCCGCCGCGGGCGCCCTCGACGTGGTGCGCGCGCTGCTGCGCGCCGGCGCGGACGCCAACGCGCGCGACGCGCGCGGACGCACCGCGCTGCACGAGAGCGCCGCGCAGGCACGTGCAGCCCCACGTTGGGCGCCATTTATCTCGCGAACTTTTCTAAATCTGCCTCTTAACCCGAGAGTGGTGGCGCGGGGGTCTCATGTGATTGCACGTATCTTTGCTGAGCTGCAGTTGTCTAATTTTGCGAGTCAGAAGAATTACATTTCACATACCGCGCTGCACGAGAGCGCCTTTTATTCCACGATTTTTTTTGTAACTTTGCCCCTCAAGCCCCTAAAAATTACATCAGCAGTTCGTTTACCATTGGAAGTATGTTTTCTATAACTCGGGTACAGAAATGTCTAGTTTTTCAAATAATGTTGCTAACCTCGAGCTTTTTTTTCTGAACCTCAAGAAAATGTGCGCAGATAATCTCCTCCCCCATATATCATACACAGTTTTTACTGTTTTTGTGACCAAATAAATATCAAAGTCATAGGGCGATTTTTCTATCTCTGCTCCTCAAGCCCCTATGGCCACGATGAAGTATCATCACACGGTATTTCGCGTCTCCGTCAAGCCGCTAGAAGTCCCATGATCGCAAGCACTGCTTGAAACGGTCGCGATCATGCGATATCTGGCGACTGAGATCGTCGCGAAATACAGTGACATATTCCATTGTGAAGAGGGGCCTTAAACCTGGAGAAGTGGCTCGGGCTTCCATGCATAACGCAGTAAAACACACTGGGATGATTTTTATTTTCTAAATTTACAAGCAAACACGTTAAATCAAAACTTAACCTATTTCTGCATTAAAGGGGTGTTGACCTCGACAGGGAGCGTGCGCTAGACGCAATATTGTCGCCCGATACGGATGCCAGGGACTTTCACGTTTGTCTAATAACATTTCGCGGGCCACAATGAATGGCACCGCATGCTGTCCGCAGGTCGCCAGTCGAACAATCCTGATTTAGAACAATGCCTTTTACTATACACACACTATACTATAGACACACTTTACTATAGACATACATTTTATGTTATTACTAGACCACGGAACTTCATTCACTAAATTAACCCATTAGTGCCCGAATTATTTTTTTCATGATTTTTTTAGTTTTGGTGATTTGATTTAATTACTGGGCCCAATAAATAACTAGAAAAAAAAATTTAAAACAACATTACTATCAATCTGTACGCGACCGTGCGCCTGAAATTGGCAATATATGCACTTAAAATACAGAATAAGACACTGATGTTGTCTGATATCAAAATGTTGATTTTTGATACCAGACAACATCATTATTTCATTCTTTATTGAAAAAAGTATCTACATTACCAACAGTTATACTAAGCACTTAAAATAGTCAATATACGTGCTTAAAACTCAGAATATGCAAATAAATATAGTGAGCAACACATAACATTTATTTATATAAATCTTCATTATACATTGGAGTAGAGAACACGTACTATAAAATTATTTTTTCAAACAAATTAATAAACAAAAAAGTTATTAAGCAAGAGAACCAAGATCATCGTTACAAGATATCGTAACATTCAGTTTACTAAGTTCATGCGCACCGACCAGTTTACTAAGTTCATGCACAGGAATAAAGTTACAGGAAGTAAATCGTTTCAAGCGAAAACTATCTTAACAGAAGACTATCGGAAATATTGTGTTGATATTTTATTATTAGTATGGCTTAATTCACTTTTCTTTTGAAAGAGAAATGCACGAAAATATATCACTTCGACCCACTTCTACGCAAAAGCCTGGAATACGAGTTCTTAAATATGCCGCATAAATTGCATAAAATTCCACGGTCCCGTTAAGACGAAACTGCCGGTCCCGTTACGATGACCCATTTTTATACGGATTTTTTTTTCATTTTTCGTTGATTTCGACTAAGTCAGCTTTTACGCTTTCTGGTCAATCTTAAAGCGTTTTTTGTTGATTTCATGGATTTTAACGGTAATACTTGTTTCAAATAATATTTACGAGATGCTGTAAAATGTTTATCAAGCGGGTGGGCATTCCTGAGTAGTGTATTCTATTTCTTCGCTCAGAAATTGCAATGACAGTCGTTGTGAGTATGTAATCCCAGGTTCCTCTGCCGCCTATCAGCGCCATTGTCAGTTCGTCCTGTTTCGCGATAACTAGATAGATATTTCCTTGTAAAGAACCAAGAGTTTGTATGCTGAGTCCAATTGACGGAAAGGAAGTTTCATTTAGTCAGAAACATATCCATCACTTTGAGTTGTACAACTGAACTCATTTTTAACAAATTCATTCCAGGTCAACACATTCATTCCAGGTGTAACAATAGTAAATAAAGTTTTGATTTAACTTGTTTGCTTGTAAATTTAGACATTCAAAATCATCCCAGTTTTGTTGTTATTTTTCTATCCGCCCCTAGGTATATAAGTAATGGAAGGAAACAAGGAAGTGAAGCAGGTTGTCCGCTGTGAATGAATGTAGGTTTTGTCTTAAGGAGGAGCCGCAAGTAAGCGAATTCGGACCGGGAGAGGTGGCTCAGGGCATCAAGTGATGTCACTGCAGTGCATCTGTCCGGGACTTCCCGGGGTTGGAGTCCCGACGATGGCAGGATTTTCGACACTAGCCGGATAGCTACGGTGAGTTCTATAGCTGTCTGGAAAAGAATTCTAGCGGCCGGCTGCTTTGATCGGTAGTTTTCCGGGGTTTCTCCGGCCAACACCAGGGGAAGATCGAAGCAGTTCCTTAACAAACGGGCCACGGAAAAAAATTTCGAAAAAAGTATCAGAGAAACTTGTAAAAAATTCGTTCCTCATTGCAAATTAACTATTGCCAATATAACGAAAAACAATCGTAATACAATGAAACATGTCCTAAGAACTCGTTGAGCCAGAGAGGCATATTCGTATTCCACAGCGTTTGAGTAGTTTAGATTCCTTAACCCCCTCCCCCCAAAAAAAGTTTTTTTGTAATTATTCTAGAATATTCTTGAAAGATGCCCTCCGCCTAGAAATGATGTTAATAGTCTCGTCGAGAGCAAGCAAATATCCGTCACCTCCGTCGTCGACCCCGAAGCCATTCTTTGATAATCTGTATATATAAAAGTGGACGTTTTGTTGGTGTGTGTGTATATATATATATATATATATATATATATATATATATATATATATATATATACAAGCTAAACTCGGACACCGTCAGACAAATCTCCATGAAAGTTGGCACTTCTATGTGTTTTTTACCGAGAAGGTTTATGTGCTCTTAAATCTGTTGTAACTCCACTACATGGAGCTGTAGAACAAAACTAAATATATACGTCGAATACAACCCGCAACACATTCGGTAGGATTTTGAATCTATATCGTTAAATAACTCCTAAATAATGCGTCCTATGATCTTAAAAACGAAACTTTTGATGCCGAAAGCCTCAAAGAATCGTTTCTCTCATCGTAATCTACAGGATGAAACCTTCTTGAACATTCTATTACATTTTTGCTGGTACGGCGCTTCTCAACATGACCCCACCTGCTCAGAGATTTGCAGAATATGCAATGAAATGTGAATGAGAAGGACAGAGAGCAGCAGAGAAAGATAAGGACAGCGTGAGGGAGGGAGTGACAGTGAGAAAGGGGAAAGAGGGAGATGAATGGAAGAATAACGTCTGCCGTGTTTTCCTCGTTCATTACAAAATTAGGTTTAATTACCATCGGTAGATTTTCCGCTGTAATCCTGATTTGTTTTCCAACTTTCTACCCACCAACAATAAAAACTCCTACTATAATTTGCATGCACTTGTGTCTGATTAGCTTGGTGCTCAAATAGTACTCGAGAGATGCTTTATTTCCTCTCTGCTCACGAGAGCCTTTTAGCGACCAAAAAAAGCCTTCAGCTCATCGACTAAGACTTCAAGCTGCAAACAAGCACGCAAAGCAGGATCGCTACAATCCCACTACTGAGGTAAATGTAATTTTGTAAAGAGCACTCGATGCACCTGAGGAATGTTTTACTCGCTGGGATAATCACAGCGGGTGGGCAGAGAAACGTGCTATCGATCTCGAAAATAAAGCTATCTCAACCAGATTGTTTTGGCGAACTTGAGAGTTCGAAAGAGAAGTTGTGCCGTGGCAGAGGAATCGCTGGAGTGGATCATCCGGCCCCAAAAGTGTGGCTAATCGCCAGTAGCGATTGACAAGTTATTCAGAGTTTTCGCGTCATGTTCTGTCTCTCATGCGCGCCCGCGTATGTACATGTACGCACGTACACACACACACACACACACACACACACACACACACACTTTCTCTTCCTCTTCTCTATCTCTCTTCTACTTCTCCAATTGTTTATCTTCCTCTTCTCCAATTCTCTCTCGTTCTCTTTGATTTTCTCGCCCACTTCTACAATATTGTCCCTCCTCCTCTTCTCCAATTGTCTTTAATAACTTTCTCCTATTGTCTCTTGTTCTCTTCTCCGTTATTCTGGGTTTTTGCGTCGTCTTTCTGTCTCACGCGCATGCACACGCGCGCGCGCGCGCGCGCGCAAACACACACACTTTCTCTTCCTCTTCTCGAATTGTCTCTCTTCCTCTTCTCTTTTGTAAGTGGCATGAAAAGTGTAATACGAAATACAACCACATATCACAACCAAAGCGTAGTACAACCGGCATGAAAAGTGTAGTACAACCAAGAACATTTACAACCAAGTAACACAACCAAGAAGAAAGATGGTGTGATTTTAATAAATTTGCATTGATCAAAAAGAAATAATTATGTAGAATTATTTGTGGATTACCAAACAAAAAAGCAACAAATGAGGACATTACGAGAAAAATATGGAAGTTAATGTTAAAAGAATATTATGAAACATTAGAAGCAGTATTATTGAAAATAATAAGTAATTTCCTAGAAAAATAGATGCTTCTGGAGTCGAACAAAACTCCTATAGTAATACCAATTCTAAAGGTGACAAATACAAAGAAAGCAACTGAATTTAGGCCAATCAATAAGCTACCAAATGTAAAAAAATATTAGAAAAAATTGTTTAAACGAAATTAAACGAGTACATTGAAACAAATAAAATTAAAGGAAATGACCAATCAGACTTTAGAGAAAAACAGCCAATTGGAACTGAAATACATGATGATTTAGACGATGGGAAGATTAATTTTCTTGCAAAAAAAGAAAGAAGTTATCTTGTTGGATCTTAAGAAGGCATTCGAAACAATTGACAGGATAATGCTTATGGAGAAAATGTATAAATACGGAATCAAACGAGGTCGAAAAGTAGTTTATTTCAGGTCTTGAGAATAGAAAGCAAAAAGTACAATGTTATCTCAAATGAACTTAGCAGAGATTTATGTGTTTCGCAGGGGTCAGTGCGGGCCAATATTCTTTACCATTTACAATAATAACTTAAGTGTGTAATAAACTAATTTGGAAATGATTGTAAAATTAAATTATTTACAGATGATACTTTATTGCATGCAATAGGAGAAACACAAATGGAAATTGAATTTAAACTCTAGCGTCTATATATTGCAATGCAAGATTGGTTAAGGGTACGGAAATTAATAATGCATGTTGAAAAGAATAAATTTAATTATTTTTACAAAGCGGAAGAAACATTGAAGTAAGAGAAACTAAATTATTCACTACTAACATGAAGAAAATACTCCCGTTATACACAATGAAATATTTGAGAGTAATTATCGACAATAAATCCATTGGGAATAATTATACTTTAAGATTAGATTAGGTTCAAGATTACGTTTAGAAAAGAAAACTGAAACAAACTAAGATTTTAAACAGAAATGAATCACTTTTAAATACTTACACAAGATGTTTGATATTTAAATTCATAATAGCGCCCGATTTTGATTACTATGCAACAATTCCAACTGGAGCCCCAAAACAACAAACTACAAACTTCAGGTACACCAAAATATAGCCATGAGAGCAATAATTCAAGGCAATAGGTACCTTTAATGCTTAACATGTCAGAGACTGAAATGTATGGGAATAAAATAAAACATTCGTTATCAGACGCATCTTTTGATTTTTGCATTAATTAAAAGTCAGATAACAAGAAGCTTAGTAAACAAAATCCAAAGAGTTAAAGATAAAAAACTAGCAAAATAAGATAAGAACACAATTTAGTAATTAATTGAAATTAAACTTTAAAGTAAAAAGGACTAATGATATAATTAAAGAATTTAAACGAAATTATAAAATTATATATATATATATATATATATATATATATATATATATATATAATAATATACCTTTGAAATATACCTTTCTCAACGTCTCATCAAGAGTGTGGCTGTAATTATGTCCTGTTCCACATTTATTAAGATTTGGGCGCCAGAAACAGGTTACATATATTACTACCAAAGTTTTTTCATCTGATTTAAACAAAATTATATAAAAATCCAGCTAGCTTGGGTCGATGGGTCCGGATACAAATACTCGCTATCGCCTCGATAGCCGATTACCTGATCTGCCAACTATACAGTACGGCGTGGAATCTGAAATGTAATAATTATGCTACCAACTAATTGAAAATTATGATTGACAAATGAAAGCAAAATTCAACAATTTATTTAACTTTAAATTAACACAATTGATTTGATGGTCATGACCCTTTTTTGAATAAATTATCTCTTTTATACTGCAGTATTTTTTTACCGTTTTTGCATGCCAACGCTCCGTGGTCACTTCTCATTTGGCCGTTGTTAATTCCAAGTTCCGTTTCTTTCTTCGGTCTTGCGCCGCTGCTAACACGTCCAGTCCACACTGCCTAAACTATTTGTTAGTTCTTATCCGACGCTCCCGGTTCCTAGTCTCTCCCACCGGTTATGTAAACTACTGAAGTCCAACTGCAATGTCCAAAAATCTGAACAAGTCCTCCGCGAAATCACTTCTGGTAAATTATTTCAAAGTCCGAAAACAAACTATCACTTCTCTCACAAGAAAAATACAAGTCTCACTTTCCCACTATATGGTCTACTAACGATCTTTACGCTACGGCACCCAGAGTCAGAATGTACGATCTTCACTCCACGACACCCCGAGTCAGAATATACGATCTTCACTCCACGACACCCCGAGTCAGAATGTCTGTTTAATGCATTTTTAAACCCTTTATGGCTCGGTAGGCGTCCATCCTTCTATTTTTCCAAAACACGGCGGTAAAAATTAGAATATCTAATCTTTAATAGCCAACCCGTGCGTCTCTTACAAATCCGAGTAGCCGCGATCTCCGTCAGTCATTCGTTTTTTGCACCAATTATATCTTAGGTTCTTCAGCCATCTAGCCGGCGTCCTGACGTCATCAAGGCCCGCGTATAGTTTGTTGACCTTGTCAACCTCTGTGCTGACGTTGCTAAGGCCGCATACCGCCATATTGAATCCCCATTTATCTACCCCATGTATAGCTAACATCATTAAAATAAAATCTATAATATTCTGGTATATCACAATATATATAACAAATTACGTATATACGTAATATTTACGTAATACAGCATAAGCATATCTGCATATGTGAATAATGTATGTAAATATGTATTTCATACACACACGCACATAGCCTCTAATATCCGTCCCGCTGACGCTTTGCCATCATTTTCATTGCATGACTGTGAACCAAGTTGGCATGACCCTTGAACTATTGTGATCGCAGAGGCCATTATTGATGCCCTAATAAGTGGGCGTTAGCGATGATAATAATGAAATGTACGTTGATGGAGCAACTGGGGAGGGGGAAGGGAGAGAGGAGGGAAAAATGGATAGTCCCGAGGAAATTCGCCGTGAGCTCTCTTCGTCCATAGGTTCAAGGCGGATCGAGCTCAGTTCCCAATGATTTGGTTTTGATTTATTTGGTCAAAAAACAGTAAAAACTGTGACGTATGGGGGAGGAGATTATCTGCGCACATTTTCTTGAGGTCCAGAATGAAAGACGAATGGTGGAAGGCGCAGTATGCGCTAGCCATTTCTCCACTAGCCCTTCCCTCCGAAGTGTCCTTCTTCATCTTCTTCTTTTCCGCTTCCTCGAGCTTCATCTTCCTGTAACTCTTCTTCCTCTTGATCTTCAGTGCTGCCTTATCAACAACGGACATCTTTGTATAATTAGGGGGCGAGGATAGGACTAGGAAGGGGAAGAAAAGATCACGCGCGGTCCGTGGCCCGTTAGTTAGTGAATCAGCTCCGGCATTCGCCTAGTATTGATCAGAGGAACTATGGAAAACTACCGATGAGAGCAGCCGGCCGCTAGCATTCTCCTCCAGTCAGCGGCGGAACTCGACGCAGCTCTGTAGCCTGTGTCTAAAGCCCTGGCGCCGTCGGGAGTGGAGCCGAAGGACCTCCCGAGCCGAGGCACTGCAGTGGGATCAGCTGACGCCCTGAACCGCCTGTCCGGGCGGCTTGATTTGAATTTGCACTAGACTTGTGAATGAAGCTTCTTTTGTTTGTCTCACTTTGGTAACAAAATAGAAGATTCTCTCACTCAAAATATTAATTTTGAGAAAAAAATATCTGTAACATTACAATCACTGAAATAACTACATGTTATAATCAGATAACGCATATGCAATCGAATGACAATAATCCGCATATGCGCTATTTGATCATAACATGTAGTTATAAATATTAGATTAGACAAAGGTTACATACGTAACCTAATCTACTTCTACCTGTCTAATCTACATTTATGTTTAGAAAACGGCAAAATTCAGATCCAAACTAATTTATACAACAATAAACCTTGACAAACAATACAAATCTGCACGTTCTCAGAAGTCCAGCGTTTCAAGAGGTCGGAATTTTTTTTCGAGACGAGTTTTCAGCTGACACTTGAATTTCCGGCGCCGCCATCACCGACCAATCAGAGAACTCTTAAAGAAGCCTCATTCACAAGCCTAGTGCAAATTCAAATGATGCGTCCGGGCCTTTGCGGCGCTGTGAGCGACTGGTTGGTCGGCCTGCGCAGGGCCACGACCAGGTGGCGTCGATGCTGCTGGAGGCGGGCGCCAACCACGAGGCGGCGGACGGCCAGGGCAAGACGCCCGCCGCCTACGCCGCCAACGCCGCCGTGCGACGCACGCTGCAGGGCTGAGCACCTCGGCCTGCACGCGCTTTTTGTCTTAGTGCGGCCCCAAGATGTTCACTCGACGGTCACTGCATTCAGGCCATTTCAGGAATTTGCTCACTTGCCAGGAGGCAAGCGGGCAAGTCAACTGTCGATTACTTCGGAATGCAGTGCAATAATGCAATAGCAATCGAATGACAATAATGCAGTAGCAACGCATCTGCGGCAATGCAATGGCAATGAAACTGCAATTATACAGTAGCGGTGCAGCTGCAATAATGCATCTGCAGCAAAGCATCTAATGTAATAGCAAAACAGCTACAATAATGCGACGGCAATAATGTCATAATAAAGCTACTGCAATAATCCATTAACAATGCAAATGCAATATAATACAACTGCAATAGTGATTGTCGAATGAACAACATGAGTTCATATGCAGATAATGTAACTATAGTTTAAGACACTCAAATTAAGAATTGTATAGTAACAGTACTATGTGAGTCTGACTGGACGGTCGAGATGGTTTATATGTTGTTCAATAACAGTAGTGTGATCGTGCAAACATTCCACCGTTTGTAAATCATTTTTGTAAGTGAAAAACAAAATGCGTGTTAGAATACCAACTTTGAACACGCTAGAGCAGAGCGTATAAAAAGAAAATAATATGCTCGTTTTAGATTATTTTCATTGCTAATAATGGACGTGTGAAGTTCAGTCACACACCAATGCTATGCAGGCACCCAGGGATCACCAAGGACGGCAGACCGCAGAATAAATGGCCAAATATTTGTAGGAACATTCTTTTACATTTTAGAACTAATGCTACAGAATTTAGCAATAAATTAAAATTATTTTCTGCCAGTTTGTGTTAAAATGCTCTGTTTTTGAAGTTTAGCTTCTGTACATATACAAGAAGTGATTTGAAAGTACGTACAGTTTTGGAAAAAAATCATTAAAATGTCTGTTTCAAAACAAAATTTATTGATTTTTTTTTCGGAAACGGAAGTTACTTTAAATACACGACTCGTATTTCCTAATTTTGGTACTGTATTTTTTGGGAACTTTGGGTACTTTATTTATTTGGTGCTGTAATTTTGGGAACACATTGGCACGTGCCCTGTTTTTTTAAACCAGTTTGTAATGTCCAGAAAATACACAAGGCATAAACAGTTAAGAAATGTTTATCGTGCTCTTGTTACAATACCAGAGTTCCAAAACTCGAACCGAAAACAATGCTTTTAATAATATAACCCGAAGGTGTCCCGGTAATCAGAGCACTGTCTTGGCACCAGGAGAATTACCAGTCGTTAGCCCAAGTCACCAAAGTCCAAAAAGAGTAACAATTAGTAGGCACTGTTGGCGTAGACAGAATTAAAATATTAATTATAACACTTCGGAGCTCACTCGCAAAACCAAACTGATTAGGCGCCCGTGGCTCCTTATATGAGAGCGACCAACAAAGACCCGCCACAGGCTCGGGTTCCGTAGAGTCCCTAGATACAGAGAGTAGCGCATTCCATTGTTCCACCAATCCCGCCATTTTATATCCAGTTGTCGGGAAACTTGGAACTGTGTAGTAGTATGGGTGTTGAGAACCATGAATCCATCCCAAATCAATATTAATATTCTTAAAAATCTTCTTAATGTCACCGATTGTTATCATTTCTGTTCAACCACTGAATTTTGCTTGCTGGGGCTATTGCGTGAGAGGATATTAAATGTCGGCGGTTGCGCTACTCTCTGTGTCTAGGGACTACAAGGTTCCAGACAGCTTCACCCGCCCTGATGAGCCGTAACTCAGCATGCTGTTCAGCAGCGCGCGCGCCGATTTCAAGTGTTTCCATGCATTAATGACACAGTTCAACATCCATTATACTGTTCCCATTGCACAACTATTATCCGCGTGGACAGATACTAAAACAAGATTGCGAAGTAGCAGGCCTGAGCAGAAAGAGAGCGACGAAGGTTTGTCGATTATGCGTCGGACGGATAATGCGTTGGACGGATTATGCGTTGATAAACGATTATGCGTTGGACGGATTCGAATCGTAATTAAAAAAACTCTGATTAGTGTGAAAAGGCGAACTGTCTGGAGGAGAATTCTAGTAGCCGGCTGCTCTGGTCGGTAGTTTCCCGTGGTTTCTCCGATCAACACCAGGCAAATGCCCGAGCAGTACCTTAATAAGCAGACCAGGGACCGCGTGAACTTTTCTTCCTTTTTTCCTCGTCCTAAACTCCCCTTTAACTTACACACAAGTAAGTAAGTACTTACACTACACTATCACGGAGTCCGTTCAGGAGTTTCGAACTTGACCCGGTTGGGGCAGTGCCCCACTGGTGGGAGATAATCGGTTGGGGCAAACCTCGGTAGGTCGACGTCGGATCTCGCCATCCAGCAGGGAAAGATCAGCGTCAAGTCTCGAAGAAAGCATATGCACTACACTTATGGAACTAATGTCATTGTAATAACTTAGCAGTTGTCGCGCCCGGAATCACTCTAAATGCAATACCAAATGAAAGGCGAAACTATCACACAAGGTTAATAAATTTCCTCATAGCAATTCCAAACAATGAAACTTTAACTTCTTTCGTTAACAAAGATAGTGGAAATAACTACACTTGGTTTCATCGTCATCTCCCTTCTCTTCATTGGTATGAGTCTGTTGAAGATACATATCTCACCTTTTCTCGCTTCATAGTAACTACTGTAAAATATCAGATTTCTGTGAAAGACTAAATACGATTACAAATACGATTCTATTACTCTAATGATGGGTACAGTCTTCATAACTGGGGGTCCAGGCCTTGCTCCCGATCGTTTTAGCCTCGTGACGTGGTCACTTACTCTACTTCAATATCTTCTTTTACAACATACATGTTAGGAAAAGGATGTAAATTAAAGTGTTGACAGAAAATAGTCTTCCACGCGCTCTTTTTGTGTATGATTGCAACAATAAACTATAATAAACGCCATAAATGGCTAACATCATCACTAGGGAGAGGATTTTTAGGCCCTAAAAATCTTAAAATATGCTTTTAAATGTATATTTATGATCTAAAAATTCTCAAATATGCACTTTAATATGCAATTAAAATTAACAATATTTAATTTCCTACATTAAATTTTCTTAATAGAATTCAGGAGAAGCAGTGTTTTCGTAATAAAAAGATATTTTTTTTACAAACAGAATATTTATTGAGCACTCCTTTTGCTTGTAGTTCATTTACAGTTGAAATTGATTTTCTATAACTCGGGAAAAAACATTTTTCAAATATCTTTATTTTTCTAAAATGATTATTTTCTAATTTTTTTTTAAATAAAATTTCTGGCCCTCAAGAAAATGTGCGCAGGTAAATTTCTTTCCCCACACGTCATATACAGTTTTTACTGTTTTTTTGACAAATAAATAAAATAAATAAATAAAATAAAATAATCTACCATACTTCGCGGGAGAAATAAAGTAAATATTCACATTAGTGAAGTACGATTTTGCATTTCTTCTACCTGGTTTTAAAAACATATAAAGAAATTTCCTAAGTTTGCAGAAGCATTTTATCATCTAAAGAAAAGAAAAAAAAACAAACTGTGACAAGATCTTTATAATCCATGAATAATCACGAATAAATAGATCGTAAGAAAAGCTGAAACGTTTTAGAGATATGCCACGATTTTATCGAAATTTGCCAAATAGACGCATATAATTACAGGACGCCGCAACAGAAAAAACCATCGAAAAATGCACAAGTATGCTCTAATAAATTAACCTACATAACATCCAATTTTAACCAAATGTCAAGAAATTTCATTTTGCTATGCCCTCAAGCACCGGACAACAATATGCAAAATCATAGAAATCCGCACCCTAATCATCACTGATAATCGCAAAACCAGTGCCGCCCTGCGCCACTCCCGCGCGAACTTCTCTGGAGCCAGCACACCATCTCTTCTGTACGCACTGGCCACTCTCTCAGTCTGAATCAGTGAAAAACTACTGATTGGCAGTGACTATTCACTGATGGTGTCAGTTATAACCCTGCCACTGACAATCAGTGAATTGAACTGAACAAATCAGTGAAAATTGGGTCCACTTTTTGAATCAGTGAAACTTCACTGTTTGAATCAATGAAGGCGACTGAACGATCAGTGAGCGATGGTGGCGCGGCACTTTTACCACTGACGACCAGTGTAATGCTGGCGGTCATTATGAAAAGGTTCGCATATTCGCTGATTGTCAGCGAAACTACCCATTTCGACTGAAGATATCAGTGACTTCGTTTATCACTGATTCAATCAGCGACAATTTCACTGATTCAGATTCAGAGAGTACACTCTGTGCGGAACTGTGCATGAGTCAACATTTTAATGTTGCCAAGCAGTTGGGGAAAATGCGTGACAGGAACAGCTTACGAGGGTATATTTTGGGTCTTAAAAGAAAGAAAGAAACACGAAACGAAACAAGCGGCTTAGGTGGTTTTGCTATGATTTGATGCTTGCAGTGCCTCTCACCGGGATGTCCTAGGGTTCGACTCCCGACGGTGGCAGGATTTTCGGTTCTAGCAGGATAGCTACGTCTAATTCAGCCGCTGTCTGGAGGAGAACCCTAGTGGCCGGCTGCTCTGCTCGGTACTTTTCCGTGGGTTCTCCGATCAACACTAGGCGAATGCCGGAGCAGTACTCTAACAAATGGGTCACGGACCGCGGGCGATCTTTCCTACCTCTTCCTTGTCCTATCCTCTGTCCTTACACACACACTTGCATGCACTACACTACCATACACACTGGACGACCAGTCGGGAGCTTGGAGTTTGTCCCGGCTAAGGGTTGAGACGGCAAACCGCTGGTGAAAGTCACTTGGAGGGGGAAAACTCCGCAAGACAGGTAGGTCGGCGCCGGAAGTCACTATCCAGAGAAGGATGATCACTTTCCACGATAAAACTAGTGGTGCTACATAATGGCACAGACTTTCCCGTATTTGTTTTCTATTTCCTTGGGTCTTCGCTAGCTATTCGGAATTGCCACATACTTTCTCGCCAGCTGCCATCTATCACCGCCAAAAGTACATTTTTCTGTCATTTTCTTAATTTTTCGGTTTCCTATTGGTAGAACGGAAATATTAATTTTTGAAATTTAAAGAACACAAAAACCTAGTCGTAAATGGCAATTTTCATTTAAAAATTATGTGCCGTTTTAAAGAAAACTGCGTTTAAGTGCTACTAAAAATGGGAAATTTCAAGCTCATTTTCACAGAACATTTTTGAGTTTTCAAAATACTTTATTTGAAGTTATTTGAAGCACGTACACGCCCAAATATAATAATGTTTACAAATTGCTGGTAATATGCATATTAAAGATGTGAGAGATCTTTAAAAAAATCACATTTGTATAATTTTTGAAAAAACAAAAAAAATAACTCAAAATCAACTTTACGTCATATTAAAGAGTGCAATTAGCACTATCCGTTACAAAAGATTGAAGAAAAAAAAATTGCAGCCACATATGAGAAGATGCGGAATTTTGAGCTACTTTTCACAGAAAACAGTTGTGTTTTCGAGAAACTTTACTTGATGTTACTTAAATCTCATGCCCTTAATATAATAATGTCAACAAATCAAGGCTAATGTAAATATTAACGACGTAAGAGACAAGTCAGAAAAATTATATTTTTCCAATTTTTGAAATAACAAAAGAATAGAGCAATATGGTGTTTTTGTCATCTCATAAAATACATTAGGCACTATACCTATCAAAAGTTTAAAGAAAACATTCTGAGCCGTTTTTGAGAAAATCTTGTTTTTGTAATTATTTAAAAATGCACATATTGTACGCAATATTGCGTGAAAACTATTAAAAGTTTCAAAACAATGTATATGACCTTAATGAAAGAGCCCACTTGGGGCAACAAATTTTATTTAAAAGAAAAATCTCTATCTTCAGTTTTGTAGTTCCAGAAAGACGCCGAAAAAAATTTTAACTTTTGTAATTTTCGAAAATTCAGAGTTATCCGTGAAAATAGGACCTATGGCACCTTAATAAGTGTATTTTACTTGATTCTTACAAGAAATTTAAAGAAAAATTTGGATCCGTTTTTGAGAAAATTTTGAAAATGTCCGGGTGGCTTCATGTAAAGTACCCCCAAATTTTACAGAATCTTTTTCAAAATCTCAAAACCTTGACTAGAACCAGATCGACCAGGGAATATCCATTTTGGAAGAAATCGTACGTATGGTTTAGGCGCTAGCAATGTTCACACACGGACGTTTTCCTTTCAATTGGATTTTCGGAATCAAGGAACCACAAAAGAGGGTTTCTGGCGACACCAAGTGTTAGGGGATTCTTTTTTTTAATTTAGCAACTTGTTTTATCCACTTTTTGGTTATCACGGCCCAGCAATTAATTTTTTTCCGCCGAAAATTGGTCATTTTTTCGCGCAGCATTACATAACTTTACCTATACTACGTATATCACTCCGTGTATACGTACGTATACGGGAAAATAAAAACACGCATTACACTTACGTATCTAATGACCTTAGCAGTTGACTCAACGACAGAAAAAACATCTGTGTTGAAGGGATCCAAGTGGTGAAGGAAGACGGGCAAGCGATGAAAATGCGTGGACAGCGACAGATGGAGGCGAAAGTGAAAAGTCCGGGCGATGCGGTAGCGGGCTGTGACATATGCGAAATGTGCCAGCGGTCACTCATAATCCTGGCTAATTAGAATGAACTCAATGCACCCTGACCCGAACATCGACCCAAACAGTTATCGGCAGTTTGGCAGAGGCGTTGCCTTCATCAGTAATGCCGTAATCTGACAGTTTCACACGACCCCCCCCCCACCGCCACTCACCCCTAATAGATAGGTTCCATAATGGGTTGTTCATGATAGGAGTCTAGCGGCCAGTTATAGTCATCGTTTTCTGGAATTCACGATTTTAAGCTCATTAACTCTGTACACTGTGCTCTTACGTTGGTTATATTTCTTTTTGGAGAGAGAGAGGAAGAGAGTGGAGAGAAGAGAAAGAAAAAGATGAACAAGAGAGAAAGAAAAAAAAGAATGCTTGTGATAGGAAGTGTGTGTGAGTGAGTGGGAGTGGGAGAAGAAAAGAGAGAACAGAAAAGGCGTGTCTCATAAAGACGAGTAGAAGCTCGTGATACATACGCAAGACGGAACGATACGTGATTTGGAGAGACAAAGAGAGGCTCTTGTTGTTTCTCTTGAATTTCTCAAACACTAGATGAGGGGAAAAGCCGAAAGGGAAGAGTTAGGGGGAAAGAAACGAGAAGAGGCAGGTTGATCGAGATGTTGTGGAAGAAACGAGATGAGAGTTACAGTGAGGAAAGGCGATATGGGAGAAGAGAGAGATGTGATAAAAATTCGATGAAGTGGGAATAGAGAGTGAAGGGAAGACTAAAGTGAACCGGGATGAGTCAATGAGAGTGGAAACTGGGAGGTGACAAGGCAGAAAGAAGGAACACATATGAAGGGGACGAGGTACGAGGACGGTGTATCGAGTTGTTTTGAATTTGTTTCAAATCTTATTCAATATTTTGAAGACAAATTTCATCTAATATCTTTATCTATTTACGGTAAAGTATAGTCGACATTGTATTAAACAGTTGCAGCTTAAGTGAACGGAAATACGCAACCGCATTGCCAAATTTCGTAAGTACTAGTTTTCAATAGATTTTGTAGTTAGCATACCTTCTCTTTCTTGTATCGAATCTTAATTTTTAATTTATCGAATACACATAAATCTTACACTTTTAAAATATTAAGCTAGGTGACTGTTGCTTTTATCTGAGTTTTCTTGTATTTATTCCAATTTTATCACGTACTTTAACACGCATTTGTGACATGGCTACTGTTCGTTCTACTCTTTTTACTCTCTACACCCTCAAAGCCGACCTTCTGAAAGCCTTCACACACGTAAACAGTAATTTAGATAAACATATCCGAAGGCTGGAAGAGGTCGTTCTCTACAATGACGGTTGGGCACAAGTAGGCAACACTGCGAATTTCCCCAACCGTGCACCCGTGACTGCACATAAGACACAGACACCACATCCAGTCGCAATTCAAAACAGATTTAGTGTTTTAGATTATGAAACAGATTTTCCTCGCCTTCCTGATCCTCACAACCCTTCCCTTCCATCGACAAATACATGCACAAACCAACGCAAACAGGCTAGGAAGCGTGTCAAAACCAAAACACGTAAAGCTTCGCATCCTAGCCCACTTGAAAACAAAGCCATTCCTACTGAGCCTAAAAAACAGGTACTTATTTTAGCTGACAGCCATGGTCGCCATCTTTCCTCCATTCTCAGTAGGAAGTTACCCCCCAACTACTCAGTCTCGTCTATTTTTAAACCTAACGGGAGGTTTGCAGACGTGACTGCAGAGTTGGACACTCACACGAAGACAATGACCAATCAGGACACAGTCTTTATTATCGGAGGGCAGAATGACATTAATTTGGGCGGTAACTTTACACCTGAGCAACATGTAAACAAATTACAATGTGCCGCCCAAAATACTAACATTGTAGTCTCGACTCTGCCCTTCTGGTACAACAGGCCAACACTCTGCAGCGAGATTAAGCACGCAAACCAACAACTAAAACTGCAACTGAGAGAAACAGATGTAACACTTTTTGAAATGAATTTCCTCTCAGAAAAACACTTCACCCGGCACGGTCTCCACATGAACCTTGCTGGAAAACATGCAGTCGGTGAAAAGCTTGCACAATACATCATCAACTCCAGTCCTACGCAGCCTCCTGCCAAAAATCCATCCCTTTCACCTTCCTTACGTTCCCCACCCCCCACCCTTATTCTGAACCCTCTTACCCCCTCCTGTGAACCTACTCCCGTTTCTTCCATTCCCACTACCAATGACGCCTCTATTTCCTCACAACCTGTGACTGCTGGGACACATTACAACCTTCGACCACGCACTCGAGGTAAAAATGGAGTAAATATATAGCAACTACAGTCAGATGCAGCAGAAAAACATTCGTGTAGGTACTTGCAAAAAATAAAGTTATTGCACCATAATGTTCAATCCCTTTCAAATAAAACTGAGTTTATCGAGGCAGCTCTACAGAGCGATTTAAATCAAATGGATGTTCTTTGCTTTACAGAACATTGGTTATCTCCTAATGAACTTAGCATTTTCCAAATTCCAAACTTTTACCTCGCAGGCTATTATTGTAGAAAAAGAGAATCTCATAAAAGTCCGGCATATGGAGGTTCTTGTATTTACGTTAAAAATAATATTGATTCTATCTCCTTGACGGAATTCAATGAGTATGCCGTTGAAAATGTTTTTGAAATTTCTGTTGTACATCTTCCTGTGCTAAAAATGATATTGCTTTGCATCTACAGGCCTCCAACAAAGAGAGCTGCAGATTACATTTTGTTCTTAGAAAAACTAGAGATAACACTTATCAAAGTCATCAATCGCTCTTTTGAATCCATTGTTGTATGTGGAGATTTTAACATTGATTTTCTGGTCGAATCTTGCGAGAAAGAGCAGTTTCTTAACTTAATTAATTCCTTCAATTTAGATATTACAATAAAAGTACCTACACGGATCACAGTAAATTCAAAGAAGGCAATCGATCAAATTATAATTAACAAAACCACTACTCGACATGAAATTGAAACAAAAGATTTAGGATACAGTGACCACGATGCACAAATTCTTACCATTATACGAAATGCGAACAATGACACAATAAATAATACACGTATGAGTAGAGTGTTTTCTAAAAGTAAAATAAAATTATTCATTGATTACTTGCTGCAGGAGTCATGGGACGCAGTTTATAATACTATTGATACAAATGATAAATATTATTCTTTTTTTTCAACGCTTTCATTTCATTTTAACACTTGCTTTCCTCTTCAGAAAAGAAAATTAAATATTTCACGCAAAAACAATTCTTGGATAACACAAGGGATTAGAACATCATGTAAAAACAAACGAATTCTATCTTTCATTTCTAAGCATCATAACGTATCTCAAGATTTCCTCCTGTACTTTAAAAAATACAAATCATTGTTAAGAAAAGTCATAAGGCAGGCTAAAATCATGAAACACGATCAGGATATTTTGAACTCAAATAACAAAACAAAATCAATGTGGGATATAGTAAAAAATGCGACCAAACCAACTAGAAACCTTATAGAGAATGTTGTTTTAAAAGATAACGATAGAGATGTGAACGTTCCGGCAACAGTGGCTAGTCTCTTTAACCAATACTTTTCGAGAATTGCTGTCGATCTCACTAAGGGTTTTCAGCCACAAAATTCAACATCTGACGTTTCCCTAAAAGTCTTAGACACTATGTTCGTTTCCGAAACCTCTTCCTATGAAATTCTCAAAATAATCGGTAAATTAAAAAATAAATATTCGGCCGGTTTAGATGAATTTCCGGATTGTTTGTTAAAGACGTGCGCGCCAGCCATTATACACCCGTTAACTCACATATTTAATGCATCCTTATGCACCGGAATTTTTCCAGATATTTTTAAAACAGCTAAGATTAAGCCGCTCTTCAAAAAAGGCAACAAAAATGAAGTTCAAAATTATCGGCCAATTTCTCTTTTGTCAGTTTTTTCAAAAATATTAGAGAGACTTTTTTATGTGCGAATGGAAACCTTTCTGAATAAACACGACGCGTTTTCAAATTGCCAACATGGATTCCGGAAATCAAAATCTACGGAAACAGCCATTTTTTCTTTTCTTAAGGATGTTGCCTCATCATTGGATCAAAACGAAGCAACTATTGGAATATTTTTAGATCTTTCAAAAGCTTTTGACGTCATTGATCATAACATTTTATTTTCAAAATTACCTTCGTATGGAATCCGTGGTATTGCTCTAGATTGGCTATGTTCGTACCTTAAACAACGATCTCAGAGAGTAGAAATACCTTACTGGAATGATGGAACTTTATGTACACACCTTTCCGGTTCTTTGCCAATTGTACGTGGAGTCCCGCAAGGATCGATTTTAGGCCCTATTCTCTTCCTATTATACGTAAATGACATGCCCTTAGCGATTCGAAACGGAAGAACAGTTCTCTTTGCGGATGATACAAATATTCTTTGCAACAAAGAAACCGTAAATAGTACAATATCAGACGTTTCAAATTGGTTCCGTAATAACAAATTAAAAGTAAATGAAAATAAAACAGTTTCAATGCAGTTTTCCATATCAAATAAAAAATTCTGTACTCCATTGAAAATGAACGGTGTGCCATTGACTGATGTTAATGTAACAAAATTTTTAGGTCTATCAATTCAGTCAAACCTCAAATGGAATGCCCACTTAAATGAATTGAACACAAAATTAAGCTCATTATGCTACGCGTTCAGAATTCTTTCAAATTCCGTCAGCCTTCATACAGCTCGTTGTGTATATTTTGCCAATGTTCACTCCCGCCTGAGATATGGCATAATATTTTGGGGAAACACATCTTATAGTTCACAGACTTTCAGATTACAAAAAAGAATTGTACGAATAATAAGCAAATCCAACCCACGTGATTCTTGTAAGTCACTCTTTATTAATCTAGGAATTTTACCATTACCTTGTCTCCTGATTTACGAATCAGTAGTTTTTGTCAAAAATGACTTACTTAAGGACGGGAATATATTTTCAGCAAACGCCGATGTCTATAAGTATAACACACGACGTAGTAATCATATTCACCAGGTGGCAGTATCAACAGCTCACTACAAAAAATTCACATACAATTCATGTACATTACTCTACAACACTTTGCCAGAAGACATTAAACGATTAAATTCCATAGAAAAGTTTAAGTCCCAAGTAAAATCTTTTCTGCTGCATAACTGTTTCTATACAATTCGAGACTATACCGAGCATCAAAAAGGAAAGTAGAATTAATTTTAACAATGATAGTTAATGTAATTATTTATCATTTGGACTGTATAATTCTAAAGAACCTGTAACAAGTATTGTACCACTGTTTCTGGGTTGATGGCCCCCATCTCGATCAGGTTTTTCGTCCAGTTTCCCTGATCCTTGAGCAAATGCTGAGATGGTCCCTTGTTTTGCTTCTGGACATAAATGTAACTTCATTATTTGTGCACGTCTTCTGAATTTCAGTGGGAAATATAGTTATTCAAATTATCGTTTTTCATATTATCGCGGCAAAAAGTATTATTCTTTCATGAAGAACATGAGGGTTCAGGGCAGAAATTTATAGCTAATTTACCTTTGAAAATATATTTTATTATATAGGAGCGAATATTTTGTCAACAAAACTCGAAAAAAACTCTCTTTTCTGTATTCAAAATTCGACTAGAATATGGTTTAGGATAGAGACCACAGAATTATGAAAACGTGCACAAAATTCACTTCTCCCCATAGCTCGTCATACGCAGTTTTTAACTGTTTTTGACGTAAATAAATAAAATAAAATAAAAATAAAGGGAAAACAAACGAAGCGGATTTGTATCAAACATACAGAGATTAAAAGAGAAGAGAAAGTGGTAAAAAATAAAGTGAAAGTATATGAAGTGGGAAGGAGAGAATTGAGACGAGGCTATGTTGACACAGCTTTTAAGTGGCGGGAGAGCTTTGACGATCTGCAATACGTTTTTCTGAGCGTTTGACTCAAGGGAAGAGAGTCACACATCTTTAGACATTGTTTCCTTTGGAATGCAATTGGCGGTTTTTTAGGAAACTAGTGGAGCTACAGAATGGCACAGACTTTCCCGTATTAGTTTTCATTTTCCTTTGGTCTGTTTTAGCTATTCGGACTCTCTTGCCAGCTGCCGTTTTACCGCCGCCCAAAGTACATTGCATTGACATTTTATTAATTTTTCGGTTTCCTAATAGTAGAACAGAATATTAATATAAAAATATTAAATAACGGTAAAATCTCGTCCTAAATGGTTATTTTCTTTGACAAATTTGGAGCCGTATTTAAGAAAATCACATTTAAGCGCTACTCTAAATGCGAAATTTGAAGCTTTTTTTCACAGACAATTTTTGAGTTTTCGAAAAACATCATTGTAACTCTTTTGTTGTACATCAACTTACAAGTACAATAGTGTTTACAAATTGCTGGAAATGTGCATATTAACATTGTGAGAGATCTTAAAAAGAATTACAGTTGGGTAACTTTTGAAAAAAAAAAGAAAAAATTCCCAAATTGAACTTTACATCATATTAGCACTATCAGTTCGAAAAGTTTGAAGAAAAAAATTGCAACCATTTATGAGAAAATGGCTTTGAGTGTTTCTAAAAATACGGAATTTTGAGATACTTTTCACAAAAAACCGGTTGAGTTTTCGACAAACTTTATTTGAGATTATTTAAAGCACATGTACTCATAAATATAATAATGTGAACAAGTTGCTGCTAATGGAAATAGTAACGAAGCGAGAGACAAGTAAAAAAATACATTTTTGTAATTTTTGAAAAACCAAAAGAACAGAGCACTCTGGAGTTTTTGTCATCTCATAGAGTACATTAGGCACTATCCTTACCAAAAGGTTAAAGAAACAAATTGGAGCCGTTTTTTGAGAAAATCAGGTTTTTGTAATTTTTTAAAATGGCACATATTGCACACATTTTGCATTCCATAAATTTCTTACAAGAAATTTGAAGAAAAAAATTGGAGCGGTTTTTTAGAAAATTTTGAAAATGTCCGTGGGGCTTCATGTAAAGTATCCCCAAATATTTACAGAATCTTTTTCAAAATGTTAAAGCTTAGATCCTAGCCAGATCGACATGGATTTTTTAAATTTGAAAAAAATTTGACCTATTGTTTAAGCGCTAATAGTGTTCACAGACGTACGAACGGGCAGACGAACGTTTTGCTGTCAATTAATTTTCCTGTCTCAGGAACCCAAAAATGAGGCACTCTGGCTAAATCATGAGTTACGGGATTTTTTTTATCAGTTGTTAAAATAAAAATGTTGTAATTTAGCAGTCGGATTTATCAACTTTGTTTGGTATCAGGGCCTGGCAATGAATTTTTTTCTGCCAAAAATCAGCCGTTTTTTCGCGCAGCATTACATAACTTTCCCTATACTACGTATAATACTCCGTATATACATACGTACACAGGAAAGTGAAAACAAGGAAAAATAAATAAATCTAAGGAATGTGAAAATAAATAAATCTCACACGCGTGACGTTCGAAATGCATGCCCTTTGCTGTTAATTCGTCCCAAAAAATGGTGATAATTGTTTAAATTCCAAGTAAGGCCCCAAATTTGAAATAATTTGGCTGCCTATGTGCCAACATACGAAATGGGACAAAACGAAGTCGAGAGTAATGAAGTCGCGAGAGTTGCGGTGTTAAAAATGTGGGAAATTGATGGTGGAAGAAATGGGGACGGAAAGTAATAAGGAAAAATGAAAAAAAAAAGACGGGGATGAAGGATCTACGAGAGCGACGCTAAGAGCTGGGATAGAGAGGGCGAGTGAAAGAAGAAGTAGAGAGAAATGGAGGGATGACCAGCAGCACGGCTAGATGACGCGGAGTGAGATGAAGTGGAAAGATTGATTGATACATCTGCCCATCCATCTGCCCGGCCGTTTGTCTGTCCGGGCCCTGTGGGTCCAACCGTCGTCTATGATCAACGCTAGCATCTAAACAATTCGTGGTATTTTTTCCCAAAATGTACTCCCCAATCGTTCAGGACTGATTTGGAAACTCTGCGAGTTCTTTGAAATTCGGGACTACTTCACATGATTTATTATTTCGTATTTCCGTGCACTTCAACTGCTTATTGTTGTTGGTTGGCCTTATTGATTGGCCTTATTTTACGTGGCAAGGCTGGCCATGAGGCCTGCTCTTCCGTCTGACCACGCAAATTTTGCTTTCTTTCACAACTAGCGGAAAGAATGTATTACTGAGGCGCCGAAACAGGCGATTTGAATTTAGCTCAGAGGCGTCATTTAGGCTTGAGGATCTTTTACATGCAAGTAAATCTACTAACATGGGATAGCCGGCTTTACTTCCCCTCCGAAGGAAGGCGTACGAAGGATTTTTTTGCCCCTAAAAATCCACGGCTTCGATCGGGTTTGAACCCGCGAACCCGGGTATAGCAGTCCGTTACGCTAACCGCTACACCATCGCCGCCGCGATGCTAGTATTTCCGTAAGTGTGGCTTATTTTGTGTGGGGAAGTAGCTATGATTTTCACCCGCTGGATAATGAGATCCGGCGCCGACCTACGGCGACTTGTGGGGATTTCCCCATCCAGGTATCTCCTACAAGCGGAGCATCGCCCCAGCCCGGACGAACTCAAAGTTCCCCACTGCTCACCCTTCATGTGTGGTAGTGCAGTGAAAGTAAGTGATGGGGACAGAACAAGGAAGAGAAAGAAAAGATCTCTCGCGGGGAGGAGAAGCGTGTAGAAGGGCAGGTCGTGGCTAAACGTAGCATAGTGGGAATCGTCATGTTGGGGCGTGGCCGGGCAGGCCAGGGAGAGATGGAGCGACGCGTGGCGGGGCAGTGGGGTGGCGGTTTATAGCTTGGTGATGCGTGACGGGGTGGGGCCTAACATATAGACCGGGAGCCAGCAAGAAACTCGAAGTATAATGAGCTCAAGCTGAAATTTTGTGAGAAGCTGACCAGTTTTTTAAATATGTCGAAATTTTATTATAATATTATTAAATATGCTGCGCAATTTTTAAATATGTCGAAAAAAACTATGCCATTGGATAATGAGTACACAGATAATTCTAGGTATATTGTTAGTTAGATAGCCAATGTGTGAAGGAGTTGTATACCATACCTAAGCGGTACACCGCAGTGTCTCGAACTGTCCGCCATACTGAATTGAACGTGTCATTTTTTTAAGCCCGCTTGGATTACTAGCTAAAGCAATTTTTGTGGTCTAATGACCACACCTAGAGGCCGCCATTACTGCGTTTCCTTGTTCCTCATTCCCCTGGCTAACTTCTAAAAACGTTTTAGCTTTGGGCTTATCACATGTCGATTTTCTTGCTGGCTCCCGGTCTAATAGCAGTGCGGAGCGGGAGGAACTGCCAGGACGTGGCAGTTCTTAGGGGGAGTAAGACGGGACGTCGCTAGACGGGGCGAGGCAGGCCACGGCGTGGAGGTGCGTGGCGTGGCATGGCGTGGCGAGGCGTCGCGAGGCGGGCCTGGGCACGCCTGGGGCCGGCCGTGGCGTGACGTGGAGGGACGAGGCGTGGTAGGGAGGAGCCGGTGTTGCTGAGCGCGGGGAGTAGCTGGGCGGGGCGTGGCCGAGTCCTAGCGAGGCGGAACGTGCTATAGCAGGGAAGACCGGGGGGAAGTGGTGCAACGCGGGCCAGGCCGGGGCGGTGTGTAGTTTGATTGCTGCGTGACGGAGCGACCCGGTGCGGGCCAGCCGTGGCGTTGCTTAGACAGGTGGTGTGAGGGGAGATGGGCGGGGCGTAGCTAGACGGGGCGAGGCGGGTCGTGGCGTGGCGTGACGAGGCGAGGGGGGAGGAGAGCGAGACGGGGCGTGGCAGGAGGGAGAGAGGCACGGCGGGGCGTGACGTGGCATGGCAGGGAGGTGCCGGTGTAGTTCAGCGCGGGACGTAGCTGGGTGAGGCGTGGCCGAATCTCCTGGCGTGGCGGGACGTGCCGAAGCGGGGCAGGCCGGGCTGGGGCGGTGTGTAGTGAGGTGCTGCGTGACGGAGCTACGCGGACCGAGCCGGTGTAGCTGAGCGCGGGGCGTTGCTAGGTGGGGCATGGCCGAGTCCTGGCGTGACGGGACGTGCCGAAGCGGGGCAGGCCAGGGGGAAGTGGTGCGACGCGGCCCGGGCTGGGGCGGTGTGTAGTGAGGTGCTGCGTGGCGGATCTACCCGGACCGAGCCGGTGTAGCTGAGCGCGGGGCGTAGCTGGGTAGGGCGTGGCCGAGTCCTAGCGAGGCGAGACGTGCCGTAGCGGGGCAGGCGCGAGGCGGGGCGGGGAGCTGTGTAGCCTGGTGCTGCGTGACGGAACCACCTTTCTACGCACCGGCCGAGGCGGTGCGTAGAAAGGTGGTGTGAAGGGGGCGGGCGGGCCGTGGCGGGGCGGAGTGCCGAGTGTGGCGCGGGACGGGCAGGGCTGAGCGGCGCGGCAGCGCGTGCGCGATGGGGCGGGCGGAGGCGAACGGGGCGCCGCTGTTTGCGCTGCCGGCCGCCTTGGGAGGCCGCGCGCCCGCCTCTTGTTTGCGCCACCGGGCGAGGGTGGACCGAAGCCGGGAGGGGAGGGGAGGAGGGGTGTTTGTGTGAAGACTTCCTTCCGTCGCCGCAGCGCGGCGACACCGCCTTTTTAGTAGGGCGCGTCGATCCCGTCCTCCCGTCCCTCCGCTCACGCCCCGTCCCTGGCACCTCCGTTCCCTGCGTTCGTGACAAGTTTTTTTTTTTTTTTTCATTTTATATATTTTTATTTGCAATCTGTTACATCCGAACAATAGGCAAATGTTTTGACACAGTTACAATGGCATGTGAAGGAACTGGAACTTTACAGTCCAGGAAGGAACTTTACAGTCCTTCATGGATTCATTTTCAGTAGTGAACGAATAAATATTGTGAACAAATAATAATAATAATAATAATAATAATAATAATAATAATAAAGTGCAAATATAACATAATAAGACAAATATGTTCACTATGAACACAATAAATTTGACATAGATAAATATGATAACAGAAACACAATACACAATAGATAAATACATTTTTGGCAATCGTGGACATAATTGTGGACATAATCGTGGACATAATTTGTGTATATTTATGTTTTTGTAATTAGCTGCCAACGGGTTATGCCCAATTGCAGTTTAAATAAATCTAATCTAATCTAATAATTATGTTTGAACAAAAGTTAATAATTTCAATTTGTTTTAGTTAATTACAATATAATTTTCTATAGCAGTACAATGTATATCTTGCGTTTAACAATCGAACCTATTTAAGAGATCCAGAGGATGAAATCTGCACACTCTTCGTAAGTCTTGGCTATTGTCGAGTAAGTTTAATGCTAGGTAATTTGGTGACAAGGGGAATGTCATAGGATTCGTGTTCCAAAACTGGCGGATTTTCGACTCTAGCTAGAATAGCTCGCTCACGGAGCTCCTAGAAAGCATGATTGATTTATTAAGTGATTATTTTGTTTCCAGGCACGTTAACTGATACCATTAGTGAGGTAAGGAACCGTCCATAAAATACGTGAGTCGATTTTGACAATTTTTCGACTTCCTCTGCCTCCTTGGTGAGATGTCATGAGATTTGGCTCAAACTCCATTCCCCCCTAATCTCACGTGAGAGTTTTCAAAATGCATATTTTAATGTTTATACGTTAATTTGTGATTGCAATGGAATTTATTTTAAAATACCATAATTTCCTTAATTATGTTTATTTAAGACTAGATATGATTAGTATTTAGAAAATTGAGTGACTGAATTACAATGAATACTATTGCACTTCTAAAAGCAGTGCAATAATATCATCTTCTCCTTCAACTTTGCTGTGATTCAACCACTCTAAACACTTGTCGCTTGCACACAGCTCAGTAGCTCGACGTGTTACGATCCGTGAGAAACGCACTTTGCGTGCTGGTGCAGCTGTGAACCGCACGTCGGTGCTCTGTAGCTCTTGTGATGGATGAAAAGTACACTGTTTAGCACTGTCTTTAGCGAAAACATACGTGATATTTTCCGAGACCCTCCTCTCCCCCCACTCGCTAGACTCCCCCTCCCCCGTAAAGGCCGCATGTAATTTATGGATGTCCCCTAAGTGTTGAGCATGTTATATTTCTGGAGAAGGCGATGTTCCTACCCAGCTGGAACATGATTCATGATGGAAACATCACTGATTGATTGATTATTAGTAACTCCGGACGCGTCAACTACTGAGATCGTTAGCCCCGTAAGTGTAGTGCCTGTTTTTCATCGAGCGGTGGCGGTCATCTCCTGCTGAATGATGAGATCCAGCGCCGACCTACCGTTGACATGCGGGGTTTTCCCCGGCCAGGTATCTCCCACCAGCTGGGCACCCCCAGCCGGTTCTAAGACCCCAACTGGTCTTCCGGCATGTGTGGTAGTGTACTGCATGTTAGTGTAAGCATGTGTATAAGGGATGAGGATAGGAGAAGGACAAGGAAGGGAAGACCTCGCGCGGTCCGCGGTCCATTTGTAAGAGTATTGCTCCGGAATTCGCCTGGTGGCAACAGGAGAAACCACGAAAAACTACCGATCAGAGCAGCAGGCCGCCAGAAATCTCATCCACACAGCGACTGAATTCGTCCTAGCTGATAAGCTAGTGTCGAAAATTCTGCCGCCGTCGGTATTCGAACCGAGGACCTCCCGGGCAGAGGCACTACAGTGACATCAGTTGATGCCCTGAGCCACTTCTCCCGGTGGCTGGAACAACGCGGAGACGTACACATAATTTACACATAGTACAGGTTTCCTCCTCTAGATCTCTCCCTCAGCTGTGCACTACCCCATTCAAACTCTGAGCTCCCGACTGGTCTCTCGTCGTATGTAGTAGTGTACGTGTAAGGGCTGAGGATAGGACAAAGAAGAGGAAGGAAACTTCGCGCGGGGCCAAGGGCCTTTTATTAGGATACAGCTCCAACATTCGCTGGTATGGATCGGAAAGACCAAACAAAACTACCGATTAGAGCAGTCGGGCACTAAAATTCTCCTGCAGACAATGACTCGGTGCCGCCCAGCTAGATAACTAGTGTCGGAAACCCGCCACCGCATCGTCGGAACCGCAACTCTGTAATATGCCGGTAAGATTTGTTACAGAGACAGTAGGAATACTGACTCTGCGCTAAATCAGCCCTTGAGGACGTCGTGATAACTACATCTACAATGACTAACAGAAAGAAAAGTGCTGGAGATTCAGACAGAAGAAACGGAGACATGAAAGTGCGAATTAATAGAAAACGGACGAAATCTCATCATAAGTGTAACGTCATAATCGTTTGCTAGTCGTATGTGTTATGTATGTTCTTTTTACTTTCTCGCCTTACGAATTCTTCGTAAGAAGAGAAAGTTATGTAATCGTGCGGCGGAAAACGGAGAATTTTCGCCAGAAAATCTCTTATAGCAGGGGTCTGGTGACAGAAAAGTGGATAAAATCTGTTGCTAAATTAAGAAAAAAATCCTCTATCTCGTGGTGTGGTCAAAATCCATGATTTGTTGCTTCTTCATACTTCAAAATCGATTGACGGCATTCCGTCCGTCTGTCCGTCTGTGGTCAACGCTAGCGCCTAAACAGTTCGGTCGATTTTCTTCAAAATTGATATTCCCCGATGGTTTTGACTCGTCTCAAGGCCTCTTGAATTTGAAACCGATATCTTAGTATTTGAGGATACTTTACATGAAGCCCATTTTGAGATTTTATGAATTAAAAAAAATGGATCTAAATTTTTGATTATATTTTGTTGTTGAATAGTGCGAAGAACGTTGAAGGGAATGACGTAGGCATCATTTTCGTTGATAGGCCCTATTTTTCGAAAATTACAAAAAACTGTTTAAAACGGCAAAATTGAAGATAGAGATTTTCCCCTCAGACAAAGTTGGTTGTACAAAATTAGCACTTCAAATAAGGTCATGTACCATTTTTTGGAAAAACGAATAGTTTTTGCGTAAATTGCGATTCAAATTGACAAAAAAATTTATCTCAAAAACCGCTCCAAATTTTTTCTTTAAGTTTTCTGCGCGTGTGTAAGAAGGGAAGGTAAATATATAAATAAACTTGTGGTGCTATAGAATGGCACATACTTTCTCGCAGTAGTTATTTTCCAAATGCCGATCATCCGATAAATTATGTGGAGTAAACCGTTCACCGCTGCCTTCCTTGGTCATGTTTTTTGAAAGACAAGTTTTTCGCATGTTGACAATTACAGGCATCGTAATGATAGAACTGATACAAGTACGTTTTGACTGGAATATTTGCAGTTGTCCTGCAAGTCGGTTTCGTAGCGCGGTTGGTTAATGCAACTTCGGGTTGAGCTCTTCAATAAGGAAGGTACCGAGTTCGATCCCCCGTGGGGAATTTTAATTTGATGAATGTGATGTTGCAGGAAAAAAACATTGAAGAGTGTAGATACTTTATTGAAAATCATTTGAAGTACTTGTACTCACGAATAGATTCAATATAGATAAATAGACTGGACTTGTCTGTGTTTTCCCTAACTGCGTTTTGTAAACAATTTTTCAACTCTGTTATTCGATTTCTGAAGAGTATGACATGTCAAATGACCTGTTGTCTAGTATATATCTGTATGAACCGATTTAAGTAAAATTATGAGCATTTCGGTCGGTTCTATTCGTTTATGGCTCTGTTCGACCGAAGTGGTGTTGGTGTTACGTAGTGGTATAAGTGCCGGTTCGTTGAATTTGTGTTTCGTTTTTTCGGGTCTGGGTACCGAAATGGTTTGCTGGTATAGTACACTTTTGCTGGTTTATGGAGTAGTGGAATAGCAATAAGGACCGTATAGAAGCAGAGCGAGAAAGTATGTGCGTTGGAAGCACCACTAGTTTATACTTGTTATACAATAACGAGGCAAGACACTCATTTATGCAATCTAGTTTCTATTCTCCTTCTAAAACCTTCCGTACATTGATATCTGTTTTTATTCGTATTATGCATAGAAATGGTGTCACCTCGACAACCTCTGCAACAATACAAAAGGTTCGTTTGCAGCTGCCTCCGAAGCATCCTAATGTCAACAACAACAACATCAACAACAAAACATATTAAGACATGCATAAGCAATACAATAACAATTTCCCCCCTTTCGTGAGAGCACGAATGATTCGTGTGAGCACGAAATAAATGAATTTACATTACCAATTCCAACGATAATATATGTTTCTGTAAGACGTTTTTGTCCACATCGTTCGTTAAAACATCAGTTTCTAACTCATGAGTATTACGATGTCGTAGTATTATGTTCTCATTTTCAACGTCTTCTCTCATGAAATTGAATTTTCTCAGAATGTGTTTGTTTCTGGCAGTTACTTTCAGTTCTTTGAACCAATCAATTACTGATTTATTATCTGTTTAAGTCGTGACCGGTTTCTTGATTCAGTATTTATACCTATATCTTCGATAAGTGACATTATCCATTTTCTTCACATAGTGCGTCGCACATGCAATCAATTCTGCTTCCATTGTTGATAAAGTTATCATTCTTTCCTTCCAATATTTCCAGCTTAATAGTGATGTCCTGCCAAGAAACAGAAGATGTTATAGGGGAACATGTAATAAACAAACAGAATGCTTTGAGAGGTCAAAGAAACTTGCAGTATATTTTCTCAGGTGCACGATAGGTATAATGGATTAGCTGTGAATAGTTTCCTGGAGTATTTTCATTAGTACCCGAGGTATTAGAACTTTGGAAATATTGTTAAGTATTAAAACTAAGTTTTTGTTGTAATTAAGAAGGAATAGAATTTCTTAATGATATTTGTCTGGTGGTCAGCTGGCCCATACTTGGCATTGATGGAGATTGAGATGATTAGCAAATAATATGGAAAGAGGTTTTCATTTTTCGTTGTTCTCCATTCCTAATTTTGTACTCATATCTTTAATCAAAGTCAGGCAACAAAATGTTCAAATTTTTCACCATTCTCCAAAAATAGATTTCATCCGTCTCGAAATTGACCTCTTCGCTTATGTTATATTTTCGTCTCCTGTCGTTTCTTCTGATTCAGAGTAATAGGTTTAGAGCCAAAATATAGTATACCGACTCGGAAAGTCACAGTAAATTGCGTATGATTTTTCAAAATAATGTTATAAAAGATTTGTTTCTGTGAAAGATAAAACATTATTTCACATATTACGAGGGCAACATTTTTTTTCAGTATTAAGTAGCGGGAATTTCAAATAAATTGATGGATATATTAAAGTACGCGCAATAAAATAATGGGAAAATATTGTCAATAGATTTTTTGAGTTGAATAATTACAACTTTTGAATCTAAAGGAAATTGAAAATTTTGAAACACATGGAATACGTACATTGAGCCAATACATTCCCGTATTCTCCTCTCTACGTACAAGCTATTCATTCTGTTTGTAGCATTTATGTAACACAGTCGTTCATAATTCTAATTTGTGTGCTTTGATCCGTACATCAAACACCAGGCAACAGAGATTCAAGGATCGCATATTATTGACAACTAGTTATTCTGAGTGTACTGACTGCATTAAGGGCACAATGGCCATTTACTGTGAGCTCCATTGACTTATTGTTGCCCTTTTGCACCAAAACAATATCTCATTGGTTCGTTCGAAGGTACCTTCCAGGGTCAAGTATAAATACCTGGGTTTGGTAGGCCAGAGTCTCTTGAACGATTTTCGAACTGGTTATAATAATGGAGTTTCTTTTCTACTGTACAAATCTTATGTTCTTTCGAATATTTTGACTAGAACATAGCTTGTGTTTGCTCATGGTAAATACAAGAGCTTTCTGATAGCCACCGAAGTATTTGAACGCTTTCTTGTATTTAAAAACAGTGGCAGAAGTGTGAAAGTGAGGTTTGGTTCAGACACCCAACATACACTAACCAAATTTATTTCATTGTTGTCAGTTAATAAAACTATAAACATGTGTTATCAATATGGTCCCGAATAAAATTACGTTCTCCAACACACGATCGAAGATGAACAGTATACCAAGAACAGTTCTGAGAGGAAACATTTTCAGTCATACATGATTAACCAATCTATGGCAGCAGAGGCTGCAGGTATCATTTGATGACAATACAGTGCCTCTGACCGGGAGGTCCTAGGATTCAAAGGCTGGCAGTGCGAGGATTTTCGACACTGACTAGACGGCTCGGCTGAATCCCACCGCGCGCTGGCTGAAGGAATAGCTGGGAGGCTACTCTGATCGGTATTTTCCGTGTTTTCTCCGAACAATACCAGGCGAATGCCGGAGAAGAATACTAACAAAGAGGCCTCTAGCCTCTTCCCTTCCTCTTTCTTGTCCTATCCTTAGCCCTTAGTCTCACACCCACACTTACATGCATTACACTACCACACATGTCGAAGGCCAGACAGAAACTTACAATTTTCCCCAATTGAGGCGCTGCCCCTGAGATGGGAGATCCCTTGAGAAGGGAAATCCTGCAAACCGCCGGATAGGTCGACTCCGTATCTCACTAGCAAACAAATCACCAAATATTACAACCACGAGATAAATGGCTGAACTACACTTACGGTACCAATGACCCTAGCAATTAACGCGCCCGGAAAAACGAACAGTATTGTTTTCAGATTTTTGACTTCTAAAACTAAAAATTATAATTCATTACACTGAGAATAGAAAAACCCACGGATGGAAGCACATAAATCCTAATAAATTCTGAACTTTTTAACATATTCCATTGTCCTTTTCAAACAATAAGAATGAAATACTGTTCTAACAAACAACACGAACAATGACTTTGTTGCTCACCCCGTTTTTTTAAAATTAAACTAAACCACATATGTGTGAAACGGAATGGTGCACTTCGCCGAACCTATTTCCCAGTCATCGCGTTACATTTCCATTAGAACATACACGTCACTCGTTTTCACATACAAGCCCTCTCCATTCGTCTGACAACGCCACATCCGTCTGCCTTGCCGAATGGTTGCCTTGAGCATCATCGGCAACCTGACGCTGAGGATCGCCAGCACGGCTAATTTTCCGGGTACGCTCCACGTCATTTTACCCCCCTGCCGCCTCAGGGTGTTTTTCGCGAGCGTACCCATCCCGGCACGTTTCACCTCCACCCACGCTCCCCGCGACCTCCGTCACCCCCCCCCACTACAGGCCACCCGCTCCCCACCCCCGCTCCGCCGACCGCCACCGTCGCGCCTCGTCCCGCGTAGTGTATATCAACCCCGATATACAGGCTGGACCCTATCACTTGACAAATCAAAATAACTCGGAAAAATATGCAACGCACAAAAAAAATATCAAAGATAAAAAAATAGTATCTCCAAGGGGGACATCTGTCAGAACTAAAATCAAACTTCGCCGCTCGCCCCTTAAGGGTGAGGCGGAAGCCAACTTTCAAATCTTAAATGGGAACCTCCACTTTTTATTGCAGATTCGGATTCTACACTAAAAAATAGACAAGTTTGGCCTAAAACATTTGGTGATCGAGAGAGACGATGTGATTATTTGTATTCATGTACGTCCAGAGGCTTCAAACCACCAGCGCATATTTAACCATATTAAATCAAATTCTTTAATGAAAAAATGTGGGTTTCCATTCAAGATTTCAAAGTTGCATCTCCTCCCCCCTTAGGGGGCGGTGGGGAGGGATATTTGATTTTAAATCAGGCAGATTAGCCCATTGGATATATTAATGTTTTGTTTGGAACATGTGTGGATCACGCTCTCTATTAAAAATTGTTTTAGACCAAACGTGTACTTTTTAGTGTACAATCCGAATATGCAATAAAAAGTGGGGAATTCAATTTAAGATTTCAAAGTCGGCTCCCACGTCACCCTCAAGGGGCGAGAGGGTAAGTTTGATTTTAGGTCTGACAGATGTTCCCCTTGGAGATCATAATTTTTTGTACGATGCATATATTTGTTTGTTTTTTATTTGTCAAGTTAAATGGGTCAACCTGTGTATACACCCGCGCTGCACATTCCACCACCTATCCTGGCCCCTATCCTCCCCCCTGGTCACATTAACTGCAATGTATATTCACACGCCCTCGAAGCTATCGTCGTGCCCGCCTCCTCCGCCCAAGTCATCTCCTTCATCACCGCCGCCTCGTCGCTCCCATCTTCCCATGCTCTCCGGCCGTCTCCCCTCCACACCGCCGTCGACACCTCGTCCCCACCGTCATTTCAGTCGCCCTCCCAGCTATCGTTGCTTCTGCCACTACGTTCTGATTGATTGATTGTTAGTGATTCCGGGCGCGTCTACTAGCAAGGCCATTAGTCCATTAGTCAAGCCGTAAGCTTTCGACCGGTTTCCTGGCATGTGTGGTAGTGTAGTGCATGTTAGTGTAAGTGTGTGTGCAAGGGGTGCGGATGGGACAAGGAAGACCAAGGAAAGATCGCGCGTGACCCCTAGCGCGTTTGATAGGGTAGTGCTCCGACATTCACCTGGTGCTGATTGTAGAAACCACGGAAACTATCGATCAAAGCAGCCGGCCGCTAGAATCTCCTCCAGACAACAGTGAATTCAACCTAGCTAGTGTCAAAAATCCAGCCACTATTCCCGTCGTGCGCCTTGCGTATAATCCGCGCCATTTTCCGCTATGCCCGTTGTGTCGCCATTCCGACGCACAACGCAACGATAATTCCCGATGATCCCAATATTTCCAACAACTTCCACAATTTCCGCCTACCGCGAAAATTCTGCGATCTTACTCAGAAACCCTCAGAGCCCATCGTCACCATTTCCTCTGTTCGCGGTATTCATGCTCTCTTGCGCATCCCAACATACCCGCTATTGTCGAGATTTCCGTTATCCTCACGTCCTCGTACCCGTTCCCCCCGATCCGTCCCCGCCACTTCACCGCCCACGCGTCGCTCGCCGCTTTCCCCGCTACCTATCCCCTCCACTCCAACGCCATTGCCCTCCCGCTTCCAATATGGCGCCGATCACTTTCGGCGCCAACTGACCCCGCCATTTCCCTCTCCCCGCTTCCCACACTCGGCGCCCTTCACTACCCTCTCACCTCCCACATGACACTCGTCACTTTCTCCGCCACCCGTCTCCACCAATCCTTCCACGTCACGCCCTTCACTCTCTCCGCTGCCTGTCCCCGCCCCCCTTCCCACCAATCCCCGCCACTTCCCCGTCCCACACCTACGTCGCGCCCTTTACTCTCTCCTCTGCCCGTCCCCCCTCACCCCGCACGTCACGCCCTTCACGCTCTCCGCTGCCCGTCCCCGCCCCCCACCAGTCCCCGCTACTTCCCCGCCCCGCACCTACGTCACGCCCTTCACTCTCTCCGCTGCCCGTCCCCGCCCCCCCCCACCAGTCCCCACCACTTCCCCGCCCCACACCTACGTCGCGTCCTTCACTCTCTCCTCTGCCCGTCCCCCCTCACCCCGCACGTCACGCCTTTCACTCTCTCCGCCACTGACCACGCCCCCCTCCACACGGCACCCGTCACTTTCTCCGCCACCCGTCTCCATCACTCCCCCCGCGCCCTACACTTTCTACGCTGTGCATGGTCTCTCCGCCCCCGCGGCCGTGGCCTCGTAAATTCGTTAAACGTCCGCGGGGTGCGCTGTAGCACGCGCGTCGGCGTCGCTAATGAATATATGATTAAAATGCGTAATCCGCTAATCAGGCGGTGATTTACGCGGCCGCGTCACCGCCCACGGCTCTTTGCCCTTCTCTCCCCTCTTTCGTTCATTTTTTTTACCCCCTTTCCAACCCGATACTGCTCCTGGACAAATGATTTTGCAGCCTACGCCGTTTCCGTTACGTAATTTTTACTTTCTCGCTACGGAGAGTTTCAGTCACTTCAGAAATCTTGTTGCGAAATTTTTAAAAAAAAATATTCTAACACGTGTAACCAGAATCTATGTTTTTTGAGTCCTTGATAGCAAAAAATCGTCTGATGGCAAAACGTCAGTCTATGAATAACGCTAGAGGCGAAACCGCTCAGCCGATTTCCTCAAATTAATTTGGCTGATGTCGCGGCCCCTTGAATTTTAAATTGACATTTCAATATCGGGGGGTACTTTTCATGACGTCTTTGAGACATTTGTCACAAAATGGCTCCATTCTTTATTATTAAATTTTCTTCTTTGATAGTGCAATGAACATTTAAGTGAATGGTAAAGGTCTCATGTTCATTGAAAAGTCTAATTTCCAAAATTCCAAATGTTAAAAATTTTTTGGGGGGCTTTCTACAACTATAATATTGAAGATAGAGATGAAATCTGTTCCTTAAAGATAGATTTTGAAATAAGGTCACGTAGAACTTTTCGAAACTTTGAGTACTGTTCGCGTAATTTTGCATGAAAATACGGGCGAGAAAGTATGTGCAGCTTTAGCACCTCTTGTTCTTGGTGGTTTCGATGGAGCAGGTGGTTGAAGGAGCATGAAAGAATGGAGCTAAAGAAGGCATGTGAAGGTCCCGGTCAAGGAAACTAGCATACGGGTCATTCCATGCCGAGTGATCGAATTTTAAAGATGTTTCGTCCCCTTGCCGGCGCCTTCATCTGGCATGGAGATGTATTTTTAGATGAATTTATATAAGATACTCTTCTACAAATCAAGGCCACAAAAACTATTGTATTGTTTTTTTGTCAAAATTATCAAATTTTAATATTGTTTAATATAATTATAAAGAAATAGTACAAGCAATGAGGCTCAAATTAAGTATTTATAAACAAACTAATGTTGATATTTTGTGAGCCAAATTCACTGTTCTTACTTAAATATGGGAGGCCTATTCAGCGTTAAAGTCAGAGATTTTTTAATAGCTACTTTTCTCGAAGTCTGGCAATGTACTCATTGTGTGTTAAAATAGGAAAAATTAGCATTGCTTTCCTTTAAATAGAGCCGAAAATGTTGTAAAAGTCAAGATAATTTTTATTGTGTTTTAGCAATAAGTAAGATGTAAATACAAAATCACGAAGTTGTAAAAATGTTGTATTTCTACTTTACAACGACGCTGCAAGGAGTCAGACTAACGCTCTATCTAAAGGACCATTTCACTTATGCAGCCACGTTCACAAAATTTTGCGAAAAGTTGTTGACTACATTATTTGCAGATAGTTTTCAATTTTTGCTGTTAACTTCCACGAAAAATTCTGTTTTTATGAGATGAAACATTTTATGTACCGATATCACACACTAATTTGGTTCACAAAGTCACATTTTATTCTGAATGGGCTAGTCAAGTCATCTAAGAGTAATAATGAGGAAAAAATAACAGATGTAGTTATCAAATGACATTATTAGTGTGATATTACAGTATTTTTTTCTCTTTTTAGAATGTTTCAAGATTATTCTCATTATCCTATTTTCCGGAATCACAATGTATATACTTATTCTTTTTACCACGTATATATTTGAGTATTTTATTACTTAAAAGAATTCTTACTTTTTAGTAATTCAAGCAATCATTGATAGAAATACATATTCGTCCTTCAAATATTGAATTCAGAAGAGTAAGTCTTTTTGATGAAAACAATATTTGTCATCGAGAGATATTCATGTCAAAATACAGTATCGTGTTTTAAAATTTAATGTTACTTCTAAATTTGCATTTTACAACCAATTTCATCCGTAGAATTGAATCAAAATTAAACGATATAATAACTTAGTTCTAAGAAAGTATAACAACCTAGTCCTAAGAAACACAATCACCAACTAAATAAAAATAAATGTCAAGAAAAATCAAATCAACCGTGATGAAAAAAAATTAATTGTTTCTGACTTCCTTTACAGTTTTTTCTAAAAGTGTAAAGCTAATTTATGTCCATGACGTTTATTTTGAAATATTAATGTAAAACAATCATATTTATGCTATTAAATACTATTAAGTTCGTTTTAATTTTTCTGCAACTCTATGATACATAACTAACATTTGATATTGCTTTAGCGTAAATGACACATGAAGATAGGACAAAGAAGACGGAAAGATCGCGCGCGGTCCGTGGCCCGTTTGTTAGGGCCTTGCTCCGGCATTCCCTGGATTTTATCGGAGAAACCACCTATGATAGCAGCCGGCCGCTAGAATTATCTTCCACACAGCAACTGAATTCGTCGTAGCTATATAGCTAGAATAGAAAATCTGCCACCCTTGGGAATGGAACCCTAGGACCTCTCGAACAGAGACACTACAGTGACATAAATTATTGCTCTGAGCCACTATAGCAATTCAAAGAACGGATGATTTAGCAATTTCTAATCTCTCAATACATTTTCAAAAACATTTGATTATTTTGTCAAAAATGGAGTTGGAAGTGAGGAAGAGCCTTTTGTTCCATCCTCACGGATATTCTGAATGTATTTCTGCTAAGCACCAATTTCGTCGTATTGATCAAAATGTTCCTAAAAGTATATTCGCTTTTCGTTGATTCCCTAAAATATAGTCTCGTCGACACCATAACTCTTTTAAAGTTCTTACAGAATGTAGCCTCGTTTTGCCAGACTAAGCCACTGCCGTAAGTCTGTTGGGCTGTTTCATTTTGTAACGAACTCTGGCGAAATGAAACTGCATTTTTGAAAATTCGCAAGGAACCTAGAGTGCACTTGGACTGGAATTAAACTCCAACTGAGATTTTATTTTTCTTTGTGAACGCATTACAGACAACAAACTTGTTACACAAAACTTTTAACATCAAAGTTAAAAGTTGTAAAAACTGCACTGCAACTGCACTGAAAGAAGTTGTTGTGGTAAATATCACGCACTGAAAAGTAAGACCAGACCAGAAAAGATAATTAAATTGAATAACACAATGCTTGTCTTCAACGCGAGAGCTAGTTACGCACTCGAAATGGTAAAAATAGAGAAAAGGCATTATCAAAAATCTTTATATACGGAAAGATGTGAATGAAGTCTATAGGTATTAAATAATATCGAAGAAAATAGGTACATCAAGATGAAATAAATCAACAAATCTAAGTAAATAAAACAAAGTTGGGTTAGTTACATCATGTATAACTCAAGAATGGCTGGACTCATTTTAATTTTCTCTGTTCTATTGGATTCATTTCTGCCCCGAATGGCAGAATAACTATTAAAATATCAAACAATGGCGCTAGATGTTGCTGTAGAACAAAACTAAATATTCATGTCAAATTCAACCCGCTACACTGGGTAGGATTCGTTAATTTGTGTCATTAATCGTTAAATAACTCTTAAACGAAGCGTTCTAGGCCAATAAAAACTAAATTTTTTGAAGCCAAAAGCATCAAAAATCATTTTTTACACCGTAATCTACGTGATGAGATCTGCTTCAATATTCTATTACATTTTTGCTGGCGTTTCTCCATATCCGGCACTTCTTGATATTACCTCATCTGCTCAGAGACGTGCAGATTCTGCAGCTAAATGTGAATGAGAAGGATAGAGAGAGGCAGAGACAGAAACAGGCAGAGAGAGAGAGAGTTACTGAAAATGAATTTAAACACAGAGAATGAACACACTTTAATGAAACAAAATTACTAAAAATGAATTTAAAAACAGAGACAGAGTCAGGCAGACTAAAGAGGGACGGTTGCACATGGGACATTCGTATTGAAAAACGTGCGTTAAAATACGTACACATTAAAAAGAGTAGTAATTCAGGATCAGTAATTTCTGATTGCCGCGCGATCTTGCGGAAGAAAATTACACTGTCGGACGGTGGCGGGGGACAAGTGAATGTTGCAATCTCAAGCATTTTTCTTCGTTTCAGTTTGGTATAGGTTGTATAAGCACGTGAACGTGATTTTCTACATTGAATAGAAATCTTGAAATATGAGAGATTAATGATCTTAGTGAGGTTAGGTCGTTTATAATAATGGAATACAAAAAAATAATTTAAGCAGAAAACAGTTTGGTTATTTGACTAACCGTGAAATTTAATCGCACATCGGGTTCTCCGTTGTAAGTTGTGATTTGAAGATGAATTCTAGCGCAGTCGAATGCAGTGTGATTGCTACGTTTTTTATTTTTCCTTGTCACTCGACGTTTCTCGCTCGAGTCACTCGAAGGTTTTCAGTTTCACATGCTGGCATCTTTAGATTTGGGCATTTTCCGACAAATCAATTTAAATTTAGTCTGTCTTTTATTAAAAAGTTATTTTTAATATATTTTAAATAGGTATTAATACATTTTTAATTTCATTTGTATGAATAAAATATGCTACTTTTGGATTAGTCAGCCATCTTAATCAGTATAGAAAATAAATAACTTGAATTGGATTCGATTACTTATTTTAATGAAAATTCTTTAGAGAGTAACATTCCAAATTTTTTATAACTTTGTTAATGAAATTGTATTTAAATATATTCCTAAAAATTATTCAAGCCATCACACAATCCCCACTGGTATACTACCGAGTTAAAAATATATTGAGAGAAAATAATTTTGCACATGAATCTTATAAAATAACTACAAATATTCTGATTACGGTAGTGTTTCAACTTTACGTAGTTCAGGGAATTTTGACCGTACCTGTGGGAAATAATTAGTTAACCGTTAACTAGTGACGTGCCTTCAAACGTCTCTTACCGGTACCGTGCGGTCTGTCCAAACGTTTTAGGCAGATTATTTTTGGTGTTCCATTACATGTTCACTTGAAAATTTTTTTCAAGTTAACAATGCTAAAATCAACAATAAAATAAAAGTATTTGTCGTTAATATCTAAAATGAAAATAATACAGTATAATTTTTTATTACTCGACGAGTAAATTTCTGGCCATAATTTGTTCCATAATGTTCCTTCACTATTATCTTAAGAACTCGTAGAATGGTTTGAAATATTATTCACAACATTAAAAAACCTTCATTTAAATTCGATAATGCATTGTTACACAAACATTATCCATTAATATAAAATTTGCAATGCACATTCACTGTGGGAAGAAAAGTCCTACTACTAGTGATGTGAGGTCCACGAGACCGCTCCAAAACTTCAAGTGGCCTTCAAAGGCGAACGGCTGTCACTGGATCCGCTGCCCCGCGTGTGAGTGTAATTAAGAAAGAGATAGGAAGGTACTGTAAAGAAAAACGTATTGCGACGTACCAGAAAGGAGGGCTACGCGTTTACTTATCCTCAGCCGTCTCAGAGACTGCTCGTCACCAGTTAAGGGTTAATGTGATTTGGAATGGTTGCTGCTAGTCCTAAGTTAGTCTTGAGAGTGCAAAGAGATGACGGATGTGAGTAATATAAATTATATGCTACTTTCATCAATTGTGAGTTATTGATGTATTTGATGGTTACGTATGAACCATAGATCTTCATTGTTTTTATCTAGGACTTTATTTTGACCAATCTGCAAGCACTTCTTCGGCAGAACCAGTGGACCATTTCTCCCCGCCCTTTCCTTCGGTTGAATACCCAGAAGTGGAATAACAACTTTGTCGCTTGTAGGCATGCGAAATATTGCCGCCTACATTTTTTTCAAATATCCCAGGAAATAAGTTATATAAAATAACAAGTAAACTTTGTTTCAAAATTGGACACATATATTATGATTAAAATTAAATATCATTTAATTAATAATTTATGAGTGTTCGGTTTTTTTCTATGGGAGATCAATTCATTTTTATATCATATATTTTTATATATAGAAATAACTAAATTCATTGTTTTAGATTTTTCCTTACCTAAACATATTTATTATTCTACCGTTGTTCTATCTTTAATTTTTAAAATTACGTCATGTCTACATTTGACACTAAAAAATACAAACGAAATAAGACATCTTCAAAAAGATCATTAAAATTTCACTCATTTAAATTTTAAAATTTCGAAAATTTATAATACGAATAATTTATGCACATTATAAATTTTAGAATTTAATAGGCAGAAATATAGACCACATTTTCTGCCGGTCCTACAATTTCGCCGCAGTTGGCACGTGCCCCCTGTGCCTATGCGTAAATCCGCCCCTGCCGAACAGCAACCCGCTGGGCACGCTCCCCAAGTAGCACATGAGGAGCATTCGACGAAGCGATTTACAAATTCCCTCCGAAAACCGCTGGCTCAATCCTAACGTTCCGCCTCAATGCCCAGTTGAGCGATCAGCATAACGCCGCCTCCACCCCCCACCCACCCCCACTCCCCTCTGGGTAGCGCGTGCTCATTCCCCCATCCCTGCACCCCCATCGATTTGGCGGCGTGTTAATTACGTTAAGTGAAGCAAGGGGAGATCGGCGCGCTCCTCGTGGCCTGGATCTGAACTACGCCAACAGCGTTGCGGTCCCCTCCCCTCTACCTCTCCTTCGCTACCGCCCTCGGGGGTTTGGCAGTTGCAGGTCAGCGAGGTAAAAATAATGCTTGCGTATCAGGAACCGTAATTTCCGAACCCAGGGGTGTGCTAATAAAAGAAGGTAATTTGTCATAATCGAACGAACTTTAAACGGGAAAATTAAAAAGCACATATTTCGCATGTGCGCTCGTAAATGTAAGGAGGGGTTATTTAGCAAAAACTTAGCACAAGAACTGTTTCTGATTCACAAAACATAATGCACTCTCCTATAATTTGGCAGATTACAAGACTTTACAAATTCTTGTAAAAAATAATGAACAGTAAATCATCATTACTTTAACATATAGATAATTTCATTACAAAAATTACAGAATAAAATATTATATTCCTGACTGAGGCGCCCAGAGAAAATCAGGGGCTTGGAGCAGTTGATCCACGGGGGCTCCTCACTGCAAACAAAAAATTCCCCTAACTCATTTATAGAATTCATTTCTACATGCATCAGAAATAACTCATAGCGTTAAATTTGAATTTGATATAAATACATTTTTTAAATTTATATTTTGAAAGAACAAATTTTCGAAGCCTCAATTAAGTCGGGACCTTGCCCCAGCTGCCCCCTTTTCTGGTCACCCCGATTCCTGATATCTACCTGGATAAAAATTAGCCCGGATAAAAAATGACTCGGGTCAAACATTTTGAAAATTGCAAAAGCTTTTTAAAGTTTCATCTTCTCTCCAACAATAATGAAGACAGAGCCGCCACCATCCATTCTCTATAATTTCGTTCAATTCAATTAATTACATTGAGAAAAAAACCCTCTAGTTTAAATGTGGGTGGGGTAGGACATTTTCGAAAATAAATTTGAACTGCCTGAACCCTAACGACCACATCCAAACTAGCTCAGTGATCGCTCTCGAAATTGTATCGCAAATGGTCGCCTGAACTCCAACAGTAGTCCATTAATAGTTATTGATGTAACAAGTCCTTAAAGACCAATAGGGGACGTGTTACAATGTTTTTTTATTTCTAGTTATTCAAAATAACATTTAACACTTTCATGAGTTTGTCCAGGGTTGTTGGTGCAGGGTCTTGGTACCGATTTTAAATAACAATCGCAGCGCGCGGAAGAATCAAAAGGAAAAAGTGGGGCAAGTGTGACAAAATGGGGAAAGGAGGACGAAGAGGGCCAAAGGACAAAATGGAACAATGGGGACCAAACGGACAAAAATTGGCATAAGGGAAAAAAGGGACTTCTTTGGATTAACATCACCAAATCGTTTCGCCATTTCGCACACTGAAAAAGACAATGGAGATGCGCGCTTAGATGTAAATAAACTCAGGAATCGATTCATACGGCCTCCTACGATGAACGAATCGCAACTAATGATTGGACTCTGAGGAGGAGGTGATGAGAAAAATCGGTAAGAAAAACTTGTCATTCTTTTGTGAATTACTGCTCTGATTTATCAATATCGTATGTATTCTTAAACACTGTTGTTCTCAATTTCATGAGTGGAATAATCACTTTTATCATATTTACCCATACTTTATGAGATGGGATCGTAAACGAAAGATACAGAAAAATCCACACCAATGTTTCAACTCTCCCTTTAAACAGCGAATCAATAAGGTTGAATTACAATAATAATTCACGCGACCATTGATTGGCTACAATAAAAGCTGATGAAAAGTTACAAACGTTCTACGTGTTTATTCACTATACGGAGATATGACATCTCCCAAAATGTTTCCAATCGTTGAGGTTAAATTTCCAAGATTTGCACCCGAAGTTTCATCTAGTATATAAAATAATATTCATTGCGAACAAAGAGTTGAACATATTTCTGATAATGTAATTAAAACGTTTTATATTCATCAAGATATATTTTATACTTACCGAGTACTCGTTTCTGTTTATTCTTGGAAGAGGGAAAGTTTTCAGAACCTCATTAACTTCGTAATGGGAAGTAATGGGAACCTGCGGCACATTGAAACTTTTCCTCCCCATAATGTCACTAGTTCAAACTCATACTACTCATCTATTTTTTTAGTGTATGGCATTTAAAGATCTAAAATTGATCGATAAATCGCACTACGAAAGAAATCTCTGGCTTTAATTTTGGAAGTGAAGAATAGATTTGGAAATAAATTTGAACTTTGCAATTTTAAAAAATTAGGTTTTAAAGGAAATCAGAACTATATAATTTTTATAATAACACTTTATTATATATCCATGAACACTTTAAAGAAGAATATTGCAACATTTTCAAGAAAATTTTGTAAATATCACTAGGGCTTTGTGTACAAGTACCCCCTCCCAATTAAAATATTTTAATGATATCCGGAAAAGTACAACTACATCTTACTTCTGTTTCAGCTCAGAAACGTATAATCTGACAGCTATGCCTGACACTTTCATCCATCCATCGTCCTTTTTCCTTATATCCATCCCTTCACATATTCCATTCTTCGGGCACAAAATTTCGTGTAATTGCTCCAATATTAATCATCTTTGGCACAGCATTAGTAGATCTTCCTTTCTGAGGTGTGCGCAAAGTTACATATCGAAACAACCGTAAAAAGTGATTTTACGAACTGAAAATTCCTGATCGTATAATTAAAGCGACTCCAATACTTTTCCTTCATAAACAACCGACAAAAGTCACTGATATCAATCGTTGTTTTGCCGCTGTCATTAGTTTCTATTCTTACCTTGTAATGTCTATTCATCAATGGTATTGCGGCAAGTATTAATTAAGCTAAGAAGCACTACTGTACTACAGCAATTGTATACAACATCGTTAACGAACATTTCGTGTTTTTGGCTGAGGCAGGAAAATTCATCTTGTTCGTGCGACAATGAACCGGCAGAAATATCTTCTTTGAGGCTAGAAAGGTCTGAAATGAAACGTCTTCAGGGACTGCTGAGGTGATGGAAGTAATTTCGTTCATTTGCCGCATGAGTGCTCTCGCCTTCTCTCGCGGTCTAAGTTTCTCGCTTCGATTCGCATTTTTTTTCTTCGCAAAAGATCTTCCTTCCACCGATTGATTCTCCCTTCGTTCAGTTCTTTTTGTCTTGTGATTCCCACACGCCACTTCACTTAGGAGACGTTTTCAGGATGAAACAAAAATGCCATACGTTTCACCTCTCCAAATTACGTGTTCGTTTGGTTTTCTTGTTTTAAATCACCTCTACAATTCGAAAAAGATCCATTTTTCTGAACACTTGAACATCAACTCACTTTTAGCACTTGTGCTAAAAAAAAACTTTTAAATGCCCTAAAAGGACGTATTGAGCAATCTAAAAGATACATTTTCAATTAAAACTTGAACATAGACGTGACGATATAAGACGATATTATGCTTACGTAATACTTTCAATAATACTTTGAAAGGTAAGTAGAATCCGTACAATATGGAGTAACACAAGGAAGCCATTATTTGAATAAAATGGACTGTTATTTGTATTTATGTATTGTATAAATATTATTTAAAAATTAACAACGTTTGATTATGAGTGCACACGGAAGCTGGTAAAAGATTAAAAATCTTGGAAGCCGGAATATCACATTTTTTAAACATTTAACACAAATAATTACTCAAAAAAATTATAAGGAGTATTTCTTCTGTGAGCAAAGTAATTGAAAACTTTCTTTGAATATTTTTAAAAGTATATATTACGTGTATTACCTAAAATAATGGTTCTAGACTTCGCCAGTGTAATAATGAACATGCAATGGGAATTATGAGTACTCTACAGCCATTTTCTAAGGGATGGGTAAATCATATATTGGGAACGAATGATCTCAATATTGAATGAACTGTTTCAATACGACTTGCTCATAGATTATCTTCGTCCCTCTTCCATTCAAATTTGCTTATCAGCTTCACACCATCGCCATCGACTCCCGCCGATTCAGCAATGTGTGAAAACAAACGAGAGCTTATCAGCTTCGCGCCGCCGGCGCTAGATCGCGCGCGGGATGGCGACAAGGTCGCGCGGCGTGGTGGCGAATGGAACTTCTGACACGGGACGCAAAAGGCGAATGCTATCAGCAATGTACACCCTGCTCGCGAGGGTCCAGAGCTGAATTCCCCACACAAAACAAAATGACGGCGCCGTTGACATGTCCATTTTGTGAATGAGCAGACACAATGAATAGTCGGGGTTCGAACCCAGAGATGCTCAACATATGAAGTGTTTAACGGCAATTAAATTTTAAATATTTTATTTTAGTGCTGCACAGAACGGCTCTGGGGGTCTCAGCCCATTCCTTCAGAATTAAAAATGATTACTAATTATTTATACTAACGGAAGTATATAATTCAATATATCAATTGTTAATGTATTAAATATTAAATAAAAGTCAACAAATACGAGAACATTATGAAACGATGATCTAACGATGGGCATTAATACACGAGTGTGATATTACATTTCGTTTTACCAGACCGCCTGCGAAGGAGCACAAAAGTTGCATTAATAATTGCAACGTCACCATTTTTGCTTTTCATTTTATTTCTGGAGGTGTTCAGTTTAGACTTTTTTTTTGGAGAACCACAAGGCAGCAACATATAACCCAAAATGACTTCCCTTCAAATTTTGACCTGATAGTCAAATGTTCTCTCGAATATATACCACTATCTAGTCAAACAGGATCAAAAAGAAATTAGGATTAAATTTATTTTAAATAATATTTCACTTTAAAAATTACTAATAATAAAAGAAATGAAAACTGACAAGCAGAAAATAATATTCAATACAATTTTAATGTACATAATCGAACGAAACATTTACTATAAATATTTTCAATGATTAAAGAAGTGTCAATACTAGGTTTGTAAGCTTCTCTGTGATTGGTCAAGAACCTGTATCATGATGAAAACTCTATCGTAATGAGTATCATTAAGCAAGGGGTTGCAGACATTAAATGACAGAAATATACAATGGGAGTAGAAAAGTAGTGGTGCTACAGAATGCCACAGACTTTCCCGTATTAGTTTTCTATTTCCTTGCGTCTTCGCTAGCTATTCGGAATTGCCACATACTCTTTCTTGCCAGCTACCATCTATCACTGCCAAAAGAACATTCTTTGGCCATTTTATTAATTTTTTCGGTTTCCCATTAGTAAAATGAAAATATTAATTTTAGAATATTAAAGAACAAAAAACCTGGCCCTAAATGTCTATTTTCTTTTAAAATTATGTGCAGTTTTAAAGAAAATTGCGTTTTAGCGCTACTAAAAATACGAAATTTGAAGCTCATTTTCACAGAAAATTTTTGAGTTTTCAAAATACTTTATTTGAAGTTATGTGAAGCACTTACACTCACAAATATAATAATGTTTACAAATTACTGGTAATGTGCATATGAAAGATGTGAGAGATCTTTCAAAACAATTAAAATTATGTAACTTTTGAAAAAAAAAAACAACTCAAAATAAACTTTACGCTATACTAAAGAGTGTAATTAGCACTATCCGTTACAAAAGTTTCAAGAAAAATTTGTAGCCATATATGAGAAAATGGCGTTGAAGCGTTTCTGAAAAAGCGAAGTTTTGAGCTACTTTTCACAGAAAACGGTTGTGTTTTAGAGAAACTTTATTTGACATTATTTAAAGCACATGTACTCGTAAATATAATAATGTGAAAAACTCGCCGCGAATGTGAATATTATCAACGTGAGAAACATGTGAAACAATTTACATTTTTGTAATTTTTGAAAAACCAACCTATAGAGCAATATGGCTTTTATGTCATCTAATAAAGTACATGTTCCATTATCCTTCCCAAAAGTTCAAAGAAAAAATTTGGAGCCGTTTTTGAGAAAATCTTGTTTATGTAATTTTTTACAATTACACATATTGCACGCAATATTGCACGAAAACTACTAAAATTTTGAAAAACATTTACATGACCGTTATGAAAGAAATCAATATGCAGAACAAATTTTATTTTAAGAAAAAATCTCTATCGTCAATTTTGTAGTTGGAGAAAGACGCCGAAAAAATTCAAACTTTTACAATTTTCGAAAATTCAGAGTTATTCGTGAAAATAGGACATATGCCATGTTAATTAATGTATTTTACTCTATTCTTACAAGAAATTTACAGAAAAAAGTTGCAGCCGTTTTTGAGAAAATTTTGAAAATCACCGGGGGCTTCGTATGAAATACCCCCAAATTTTGATAAATCTTTTTCAAAATGTCAAAGCTTTGACTAGAATCAGATCGACCAGGGAATATCCATTTTGGAAGAAATCGTACGTATGGTTTAGGCGCTAGCAGTGTTCACAAACGGACAGACGGACAGACAGACCGACGGACGTTTTCCTTTCAATTAAATTTTCGGTATCAAGGACCTAGAAAAGAAGGTTCCTGGCTACACCACGTGTTAGGGGATTTTTTTTCTCTTAATTCAGCAACTGGTTTTATCCACTTTTTCGTTATCACGGCCCGGCAATGATTTTTTTTTCCTCCGAAAATTGGCCATTTTTTCGCGCATTACATAACTTTCCCTATACTACGTATATCACTCCGTGTATACGTACGTATACGGGAAAGTAAAAATGCATTTTATATTCAGCATAAATGAACATTGCTTTTTAAAAATATTAAGGCTGCTACTGTAACACCAAGTAGGTATTCTTCGGGTTTTCTTTCTTGGCGCACGTGGGGGTGTCAATAACACTGAATATCTCACGGTATTTCGCGTCGTTCTCGGTTGTGCCGCTAGGAGTCTCATGCTCGCGACTGTATCGAGCAGTGCTGTTGATCATACGACTCTTGGCGGAACAACGAAGAACGATGCGAAATACCGTAAGATATTCCATTTTATTGACACATCCCCGTGCGCCAAGAAAGAAAAACGGAAGTATAGGACACGCAACGGACTATCGATTGGCTTATATCACGGCCCCTAGAATTAGGAACCGATATTTTAAATTTGGGAATAACATTACGTTAAGTCCCTGGGACATTTTCCAAATTTAAAAAAATGGCTTCATCCTTTTTAATTACATTTTGTTGTTGGATAGTGTGAAGGACCTTTAAGAGAATTGTGCAGGTTTTATGTTCGTTGAAAACCCTGATTTTTCACAAATTGCAAAAGTTCAAAATTTTTTTCAGTCTTTGTACAACAAAAATATTAAAGATGTATATATCTTCTCTTAATGAAATTTGTTCCTTAAAGGTATATTTTGAAATAAGGTCATGTACAGTTTTTCGAAAATGTGAGTACTTTTTCGTAATTTGGGGTGAAAATACGGACGAGAAATTACATTCTGTTTAGCACCACTAGATTAATATTAATTCGAATCTTGCAAAATGTTGGTGATCCAGCGCAGTGGATTACCCATTCGATGATGTTCGGGTAAAAAGAGTTGCGTCATATTTTGTGAAGATGGATTTTTGTTGCTTATGGAGTCACACATGAAATTTATAATACCCATCATAAATTTACATTCTCAACTTGGATTCGCTTATCAACTACTAATATCATTTTACAACCATTTTAGTTCTGATACATTACTTAGTTTAGACAGACAAGTGAAACTGCGGTTAATGTAGCCATCAAACAACATTTTAGAACGTTTGAGATAGACTACACGTAAACATATGTGTTTATTTCCTATCCCTCTTGAAAGAACTAAAAATAGAATTGCTTTAAAATCCAAAGTCGAATAGTAACAAATACTTGACCAAAAATTGTTTTGAAGTAGGTAAGTTTTCCATTTTGCGAATACTTTGTAATCTTGTATTTACTATCTCGGTTCATGAAAAGCATTTAAAATAAAAACTGTATTGCCATAACATTAATATAACTAACTTATACCTTCCCCGCAACTAATATTTTTCGATGTCATATAGTAATGGCTTTGGAATGTACAAAAGTGCCCCTTGACAAAGTTTTACATTCGTTCACCTGTTTGCTTTTGTACTTTTTTTTCAAAGAAAATTATTTAATAAAACAACAAAAAATAAATTTGAAAATTCCTCTTTACAGTAAAAATGAGAAAAAATACAAAAATCAATCTGTTACCATCCTTACGTATACGGTGCAATCCAGCTACAAACCATGTTAAGAAACTTTAGGTGATCCAAAACAAATGATTTTGGAGAAATAACCAAAGTCTCATGGTATACCATCAATTAAGCTTCGTTGAGAACTGAAACTTAAAGCGATGAGAGATTTTAGTATAAGAATATACCATTCATTCTGAAATCCTTTTGTAATACTCCCGAACCCAACTATTTACATTAGAAAAAAGGATATCAAAACCCCAAAATAATTAAATCACACTATCCAAATGATGGATTGAAATACCCCGTAACTAATTAAATATAAAACATTAAACATTACCATAAATAATATTAAGAAATTTTAAAAATGTATCTTAAAAGTTGATTATTCAGTCATATTGTTAGAAATAGACAAATTAAAATTAAATTTTCAAAACAAAGAAAAAGTTTCTAAAAAATGTGTTCTCTTTGTTTCAGAAATCCGCTCAACTCAATGATGCCGTCATCATGTTGAACAATGACAGCGTATACTTTCTGCATGTTATTAACAGTGGAGACCGATGACATTGGAAAACAATTACAGCTACCGAGATGATCGCCTCGCTAAAATTAAATGTTTGCGAGAGAAAATTGTTACAAGAAAAATGTTTCCATGGAAAAGATAATAATAAACTTATTTGCTGAATGGAATACGATATACACATGATAAGCAAACAAGATGAAAAACTAACAATCAACACATATCATGTCAACGTTTTAGATTGTTACAAGCAGTTCACTAGCTGTAAAGTTTAAAATACATTAAAGACTAATTTGTGACGTAATGATCGAAGTGATTGCTTAGCGAAAAGTATTCGCTAAGAAAATGTGATCAAGTTGTTACCTTTGATGTTTAACAAAAGTAACTTCTAAGTATTATGATTTTTCATCTTTGCCGAAGATCTCAGCAGAAACCTATATTTTAATCTAAATTCACTACGTCACGAATTTTCAAGTACTACAAGGCGCAAAGGCTCGACAAGCAGTGAAAGTGACTTCCAAATTTTCAAAAATAAATACAACTTATTTCCAGAAGTACAAGTGACCTTCATCTCCATAAGTTATTTACAGCTTCATTAAAAAGGCAATATATTATTTTTCTCTCTTTTATATAATCCGTCCAAAGAGATTGAAGATATTTTACAAAAATATTGCAAAGAAGAAAATATCAAAAGTAATACACAATAAATCTGTTTATCCACATCTTTAATAACTTTTACCAACCTGCAACTGCTCCAATTGAACAATAATTATGAATTTGCTACTGACAATAATGTAAACCGCCAAAAAAGTACACGATAAAACGATATATTATCTGGAAATGACTCTAATATAAGAAGATTGGTTGAATAATAAAAATAAACAAGCTAAGGTCTTTTATAGAAGAAACTACGGCAGTTTCGTTATTTAACATTTCTGCTTATCTTCATAATTATTCAAACGGTGTTACGCACCAGAATGGCATCAATAGGTATGTATGTTAATAATGTGGGTTCAATATAAATTATTAGTAAAAGATTGCAATGTTATCAAAAGTTAGCTAGAATGTGACGTATTCTAAAATACTTAACTTAAGAACAAAAAATGTAGTCTTACGATATTGCGTATGTTGATTTCATGACTAACAATCAGGAGCTTCTTTTTTGGCCAACGACAGGTACAAGTCTAAATCGGCCGTCGTTTCGGTTTTATATTTGCACTTCATTATGGCAATCCATATATATTACCACTTAAAATATCACAACATAATATGTTGATTAAAATGTAATAGTAATTACATGCATGTTTATTTCTTATAAGGTATTTTCTGTAATTGCATTAAATCATTGAATTCAGTTTGCAAATCCACGTTCACGAATAATTTTCACATTTGTACTCTCTTTCATTTCCATAAGTATAATTGTTTTTGAAATCGTGATTAAGGTAAAATGTATTGGCCGATAAATAATTGTGTTTATCATTAACCTATACTCCAGAATCGGTTCTCGTTTTAAGTACTGCTTCTTTTTCGTCTTGTTTATTTTAATAGTATTAACCCTTCAACGCGTAGCCTAAGACTGGGAGAGGTCGCTCAGGGTATCAACTGATGTTACTGCAGTGTCTCTGATCTGGAGGTCCTAGGTTCAAGTCCCGACTGTAGAAGGATATTTCATCACTAGCTAGATAGCTGGGTCGAGTCCAGTTGCAGTCTGTAGGAGAACTCTAGCGGTCAGCTGCTCCAATCGATAGTTTTCCGTGGTTTCTGCGACCAATACCAAGTGAATGCCGGAACAGTACCCTATCAAACGGGCCACGCACCGCGCGCTATCATTCCTTCCCCATCCGTGCCCCACCCTTACACTTACATGCACTTCACTAATACGCATGCCGGGAGACCTTTTGGGAGCTCGGAGCTTGTCCCCGCTGGCGCTAGGCCCCGCTAGCGGGAGATACCTCGTTGGAATAAATAAAACCCTGTAAGCCGACGGTAGGTCGGCGCCGAATCTCTCCACCGAGCGGGGGAATATCACCGCCACTTCCCACACTAACTTTTATTGTGTACTGCACTTACTGGACTAATGACTTTAGCAGTTGACGAGCCCGGAACTATCAATTAATAGGCTGCGTGGGTTGTTTTCCCACGCGAGTGAAAGGAAACAGTTTCGTAGAGGTCGCGCGAGATACTCAACGACCGTTCAAACGCGAGTGAGATATATGTGCACTCGACGACTGTTAAAGCGCGAGCGAGATATATGTGCAGTCGACGACCGTTAAAGCGCGAGCCAGATATGTGCACTCAACGACTGTTAAAGCGCGAGCGAGATATGTCCACTCGATGACTGTTAAAGCGAAAGGCGAGATATGTCCACTCGACGACCGTTGAAGCGCGAGCGAGATATATGTCCACTCCACGACCGTTAAAGCGGGAGTGAGATATGTGTGCAGTCGACGACCGTTAAAGCGAGAGCGAGATATGTGCACTCGACGACAGTTAAAGTGCGAGCGAGGCATAAAGATTGACACTGCGCATGCGTAGCAGAGCCATCTTCACTTACCATCCCCGTTCAGAAATCATAAGGCTGAGTTCGCACGAGATATCTGTGCTCTCGACAACCTTTACAGTTGTTTACTAGACACACGATGAGGAAGACACTCTGCTGGCACAGAAGAGACATCTAAGTATACTATCGCCGGTCTGAAGACATCGGGTATACTTCCATTTAAATAGTGACATCTGACTTTTGATCAGCTGAAGGCGGGCATCCAATCGGGAGATTTGTTACGACTTAATTGTTTGGTACAGAAGTTCCCGATTGGATAGGGACGTCCCTGCGTATTGAACGTCAAAAGTCACTCAATTTGAATCGGAGAATACAGGACGCGCAAGATATCTATATATTCGACGACCGTTAAAGATCAAACGAGACACGCGATGAGGGAGACACTGCGCATGTACAGTAGAGACATTACGCATACTATCGCGGTTCAGAAAACATCGAGTAAACCAATACGGGCTAAGGATTGTAATCGGCCAGAAATTCGTTGTACCTCCGTTAGTAATTCGTTTTCTTGCAGGCCTTCTTACACGAAATGTAAATGTAAATTTTCTGTGCCCATCTGCCTATCGAAAAGCTATGAAGTCGATGTTTTTGAAGCGGCCTTCAGTGCTACAGTCTCTCCCCTGTGTGACTTCATCCACATACTACAGAGACAATATAGGACACTCAGCGATATAAGGGATACACTTGAAGCTAGCGACCCCAGTTGCCCGACCTGTCATAACCATTGTGATATCAAGTGTATAAGTCTGAAAGCTTTTTAGTTTACTTACGATTATGTTTACTTACGTCACGCAGAGTGATTCGAAAGTAATTTTATATGTATTGAAATTTGAATTTGTCTCAGATTTTCCAGGTCACGTCACTAGGTTAGCTAGTGAGCAGCATTAAAAGCGTGAGATAGCATCAAAGTGTCCTGTATTTTCTACATAGTCTTTGCTTCATCGATTACACAGATTCCCCGCGCAAACACTTCCGTCATTAGAGTAGTGAGCAATCAGCTCAGAGCGCGACGTCACAACGGCTCGCCCATGGTGAAAAGAAATTAGTGTGTCATTGCGCAGCATACCGGCTTCAGCCAATGAGCTTTCCAACGCGAGTGAAAGGAAACAGTTTCGTAGAGGTCGCGCGAAATACTCAACAAACGTTCAAGCGCGAGTGAGATATATGTGCACTCGACGACTGTTAAAGCGCGAGCGAGATATATGTGCAGTCGACGACCGACAACCCACGCAGCCTATTGATTGATAGTTCCGGGCTCGTCAACTGCTAAATTCATTAGTCCAGTAAGTGCAGTACACAATAAGAGTTAGTGTGGGAAGTGGCGGTGATATTCCCCCGCTCGGTGGCGAGATTCGGCGCTGACCTACCGTCGGCTTACAGGATTTCATTTATTCCAACGAGGTATCTCCCACTAGCGCCAGCGGGGACAAGCTCTGAGCTCCCAAAAGGTCTCCCGGCATGCGTAGTAGTGTAGTGCATGAGCTTCAGTTTGTATCACAATATTAGCGGGAATTTTAAAAACCAAAATTATACATTACAATTAATTGAAACAGATAAATGAAGCAATTTTTAAAATTATTGCATTGTTTATTTCAACTACACCTTCGTATTGTTTTTGGTTGGTCACCCTTGAAAGTAGTCACTTAATGCCACTTTTAGGAAGTTACTCAACACTTCTCGCTAGCCATGCAGTATGGCGGCCAGCGTCTGGCCTGGCTTTTCAAACTAAGTGCCGTTGTTGTCGTTACAGGGTTCTTGACGTATCTGGTACTGCGCGGAACGAGCAAAAATCGCTTCGCCGGACCCATGTCTTTTCATCAAGAACCCTCCCTGCATATACGGCATTCCTCCGTAGAAGGGAAAATCTCACGACGTTTAAGTATGAAGACTCGCGAATAGTGAGGAGGCCATGCCCTCTTAAGACAGGGGAAGGGAACTTGGAGGGAACATGAACCCTCCCTGCACATACGGCATTCCTCCATAGAAGGGAAAATCTCACGACGTTTAAGTATGAAGACCCGCGAATAGTGAGGGGGCCATGCCCTCTTAAGACAGGGGAAGGGAACTTGGAGGGAACATGAACCCTCCCTGCACATATGGCATTCCTCCATAGAAGGGAAAATCTCACGACGTTTAAGTATGAATACCCACGAATAGTGAGGAGGCCATGCCCTCTTAAGACAGGGGAAGGGAACTTGAAGGGAACGTGAACCCTCCCTGCACATACGGCATTCCTCCATAGAAGGGAAAATCTCACGACGTTTAAGTATGAAGACCCGCGAATAGTGAGGAGGCCATGCCCTCTTAAGACAGGGGAAGGGAACTTGGAGGGAACATGAACCCTCCCTGCACATACGGCATTCCTCCATAGAAGGGAAAATCTCACGACGTTTAAGTATGAAGACTCGCGAATAGTGAGGAGGCCATGCCCTCTTAAGACAGGGGAAGGGAACTTGGAGGGAACATGAACCCTCCCTGCACATACGGCATTCCTCCGTAGAAGGAAAACCTCACGACGTTTAAGTATGAAGACTCGCGAATAGTGAGGAGGCCATGCCCTCTTAAGACAGGGGAAGGGAACTTGAAGGGAACATGAACCCTCCCTGCACATACGGCATTCCTCCATAGAAGGGAAAATCTCACGACGTTTAAGTATGAAGACTCGCGAATAGTGAGGAGGCCATGCCCTCTTAAGACAGGGGAAGGGAACTTGAAGGGAACGTGAACCCTCCCTGCACATACGGCATTCCTCCATAGAAGGGAAAATCTCACGACGTTTAAGTATGAAGACTCGCGAATAGTGAGGAGGCCATGCCCTCTTAAGACAGGGGAAGGGAACTTGGAGGGAACATGAACCCTCCCTGCACATACGGCATTCCTCCGTAGAAGGAAAATCTCACGACGTTTAAGTATGAAGACTCGCGAATAGTGAGGAGGCCATGCCCTCTTAAGACAGGGGAAGGGAACTTGAAGGGAACGTGAACCCTCCCTGCACATACGGCATTCCTCCATAGAAGGGAAAATCTCACGACGTTTAAGTATGAAGACTCGCGAATAGTGAGGAGGCCATGCCCTCTTAAGACAGGGGAAGGGAACTTGAAGGGAACATGAACCCTCCCTGCACATACGGCATTCCTCCATAGAAGGGAAAATCTCACGACGTTTAAGTATGAAGACTCGCGAATAGTGAGGAGGCCATGCCCTCTTAAGACAGGGGAAGGGAACTTGAAGGGAACGTGAACCCTCCCTGCACATACGGCATTCCTCCATAGAAGGGAAAATCTCACGACGTTTAAGTATGAAGACTCGCGAATAGTGAGGAGGCCATGCCCTCTTAAGACAGGGGAAGGGAACTTGGAGGGGGCGTCGTCACCCGAATTGCTTTCCGCGAAGCGCTCCGTGAAGGCACGGAGGTTAAGCAATTCGAGGTATCGCGCGCTCTTGCTTTGGCGACTGGGAACCCCGGGATCTAACTTCGCCGAGCCCCTGGCCGAAGGACTAAAAGGCAACGACAGACTACGAATGATGATGACAGACTGGATTGAGGCGGTAAGTTCCTGCCACTCGCTAGTCAAACACTCGACACTTTATTACATCTACAGATTAACAAAGTAAACATGAACGGAGCATCTAAAAATTTGTGTAAAGTTAAAAGAGAAATGTTGAATAGTTGTTCTAGAAAAATGTTTACTAATAAATTCAGTCTCGCGTATGATTTTTCATAAGTTGGCAATACTTAATAAAGGTTTGGTTGACACTGGCATCCGTACTTTTTTTGTGACTGCGTTGAGTATTAGTCCACATTGTTTACAATGAAAATGAATTCTGGTCAAATAGTATGGGGTTGTGTGTAGTGCAAAATTTTAAGTTATGGTGGTTTTATCTCGTACCTCAAGAGACACAGTGCTGGCAATAGCATGATTTGGCCAGGATAACTCTTACATTGAGAGCAAATACTTCCGGTTGCGATGAATTTCGCAGCAGATTTTTGTCAATTCGTCCACAGAATGCCTGGTGAAATGTTACATTTCATACCATCTGGTTCCTAAAAAAATTACTACTTGTTGAATAAAAGAATAAAGTTCTTTCACCGTATCACTTCTTCAACAACTGAAAAAACTATGTCCGCGAAAGTTTTTCCATAAGAGTGTACTAATTTAAATTTATTTAATTAATAATTAGGCCGATAAGGGCCAATTCTTTTCTTACCAACATGAAAAACAGAGATTTTGCTTTCATTTAAAGTTTTGTTTGGGGGTATCCCACCGTGGTCGATCTAACGAAAACACTACCTTAAAGAAGGGTTACTCCAAACCTTCTACGCATGTATATGGTTACGTAAGTGCATTGTTACGAATTATAATATAACGTACCAAAAAAGGCATTCCGCTTTGAAGGGTTAATATTACGATTGTGTGCTATTTCAAGTAGCTTCAATCCTCAAAACACGGTCACTCCGCTGCGTGTTGGGAATGTTTCTTGTGCATGTGTATGCGTGTGTGTGAAGTGATGGAGGACTACTGGTGGAGCACGTCCGTGCCAGAGGATGTTGACTACACGACGTTCGCCAACGGCAGCCTCTTGGGCTCCAACGAGACCTACCCCTGGGGCTTCGACTTTGGCACCAACGCGTCGGGCAACGCCAGCGACGAGCTAACCTTACCGGTACGCTTTCTGCTCTACACTTAACCTTAGCAATTCTGTTGAAGGGTCAGGGGGAAAAGCACATGAGTTAAATTACTTAAATCTCTAGATAACACGAAATTCGCCTGTGGTTTCTCTCGACCTTCGTCGTTTTGTTTCTCGGCGCACCAAAACGTCCAAGGCAAAGAACTCATGGCTAACCTGTTTTTTCTCGGTTTCACATAGCTAAGGGAATCTTCCATCTATGATTGAATGACAGTATTTACTCGTTTTTGAAAAAACTGACTTACTGTTTTTTCCCCTGACCCTTCAGTTCAGTGCCGCTTATTACAAAATGTAGGGTGTGAACCCTATTCAGATTAAAGACTTGTTCGGTACAAGAGGAATTCTTTCATTAACACACAAAAATATTTAAATTTATCCTTACTGAGTTCAAATTTTACCTGTAAACGCTGCAATAACATGGAGGAAAGTTATTGTTGGGGTAAGATATACACGTAGAAATAACACAAAATAAATTAATGAAGCGATGTTTTTGGCATCAAAACTTACTCTGTTTAAGTTTTTGAGGCGTTGGCACAATTAGGCTTCCAGAGATAGGCATTTTCCTTGTTGTAAAAAACTGACTTCAACTAAAAACTGATGAATTACGGTATTGTGATGAAGTCACTACATTAGATTTTGTATTTTCTTGTAAATTTCAAAAATACACACAGCGGTACATCAGAACTTAATGTAACAAATTTTAATTTCCTTCTTTTTCTATCTTTTTATTCTTTATTTTTCTATAAACCCTGTTGCTTACTTTAGAAAAACAAATTCTGCAACACGTGATGTAGCCAGAATCCAGGTTTTGTAGCTCCTTGATACCAAAAATTCTATTGACGGTAAAACGTCTGTCCGTCCGTCTGTGAACAACGCTAGCGACTAAATTTTCTCCAAAATTGATATTCCCCAATCAATCTGGCGAATGTTGCAGCCCCTTGAATTTGAAACCGATACAAATTTAAACAAATTTGTTCATCGATTTTTATTAAATTTTATTGTTGGATAGTGTAAATAACGTTTAAGAGAGTGATGCAGGTCTCATGTGCATTAAAACCCTGATTTTTCGAAAATTGCAAAAGTTCACAGTATTTTCGTAGTCTTCTAATAACTAAAATACTGAAGATAGAGTATTTTCTTGAATAAAATCTGTTTGGTAAAGACAGGTTTTAAAATAAGATCATGTACAATATTTCGAAAATTTGATCACTTTTCCTGTAATTTTGTGTGAAAGTACGGGAGAAAAACCACGTGCTGTTTTAGAACCACTAGTTTTTTACATGATTATCCTATGATGATAGAGTCTTTTTAAGACATATATCTATAATGATAGAGTATTTTTAAGACATGTTAAGAGCGTATTATTGATAATTATTGTCGATGTTTTAGCTCGTCGAAATTTGCCTTCTAATTACAATATCGTATTTCGACACGAAATAAAGGGATAAATAAGAAGTGGCGTGTGTGTGTGTGTGTGTCAGGTGGTGCCGTACAGCCAGCGCCTGGAGACGTACCTGGTGCCGCTGGTGTTCGCGCTCATCTTCGTGGTGGGCGTGGTGGGCAACGGCACGCTGGTGCTCATTTTCATCCGCCACCGCAACATGCGCAACGTGCCCAACACGTACATCTTCTCGCTGGCGCTGGGCGACCTGCTGCTGGTGCTGACGTGCGTGCCCTTCACCTCCACCGTCTACACGTACGAGTCGTGGCCCTACGGCCTGCTCATCTGCAAGCTGTCCGAGAGCGCCAAGGACGTGTCCATCGGCGTCTCCGTCTTCACGCTCACCGCCCTCAGCGCCGACCGCTTCTTCGCCATCGTCGACCCCATGCGCAAGCTGCACACCGGCAGCGGCGGACGCAGGGCCACGCGCATCACCATCAGGTAATCGCCAGATCACCGTCACCAACTCATCCTTACTTATTGGCCACAACTACTAACATAATGATATCACTATCGCCATGAGACAATCGTCAGGAGGTAAGCACCAGCGACACGTTAAGGTAATCACTACTCTCACCATCGGATAATCATCACCTCGAAGTAAACTTCGTTTTATAAGGTTGTAACCGTCATCCTCATCACGTTATCATCATCCTCATCAGGTCATCATCACCCCCAACAGGTCATCAACATCCGCAACAGGTCATCATCATTCTGAACAGTCCGTCGTTCTGAACAGTTCATCGTCATCATCACGTCATTATCGTTATCAAGGGGTCATTATCCTCACCAGGTCATCATCATCCTTAACAGATCTTTATCATCCATAAGAGATCATTGTCATCATCAGGTCATCACAATTCTCATGTTCAGACTATCATCATTCTCCTTAACAGAAAATCACCATCAATTATTCACCGCCATCGATCACGTAATCACATCGTCCCCCCCAGAAAATCACCAGCCCTCAGCGCCGACCGCTTCTTCGCCATCGTCGACCCCATGCGCAAGCTGCACACCGGCAGCGGCGGACGCAGGGCCACGCGCATCACCATCAGGTAATCGCCAGATCACCGTCACCAACTCATCCTTACTTATTGGCCATAACTACTAGCATAATAATATCACTATCGCCATGAGACAATCGTCAGGAGGTAAGCACCAGCGACACCTTAAGGTAATCACTACTCTCACCATCGTATAATCATCACCTCAAAGTAAACTTCGTTTTATCAGGTTGTAACCGTCATCCTCATCACGTTATCATCATCCTCATCAGGTCATCATCACCCCCAACAGGTCATCAACATCCGCAACAGGTCATCATCATTCTGAACAGTCCGTCGTTCTGAACAGTTCATCGTCATCACATCATTATCATCAAGAGGTCATCATCATTCTTAACAGATCATTATCATTCTTAAGAGATCATCGCCAACATCAGGTCATCACAATTCTCGCAATGTTCAGACTATCAACATTCTCTCAAACAGAAAATCACCATCAATTATTCACCGCCACCATCATCACGTAATGACATCGTCCCCCCCAGAAAATCACCACACCTCAGCGCAGACCGCCTCTTCGCCATCGTCCGTAGGGCCACGCGCATCACCATCAGGTACTCACGTGATCACCAGCACGTACTCACCATTATATATTCGCCATGAACGACCCTTTCTGAGTTCATGGTCTCGAACACAGAAAGATAATCATCACCAGAACTATCGTCATCAGGCATTCACCAGTATTACCATAAGGTAATAATCATCTCCACCACCATCATTTTAATCATGTTACTATGACCATCAGGTCACCGTTACTATGAACAACCATCACATATTAGTAAGTTGCATTATCCCTTGAAGGTAATTGACATATTCTTTATTAGGTAATCACCACTATAACCATAAAGCAATCGTTACCATCTATACAGGATGTCCAGAAGCTCCCGTTACAAAAAAAAATGCCCTAAATTCTGTGTTGCACGTCATGAAAAATGGCAGGTCCAGTTTTTCCAAAAAAAAATTTGTCTTTGAGAAAATTGAGTTTAAAAATCACTTCCGGGCCGCGAAATTCAAACCGGCCGCTACGATACTGCAGACGGCGGCGTCTCCTTCTGCGTGGAGCATTTCCTCGTTTCTCCGCGTAAACGGTGAAGGAGTCGAGTAATATTCTCTAAGGAAAGCATTGCGTGGCTTACACTAGAATACGTTAATAGTATAAAATGTTTGTAGGTTCTGTTTAATAAATATTTTAAATGTACTTACTGAAAATTCAGTTTTGTTCAAAATGACAGCCACGGAACACGCTGGCTTAAACGTAAATGATGAACACATCCAACACTTATGAAAAATATTGAATCTCCTGGAATGCTCGAATTGTTATTTTTAGCACATATTCATATGAACTAGTGCCTTGGGTTTAAGACTACCACATGAAGATTATTCTAAATGTCGTGATAAACAAAAAAAAGGTTTCGTAAATGAAATATTCGTTCATGAAAATACAGTCATTTTGTGGAGATGCAGGTCGAATAGTGCATTGAAGAATCTTTATAGGAGGCACGTGGACAATTAACCAATCCCACAGGTGAATATTAAGAGATAAAATGGGGTTGTCTTATGTGCCATGCGCCAATGAATAAAAATTAGAAAACTAGTATATTCCTGGCGTGAAAGGGTAGAAAACTGAAGAAAAAAAAAAGATGTTGCATTCCCTGGTGTACAAATATTTGAAAAGAACTCATTCTTGCACACAAAAGTTCGACAGAAGTTCACTGAGGGTACCGAACCGGTGCAATTCACAGCCCTTAATATGGTCGGTGTCCTTGCGTTTGTCAGTTGCTAGGTCGCGTCACATCGTGGTTTATATCGTATGGCAAACAGGCAAGTGAACCTACCACAGCCGCCAAGTGATTCGCCTATTAGCCGCGTGTCAGTTTTGCCTCAAATCAGCAGATTGCGAAGTTCAAAACTTTGCCCGCAGAGTGGTCATGACTGAATAAGCACCTGCATGGGCTCATCTTCGGGGTTAAAAATTTATTCTCTTGCATAAAAAAGTGTTTTACCTGTGTGCCTATTTTAGTGGTTGAAGATTACGGAAATATCAAAGAAAAACACTGAAAGTTACTACATTGTCCCTGAAGTAAACTATTTCAACTCCCTTACATTCTGTACAATGTAGTAGCCTTGATAACTCGTCCTTCCTTTAATTAGAAAACGCTAAGAAAGTAAATAATTCAGTAGTGCAGACAGTCATTCGCTTGCAAAGAGAACTGAATTACATCGTTCTACAAAATAGGCATTAGAGGAATTCGGCATAGGCATCGATACTATTAAATCGCAGAAATGACCGTCACTCATTTATGCACGTATTTGCTGACTACATTGCAAATGAAACACACAAAGAAATAAAACGTTTCCCGTATAGCGGTCAATTACCTCATGAAGTGATTTCACGAAGAAACTCCAAGATTTGGGACAGAGACATGCTCTCGTCTTTCATGTGGAAAAGGAAAACGACGGGTAGAATGTTTATTCAACTTAGAGAAACGGGCAGTAGGGGCCGTTTGTTGCAAATTAGAAATTCCACATAGAACAGTGTAGCACATTTTGCAATAACAGGTATTTTGGAATGAATTTCTCGTGGAAGCAGAAAGTGCATCTTTCTGTACCACATATTACTTAACAGAGAATAATTTGACGGGTAGTATTAAGGAAGTTCATGGGTATTTTACTGTACCGACTGATAGTTTTATTTAGGAAAGATACATTCATTTTGAGGGGGAAAATATTGATATTTATCAATTTCATCTGAGATAAATCGTGCAGTCATTTATCGAGAAGTCTAAATCTGGCTATTATTTATTTATTTAAGGTCACTTTAAAAGCATCTGTGGTGATTGGCGACCACTATTGATTTATACTAGAGGTACATTTTTTTTAAATTTAGAGTAAACAGAAGTAATAACGATAAACCGAAATATGAAATACAATAAATTGTGTAATTATTAATATCATATTATCTATTATCTAATCTGGCTGTTGTTGGTCTGAAAATTCAGAATATGACAGCCGGGAGAATCAATTCAAATTTCAGAGAATACTATTAACGTATTCTAATGTAAGCCACGCAATGCTTTCCTTAGAGAATATTACTCAACTGTTTCACCGTTTACGCGGAGAAACGAGGAAATGCTCCGCGCAGAAGGAGACGCCGCCGTCTGCAGTGTCGTAGCGGCCGGTTTGAATTTCGTGGCCTGGAAGTGATTTTTAAACTCAATTTTCTCAATGACAATTTTTTTTTTCGGGAAAACTGGACCTGCCATTTTTCATGACGTGCAACACAGAATTTGGGGTATTTTTTTTGTAACGGGAGCTTCTGGACATCCTGTATATAGTAATCAGCGTATCTTCGACATTATGATCACTGCCATCACCATAAGGTAATAACCATCAGGTAATCATACTGCCACTGGATTTCTGAACTTTCATTTTTACGTCTTCGAACAAACGTTCTTGAAAACACTTTTAGAACTTAAACCGGTATATGTCATGTGGTATGTCGAGCAAAAACTCCATATTCACACTCAATTTTGTATTCATCATAATGGAGCTGAATAGCAATACGGTGTTCGGTACCTGCTCGCTATTTGGCCGCTATTAGGCGGCCGCTATTTGGAATATGCCACATCGCGTCCGCTATTTGGAAACTGCCGGGTCGTGTATTAACTCTCACTTCATTTTCAATTCATCGTTCATTTATATAGGAAAATCACGTCGGGTTGCACACGATCTGTACTGCCATTAGCATCACCTACGATGTTTCGTCATCAATAATGCTAGCATCAATTATCATTTGGTCTACCAAGCCTGCCACATGAGCTACAAAAATTGAAGATTTCTTACAAAATATAACCTATATACACAAGCGCATGCGCGAACTCTAATTTCACAACAGAGTTTATAAAAACTGGCACTCCGCCATAATTTTCTGGAATGATCACTAACTTCAATCGTTTACGACAACATTATCACACGATGTGCGGTGTTCCGCCCTTAGTATCGCGACCTCCATCTGGATGCTAGCCATACCATATACTTTCATTGTTTACTTGAATTACATTCATCCTTCATATGTTTAAGTTAATGATGTAACCGAGTGGCAACGTTACGACACGGTGCGCGGTGTTCTACCCTTATCATGGCGGCCGTCATCTGGATGCTAGCCATGCCATATACTTTCATTGTTCACTTCAATTACATTCATCCTTCGTCTATTTAGGCTACAGATGTAACCGATTGGCAACGTTATGAGACGGTGCGCGATGTTCTGCCCTTAGCATCGCGGCCGCCATCTGGATGCTAGCCATGCCATACAGTTGTTCATTTCAATTACATTTATCCTTTAAATGTTAAAGTTAATGATGTAACCGATTGGCAACGTCACGACACGGTGCGCGATGTTCTGCCCTTAGCATCGCGGGCCGCCATCTGGATGCTGGCCGTGCTGTGCGCCGTGCCGGCCGCGGTCAACTCGTACCTGCGCGTGTTCGTGAACGGCACCTTCCGCCTGGAGGTGTGCTACCCGTTCCCGGAGGAGCTGGGTCCGGGCTACGCGCAGGGCATGGTGCAGGCGCGCTTCGTCGTCTACTACGCCATCCCTCTGCTCGTCATCGGCGTCTTCTACTCGCTCATGGCGCGCCACCTCGTGCACAGCACCCGCAACATGCCCGGGGAGATGCAGGGCACGGCGCGACACCAGGTTGGTGACAAGTGCGATGTTCTCGACGGTGGCATGCCAATGCCATTCCGGTATCGGAGCATACCAATGAAGGACATCGCAGGACCCCAGAATAAATTCCGATGTATTTGCAGGGTATTTTTACTTTCTCGAACTTAGTAATCGTGCGTCGGAAGACGGCACATTTTCGATAGGAAAACACTTACTGCCGGACTCTTGTAACGAAAAAGTGGACAGATCCTACTGTTAGTATAATTACTTCATAAATAAATCACTTCTAACAAGTGGTGTAACCAGTATCCACATGTTGTGGGTCATTTTACCGCAAAATCTATTGACGGCGAAAACGTCTCTCCGTCTCTCTGTCTGTCCGTCCGTCTGTTAGTCTGTAGTCAAAGCTAGCGTCTAAACCATTCAGCCGACTTTCTTCAAAATTCATATACGAACGACACCCTTTTTTCTTTGAATTTTCTCCTCGTATGTATCGAGAGATGGTAAATATATAGTGCAAGTGTCAATTTCTCTAAACTCTCCGTATTTTCGAAAATTGCAAAAAGGAAACATTTCAACACTAAAAAATTAAATAACGATTTTTGCCTCTGACCAAGTCTGTTCCAAAAAATCAGCTTTTTACAAAAAGGTATGTACAGTTTTTTTGAAAAAAATGTGTAGTTTTTGTGTAATTAGTGCTTGAAATTAATGCGTTTTATTTAAAAAATTCTCTAAAAACCATTCAATTTTTCCCATCGATAGAGGAAAGACTGCTCAAAAGAAAGAAGCGGGTCTTATTTTTGGTTGAACTCTCTGAATTTTCCAAAACAGCAAATTTCAAAATAATGCTAGATAGTGTGTACTGTTGTAGCACCACTAGTTTAGTTAGTATTCGATGGCCGTTGAAAGACGGATCTTTCACTAAGTGTTCAGAACAGCATGAGTATTAATAATAAAAGTCAAAGATGAAACAGTAACTCCTTATTAAATTAAAGGTATTGGAAAAATACTAAGCTGGGAACTTTCGATGAGACCCCAAGTGGTATGCGACTCTTAGGCGGATGAAGAATTAAACTGAATAAACTACTTCCAATGAATCTAGTGGCCCTCTAGTTATCATGATAGTCACGATCTGCAATTATCGCTGCAATCACCTCTCGTGCACAGATGAATGTTTGGGAGTCATGGAACAGCCGAAGCTTATCCAATTTATCATCTAAAGACGTAACCTTTCATTCCTATTCCTTTCCAATGCCAAACTAGTGGTGCTAAACAGCATGTACGTTCTCACCCGTATTTTCAAGCAAAACTGCGTGAAAAGTACGCGAATTTAAGAAAATCACGCAAAATTACGAGAATATCAATGATGTACAATTCGTATTTTGGCAGTAAATAAAACTATTATTTTATATTAATGCGAAAGAAAAGGCAGAAGTCATTATGGCCTTCTGTTATCAGTGCGGCGTTACAAAATGGGTTACAAGCTACAATGACCGCTAATTTGTATGAGATACACATTTTGCCAATTAGCTTCGGTGATAGTAGCGCTAGCAAGAAAATGAAAATGGATAGAAAAAATATAAAAATGAAATATAATACTTTTATATACATCAAATTTACTTAGTTTTATGGGCATTACTTGTTATTCCCACATCTTATTAAGCAAAGCGAAATAACGTATTCCTTTTCACATTGAACTCAGAGGATGCATTTTAAAATAGGTTTTCAGTAATTTCTAATAGAATAATTTTAAAACTTATGAGAAAAGTTCGAAGAAGAAATGGACAAAGAAATATGAAATAATAAACAAATTCTAACTTATGTAGCATAAGACTGGTTAGCATCACTATTAATTTTACGTTAAGAAAGCGTAGTAAATTAGGAGCGGTCGACTATTTTTGTCACCAAATTACTCAAAACATACTCATATTTTCGTTAAAGTTAACAGGAACTTATTTGAAGATCTGTTTTTCATGAATACATTTCATTAAGAAAAAAATGTGTCTTCATAATTGTAGTTGTAGGAAGATGGCAAAAAAATTTGATTTTTTGCAAAATCTGCTTGAAAATCAGAGTTTTCAACCAACATGAGACCAGCGCAATTCTTTTAAACGTTCTTTAGACTACCAACAACAAAAAGTAATCAAAATCGGTGGCGCTATTTTTGAAAATTTTGAAAATGTTTCAGGGTCTATATGCAAAGTAACTCCAAAATTAAAATATTGGTTTCAAGTTCATGGGGCCATGACTTCAGCCAGATCGATTGGGGAATATCAATTGTAGAGAAAATTGGCTGAACGGTTTAGTCGCTATCGTTGTTCACAGACATATGAACAGACGGACAGACGTTTTGCCGTCAATCGATTTTTCGGTATCAAGGACCTATAAAACATAGATTCTGTCTACACCACGTGTTAGAGAATTGTTTTTCTCAATTTAGCAACTGGATTTCTCCACTTTTTGGATACCAGGGCCCTGGAATAAGAGTTTTTCTGCCGAAATTTCATGGTTTTTTTCGCGCAGTATTGCATAACTTTCTGTTCGTAAGACGTCCCTCCTTAAGTGCAACAAAGTAAAAATGTTGTAGGTGTATTTAAAGGAATGTACAGCTACCAGCGGGCAAGTTATAGGATGAGTGGTTAAGGCTAAATGTACCGAAAAAAACTTGTAGGAAAATTCAATAGATCGCAGCACCATCAGCAGGAATTTACTTTACCGATAACGTCTGAACAAATGGTCCGATTTTCGATCTGTAAACGGCATTTGACTCCTGTTTATAATAGAATTTACGCTACGAAGCCCTTTTTCCAAAAAAACTAGCAGAAAATCGATTTTTAAAATTTTTCTCGTACTTCCGGGAACAATTTCAAAAATGTGGGCTTATAGCGCGATGGCGACACGCTTCCAGAATCCAACGCCGTGTCAAACATGCAAATCGGATAAATAGGAGCGACGGTAAGTCAAATTTCGAAAAACACCTCACCCCACTCCCCATTCCCCTTCCACGCCGCCGGGACATCCCGGCATTCATTGTTGGCCGGCGGCGCGGTCAAGCCGGCACAGGCGAGCCGGGCGGCGGCCGCCGCGGCGCGGCGACGGGCAAGAAGGCTGAATTTTCGGGGGCAGCAAGCCAGACACCCCGTCACTTCGTTGATGCTTCCGTCACTTCGCATCTCAAGATATTTTTTCCCCACATATGAAACTAGTGATGCTGTAATAGGGGTAAACGGTCTCGTATCATCTTTAATAGTAGTATAAAACTATTACCTTATTCACATATTCCATCTTCCTTCGAATACCATCATAAGAATGTCTGAGGTATCACTGAAAACACCGATCCCGCTTTGGTGCTGATTTCAAAAAGAAAAATCGAACTAATTGCGTAAATATCACCCATATTCCATCTCCTCACATCGTATTTTAGATATATTTTACTTCTAAGATCTTCCATTACCATTTCACTACCGGAAAAAACAAGCGGAGATAACGCAAGAGCTCTTTTATCCTACGACTCGATTCATCATTTCAAAACGGCGTTTGTCACCTTGATAGAATTCACCTGGTTAATCCCCTCTTCCAAGTAAAACAGTCGAATCGAATTTTTAAAACTTTTTCGTACTTTAGGACAAATTGCACATACTTTCTCATAGTAATCTAATATCTTTGGTCTGGGCCAATTTTACCACCTTTCCCCATCTTCTGACATCTTGCTGACATCTATCGCCGCCCAAAATACATTTTTGAACATTTTTCAGCTTCTTAATGGTAGATACGAAATATTACTTTTAGGATATTAAAGAAGAGTAAAACTTCGTCCTATATAGGAATTTTCATTGATAAATTTGGAGCCGCTCTTAAGAAAATGGCGTTTAAGCGTTACTGTAAATGCGAAAATGGAAGCTTCGGAATTTTCACAAGAATCTTTCGAGTTTTCGAACAACTTCATTTGGTGACATTTAAAGCACTTCTACTCACAAATGTAATAATGTATAAAATTTCTGGAAATGTGAATATTAATGGCGTGAGAGACACTTAAAAATACATTTATTAATTTTTTGAAAAATCAAAAAAATACAGCCAAATTAATTTTATGTTAACTTAAAGAATGCAAATAGCATTCGTACGAAAAGTTTGAAGAAGCAATTTGAGAAAATGGCGTTTGAACATTTGTGCAAATTCGGAAGTTTCAGTTCATTTTCACAGAAAACATCTGAGTTGTCGAGGAACTTTTAAGACATAATGTAAAGCACATGTACTCGTAAATGTAATAGTAGGGAGTTTTTGCACCCTCGAACGTTACGTACTATCGATCTTCTGCTCATTCGCAGTGCACGTTTCGCATCACTTTGGTGCATCTGCGCATGCGCAAAAGATCGATAGTACTTAACGTTCGAGGTGGCAAAAGTTCCCTAATATGAACAAATCGCTGTTAAAGAAAATATTTACTAAATGAAAGGCTAGTCAAAGAATTACATTTTTGTAATTTTTGAAAAAACAAGGGAATAGAGCAATATGGCGTTTATGTCATCTCAGAGTACATTAGGTACTATCCTTCCCAAAAGTTTAAGGAAAAAAGTTGAAGTCGATTTTGAGAAAATCTTGTTCTCGTAATTTTTAAAAATTGCACAAATTGCACTCAATATTGCGCGAAAACTACTAAAAATTTCAAAAAAATGTGCATGACCTTATTGAAAGAACTAAGTATGAAGAACAAATATAATTTTAAGGGAAAATCTCTATCTTCAATTTTGTAGTTGTAGGAAGACGCCGAAAAAAAATTCGAACTTTTGCAATTTTCCCAAAATCAGTCAGTAATGAAAATAAGAGCTATGCCACCTTGAGTGTATTTTACTTTATTCATACAATTAATTTAAGGAAAGCATTTGGAGTAATTTTTGATTGATTGTTAGTGATTTTGGGCGCGTCAACTGCTTTGGTCATTAGTCCCGTAAGTGCAATGCATGTTTATTTCATCGTGAGGTGGAAGAGATGTTGCCCGCTGTGCCGATGGCGAGATCCGGCGCCGACCTTCCGTCCACTAGCAGGGCTTCCCAACCAGGTATCTGCCACCAGCGGGGCACCACCCCAGCCGGGACAAGCTCTAAATCACCGACCGATTTACCTGTCGGCTTGCCGTGTTTTTTCTTAACAAGGTATCTCCCACCAGCAGTGCACGGCCCACAGCCGGGACAAGTTCCAATCCTCCCACTGGTCTCCCAGCATATATGGTAGTGTTGTGCAAGTTAGTGTGTGTGTGTGTGAAGATAGGACAAGGAAGAGGAAGGAAATATCGCGGGAGGTCCGTTTGTTAGGGTATTTCTCCGGCATTCGTTTGATGTTGATCGGAGAAACTATGGAAAACTTCCAATCAGAGCAGCCGGTCGCTAGAATTTTCCTCCAGACATCGGTTGAATTCTACATCTAACTGACAAGCTAGTGTTGAAAAATCCTGCCACCGTCGGGACTCGAACCTAGCACCTCTCGGTCAGAGGCATTGCAGTGACATCAGTTGACGCACTGAGCCACCTATCCTGTTTGACATTTTGAGAAAATGTTGAAAATGTCCCTGGGGCTTAATAAAAAGTATCTCCAAAAATTAATGAATGTTTTTAAAAATCGCAGAACTTCGACTCAGACCAGATCGACAGGGGTTTATTCAGTTGAACAAAAATTCTACACATAGTTTAGGCGCTAGTGGTGTTCACATATGCCCAGACAGGCAGACACAGACAGATGGACGGACGAACGGACGTTAAAAAAGTCAAAACACACATACACCCTTATGGTATCAGCAGGGCCATCTTTAGGCACAAGCAGACGAGGCTCGTGCCTCAGGGCCCCCCATGATCAAAGGGCCCCACAGATAATAAAAAATATATAACAAAACTGAACTAGTGGTGTTAGAACAGCACGTACTTTACCGAATTATAAAAAACAGCTACGCAATATTAAGATATTGCATTTTCTGCGCTACTAACATCTTAGCTATTGAGTTTTTCATTCATATCGCACAATAATTATATCCATCAAATTTCAGTATTGCTGAATGGCTGGTTAATATCAAAGGCAATGTTTTCCATGAGTGAGGTTTTTTTATTTGCTCCCAGAAGACACACAGCAATGTACGAACTCGTGGAACCTACAATGTACAAACTCGTGGTGGCTAACCGCGCGTTGTCGCTAAGTTGCGAGCGCTAAGCGGAATTCCTTTGTGGCATTGTCGATAAGTTAAAGTGTGAGGAAGCAAAAATTGAATTAATATTGGCATTTCAATAACAAATTATATTTAAATCATTATTTTTATTTTCCTTATACATACGTATATACGGAGTATTGTAAGAAGTGGCCGACATTTTTGTTTTAATTTTTGCAAAACCAGGCATTTTAACGAACATGAGACATGCACCATTCTCTTAAGCTACCTTTATGCTAAGGTCCCAATTTAATCAAAATTTCTGAGGTGTCTAAGAAAAAATGGTTTAAAGGAAATAAAAATTGCACATGTTTGACACAGAATATCGCAAAAAATACGCATGTTTCCGAAAATTTGATTAGGGGCCCCGAAATCTGAGTGCCTCGGATACTTTCAAACCCAAAGACGGCCCTGGGTATCAGGGGACCCCAAAACGAGTACTTCCGTTAATATCTCGAAATAGATTTTCCGCAGCATTACATAACTTTGAGTAACTAACACGAGAAAGTAACTGGTGGTGCTAAAGAATGGCACAGACTTTCCCGTATTAGTTTTCAATTTCCTATAGTCTCAGCCAGCTATTCGGACTTTGTCGTAGTAAAATTTACTATTTTGTTGGCATGGGCTAGATTTATGGCCTTGCCCCATCTTGCCACCTGCCATTTAATGCACCCAACTTATTTTTTAGGTTTTCTCAATTATTCGGTTTCCTAATGGTAGATTCAAATATTGCTTTAGAATATTAAAGAAGACTGAAACCTTGTCCTTTACGACAATTTTCATTCATAAACTTGATACCGTTTTTAAGAAAAGGGTGTTTAAGTGTCTGTGGCAATGTGAAAAATGAAGCCCTTTTTCACAGGAATCTTGAGAGTTTTTTTTAAATTTATTTTAAGATATTTTAAGCTCTTCCATTCACAAATGCAATAATGTTTACAAATCGCTGCAAATGTGCATACAAGGCATGCGAAATTATTAAAAAATACGTTTGTGTAAATTTTGAAGAAAAACAACAAAATAATACAACAAAACTTTTTGTTTCCTTAGACAGTGCATTTCACACTATACGTACAAAAACTTTGAACAAAAAATTTGGAACCTTTTCAGAAAAAATTGGCGTTTGAGCGTTTCTGAAAATGCGAAATTTCGAGTTCATTTCCAAAAAAAACTTTTTAGTTTTCGAAAAACTTTAAATGATATAATTTAAAGTACGTGTGCTCATAAATCTAATAATGTGAACAAATCGCCGATAATGTAAATATAAACGACGTGACAGGCTATTCAAAAAGTTTCATTTGTGTTATTTTCGCAAAAACAAAAGAATAGAGCAAAATAGCGTTTATGTCATATCTTAAAGTACATTTCGCAATATCCCTACCAATAGTTTAAAGGGAAAAATGGAGCCGATTTTGAAAAAATCTTGCTTTGTTATCTTTTAAAGTTGCATATATTGCACCATAACTACAAAATTGCGCCATAACTACAAAAATTGTTTTAAAAAAATTCATGATCTTAATGAAAGAACTAATTATGTACAACAAATTTCTTAGAAAGGAAAAGTCTCTATCGTCAATATTGTAGTTGTAGGAAACGCCGAAAAAATTCAATCTTTTGCAATTTTCGAAAATTCAGTTATCAGTGAAATCGGACCTAAGCCATGTGTATTTTATTCCATTTTTACGAGAAATATAAAGAAAAAATTTGGAGCCATATTTGAGCAAATTTTTAAAATATCCGGGGGGGGGTTCGTGTAATGTATCTCCAAAAAGTAATGCATGGTTTTGAAAATTGCAGAGCTTCGAATGACAGTAGATCGAGAGCTGTTTTTTGTCGTTGTTTTTCCAGTTTGGAAAAATTTGTACGCAGTGTAAACGCTAGTGTTGTTCACATACACCAGAGACACTGACGGACGCTTTTCCGTCAATCAATTTTTCGGTATTAAGGACCCACAAAACATGGATTCTGGCTACACCACGAGTTTACAGGAAATAATTTACTATACAACAACAGGATTTATCCACATTTTCATTATCAGGACTCGGCTTTGAGAGTTTTCCTGCGCACGATATAACTTTCTCTTCGTATTAAGATTGAGAAGAGAGATAAAGTAAAATAAATGTTCACAATTTGAAATTCCATTAATAAAATATTAATTATATCGAATTTAAAAGTAACTACTTTTTCTGCCTACTGTTTTTTTTATTTCTCTCTATCAGCAATGAAACAAAGAGATGCACGTAGAAATGCAGACACGAACAGAGAATCTTTGAAGCACTCTGTTCGAAATCTTTACGTGCAGCACATAGGAATGTCAGCAATTCTGAATTAGTATTAGACAAAATATGCTCATTGCAAAAATATAAACACATTTAAATAAAAACTATTTTTCAAAATTAATTAAAAATATTTCCGGAAATAATTTCAAGAAATTTGGTAATTTGTGAAAATACCTTAATAATTAGCAAATAATAAATATACTGTTAAGCAGATATTAAATGATCAGCAAAATATGTAAAATACGTAATACAGTACAAACTTTGTAACGAAAAAATTTAAATATTTTGTTAGGATTGCAACAGTTCGCCTAGATTACAAAATGAGAACAGTAGACAAAACATATGTAATTACATTAGACCCGGACTTTAGCCATGAGATCGACAAGCAGTACCGCGAAACAGAATTTTGACGTTACTGAAGATCATTTTTTTACATGACTAGAGAAGTCTATTTATCCGATTTCAGTGTATGATATGGCGTTAGATTCAGGGTGCATCTCGCCAGCACGCTATTTTACCACTTTTTCAAATATGTCCGCAAGTATAAAAACATTTTAAAAATTCGATTCGGCTATTTTACTGGGAAAAAGATTAACCAGGTGAATTCTATCAAGGTGACAAACGCCATTTTGAAATTATAAATCGAATCGTAGGATAAAAGAGCTCTTGCGTTATCTCCGCTTGTTTTTTCCGGTAGTGAAATGGTAATGGAAGATCTTAGAAGTAAAATATATCTAAAATACGATGTGAGGAGATGGAATATGGGTGATATTTACGCAATTAGTTCGATTTTCTTTTTGAAATCAGCACCAAAGCGGGATCGGTGTTTTCAGTGATACCTCAGACATTCTTATGATGGTATTCGAAGGAAGATGGAATATGTGAATAAGGTAATAGTTTTATACTACTATTAAAGATGATACGAGACCGTTTACCCCTATTACAGCATCACTAGTTTCATATGTGGGGAAAAAATATCTTGAGATGCGAAGTGACGGAAGCATCACGAAGTGACGGGGTGTCTGGCTTGCTGCCCCGAAAATTCAGCCTTCTTGCCCGTCGCCGCGCCGCGGCGGCCGCCGCCCGGCTCGCCTGTGCCGGCTTGACCGCGCCGCCGGCCAACAATGAATGCCGGGATGTCCCGGCGGCGTGGAAGGGGAATGGGGAGTGGGGTGAGGTGTTTTTCGAAATTTGACTTACCGTCGCTCCTATTTATCCGATTTGCATGTTTGACACGGCGTTGGATTCTGGAAGCGTGTCGCCATCGCGCTATAAGCCCACATTTTTGAAATTGTTCCCGGAAGTACGAGAAAAATTTTAAAAATCGAGTTTCTGCTAGTTTTTTTGGAAAAAGGGCTTCGTAGCGTAAATTCTATTATAAACATGTGTCAAATGCCGTTTACAGATCGAAAATCGGACCATTTGTTCAGACCTAATCGGTAAAGTAAATTCACTAAACTTGGTGCTGCCACGTGGTGGCGACAAATTGAACTAGTGTCGGTACATTTAGCCGTAAGGCGTTTACGAACTACGACTTCCGCGCCATCTACCCGCCAGCTAACCTACCAAACGTAACAAGTTCTATACTGCGATTTTTCTAACTTTGCCTCTCAAGGCCTGTCTTCACGATGGAAAATGTCACGGTTTTTCGTGTCTTTCTCAGTCGTGGCAACCGTGATCGCAACCATATCAAGCAGTGCTCGCAATCATGCAAATTCTAGCGGCACAACCGAGAAAGACGCGAAATTCCGTGTGATATTCCATCATATCCATAGGGGCTTGAGAGGCAGAGTTAGAAAAAATCGCAGTATAGAACTTGTTACGTTGGTAGGTTAGCTGGCGGGTAGATGGCGCGGAAGTCGTAGTTCGTAAACGCCTTAACCACTCATCCTATAACTTGCCCGCTGGTAGCTGTACAATGGTAGAATATAAGAGAATGTTTCGATGTAGTTTTGATATCTGGCTCCAGTTTGTTGGGTCGCTGGTCAGGTTTGCCAACAAAAAAATTGCCCGGAAATACGTTTTTAAGCAAAACCTGTGTAAAAATCACGCCTTTTTCAGGTTTTTTTAAAAAATAACTCAAAAGTCATCCAGTTTTGATAATTAATGATCTATATCAGAGATTTTCAAACTGCATCGCGGCTCCCAAGGGCGTCGCGGAAATATGTTAGGGGGCGCGGTGATGGTATTTACATGTGATTTATTTTAATCCTTGTGCCATTTATGTGTTTTGTACTATCATACTATATGATATTTGTAATGTATATGAATTATTTTGTGGATTAATTGAACCTGAAAAGTCCTTTACTAATAGCCTATTATATCACTCATTTGTATTGAATATTTAGTAGGCCTATATTAACTCTTATATTTGAAACGTATTGTTACTAGGAGAGGGGAAGATTTAAGGGGGAAGATATTACGGGGGAAGATTTAAGTCAAAGGGGGGTCGTAGACAAAAATTGTTTTAACCCCTGATCTATACGAAATGAAATATGATAAAAAAACTACATTTACTGTCATTCAGAGTTTTTCTCCTATTAACGATTTAGTCGTGAGAGCACCCGCAAAATTTGCAAAACACATGAAAAGAGAAACACATGAAAAAACTTTGTAATTAATAACGTGACAAAGAATTTTTTTAAGACGATGGACTGCACCTTCACCGATGCGTCAAGGTCAATGTATCAAAACTGTCAATGTCAAACGGTATTTTATCAGAGCTAAATGAATTAATATATTATGTTACAATACAACATAACATATTCATCCACCTGGCCCTTCAATTGTTTCCAAAATTAATTTTCGATAATTTCCCTTGAGAGCCATTTGAGCGGCAGGAGCAACAGGCTTGTTAGTTCGGTATTTCCTCGCTAGATTTCACCAGCTACCGGAGCGCCAGTTCGCGCGACGGCAAATCTTGAAAGTACCTGCAAGGCAACATCGATTGTGGTGCATGAGAAAGCGGGAGATTCAAATTGCGTGCGCGATACGATTTAATTCAACGTCCAGAGGGTTTTTTCTAAGTTGATGGACGATGTTTCATCGACGTCAGAACAGATGATTCACTAGTATCATGGTTAAAATCATTATTTTATTAAATAGTGATTATTGTAACAAAACATCTTGCTAAAAATTATTTATCTTTTAGAGCAGACAATGTCAAAATACGAATAGAGCAGGAGGATCTCTGGGACTCAGTTAAAAACGTTTGAAGAAGCATACACATGTGTTTCAACGTATAATACAAATGGAAATAGAGCATACATCAACTAAGCTCTTCCATTTTTTCAAAAAATCCATCTTGCAGTTATTGTGACTTTGTAATAAATCCTGACAATAAAAATGCATTGTGACACTACATTAAAATATTATAACAGACATAAATAATAACGTATAATTATTTTCCGAAGTACGTAGTCCTCTAGCTGGACTCACACAAATATTTGCTCCTCCATGAGCCACGACCTCCGATCGGGGGGTCCTAGGGTTCGAGTCCCGACGGTGGCAGAATTTTCGGCACTAGCTACAGAGCTATGTCCAATTCAGTCGCAGTTGTCTAGAGGAGAATCTAGTGGCCATCTTCTCTGATAGGAAGTTTTGTCTGTGGTCTCTCCGATCAACTCCCGGCGAATGCCGGAGCAGTACCCTAACAAACGGGCCTCGGACAGCATGCGATCTTTCCTTCCCTTCGTTGTTGTGTCCTCGCCCTTTAGGTTTACTCACACGCATGCATCACACCACCCCACATGTGAGGAGACCAGTCGGGAGCGTAGAGCTTGTACAGGCTGGGGCAGTGCCCTGCTGGTGGGAGATACTTGGCCACTCGACATTTAGGTCGACGCCGGATTTTACCCTCCAGCGGGAGTTTTTATTTATTTATTTATTTGTTTATTTGTCAAAAAACATTAAAAACTGTATATGACGTGTGGGGAAAGAGATTTATCTGCGCACATTTTCTTGAGGGCCAGAATAAAAAAAAGCACGAAAAAATGAATTTAGAAAATAATTATTTTAGAAAATATAAAAATATTTCAAAAATGTTTGTTCCCGAGTTATAGAAAATCAATTTCAACTGTAAATGAACTACAAGCAAAAGGAGTGCTCAACAAAACGTGCGCACAGTGAAGCTACATTTACGTCCAGAAGCAAAACAAGGGGCCATCTCAGCATTTGCTCAATGGATCAAGGAAACTGGACAAAAAACTGATTGAGATGGGAGTTCAGGTCCGCATTTCGCGATGAAAAACGCACTACACTTACGGGTCTAATGATCATAGCCCTTGGCGCGCCTGGAATCACTAATCACTCCTGCGCCAAGGCTTTGGTCGCGAGCAGAGCCCGCAGGAGCGGTTGACGCACTGAAAGAAACCCCGTCGCCACAGATTTCTGATACCGTTATCCCTCAAATTAAATTCTCCACGCAATGGTTTAGGAGGAAGGACCCTTATCTAATCGCAAACTTTGATATTTTAACCCCGGAGAGGTGGCGGTGGCCGGAGTTACGTTAGAGGTGGCGCGGGGTCATTTCTGACCCCTTTAAGTTATTTCTTTATAAAATTATATTTAGCAAGAAATAAGTGCGAAATTAGTTATTTTAATAATAATGAATCGTTATATGGTCGTATTAACTTAATGCACTATTATAAACAACATGCAATGAGGAATTGACACAAGTGAAAGGACAAAATTATCATTTATCTTTCATTTTGTGTAGTGACTCCATTTTCATTTTACTGAATATTTCAACGGCAAAGGTACCAGAAAATTCAGTACGTTTCATTTTCTAACATTTTCTTACATAAAAACAAACAATTTATTGAAAATACTTCAAAGCCAATCAACACAACTTAGAAAATGTACGAAATTTAAGATGTTTGTATGGTTTCACAAATTTTTATGAGTGAATTATCACATACAAATTTTGAAAATTTTTCAGACAAAAGCTAAAGAATGTGGTGAAAAGTATGTGAAATGTAAATCTTCTGACTCACAAATTAGGCAACTGCAGCTAAACAAAGGTACGTGGGGTCTCTAGAGACCCCGCGCCACCTCTCTCGGGTTAAATTGATGCTCCCTCTTGGATAACTACCCCGTCCTCTAATTCACCAAGTGTCGAGAAATTTTAATGACAGAATAATTTGCCAACTCTGCTACCCTGCAACCCTGCTAGCCTTCCAGCACAATTCGCCCACACGTGCCCTGTCAAGTCGTCGCCTTTTTTACCATCTTGTCTGTTGGCCACATAATTTTTTATCAGTTACTTATTAGTGAATATAAATAATGGAACGTTGCGAACTTCATAGTTAGAAATATAATTAATATTTCATGTTTGCAGGGTCCATTCTGGAGATCAGTAAAAACATTTTCATACGAATTGCGATTGTTACAGATTCCGATTCTTACACTCGTTTCATTTAATGGTCTATTAATGATAATTGTTTGATGCCGCTATTACTTCGTCTGCAGAGTATTGTAGACGGTAACGAAATATTATCTCTTGCATTTCCTATAAATTACACTTCTTAAAAATTTGTTTAGCACTAAATAAAAAGAATCGTTATTCCTTCCACTGCCAACGAATTTCACCATGGTTAAGGATTCATGAGACAATTCCCTGCAAGAATGAAGCTCAGGTGTTTGGAAATTCCATTTAACTGAAGCGCCATCTAGTTCTGCAGTGCTTAGTGGCGTTACTACAAAACGAACAGCATGAAATCCTTCTCCATGAAAAAAGCAGGTAGATGTACCAACTTTCATGAAGATCGGTCAAACGGTATTGGAGTTTATCAATCTCGAACAAACCAACATCCACTTATATTATACTAGAGGAGCCCGGCAGACGTTCTGCCCTTTGTTTCCCTCTTTTCCTTCCCTCTCCCTTTCTCCGTCTCTCTCATCGTCTCTCACCCTCTCTCTCTCTCTCTCTCTCTCTCTCTCTCTCTCTCTTCGTCCCTCTCTGACTTTGTGTATCTCTCTGTCCGTCTCTGTCGTCTCATTAACATTTATTTGCAGATTCTGCACGTCTTTGAACAGGTGGGGTAATATTGAGAAGCGCCGTACCAGGAAAAAACGGAATAGAATGTTCAAGTTCTCATCCTGTAGGTTAGGGTGTGAGAAACGTTTCTTTGAGTCCTTCGGTCTCAAAATTTTAGTTTTCAATGCCCTAAAACGTTTTGTTTGGGAGTTATTTAACGACATAGATTCAAAAATCCTACCGAGTGTAGCGGGTTGCATTTTACATGAATATTTAGTTTTTTTATTCTACAGGGCCATTTAGCGATATTTTAATAGTTATTTTACTATTCGGGGCGGAGATGAATCCAACAAGTCAGAGATAATTAGAATTGATCCAGCCGTTCTTCACTTATAAATGGTATAACTAACCCGACTTTTTTTATATATTGATGTATATTATATCTCTCCTTATACAGAGAGATCCATCTAGACAAGGCCATCTAGCGATATTGTAATAGTTATTTTGCTATTTGGGGCGTAGATGAATCCAGAGATAATTAAAATTGGTGCAGCTTCTCATGACTTATAAATGGTGTAACTAACCCAACTTTGTTTTATATATAGATGTATTTTATATCTCTCCCTCTTCATCTCTCATAGAGAGAGAGAGAGGCAATTATTGATATTATTGCTATTACATAATTGTTTTCATCATAACCCGTTGGTGGTGTCAGGTGCGGGCGCGCAAGAAGGTGGCGAAGATGGTGCTGTCGTTTGTGGTGGTGTTCGCGGTGTGCTTCTTCCCGCACCACCTCTTCATGCTGTGGTTCTACCACTCGCCCACCGCCGAGGCGGACTACAACGCCGGCTGGCACGCGCTGCGCATCGTCGGCTTCTGCCTGAGCTTCGGCAACTCCTGCATCAACCCCATCGCGCTCTACTGCGTCAGCGGCACCTTCCGGAAGCACTTCAAGAGGTACCACCCGCAGCTGCGAGCGAAAGGCATTCATCGTCCCAATAACGTTTCTGTCTTCTTGACAGCAAGCGGCTGATAGAGGACACGGGGTTCCGTTATCCAATCAGAGATTTTTTAAATTATGGTGATGACTATGATTGATTTGGCATTCCTGATGCCAAGGAATCGACGACACAGGTACTGCAAGCATTCACCTTCGTTGTTTAGAGCTTTAACGAATTGCTTCATAAGCCCAAGTTTAATATGAAGCGGAGGTAACAGTATGACGAACTTGCCAACAAGAGCTTTAATGTTTTCGAGCCTACAATCCACTGTGTACGTGGCCACTCTTTTTTGGTACAGTGGTGTAACCTCGCTCGACTGTCCCACTCACATAGAAAGCAGGGGTACTTTGTACAGCCTACGTGTAAAACCTAACATAATACCTATCACTTTAAAGTCACCAAAGGCTTTCCACTTGTGTTCCTAGTACTTCAGTTAACACAACATCATCTCAGGATTTTCATATGTCTCTTGTATTATAACAGTGAAGAATGGGAATGGATGAAAGATTGTTTTCGTTATGAACAACGCACTTCAAACGACGCTTGGAGGCAATGATAAAAAGTTTCCAATGTAATAATTAGAGACCGGAAAAATATATAGTATGAAACGTCAAAATATGTACATAAATATGTAATGAAAATAGTAAGAATATGTAATAAATACGTAAAATCGGATATAATATGTAATATTAAAATACTCTAATTATAAAACTCATTTACATAATACGAACTTACATTTATAAAAAATTCCTATAGAAATTTTAAAATCGATGCAAACGTTTCAAAAATCATTTGGAAAGCACAGGTTGATGTACACTTCCACCATACAACTTTCCCATCAGTAGTAAAACCTTCACAAATAGTTATCCAGGAATGTAGTTTAGCAGACTAGACGCAATAAAAAGCCTTCGTACACACTGGCGAAATTTAGGACCAGCAAAACAATCACTAGCATGCATGGAATGCAGCATGGAATATTCTCAACGAAGTGTTACACGACGGCGCCAAAGTTGGTTGGAAATTAAGGTTAAAGGTCGCCAAACGCGACGTTAATGATACTTTTCACATCTAAAGGAGAGAATGATTTGTCGTTGTCGCGCACTTCTCGCCACTGAGGTAACTGAGGAACCGCGTCTTCATGAAGCGTACCTCGAGTAGAGTACGCAGTAGCATGGAGTAATAATGGAGGAAAAATGTTTTTTTTTAAATACTTGTTTTCATAAAAATATATACGAAAATTGATAAAATAAAAAGAAATGTTGAGAAAATAGCGAAATATGTAAAATATGTAATATAGTGCCAAATATGTAAAAATATGTAACGAAAAAATTGGATATTGTGTTAGGACGGCGACAATTCGCCAAGATTAAAAATTTGAGAACGGTAAGTAGAAAAACAAAAAATATGTAATTACATAAAAATCCGGTCTCTAGTGATGACACTGTAGACTCTCTTGCTTTACGATCGCTCTTTTAGTGCCTTAGTATAGTTTGAGTTGTTTTTCTCTGATGAAACTTCATAGAACGGGGTTACATATGTGACTTTACGACTGATTTTAGGCAACTCCTCTTGCATGGATATTGGGCAGGTAACGCTCTGACGTAGTAACGGATATTTCATTTACCCGCCGGGCATCAGCGTATACGGAGTTGCCTGAAAATAAGGAGGAAATGTCACTGTACGTAAAATGCATCAACCTTCATTGTATGCAGTTTCCCACTGTACGTTCATTGGCTAAAAGTGGTCATTTTCGACCATTCCACATTCTCTAGAAGTTTGCAACATTTATTCCGACACATCTTGTAGATCGAACTGAGGCAGGCTTGTTCATGAATGCTTTTCGCAGGTACCTGCTGTGTATGCGCTGCCGGCGGTAGTCATTTTCGACCATTCTACATTCTCTAGAAGTTTGCAACATTTATTCGACACACCTGTAGATTGAACTGAGGCAGGCTTGCTCGTGAATGCTTTTCGCAGGTACCTGCTGTGTCTGCGCTGCCGGCGGTAGTCATTTTCGACTATTCTACATTCTCTAGAAGTTTGCAACATTTATTCCGACACACCTGTAGATTGAACTGAGGCAGGCTTGCTCGTGAACGCTTTTCGCAGGTACCTGCTGTGTCTGCGCTGCCGGCGACGGCGGCGCAAGCTGGGCCGCGGGGGCAAGGGCGGCGGCGGCGGCGGAGGCGGCGGCGGCGGCGGCAGCGGCGGCGGGTTCGGCGGAGGCTTCGGGGGCGGCGGCGGCGGCGGCAGCGCGGGGCGCCGCGGCAGCTACAGCCTCACCACGGGCACCAGCCGGCGCGGCTGCGGCGGCGGCGGCGGCCTCGCCAGCACGCTCTCTTCCTCCACGCGCCTGCGCGACAGATGCGGCGGCGGAGGTACTGCGCTCGAATCACGACGAGGAGATGGATCAGGGTGCATTCCCAGGCGTTGGTTGGCTGGATAGGTCATATTGTTAGATAGGATAGTTGATTTAGAAAAAATTGTTGGACGTACATCATCAGAAGCTATACTTCGTTTTTTCTTTCTTGGGGCGTGGGGTGGGTCATCAAAATGGAATATCTCACGGTATTTTGCGTCGTTCTCAGTTGTGCCGCTAGGAGTCGCATGATTGCCGGCACTGCTCGATACAGTCGCGATCATGCGAATCCTAGCGGCACAACCGAGAACGACGCAAATACCGTGAGATATTCCATTTTGATGACACCTCTCTCCATGCACCAAGAAAGAAAAAACGAAGTATAGCTTCTGATGATGTACGTCCAACAGTTTTTTCTAAATCAACCATCCTACTCTCTGAATCTGAATCCGTGAAATTGTCGCTGATTCAATCAGTGAGAGCCGAAGTCACTGATACCTTCAGTCGAAATGCGTAGTTTCGCTGACAATCAGCGAAAACGCGAAACTTTTCATAACGACCCCCAGCATTTCACTGGTCGTTAGTGGTAAAAGTGCCGCGCCACCATCACTCAAGATACTCTCTCAGTCTGAATCAGTGAAAAACTACTGATTCACAGTGACTATTCACTGATGGTGTCAGTTATAACCCTGCCATTGACAATCAGTGAACTGAACTGAACAAATCAGTGAAAATGGGATCCACTGTTTGAAACAGTAAAACTTTGCTGTTTGAATCAGTGAAAATCTGTGACAACTAATTGAACGTGACGGCTGAACGATCAGTGAGTGATGGTGGCGCGGCACTTTTACCACTGACGACTAGTGAAATGCTGGTGGTCATTATGAAAAGTTTCGCGTTTTCGCTGATTGTCAGCGAAACTACACATTTCGACTGAAGGTATCAGTGACTTCGGCTCTCACTGACTGAATCAGCGACAATTTACTGATTCAGATTCAGAGAGTAGGATGATTGATTTAGAAAAAATTGTTGGACGTACATCATCAGAAGCTATACTTCGGTTCTTCTTTCTTGGTGCGTGGAGAGGGGTGTCATCAAAATGGAATATCTCATGGTATTTTGCGTCGTTCTCGGTTGTGCCGCTAGGAGTCGCATGATTGCCAGCACTGCTTGATACAGTCGCGGTCATGCGATCCCTAGCGGCACAACCGAGAACGACGCGAAATAACCTGAGATATTCCATTTTGATGACCCACCCCCACGCGCCAAGAAAGAAAAAAAACAAGTATAAAAGTAATTTCCTGAGCCCAATAAGTCAAGATCCTCGTCTCGTAATACACAATCTAAAGTGATGGCATGCGCATTTGAAACATGTTTATGCACGCAGCTGAAGTTGTGTAATTATAAAGTCTATCCAATGAATTACATAAACTTTCTCTTTTCAGTGTCTTTTGATATTAAGCTTGCGACCACCGTAATAATTACTTTTGCAGCCAGTCACAGTGAAACTTTGAAATAAAAAACAAGGCTAAGCGCATCTGTAAAGAAGTCGCATAAAATATTAACGTTACTAACCACTTGTCAATTAATCACACACCTTTTTCCACATACATATATAGAAACATCGAAACACAAAGCATACAAAGTATTACTTTTGTTTTCGATGAAACACCAGAAAATATTAAATAAGGTGACTGCCTTCGCCACCAACAACGCGACTCGAAGGCTGACGTCACTAGAACATTACGTGGTTTAGAAGCAATGCCTGTTATTCTGTATTGCCTTGTCCAGGCTGCCTTAGAAGGATCCTTATTAGGGATCACAATATTCCAAAGCGGTTATATACCTCATTTGCCGATTGATTCAGTCTTCTCCTTCAACGCTGCAAGTGTCGACAAACTGTCAGAAGCGGCCGCGCAACATCAGCCCCACATCAGCGAATATGGCTCCGATTGGGATAGAGGCGTGGGCAATTTCGGGTTACTTGGTGGGTAATTGGATTAGGCTCGTCTGGAATCAGTACA
>JAHLJT010002630.1:53185338-53281333 GCA_031308135.1 Acheta domesticus
TGGATACCAGGGCCCTGGAATAAGGTTTTTTCTGCCGAAAATTTGTTATGGTTTTTTTCGCGCCAGATGCATAACTTCTGTTCGTAAGACGTCCCTCCTTAAGTGCACAAAAGTAAAAAATGTTGTAGGTGTATTTAAAAGGAATGCTACAGCTACCAGCGGGCAAGGTTATTAGGGATGAGTGGTAAGGCTAAATGTTACGAAAAAACTTGTAGGGAAAATTCAATAGATCGCAGCACCATCAGCAGGAATTTACTTTACCGATAAGTCTGAACAAATGGTCCGATTTCGATCTGTAAACGGCTTTGACTCCTGTTTATAATAGAATTACGCTACGAAGCCCTTTTTCCAAAAAAAACTAGCAGAAAATCGATTTTTAAAATTTTCTCGTACTTCCGGAAACAATTTCAAAAATGTGGGCTTATAGCGCGATGGCGACACGCTTCCAGAATCCAACGCCGTGTCAAACATGCAAATCGGATAAATAGGAGCGACGGTAAGTCAAATTTCGAAAAACACCTCACCCCACTCCCCATTCCCCTTCCACGCCGCCGACATCCCGGCATCATTGTTGGCCGGCGGCGCGGTCAAGCCGGCACAGGCGAGCCGGGCGGCGCCGCCGCGCGCGCGGCGACGGGCAAGAAGGCTGAACTTTCGCGGGGCAGCAAGCCAGGACACCCCGTCACTTCGTTGATGCTTCCGTCACTTCCGCATCTCAAGATATTTTTTCCCCACATATGAAAACTAGTGATGCTGTAATAGGGGTAAACGGTCTCGTATCATCTTAATAGTAGTATAAAACTATTACCTTATTCACATATTCCATCTTCCTTCGAATACCATCATAAGAATGTCTGAGGTATCACTGAAAACACCGATCCCGCTTTGGTGCTGATTTCAAAAAGAAAAATCGAACTAATTGCGTAAATATCACCCATATTCCATCTCCTCACATCGTATTTTAGATATATTTTACTTCTAAGATCTTCCATTACCATTTCACTACCGGAAAAAAACAAGCGGAGATAACGCAAGAGCTCTTTTATCCTACGACTCGATTCATCATTTCAAAACGGCGTTTGTCACCTTGATAGAATTCACCTGGTTATCCCCTCTTCCAAGTAAAACAGCGAATCGAATTTTTAAAACGTTTTCGTACTTGTTAGGACAAATTGCACATACTTTCTCATAGTAATTAAATCTTTGGTCTGGGCCAATTTTACCATCTTTCCCCATCTTCTGACATCTTGCTGACATCTATCGCCGCCCAAAATACATTTTTTGAAATTTTTCAGCTTCTTATGGTAGATACGAAATATTACTTTTAGGATATTAAAGAAGAGTAAAACTTCGTCCTATATAGGAATTTTCATTGATAAATTTGGAGCCGCTCTTAAGAAAATGGCGTTTAAGCGTTACTGTAAATGCGAAAATGGAAGCTTCGGAATTTTCACAAGAATCTTTCGAGTTTTCGAACAACTTCATTTGGTGACATTTAAAGCACTTCTACTCACAAATGTAATAATGTATAAATTTCTGGAAATGTGAATATTAATGGCGTGAGAGACACTTAAAAATACATTTATTAATTTTTTGAAAAATCAAAAAAATACAGCCAAATTAATTTTATGTTAACTTAAAGAATGCAAATAGCATTCGTACGAAAAGTTTGAAGAAGCAATTTGAGAAAATGGCGTTTGAACATTTGTGCAAATTCGGAAGTTATCAGTTCATTTTCACAGAAAACATCTGAGTTGTGAGGAACTTTTAAGACATAATGTAAAGCACATGTACTCGTAAATGTAATAGTAGGGAGTTTTTGCACCCTCGAACGTTACGTACTATCGATCTTCTGCTCATTCGCAGTGCACGTTTCGCATCACTTTGGTGCATCTGCGCATGCGCAAAAGATCGATAGTACTTAACGTTCGAGGTGGCAAAAGTTCCCTAATATGAACAAATCGCTGTTAAAGAAAATATTTACTAAATGAAAGGCTAGTCAAAGAATTACATTTTTGTAATTTTTGAAAAAAAACAAGGAATAGAGCAATATGGCGTTTATGTCATCTCAGAGTACATTAGGTACTATCCTTTCCAAAAAGTTTAAGGAAAAAAGTTGAAGTCGATTTTGAGAAAATCTTGTTTTGTAATTTTAAAAATTGCACAAATTGCACTCAATATTGCGCGAAAACTACTAAAAATTTCAAAAAAAATGTGCATGACCTTATTGAAAGAACTAAGTATGAAGAACAAATATAATTTTAAGGGAAAATCTCTATCTTCAATTTTGTAGTTGTAGGAAGACGCCGAAAAAAAATTCGAACTTTTGCAATTTTCCCAAAATCAGTCAGTAATGAAAATAAGAGCTATGCCACCTTGAGTGTATTTTACTTTATTCTTACAATTAATTTAAGGAAAGCATTTGGAGTAATTTTTGATTGATTGTTAGTGATTTGGGCGCGTCAACTGCTTTGGTCATTAGTCCCGTAAGTGCAATGCATGTTTATTTCATCGTGAGGTGGAAGAGATGTTGCCCGCTGTGCCGATGGCGAGATCCGGCGCCGACCTTCCGTCCACTAGCGGGGCTTCCCAACCAGTATCTGCCACCAGCGGGGCACCACCCCAGCCGGGACAAGCTCTAAATCACCGACCGATTTACCTGTCGGCTTGCCGTGTTCTTTCTAACAAGGTATCTCCCACCAGCAGTGCACGGCCCACAGCCGGGACAAGTTCCAATCCTCCCACTGGTCTCCCAGCATATATGGTAGTGTTGTGCAAGTTAGTGTGTGTGTGTGTGAAGATAGGACAAGGAAGAGGAAGGAAATATCGCGGGAGGTCCGTTTGTTAGGGTATTTCTCCGGCATTCGTTTGATGTTGATCGGAGAAACTATGGAAAACTTCCAATCAGAGCAGCCGGTCGCTAGAATTTTCCTCCAGACATCGGTTGAATTCTACATCTAACTGACAAGCTAGTGTTGAAAAATCCTGCCACCGTCGGGACTCGAACCTAGCACCTCTCGGTCAGAGGCATTGCAGTGACATCAGTTGATGCACTGAGCCACCTATCCTGTTTGACATTTTTGAGAAAATGTTGAAAAATGTCCCTGGGGCTTAATAAAAAGTATCTCCAAAAATTAATGAATGTTTTTAAAAATCGCAGAACTTCGACTCAGACCAGATCGACAGGGGTTTATTCAGTTGAACAAAAATTCTACACATAGTTTAGGCGTAGTGGTGTTCACATATGCCCAGACAGGCAGACACAGACAGATGGGGACGGACGAAACGGACGTTTAAAAAGTCAAAACAACACATACACCCTTATGGTATCAGCAGGGCCATCTTTAGGCACAAGCAGACGAGGCTCGTGCCTCAGGGCCCCCCATGATCAAAGGGCCCCCACAGATAATAAAAAATATATAACAAAACTGAACTAGTGGTGTTAGAACAGCACGTACTTTACCGAATTATAAAAAACAGCTACGCAATATTAAGATATTGCATTTTCTGCGCTACTAACATCTTAGCTATTGAGTTTTCATTCATATCGCACAAATAATTATATCCATCAAATTTCAGTATTGCTGAATGGCTGGTTAATATCAAAGGCAATGTTTTCCATGAGTGAGGTTTTTTTATTTGCTCCCAGAAGACACACAGCAATGTACGAACTCGTGGAACCTACAATGTACAAACTCGTGGTGGCTAAACCGCGCGTTGTCGCTAAGTTGCGAGCGCTAAGCGAATTCCTTTGTGGCATTGTCGATAAGTTTAAAGTGTGAGGAAGCAAAAATTGAATTAATATTGGCATTTCCAATAACAAATTATATTTAAATCAATTATTTTTATTTTCCTTATACATACGTATATACGGAGTATTGTAAGAAGTGGCCGACATTTTTGTTTTAATTTTTGCAAAACCAGGCATTTTAACGAACATGAGACATGCACCATTCTCTTAAGCTACTTTATGCTAAGGTCCCAATTTAATCAAAATTTTCTGAGGTGTCTAAGAAAAAATGGTTTAAAGGAAATAAAAATTGCACATGTTTGAACAGAATATCGCAAAAATACGCATGTTTCCGAAATTTGAATTAGGGGCCCCGAAATCTGAGTGCCTCGGATACTTTCAAACCAAAAGACGGCCCTGGTATCAGGGGACCCCAAAACGAGTACTTCGTTAATATCTCGAAATAGATTTTTCCGCAGCATTACATAACTTTGAGTAAACTAACACGAGAAAGTAACTGGTGGTGCTAAAGAATGGCACAGACTTTCCCGTATTAGTTTTCAATTCCTATAGTCTCAGCCAGCTATTCGGACTTTGTCGTAGTAAAATTTACTATTTTGTTGGCATGGGCTAGATTTATGGCCTTGCCCCATCTTGCCACCTGCCATTAATGCACCCAACTTATTTTTTAGTTTTCTCAATTATTCGGTTTCCTAATGGTAGATTCAAAATATTGCTTTTAGAATATTAAAGAAGACTGAAACCTTGTCCTTTACGACAATTTTCATTCATAAACTTGATACCGTTTTTAAGAAAAGGGTGTTTAAGTGTCTGTGGCAATGTGAAAAATGAAGCCCTTTTTCACAGGAATCTTGAGAGTTGTTTTTTTAAATTATTTTAAGATATTTTAAGCTCTTCCATTCACAAATGCAATAATGTTTACAAATCGCTGCAAATGTGCATACAAGGCATGCGAAATTATTAAAAAATACGTTTGTGTAAATTTGAAGAAAAAACAACAAAATAATACAACAAAACTTTTTTGGTTCCTTAGACAGTGCATTTCACACTATACGTACAAAAACTTTGAACAAAAAATTTGGAACCTTTGTCAGAAAAAATTGGCGTTTGAGCGTTTCTGAAAATGCGAAATTTCGAGTTCATTTCCAAAAAAAACTTTTAGTTTTCGAAAAACTTTAAATGATATAATTTAAAGTACGTGTGCTCATAAATCCTAATAATGTGAACAAATCGCCGATAATGTAAATATAAACGACGCTGACAGGCTATTCAAAAAAAGTTTCATTTGTGTTATTTTTCGCAAAACAAAAGAATAGAGCACAATAGCGTTTATGTCATATCTTAAAGTACATTTCGCAATATCCCTACCAATAGTTTAAAGGGAAAAAATGAGCCGATTTTGAAAAAAATCCTTGCTTTGTTATCTTTTAAAGTTGGCATATATTGCACCATAACTACAAAATTGCGCCATAACTACAAAAATTGTTTTAAAAAAAAATTCATGATCTTAATGAAAGAACTAATTATGTACAACAAATTTCTTAGAAAGGAAAAGTCTCTATCGTCAATATTGTAGTTGTAGGAAACGCCGAAAAAAATTCAAATCTTTGCAATTTTCGAAAATTCAGTTATCAGTGAAATCGGACCTAAGCCATGTGTATTTTATTCCATTTTTACGAGAAATTAAAGAAAAAATTTGGAGCCATATTTGAGCAAATTTTTAAAATATCCGGGGGGGGGTTTTCGTGTAATGTATCTCCAAAAAGTAATGCATGGTTTTGAAAATTGCAGAGCTTCGAATGACAGTAGATCGAGAGCTGTTTTTTTGTCGTTGTTTTTTCCAGTTTGGAAAAATTTGTACGCAGTGTAACGCTAGTGTTGTTCACATACACCAGAGACACTGACGGGACGCTTTTTCCGTCAATCAATTTTTCGGTATTAAGGACCCACAAAACATGGATTCTGGCTACCACCACGAGTTACAGGAAATAATTTACTATACAACAACAGGAATTTATCCACATTTTCATTATCAGGACTCGGCTTTGAGAGAGTTTTCCTGCGCACGATATAACTTTCTCTTCGTATTAAGATTGAGAAGAGAGATAAAGTAAAATAAATGTTCACAATTTGAAATTCCCTTAATAAAATATTAATTATATCGAATTTAAAAGTAACTACTTTTTCTGCCTACTGTTTTTTTATTTCTCTCTATCAGCAATGAAAACAAAGAGATGCCACGTAGAAAATGCAGACACGAACAGAGAATCTTTGAAGCACTCTGTTCGAAATCTTTACGTGCAGCACATAGGAATGTCAGCAATTCTGAATTAGTATTAGACAAATATGCTCATTGCAAAAATATAAACACATTTAAATAAAAAACTATTTTTCAAAATTAATTAAAATATTCCGGAAATAATTTCAAGAAATTTGGTAATTTGTGAAAATACCTTAATAATTAGCAAATAATAAATATACTGTTAAGCAGATATTAAATGATCAGCAAAATATGTAAAATACGTAATACAGTACAAACTTTGTACCGAAAAATTTAAATATTTTGTTAGGATTGCAAACAGTTCGCCTAGATTACAAAATGAGAACAGTAACAAAACATATGTAATTACATTAGACCCGGACTTTAGCCATGAGATCGACAAGCAGTACCGCGAAACAGAATTTTGACGGTTACTGAAGATCATTTTTTTACATGACTAGAGAAGTCTATTATCCGATTTCAGTGTATGATATGGCGTTAGATTCAGGGTGCATCTCGCCAGCACGCTATTTTACCACTTTTTCAAATATGTCCGCAAGTATAAAAACATTTTAAAAATTCGATTCGGCTATTTTACTGGGAAAAAGGATTAACCAGGTGAATTCTATCAAGGTGACAAACGCCAGTTTTGAAATGATAAATCGAATCGTAGGATAAAAGAGCTCTTGCGTTATCTCCGCTTGTTTTTTCCGGTAGTGAAATGGTAATGGAAGATCTTAGAAGTACAATATATCTAAAAATACGATGTGAGGAGATGGAATATGGGTGATATTTACGCAATTAGTTCGATTTTTTCTTTTTGAAATCAGCACCAAAGCGGGATCGGTGTTTTCAGTGATACCTCAGACATTCTTATGATGGTATTCGAAGGAAGATGGAATATGTGAATAAGGTAATAGTTTTATACTACTATTAAAGATGATACGAGACCGTTTACCCCTATTACAGCATCACTAGTTTCATATGTGGGGAAAAAATATCTTGAGATGCGAAGTGACGGAAGCATCAACGAAGTGACGGGGTGTCTGGCTTGCTGCCCCCGAAAGTTCAGCCTTCTTGCCCGTCGCCGCGCCGCGGCGGCCGCCGCCCGGCTCGCCCTGTGCCGGCTTGACCGCGCCGCCGGCCAACAATGAATGCCGGATGTCCCGGCGGCGTGGAAGGGGAATGGGGAGTGGGGTGAGGTGTTTTTCGAAATTTGACTTACCGTCGCTCCTATTTATCCGATTTGCATGTTTGACACGGCGTTGGATTCTGGAAGCGTGTCGCCATCGCGCTATAAGCCCACATTTTGAAATTGTTCCCGGAAGTACGAGAAAAATTTTAAAAATCGAGTTTCTGCTAGTTTTTTTGGAAAAAGGGCTTCGTAGCGTAAATTCTATTATAAACATGTAGTCAAATGCCGTTTACAGATCGAAAATCGGACCATTTGTTCAGACGTAATCGGTAAAGTAAAATTCACTAAACTTGGTGCTGCCACGTGGTGGCGACAAATTGAACTAGTGTCGTTTACATTTAGCCGTTAAGGCGTTTTACGAACTACGACTTCCGCGCCACTACCCGCCAGCTAACCTACCAAACGTAACAAGTTCTATACTGCGATTTTTTCTAACTTTGCCTCTCAAGGCCTGTCTTCACGATGGAAAATGTCCACGGTTTTTCGTGTCTTTCTCAGTCGTGGCAACCGTGATCGCAACCATATCAAGCAGTGCTCGCAATCATGAAATTCTAGCGGCACAACCGAGAAAGACGCGAAATTCCGTGTGATATTCCATCATATCCATAGGGGCTTGAGAGGCAGAGTTAGATAAAAATCGCAGTATAGAACTTGTTACGTTTGGGGTAGGTTAGCTGGCGGCCGTGTTAGAATGGCGCGGAAGTCGTAGTTCGTAACGCCTTAACCACTCATCCTAAACTTGCCCGCTGGTAGCTGTACAATGTAGAATATAAGAGAATGTTTCGATGTAGTTTAATATCTGGCTCCAGTTTGTTGGGTCGCTGGTCAGGTTTTTGCCAACAAAAAAATGCCCGGAAATACGTTTTTAAGCAAAAACCGGTAAAAAATCACGCCCTTTTTCAGGTTTTTTTTAAAAATAACTCAAAAGTCTCCAGTTTTGATAATTAATGATCTATATCAGAGATTTTCAAACTGCATCGCGGCTCCCAAGGCGTCGCGGAAATATGTGAGGGCGCGGTGATGGTATTACATGTGAATTATTTTAATCCTTGTGCCATTTAGTGTTTTGTACTATCATACTATAGATATTTGTAATGTATATGAATTATTTTGTGGATTAATTGAACCTGAAAAGTCTTTACTAATAGCCTATTATATCACTCATTTGTATTGAATATTTAGTAGGCCTATATTAACTCTTATATTTGAAACGTATTGTTTACTAGGAGAGGGGAAGATTAAGGGGGAAGATATTACGGGGGAAGATTTAAGTCAAAGGGGGTCGTAGACAAAAATTGTTTAACCCCTGATCTATACGAAATGAAATATGATAAAAAAACTACATTTACTGTCATTCAGAGTTTTTCTCCTATTAACGATTTAGTCGTGAGAGCACCGCAAAATTTGCAAAACCACATGAAAAGAGAAACACATGAAAAAACTTTGTAATTAATAACGTGACAAAGAATTTTTTTTAAGACGATGGACTGCACCTTCACCGATGCGTCAAGGTCAATGTATCAAAACTGTCAATGTCAAACGGTAATTTTATCAGAGCTAAATGAATTAATATATTATGTTACAATACAACATAACATATTCATCCACCTGGCCCTCAATTGTTTCCAAATTAATTTTCGATAATTTCCTTGAGAGCCAATTTGAGCGGCAGGAGCAACAGGCTTGTTAGTTCGGTATTTCCTCGCTAGATTTCACCAGCTACCGGAGCGCCAGTTCGCGCGACGGCAAATCTTGAAAGTACCTGCAAGGCAACATCGATTGTGGTGCATGAGAAAGCGGAGAGATTCAAAATTGCGTGCGCGATACGATTTAATTCAACGTCCAGAGGGTTTTTTCTAAGTTGATGGACGATGTTTCATCGACGTCAGAACAGATGATTCACTAGTATCATGGTTAAAATCATTATTTTATTAAATAGTGATTATTGTAACAAAACATCTTGCTAAAAATTATTTATCTTTTAGAGCAGACAATGTCAAAATACGAATAGAGCAGGAGGATCTCTGGGACTCAGTTAAAAACGTTTGAAGAAGCATACACATGTGTTTCAACGTATAATACAAATGGAAATAGAGCATACATCAACTAAGCTCTTCCATTTTTTCAAAAAATCCATCTTGCAGTTTATTGTGACTTTGTAATAAATCCTGACAATAAAAATGCATTGTGACACTACATTAAAATATTATAACAGACATAAATAATAACGTATAATTATTTTCCGAAGTACGTAGTCCTCTAGCTGGACTCACACAAATATTTGCTCCTCCATGAGCCACGACCTCCGATCGGGGGGTCCTAGGGTTCGAGTCCCGACGGTGGCAGAATTTTCGGCACTAGCTACAGAGCTATGTCCAATTCAGTCGCAGTTGTCTAGAGGAGAATCTAGTGGCCATCTTCTCTGATAGGAAGTTTTGTCTGTGGTCTCTCCGATCAACTCCCGGCGAATGCCGGAGCAGTACCCTAACAAACGGGCCTCGGACAGCATGCGATCTTTCCTTCCCTTCGTTGTTGTGTCCTCGCCCTTTAGGTTTACTCACACGCATGCATCACACCACCACACATGTGAGGAGACCAGTCGGGAGCGTAGAGCTTGTACAGGCTGGGGCAGTGCCCTGCTGGTGGGAGATACTTGGCCACTCGACATTTAGGTCGACGCCGGATTTTACCCTCCAGCGGGAGTTTTTATTTATTTATTTATTTGTTTATTTGTCAAAAAACATTAAAAACTGTATATGACGTGTGGGGAAAGAGATTTATCTGCGCACATTTTCTTGAGGGCCAGAATAAAAAAAAGCACGAAAAAATGAATTTAGAAAATAATTATTTTAGAAAATATAAAAATATTTCAAAATGTTTGTTCCCGAGTTATAGAAAATCAATTTCAACTGTAAATGAACTACAAGCAAAAGGAGTGCTCAACAAAACGTGCGCACAGTGAAGCTACATTTACGTCCAGAAGCAAAACAAGGGGCCATCTCAGCATTTGCTCAATGGATCAAGGAAACTGGACAAAAAACTGATTGAGATGGGAGTTCAGGTCCGCATTTCGCGATGAAAAACGCACTACACTTACGGGTCTAATGATCATAGCCCTTGGCGCGCCTGGAATCACTAATCACTCCTGCGCCAAGGCTTTGGTCGCGAGCAGAGCCCGCAGGAGCGGTTGACGCACTGAAAGAAACCCCGTCGCCACAGATTTCTGATACCGTTATCCCTCAAATTAAATTTCTCCACGCAATGGTTTAGGAGGAAGGACCCTTATCTAATCGCAAACTTTGATATTTTAACCCCGGAGAGGTGGCGGTGGCCGGAGTTACGTTAGAGGTGGCGCGGGGTCATTTCTGACCCCTTTAAGTTATTTCTTTATAAAATTATATTTAGCAAGAAATAAGTGCGAAATTAGTTATTTTAATAATAATGAATCGTTTATATGGTCGTATTAACTTAATGCACTATTATAAACAAACATGCAAATGAGGAATTGACACAAGTGAAAGGACAAAATTATCATTTATCTTTCATTTTGTGTAGTGACTCCATTTTCATTTTACTGAATATTTCAACGGCAAAGGTACCAGAAAATTCAGTACGTTTCATTTTCTAACATTTTCTTACATAAAAACAAACAATTTATTGAAAATACTTCAAAGCCAATCAACACAACTTAGAAAATGTACGAAATTTAAGATGTTTGTATTGGTTTCACAAATTTTTATGAGTGAATTATCACATACAAAATTTTGAAAATTTTTCAGACAAAAGCTAAAGAATGTGGTGAAAAGTATGTGAAATGTAAATCTTCTGACTCACAAAATTAGGCAACTGCAGCTAAACAAAGGTACGTGGGGTCTCTAGAGACCCCGCGCCACCTCTCTCGGGTTAAATTGATGCTCCCTCTTGGATAACTACCCCGTCCTCTAATTCACCAAGTGTCGAGAAATTTTAATGACAGAATAATTTGCCAACTCTGCTACCCTGCAACCCTGCTAGCCCTTCCAGCACAATTCGCCCACACGTGCCCTGTCAAGTCGTCGCCTTTTTTACCATCTTGTCTGTTGCCACATAATTTTTATCAGTTTACTTATTAGTGAATATAAATAATGGGAACGTTGCGAACTTTCATAGTTAGAAAATATAATTAATATTTTCATGTTTGCAGGGTCCATTCTGGAGATCAGTAAAAACATTTTCATACGAATTGCGATTGTTACAGATTCCGATTCTTACACTCGTTTCATTTAATGGTCTATTAATGATAATTGTTTGATGCCGCTATTACTTCGTCTGCAGAGTATTGTAGACGGTAACGAAATATTATCTCTTGCATTTCCTATAAATTACACTTCTTAAAAATTTGTTTAGCACTAAATAAAAGAATCGTTATTTCCTTCCACTGCCAACGAATTTCACCATGGTTAAGGATTCATGAGACAATTCCCTGCAAGAATGAAGCTCAGGTGGTTTGGAAATTCCATTTAACTGAAGCGCCATCTAGTTCTGCAGTGCTTAGTGGCGTTACTACAAAACGAACAGCATGAAATCCTTCTCCATGAAAAAGCAGGTAGATGTACCAACTTTCATGAAGATCGGTCAAACGGTATTGGAGTTTATCAATCTCGAACAAACCAACATCCACTTATATTATACTAGAGGAGCCCGGCAGACGTTCTGCCCTTTGTTTCCCTCTTTTTCCTTCCCTCTCCCTTTCTCCGTCTCTCTCATCGTCTCTCACCCTCTCTCTCTCTCTCTCTCTCTCTCTCTCTCTCTCTCTTCGTCCCTCTCTGACTTTGTGTATCTCTCTGTCCGTCTCTGTCGTCTCATTAACATTTATTTGCAGATTCTGCACGTCTTTGAACAGGTGGGGTAATATTGAGAAGCGCCGTACCAGGAAAACGGAATAGAATGTTCAAGTTCTCATCCTGTAGGTTAGGGTGTGAGAAACGTTTCTTTGAGTCCTTCGGTCTCAAAATTTTAGTTTTCAATGCCCTAAAACGTTTTGTTTGGGAGTTATTTAACGACATAGATTCAAAAATCCTACCGAGTGTAGCGGGTTGCATTTTACATGAATATTTAGTTTTTTTATTCTACAGGGCCATTTAGCGATATTTTAATAGTTATTTTACTATTCGGGGCGGAGATGAATCCAACAAGTCAGAGATAATTAGAATTGATCCAGCCGTTCTTCACTTATAAATGGTATAACTAACCCGACTTTTTTTATATATTGATGTATATTATATCTCTCCTTATACAGAGAGATCCATCTAGACAAGGCCATCTAGCGATATTGTAATAGTTATTTTGCTATTTGGGGCGTAGATGAATCCAGAGATAATTAAAATTGGTGCAGCTTCTCATGACTTATAAATGGTGTAACTAACCCAACTTTGTTTTATATATAGATGTATTTTATATCTCTCCCTCTTCATCTCTCATAGAGAGAGAGAGAGGCAATTATTGATATTATTGCTATTACATAATTGTTTTCATCATAACCCGTTGGTGGTGTCAGGTGCGGGCGCGCAAGAAGGTGGCGAAGATGGTGCTGTCGTTTGTGGTGGTGTTCGCGGTGTGCTTCTTCCCGCACCACCTCTTCATGCTGTGGTTCTACCACTCGCCCACCGCCGAGGCGGACTACAACGCCGGCTGGCACGCGCTGCGCATCGTCGGCTTCTGCCTGAGCTTCGGCAACTCCTGCATCAACCCCATCGCGCTCTACTGCGTCAGCGGCACCTTCCGGAAGCACTTCAAGAGGTACCACCCGCAGCTGCGAGCGAAAGGCATTCATCGTCCCAATAACGTTTCTGTCTTCTTGACAGCAAGCGGCTGATAGAGGACACGGGGTTCCGTTATCCAATCAGAGATTTTTTAAATTATGGTGATGACTATGATTGATTTTGGCATTCCTGATGCCAAGGAATCGACGACACAGGTACTGCAAGCATTCACCTTCGTTGTTTAGAGCTTTAACGAATTGCTTCATAAGCCCAAGTTTAATATGAAGCGGAGGTAACAGTATGACGAACTTGCCAACAAGAGCTTTAATGTTTTCGAGCCTACAATCCACTGTGTACGTGGCCACTCTTTTTTGGTACAGTGGTGTAACCTCGCTCGACTGTCCCACTCACATAGAAAGCAGGGGTACTTTGTACAGCCTACGTGTAAAACCTAACATAATACCTATCACTTTAAAGTCACCAAAGGCTTTCCACTTGTGTTCCTAGTACTTCAGTTAACACAACATCATCTCAGGATTTTCATATGTCTCTTGTATTATAACAGTGAAGAATGGGAATGGATGAAAGATTGTTTTCGTTATGAACAACGCACTTCAAACGACGCTTGGAGGCAATGATAAAAAGTTTCCAATGTAATAATTAGAGACCGGAAAAATATATAGTATGAAACGTCAAAATATGTACATAAATATGTAATGAAAATAGTAAGAATATGTAATAAATACGTAAAATCGGATATAATATGTAATATTAAAATACTCTAATTATAAAACTCATTTACATAATACGAACTTACATTTATAAAAAATTCCTATAGAAATTTTAAAATCGATGCAAACGTTTCAAAAATCATTTGGAAAGCACAGGTTGATGTACACTTCCACCATACAACTTTCCCATCAGTAGTAAAACCTTCACAAATAGTTATCCAGGAATGTAGTTTAGCAGACTAGACGCAATAAAAAGCCTTCGTACACACTGGCGAAATTTAGGACCAGCAAAACAATCACTAGCATGCATGGAATGCAGCATGGAATATTCTCAACGAAGTGTTACACGACGGCGCCAAAGTTGGTTGGAAATTAAGGTTAAAGGTCGCCAAACGCGACGTTAATGATACTTTTCACATCTAAAGGAGAGAATGATTTGTCGTTGTCGCGCACTTCTCGCCACTGAGGTAACTGAGGAACCGCGTCTTCATGAAGCGTACCTCGAGTAGAGTACGCAGTAGCATGGAGTAATAATGGAGGAAAAATGTTTTTTTTTTAAATACTTGTTTTCATAAAAATATATACGAAAATTGATAAAATAAAAAGAAATGTTGAGAAAATAGCGAAATATGTAAAATATGTAATATAGTGCCAAATATGTAAAAATATGTAACGAAAAAATTGGATATTGTGTTAGGACGGCGACAATTCGCCAAGATTAAAAATTTGAGAACGGTAAGTAGAAAAACAAAAAATATGTAATTACATAAAAATCCGGTCTCTAGTGATGACACTGTAGACTCTCTTGCTTTACGATCGCTCTTTTAGTGCCTTAGTATAGTTTGAGTTGTTTTTCTCTGATGAAACTTCATAGAACGGGGTTACATATGTGACTTTACGACTGATTTTAGGCAACTCCTCTTGCATGGATATTGGGCAGGTAACGCTCTGACGTAGTAACGGATATTTCATTTACCCGCCGGGCATCAGCGTATACGGAGTTGCCTGAAAATAAGGAGGAAATGTCACTGTACGTAAAATGCATCAACCTTCATTGTATGCAGTTTCCCACTGTACGTTCATTGGCTAAAAGTGGTCATTTTCGACCATTCCACATTCTCTAGAAGTTTGCAACATTTATTCCGACACATCTTGTAGATCGAACTGAGGCAGGCTTGTTCATGAATGCTTTTCGCAGGTACCTGCTGTGTATGCGCTGCCGGCGGTAGTCATTTTCGACCATTCTACATTCTCTAGAAGTTTGCAACATTTATTCCGACACACCTGTAGATTGAACTGAGGCAGGCTTGCTCGTGAATGCTTTTCGCAGGTACCTGCTGTGTCTGCGCTGCCGGCGGTAGTCATTTTCGACTATTCTACATTCTCTAGAAGTTTGCAACATTTATTCCGACACACCTGTAGATTGAACTGAGGCAGGCTTGCTCGTGAACGCTTTTCGCAGGTACCTGCTGTGTCTGCGCTGCCGGCGACGGCGGCGCAAGCTGGGCCGCGGGGGCAAGGGCGGCGGCGGCGGCGGAGGCGGCGGCGGCGGCAGCGGCGGCGGGTTCGGCGGAGGCTTCGGGGGCGGCGGCGGCGGCGGCAGCGCGGGGCGCCGCGGCAGCTACAGCCTCACCACGGGCACCAGCCGGCGCGGCTGCGGCGGCGGCGGCGGCCTCGCCAGCACGCTCTCTTCCTCCACGCGCCTGCGCGACAGATGCGGCGGCGGAGGTACTGCGCTCGAATCACGACGAGGAGATGGATCAGGGTGCATTCCCAGGCGTTGGTTGGCTGGATAGGTCATATTGTTAGATAGGATAGTTGATTTAGAAAAAATTGTTGGACGTACATCATCAGAAGCTATACTTCGTTTTTTCTTTCTTGGGGCGTGGGGGTGGGTCATCAAAATGGAATATCTCACGGTATTTTGCGTCGTTCTCAGTTGTGCCGCTAGGAGTCGCATGATTGCCGGCACTGCTCGATACAGTCGCGATCATGCGAATCCTAGCGGCACAACCGAGAACGACGCAAAATACCGTGAGATATTCCATTTTGATGACACCTCTCTCCATGCACCAAGAAAGAAAAAACGAAGTATAGCTTCTGATGATGTACGTCCAACAGTTTTTTCTAAATCAACCATCCTACTCTCTGAATCTGAATCCGTGAAATTGTCGCTGATTCAATCAGTGAGAGCCGAAGTCACTGATACCTTCAGTCGAAATGCGTAGTTTCGCTGACAATCAGCGAAAACGCGAAACTTTTCATAACGACCCCCAGCATTTCACTGGTCGTTAGTGGTAAAAGTGCCGCGCCACCATCACTCAAGATACTCTCTCAGTCTGAATCAGTGAAAAACTACTGATTCACAGTGACTATTCACTGATGGTGTCAGTTATAACCCTGCCATTGACAATCAGTGAACTGAACTGAACAAATCAGTGAAAATGGGATCCACTGTTTGAAACAGTAAAACTTTGCTGTTTGAATCAGTGAAATCTGTGACAACTAATTGAACGTGACGGCTGAACGATCAGTGAGTGATGGTGGCGCGGCACTTTTACCACTGACGACTAGTGAAATGCTGGTGGTCATTATGAAAAGTTTCGCGTTTTCGCTGATTGTCAGCGAAACTACACATTTCGACTGAAGGTATCAGTGACTTCGGCTCTCACTGACTGAATCAGCGACAATTTTACTGATTCAGATTCAGAGAGTAGGATGATTGATTTAGAAAAAATTGTTGGACGTACATCATCAGAAGCTATACTTCGGTTCTTCTTTCTTGGTGCGTGGAGAGGGGTGTCATCAAAATGGAATATCTCATGGTATTTTGCGTCGTTCTCGGTTGTGCCGCTAGGAGTCGCATGATTGCCAGCACTGCTTGATACAGTCGCGGTCATGCGATCCCTAGCGGCACAACCGAGAACGACGCGAAATAACCTGAGATATTCCATTTTGATGACCCACCCCCACGCGCCAAGAAAGAAAAAAAACAAGTATAAAAGTAATTTCCTGAGCCCAATAAGTCAAGATCCTCGTCTCGTAATACACAATCTAAAGTGATGGCATGCGCATTTGAAACATGTTTATGCACGCAGCTGAAGTTGTGTAATTATAAAGTCTATCCAATGAATTACATAAACTTTCTCTTTTCAGTGTCTTTTGATATTAAGCTTGCGACCACCGTAATAATTACTTTTGCAGCCAGTCACAGTGAAACTTTGAAATAAAAAACAAGGCTAAGCGCATCTGTAAAGAAGTCGCATAAAATATTAACGTTACTAACCACTTGTCAATTAATCACACACCTTTTTCCACATACATATATAGAAACATCGAAACACAAAGCATACAAAGTATTACTTTTGTTTTCGATGAAACACCAGAAAATATTAAATAAGGTGACTGCCTCGCCACCAACAACGCGACTCGAAGGCTGACGTCACTAGAACATTACGTGGTTAGAAGCAATGCCTGTTATTCTGTATTGCCTTGTCCAGGCTGCCTTAGAAGGATCCTTATTAGGGGATCACAATATTCCAAAGCGGTTATATACCTCATTTGCCGATTGATTCAGTCTTCTCCTTCAACGCTGCAAGTGTCGACAAACTGTCAGAAGCGGCCGCGGCAACATCAGCCCCACATCAGCGAATATGGCTCCGATTTCCAGCAGTGATACACAGATTCCAATTTACTAGTGTCACTCCAATTGGATTTTAGGCTCGTCTGGAATCAGTACAACCCTCAAATCGCGTTCGACAATCTCCTTAAGGGCCAATACAGTCTTTACTTCAGCCACACGAGACATTACACTTAAAACTATAGGTTATTTTAGAACGTGCTCATGGTCTATCTATCTTACATTTTGTAAAAGACGATCCTACCCCAGGATCCGCCATTGTAAAGACGATAGATAAGCACAGAAATTAAATCTGCATAACAGATAACTATCTGCCGATCTCACATGCATTAAGTGAATAGCTCTACTGCTCAAGGCACACAACGAATACTGCGTTTGGAACTTGTATGTGAGCTAATCGCCGATAAAATTGTCAGTGCCGATTGGCTGGTGAAAGGGTTTTTCATTCGGGATGTAGTTGCTGATGTACCAAGGTCTTAATGACCAGTTGTTGGTTTATTATGTAAGTATGGGAAAAAGGAATGAGTCCGTGTGAAAATTATTTGATAGTTTCTCTTTTTAACTCTTAGTGTATTTGAATACCTGCCAGAAAAAACGTTGTAAACCTCAAAATGCAAATTTAGTGACAAACGACTTTTCTCCTTCATTGTTAACACGTTTATGCACCCGTAGGACTCGTGGCGAAATTAAAACAGAAGAAAAAAGGCGCTTAATGTTCACGTTTGCCAACATAGTTTTCTACATGCCTCACTCACACCACATACGACCTTAATGCGAGGAAACACAACATTCCAGAAACGTGAGGGTTACAACGTTTTTTCCGGCAGGAATTCAGTGGAGTGTTTCTAAAGAAGCAATCGATGTCCAACCCGCTGGGTGATATGAATAAAAAATGAGTAAGTACTTGAAAGCAATTGCTCACAAGTATATGTAGGAACAACTACTTCTCAAAAGCGATTGCTTCTTTTCATATTAATAAAAACTTTTGCGAAACTTGGAGAATTTGCTTTTCTCTCTAAGAAATTGCTCACTAACTGATTTGTTGTGATTGGTCGATTTTCGTCTGTTGTGTTTGTCTACTTTACCGCTCGTCGCGCGTGGTCTTTCCATCATGGCGACGCGTGCTTGTTGCTGATGTTGTCGACAGTGTTAGGTTAAGTGGTACAGTTGCCGTGCATAGTTGGCGAAATCTTAGGAAATCTTCCATCATTCAGTCACTCACTACCTAAAACCTTACAACTAACTCACAACAGTCGTGTATAACCTCTCTTGTATCCATTCAATACGATTTGAGTCACCTACAGAGGTTGCTCCGAAAATTCGAAGTAACTGCTTCATATGAGAAGCAAATTCTCGATTTTATTCATACGAAAAATAAGCAATTGCTCCTCGACCGAGTAGTTACTCATCAATGGAGAAATTGCTCAAAATAAGAGCAATTACTCGCGTTTTTATTCATACTGCTTGAAGCAATTGCTTTGAAAATTCTAGAAAGAAGTAATAGCTCATTTTTATTCATATCACCCGCTGTGTCCGTTGCAGGTGGAGGGCTGTCGTCGCGATCCACCACGTGGGAAGGCACGACCCTGGCGCACATAGGCGGCAGCCAGCTGCAGCGCCGCCACCCCAACGCAGCCGCCCTGCTGCTGCAGCACAGCCGCGAGGACATCGCCGGCACCGCCTTCCTGAACGGGGGTGGAGGCGGCGGAGGGGGAGGAGGCGGCACGGCAGCTGTTGCGGCGGTCGACGCCTCCGCCGCCGCCACGCCGTAACCTCCCTCGTGGGACCGACAGCTTTACTTTCCGCGCAAACATTGGCGGGGGAAAGGTTGGGACTCTCTTCGGTCTAGAACTGTGTGTGGTGTAGTCTGTTTCGTCGGACGGAAACCTTCAGTTTTAGCACAAAAAGTGTTAAGGAAAGGCTAAAATGTGTGCGGTATACATCTGCGGTGTAACCTGCTTCGTGAGACCGACAAATTCACTTTTCACAGAAACATTGGTGGATAGACCCGTTGGAAATCTCTTGAGATTTGATGTGTGTGGTGTAACCTGCTTTATGCGACGGACAGCTTTACTATCCGCGGCGAGAAGTAATATTAGAAATGTGTCGGTCATTGTTCTGCATATGTATAACCTCTAACATGGATCGACAGCTTCATTTTTTGCACGAAGATTATCTCGAAGAAGTTGGAAATTTCTTGGAATTATGTCTGTGTGCAGTGTATCCTGCGCCGTGGGATTGACAGCTTCCCTTTACGCAGAAACACTAGTGACGAAAACGGTTAGAGTTCTCTTGAGCATAGATCTGAGTTCATTATAACCTTCCTCATGGGACCAACAGCTTTACTTCCTGACGAACACACTGGCGGAAAATGCAATTAGAAATCTCTTGGGCATAGATCTGAGTGCTGAATAACATTTCTCATGGGGAAGCAACTTCACTTTCTGAACGAAATTTGGTAGGTAATTTATTTAAACACATCTTGGAAACAGTCAAGTGTGTTTCAACATTCTTGCCTCTTAAATGTTGGAAATACTTTGGGTTGACGTATTGACTTTCCGAAGGAAACTTAGCGGAAAAATTAAAACTCTCCTGTGCAAAACATTTGCCAGACATCTGTGTAAGACATTATTCTCTTGGGATCGACTGCATCACTTCGCACGAACATTGTTGAGGAGCTCAGAAACTTACCAGTGCAACTCAGCTGTGCGATTCTTGCCACTTGAATGTTCGAAACATATTGAACACACATTTTTGTTTTAAAGTTTTTTTTTAAAAAATCTTTTCCGCGTAAACCTGTGGAAGCTACCCACATTTCTTCTCGAAAATATTTTGACACTTCAAGGTGGAAATCTTCAGAGGCGCAAATAATTCCCTGGGCTCGGCTGGCGTTATTTACAGGGCTTTACGTGATCACTGTGTTTTAAATCACGTCGTCGATGTGTAAATGAAAAAGATATTTGTGAGCACAGGTGAATACTAACTAAAACGCTGTTAAATGAACAGTATAACATTGCCTCTGCACTGTAAAACTCACGTAGGAGACGGGAAGAGGGCGTTGATGACGGTGTTGTCAACGTTTTATAAGGAATATCAGTTCTGTACTGGTTATGGCTGTATCGGAAAACGAAACCGTAAAAGTTCATGCGACATGGCCCTGGGAGCGAATTATAAACAGTTCTCAAAGGCTAATGTCTTATCTCATAGAGTAGAACTCCACAAGTTCAGAAATGCTGAAATGTTTACGACTACATCACAGAGATGTCGAATATTGCTCTATGTTGAGGAATCTCCAGCGACTATGTTCAAATCTACAGTTGTCTTCAAGATCGATATATGTGGAGACGTCCCTGACATCTCAGCAGCAGTAACTCACACGACCAAAATCCCCTCATGGGACCATGCGTTTACAGAAATATTAGAATCGTTCGTTAGGGCAAATAACAGATATCTTGCTCACACAAGACTTTTGGCAAAAGAAGCTGTAAATGTTGAATGAAGGGCTCTTCGCGTAACTAAGCCATAATGCTCCCGGTACTGATAGAACAGGGACCCAACGAGGACTAGACCGCGAAGTCCTTTGGAAATTTCTCCTATTGGGCTCAGATTCTCACACCTAGCGATGCTATGTTTGACATAACCTACCAACATTTCCATTGGCCTTTAACCTTGTTATCCATTTGTATGTGACGCAGCATATATTTACACGAGTTTCTGAAAGGTTTCAAGCTTAAATCTGTACCAAAGAATCCTTAGACGTTCTTTAAGAATGTGATCCTGCTAAATAACAAAGCCTATTTCATTTATAGAGTTTCTGCGTTCACATAGTTGTCGAAAACACATAAATCATTCGTGGACGAGATGAAAAATGAAACAAGAGGCTAGGAAAAATCGATTTTTTAAGGTCTTGATCTGTAATTCTGGGCCCAGGGTTTTTCTTAATATATGGAAATGGAAAGCTGAGATATGGTAACGAGAGTAATTGCTGTCATGAACTCAATATCTCCAATGACAACTATATTCTCGTAAAATGTCTCGAAACTGACGACTTAATACTCCACCAGGATGTCAGTGCCATCAGATGTTTTTTATTCGAAATAGTTGAATGACAATTAAACCGAATTGTTATGGGGTACGTTTCAAACCTAAGTGAAGGTATTACCGTGACTACTGACAACTGAAATTGAGAGAGAAATCATTTTCACCTGCTCATGTTTAAGTGACAGAATTAACATTAGCATAGCAAAAATTCATTATAAAAGTTTGCATATTATCTCCTAATTTGTTGGAAAAGCTTAAAAGATAAGGCGCATGCGGCAGGTTTGGGAAGAAATTTACACAAAAAGACGGAATTATATTCGTAATGAATATTTACACTCAAATTCCTGCTAAAACTGAATTTCAACTAAATTCTTATTGCAAAGACTTTCTTTAACTTTGTTCTAACAACACCAATTATAGAACGACATCCGTTACTACAATTATTGTGACAGTTCCTCTGCCGATCAGTCTCCGTGGTACGAAGATGTCCCCTTTTCTTTGTCACTGGTATTTTAGTTTGTTTTAAAAGTAAGTAAAAGTCCAATGTGTCTTAAAGAAAGACCAAAAAATTAGACAATATAGAGGAAAGAAATACGAGGCTTATGAAAACTCTCACTGTTGAGAAAATATTTTTTTATACACCGAAAACAATACGTTCTTAAACCAAGGGATAAAATTTCCATTATTCAGGAATTTAGCTTCAGAAAATACCCCATTAAAAATGAGAACCCCATAATGTCGATATTCTGCATTACACGAGATCATAAGTTCCCCACACACGACGTACCGCTTTACTCATCGTTCATCCATTAACTCGCAGCGACGTAATCCTGCTTCATAATTAGAAAATATCTTGGAGGGCATTTCCTTCCTTTGCAATACTCAAGAGATTCATTTTATTACTTCTTAATTAAACGTACTCATCTGTTCACAAATCTGTTCAATTTTTAAATATATGAATTCCTTTACATTCGTGTAAATAGGCAAATTAGATCGAAATAAGAAAAGAAAAAATCCGGAAACTTTTGCTGATTTAAAACAAAGATTTCAGCAATTCCCAAACGACGTTTCAATGATGTTTCTATGCCAACTTCTGTCGAAGGAAATTGCGTAATATGTTTTTGAGATGTAATCAGCATATGATGAGTTCAAGGATTACGGAAAATAATTGTAAATTTACACGATATACCTTGTTAAAACATTTTGAAACGTCTTCACTTGCAAGATAAACATTTAATTAAGAAATACAGCACAGATTTTAAAAGCTTTTATTCAACGTGAGGCCAACATTTAATAAGCATAATCATGCGCATTTCGCAATCACGTTAATTGTGGCACCTACTTTCAGAAAACTAATATCATAAATAATTTATTACATCAAAGAAAAGGTGTTATTTTAACAATCTTTCTTCCGTAGTATCCTAACCAATACGCTCAATAAGACGGTTCAAAGAAGGCATCAAATCGTTGCAAATCCCTTGCAGATTTGGGTAATAAAATACTTTGGTTTAAGTTTGGCTTTTTGATTAAAATCCGTTTAGATTTCGTGTCTGAAGTTCCAAAAACTTTATTTGTATTTAAAAAGGCGAAATTAATGATAATACTATTGAACTTCCAGATAGAAAATTTTTCTCACGATTCCTTTTGCCTTCCTCAGAAATACCTCAGTAACTTAAAATCAAGAAATATTAACAAAATGGCTGCTCTCCGTAGGTGTGCACATCCTAAATAGGAGGGGAACCAACTATATTTCTGGGCCCCTCTGGGTACCTTTTTCCATTAAGCATTTTTTATTTACATATTACAAACTTTTATATAAAAATAAGTAATTATAGAATGGGTATAAAGTTATAAATTTTATGATTCAGCTAAAAAATATAATTGATTTTATATTGAATTATTTACATCTTGTCAAATAGTTTTTTGAAAGCTTCTTTCCTTAATTTTGTGTATCAGTTTAAAATGGGAAATCAAGAATTTATAAAATGTATGGAAATAAAATATTTTATTACCTAGCGCTACCAAACTCCTTGGAAACTTTGTGGGGGGACATCACCCCCTGGCCCCGGTGCCCACGCCTGTTCTTCTCTCTAAAATGCTGAATAGATCGTGTTTACATTATGTGTCACTATCCGAAGAGAGAGAAAATAGCGTAACAAGTACGGAATTACGAAAACCTTTTAAAACCGGAGTCCTCATTCGCTTTTGGTTCTAGTAATTTATTTAATGAATAGATAATGATTTCACTTTTGTTTTAGCTACTGATACAGTTCTTAAAGGTTACATTACAGCTTCAGGTTTGGTTTGATGCTTGTTGATTCAAAATTATAAAAATCAATTGGCTTGGGCTCCTCAGGGAACATTATTGTGTTGCTGACCTTTACACTGATGTCGAGTAACTTTATATGGTGATTGAGAATGCTCACAGTGAAACACATCCGACCTTCATTCTTGCAGTTAAAAAAACTAATGTAGAAAATCTTCATTGATTGTTAATGATTACATTTCTAGTTTTTAGGCAAATTCCTATATTAAAACCCTGAAAGGACACGAAGTGTCTATATTTACTGAACTCTTCTAGAAGAAAGCTAGTATTGAAAATGAACTAAAAAGGCAAGCGGAGGCTTCAGGTAAAAGAAATGACATTTCTAGAACGGTGGTAAATCAGATGACTAACGGAACACAGACATCAGTCTATGTCTGAGAATAAATGTAACGCATTTCTCCGGTATGTATGAGGGCGAAAAGAGTCATTTTTTGCCAAATGGACGTACAGTGTGAAATTGTTTTTAACGAAGTTGTACATTGTACATCATTGGAAAGTACATGTATTTACATACTCCCCTAATTGATAGGGAACTACGTAAACAATGTTCGGTAGGTACAAGAAATTTCCTTGATGGCGTCACCGTGACCTGCTAAACATCTATGCATAACAAGTAGCCTAAACATCAGGCGGATATGTCACTCGTATGAAATTTCCCACATTTTCGTTGGCACATTGCATTTTCGAATCTCTATACGCCCTAAAAGTTTGTAGCATTTATTCAAAGACATTCCATATAAAATTCTTGATATGAGCATTAGTAGAATCACACAAGATGGTTCGTTGAATTCCTAGACATCAGAAAGTTCACCGTATATCACAACAGAAGCATTGAACATCGCACACAAAATTAGTAGATAGTGATTCAACAATAAAACCTATTCGAAAAATTCACAAAAATTGATATATTGGAAGAAACCTTATTTACAAAATTGCACTTATTTTTAAAATTCATTATTGTAATGAATACTGAATTCGTATTCTGATATATTGAACTGATATTCAATACTTAAAATATATCAAAAAATTCAGAAAAAGTTTGTTCATATAAAGTAAAGAAAATATTTTGGCAGTACATGACGAATGAAATGAATACTAAATTCTACAGACAATTCATTCAAACAGATTTTTCGATATTAAAGAAATAAATTTACATATTTTGTCTCTTACTTTTGACTATAAAAATTTGCTTTGAAAAGGCTTTCTTTTAAGAACATAATTATTTTATTCAGGAAGGAAAAGATTTTTTCTCGTATTTTCAGTATTTAAGCAGTTACACATACATAGGATTAATTTGTAAGGAATTTATTATGATAATGTAAGTGTTTGGAGTTGATTATTCCTGTAACTATTCAAACATAAATGTGTACAACCCTTTTGGGAAGAAAAAGCCTATTTAGACGAAAGTATGGAATCAATATTCTCAGAAAACGGTAAAAGAAAAGTCGGCAGCAATAGTTTTTCTTATGTAGATCTTACAAAAACAATTTAAAATAAATAAATAAATAAATAAATGTCTTTATTGGTGGCGAGGCTCAGGCTAATTAGCCTGCTCTTCCGCCTGACCACTTTCAAAAGTTTTTATTACAGTTTATTTTATGATAAAAGGAGACCATTCAATGAGAAATACGTACGCAATTTAGATGAAGGTTTTCTCACATGGGAAGCAGGAGTGAGAGCGAGGGAGGAAGACGTTGATAGAACAAGAAACGCACTCACAACATTTCTGTGTTTAAGTTTATTAATTTTACGTTAGGGAGATATTAAAAATTAGTCACAAATATATCAGATTGAAGCACTTCGAGATTTAACTTAAATTTTGAAAAACTGTTTTTTGACTCGTAAGTTAGTTACAGAAAAAAATTAGAAGGAGCTTGTTTAACACAGTGGCATGTTATTAAGTACTACTAATTGAGAGAGCGTTTGAAGAAGCTGAAATTGCGTACGTATTTTTGAATTACCCCTAAGAAACAGAAAGGGAGGAAAACTCGTCAGCCTACAAGCGAAAAACATCCAGTAAAGAGTTCAAGTCTTGAAAGAAAGAAAAAACGAATCTATTCGGTTATTAAAATTAGGTAAATAAAAAAAGAAGAAAAAAATCATAAACGTGGATACGATCAGATTAAATCTAGGAAAAGTTTAGAAACTTAAACTTTTCCCCAAACTAAAAAAACGACAAATTTTAAAAATGTATGAAGTGTTACCAATTGGGATATTCTCAAGACTTGAAAACCTGACCCAACATCTTTCACATGTATACCAACGATGTATACTACATTTATTCCTGGGACTGCAAAGAAAGGGACCATCCCGGCATGCGCCTTAAGCGATTGAGTAAACCCAGGTAAACCTCAATCAGGATGGTGGCTGAAGGCCAAGACAAAATACTCTACCTAGGTCACAATCATTTTACGTCATTAATCATTTTACGTCAATCTAATATTAATTCCTCACTCAAATGTTAAATGTGATGTAATTTCGTGAATCAAAATGATTCCATAGTATTTTTGGATTTTGAAAAATATTTCAATATTGTTTAATATCTGCGCTTTCAAATCATTCTGTTATAAAAATAACAAAAACATTTGATGCAATATATTAATACGCCAAAAATCCGAGAATACGTCTTTCTAATGTTATCTCACGTGTCAAGATTCATTGTGTATGAGATAAAAAAAAGTATTGACGGTAGAAATAATATATGCTGATTAGTTGCTGAATTGTGGCTTCAAACATTGACGTACCTTTATGGCTTATTATACATCTGACAATATTCTTAAGATAAATTCTACAACTTCAGTGCAGACAAAAGTTGGTTTCAAAAATCACTATTTGAAAAGTTAGTTTTGTGACCTCTGTGATGGTAAAATGAAGATACTTGAAGAGTTAGGATTGAATGGAGTGGAAGTAATTTGATTGTTTTACGATTTTAAGGAGAGTTTTGAGGACAAAAGAACAAAGAAACAATAGTTCACTCTGACAACTGTAAAAATCATTGCCAACCAAAAACTTAGCATGGCGTAAAGTGGAAAATTCTGAAACACTAATCCTCATTTAACTGTTTGACAAATTTATTTTAGTGTGTGAGATATTGTTAATATCGAGATTATAAGACAGATAAACAGTTACCAAATGGCATCTTCCACCTTCCATGATGTTGTTTTTACGGTCTCAGTGTGCATAAAGAGAGAATTGAAAGTGCATCCCTAATCAATACTTGTCTCCTGATGTACTACAAGACATGAAAGAACATAACGTGAACTTGACCACATAATTATTTGTATCAGGACATTTCTCAACTAGTTTTCATAAACTAAAATGAGATGTTTTCCTTACAGCCATAAATATAAAAGACTTTCGCATATTTATAAATAGGCGGAAGCGTTCAGCACAAACATTTGCGGACATGGATCAAACTGTAGTTCTGAATGTGATACCTCAAGCAGTGTTTTGTGTGCTTGTCAAATCAATGTCGTGATTGCCAGCAAGGAGTTCATGAACTTGGGAGAGAAAGGTATAAAAGGGTCAAAATAATGGAATCTCCTTTGTAACAGAAAAGTAAAAGTACGCAATTTTACGTTTTCCTTGTTCGAAATACCGGTTTCCTCACTCATACTCAAAGGAGACGGGATAAGTATGGTTCTAAAACTCATTCTGTCTCTACTTCTGGAACTTGCGAGTGCTAATTTTATCCACTTCTCTCCCTGTGAGGGTGTACTTCATTCCACGATCTCCTTGTTGTGGCGTGCAATCGATTATTGCACGGCGTTATTCTTTTGTCCGTCCCTCCGCTCAGACCTACCGGCTTATGGTTACAGCGCTCCTACCGGCGCTTGCGGCAACGAAACGAGGAATTGGGCAGGTTCCTCGGCCTTGCTGTATCGCTAACCCTATTCTGGCGAGGTATATTTTTAAACTAACAGGAAAATTCATTCGCGTACTCCAATCTTTGTATTGTACATAAATAAAACAAAAGACATGATCCATTTTAGCTTTCATATTTGCTTAGATTCTTTTATACGCTTCGAAGAAACAAACAGCAGAAACGGGTTAGCGGTAAAGCTGTACAGTAACTGTGAGTGGAGAGAAACGTGACGTAAATGCTACGAAAGCATTCCACTTTCCGCAGTGGAACGTTTTCGTACTACGTCGTTCGCCATTTTGTGTCCCTTCTGCTTGTACCTTGTTGATGTGGACGCTGAATGTGTGGTTATATTTGGTGCATCAATATAAATTCTTCATGTATGCTATGTTGCTGTTTTATTGTTTCCCATTTCCTTATCCAGTCATTAATATACTTTTTTTTATTTAAAAGCGCCTAATTAAAAGGTCGTAAGAGTTGGAGAACAACGAAACAATAATTTGCTTTAAGCCAGTAAACAGTACGTACCTAATGCAGTGGCGGATCCAGGAGAACATGTGGACCATGACACCCCCTCCCCAAGCCCTAGACTTTGTGTGTGTTACGTTCCTTTATTTGACAAAATTGATTTAAATATTTATGGAACCTGAAATCGAATTTATGGAATGTATTTAAACAGTAATATTGTATAATACCATATAACGCTACAAAAAATATAATTATAATAACAAATACGTTTATTATTTAATAAAAATTTAGGATGGACCCATCTAAAATTATTGGCTGGATCCGCCCCTGCCCTAATGTAAGTAATATTTTGGTTGGAGTAGCGTGAACATTGTCTACCCAAATGACCATCTCAATATTCGCTTTGTGTTGGCTCTTGTAAACTTTACGAAATGAACGAGTGAAATGGATAGTAAGTCTAAACGTCAAAGGGTAATTTCAAACACAAATAACATCTGGAGTCCAAATAATATGGATACGAAAGACAAACATTTATTTTTGAAAATCATACATCAATAGTAGAGTTTTTGGTAAGATAAGATTTATTTTCAGTAATTCTATAATTTCAAAGATAAAAATATGGATAAACTTCCGGAGCAGCTAAAACTAATAATACTTACGACCAAACAGTTTAGTATTTCAGTAATACTAAGTTTAGTATTTCATAAATATTTTTGAAAATTATTACCTTTTTTCCACAGAAAAGATACTTATGATTAATCTGGTACATGTGTATTAAAAGAGCTTATTTTGAATAATAAATATGAATATTCAAAAATAAATAATAAAATTAGTTATAACAATATTATTATTATTATTATTATTATTACTTTCTTTTAATAAGCACAGCAGAATTAAAGGTATACGTCGTTGATACTGAAAGTGTCGACAATAATACATTTTTGGATTAATACCTTATAGACCTAATTTATTTTCACCTAATATGACTCACACGGTATTGATCCATTTGCATTATATTCCAACATAGTCCCACGACTACGTCACTTGAATCAATTCCAAACCCGACTTCAGTGTAGGTCGAAGCGCTGTGCGTGTCAGAATTCTCAACCAGGCGTTCAGCGAATGTGCTTCTATTGTGGCGTCCTGAACCATCCATAGACAACCGTTCTGTTTTGCGCTCTCTACATTGCACAGTTTACACTCCTTGTCAAGCGTCCATCTTGTAATAAGGTAGGTTTTATATATTCTCAAGCACGCTATTCTATTCTTAACAAGTTTGAAAGAGCTTCAACATAATTTTATCTAGTTTTAGAGAATGTGAATTATCACGTACCTGTTTCCACATTTTTTTCCATTTGTGCCATCTCTCACATTCGATAGCTGTCAGTACACTTGACAACCTGAATAAAAATATATTTCTCTCCTAACGATGATGGCTTATTGCGTCAGTTTTTAACTTTAAAAAAATTTTGAACTTAGTACTACCGTACGTATAGCTTTAACTCACCACAATTCGAATTATAAACAAGAGAACCAAATAAAAATGTAATATCCTTAATATCTGCCAAAAAATTGCATGTTTTACATTCAGTTATTTGGTATATGTACGTATAGTATATGCACTACATTCTTAAATAACACATACTGATGTACCTAGTATATATACGAACATACATCTTCCTACCGAACAAGCCATACATTTGATTTAGTCTTTTCCAAATAATTTTGGTAATAGTTTACAATTTTCAAACAAATGTTGCTAGAGAAGATAAACATTATTACAATATTTTTTGAAAGTAGAAATTGTAAAAAGGTTTAAAACATTGTAATTTGTGCTTCGAATTGATTGATAAATCAAGAAATATGCTTGTAATTATTCAGACATTAAAAACACACAAGCTTGCTTGATATTCTAAGAAGCGTTTCTATAAAAAATTGAGAGCACGACTAGGAAATCAATAACAATTAACAGAGTATTGCAAAAAAATTGAAAAACTGTTAATAAAATTATCATAGGTCAGATATCATGCAAATGTTACTGGATGTTATTCAGCCAGGACTTAAAAGTAAATTAGTTTGTAAATAAAAGTGGACTAAATGTTTGCCAGCTGCAGTTTTCTTCACTTCTAATAGCTCATTTTATCATTCGTAAATGATTTGGCTTTAAGAATTGTACGTTAATTACAATATGTGAAAATAAATAAATGTAATTTTTTAAAGTTGTACCTTTTGAATTGCAACACAAGATAGATTAAGGATGAATCTTAATATCACATTTTACCGAATCATTATGTTCACTTTGACCAGCCATTTCATTCAATTGAACATACTTCCATACCACTGAAAGCCAATAGTAATTTCTGAATTGATCCTAATAAAAATACATGTTCAACATCAGTATTATTTGAAACAAATAGTTAAATTATTCCAAGATGCTAATTCAACTCAAAATGAAGACGTTTACATAAACACCACTGCATTTACAGAAAACATTAAACATTATTTCCATAATTCCCCGCCCGTAACATGTGCTCACCTACCTGACCAATGGCAAAATGAACGATATAAATAAACTTTTTACACAAGTAGGATGTGATCGTCCCTTTTTTCGTTGCTACGCAATTCACATTCTTGGTTTTATAGCTATTAACATACCTAGAACACTAACACGTGGTATTTTCAGCGTTTTATCGGTCAAGATAAAATCTCAAGTTTTTTGCGAAAATTTACATTACTGCGACATTAAACAAATGAATTCTACTGCTGCGGCATGTTAATCGAAATTGTTGGATGTTGCTTGCGATGTATCTATTTCAACAGTACATTCGCATACCGTGGCTTGAAGATGGAAGCGGAAAAACTCGTCTCTCCCGCAAGAAATTTTAGATCCCGCTGCGGAAGTCACACGGGATTTATCCCAGAAAAATCCAAAGGACGATACGAAAAGTCATACCAAGAATTTAGGGATTGTAAAACGCAGCTTCGTGTCAACGTGGCATTCACAATATTGTAGGAGTGCCAAAAATTATAGCCTCCTATCTTGGTCTTCCAGACCCCGAAAAATGCACCGGTCACTCTTTAAGAAGAACTTCGGCTACGGTATTGGCGGATTAAGGAGCTTCGGTTACAGATTTGAAACGTTTTGGTGGGTGGCGGAGCTCTACCGCAGCCGAATCCTATTGTGAGGAGTCCGTGGTAAATACGGTGAAAATGGCAACAAAAAAATTACTAACGGCGAGGAAGGTGGCGCGTCGAATTTCAGTGGCGACACCACATAGTCAGTAAATATTATTGGAGAAGATATTCATTTCATGAAATGACATGAAAATGATGGTAATTTACCCAATTTTCTAATTGCAAAATTAATAATATTACAATTTACAATGAGCATTCCCCAAAATAATGAGTTAATTTTATTCCTATTTGTCTAGTAAATTGTCGTGTTGTTTTTTCGTAATAAAGTTGGCTTGCGATGAATGTGGTTGTTTACTTACGTTGCTAAGGATGTTAAAACGCGTTGCTAAGGATTTTAAATTTCTTAACATACAGGTAGGTACAAGTGCACGTAACAAACGTGAAGGGTTGCATTTTAACAGGGGTTAAAGACGCATGTGACCGTTAAACACAGTTAAATAAACTGTTTACTATACTCTGGTTTTAAAAAGCAATATTTTTGTAAATAAAATACAATGTTCCAATGCATGTAAATGATGAGATTAACAGCCCTACTAAACTTATTTTCATGCATTTCATTTTTAATGCATTTCAAAAACAATAATCTTATATGGGCATTAAATAGCCATTTCTAAAATGAAGAGATTATACGTGCAATAAGGGCGCGATAAAATTGCGTAGCTTTTTTGTATGAAATGAAAATATGTCGTCATTTAGTTTCCAACAGTTACTCTTCAAAAAGTAAAACAGACAATAATATTTTGATGATTTATCTCATATTACGCTAAAACTTTAACAGTGTTTAAATGTCTACTGTGGGTAATAACTGTCTTTCGAAAAAACTTCTTTATTAACTCTCCTATTTGCAGTGGCTTACACTATATTAAACATAACGAACAAAAAATAGCCAAAGTAAGTTCCATGAACCCTAATAACTCAGAATACAATGAAAATAATACATTGCGCCGCGTTAATACATACTTTTCCCTCGTTTTCACTAAGCTGAAAATTTCTTCTTACCCCAAGCATTACTAAGGGGCGAGAAGTTCATTGCCACCGAAGATGCTTTTCAATGTGTCAATTTTTCGGGAAGAATCTCATTGTCAATGTTTCTGATGTTATTTTTGTTCAAATTATATAGAAATTAATCACAAGTTCTTGTTTCAATATGAGTTACGGAATAGGGTTTGGAAGATGGTAAAAATTATGTAACTATTCATTCGAAAACAGCAAATTCAGAATACATTTTGTTAATATTTATAATATTCTATGTCTAGTATTTCATGCTTAAGTATAGTGGGATTTAATGCATTTATTTAGTTTCAAGATTCACTAGCCTATATTAGACATACCTAGTCGTGCTACAGAATGACACAGATTTCCCCGTACTAGTTTTTTATTTCTTTGGTCTCGGCTAGCTATTCAGACTTTCCAAATATTCTAGCCAGCTGCCCTCTATCGCCTCCAAAAGTACGTTTTTTGACATTTTATTATTTTTTAATTTCCTATTAGTTGACCGGAAATATTTTAAGAACATTAAAGAACAGTAAAACCTCGTCCTAAATGCCAATTTTCTTTGAAAATTTTGGAACAGTTTTTTAAAAAAAGGCGATAAGGCGATACTGTAAATTCGAAGCTCTCTTTCACAGAAACTTCTTGAAAAACTTCATTTGAAGACATCTGAAGAACTTAACATCAAAAATACAATAATGTTCACCAATTGGCATTTGTGCACATTAACGGTGTAAGAGACCTTTCAAAAAAATTACATTTGTGTAATTTTTGAAAAAAAACAAAAAATTACCTCAAAATGAACTTTAAGTCACATAAAACAGTGCAATTAACACAATCCGTTTGAAAAGTTTGAAGAAAAAATTTGGTAACATTTATGAGAAAATAGCGTTTCAGCGTTCCTGAAAATGCGAAATTGTGAACTAGTTTCCCCAGAAAACAGTTGAGTTCCACAGAAAACAGAAAACAATATATGTCATCATATTTAAAGCACATATACTCATAAATAAAATAAAGTGAACAAATGGCCGCTAATGTAAATATTAACACCGTGAGGGACAAGTAAAAAATTACATTTTTGTATTTTTGAAAAAACAAAAGAATAGAGCAATGTAGGGTTTATGTCATCTCATAGAGTACATTAGGCACTATCCCTTCCAAAAGTTTAAAGAAAAACATTTTGAGCCGTTTTTGAGAAAAATTTTGTTTTTGTAATTTTTTAAAATTGCACATATTTCACGCCATATTGCGCAAAAGTGCTAACATTTTCAAAAAAATGTACATGACCTTAATGAAAGAACCCACTATGAAGAATAAATTTTATTTGAAGAAAAAATCTCAATCTTCAGTTTTGTAGTTGTAGGAAGACGAAAAAAAGGCAAAATTTTGGAATTTTCAAAAATTGTAATAAATAAACATTTATGAACTATTGAACAGAAAACAAATTATACTGTTATTGAGCAACCTATTATTGTAAACACTACCCATGATAATTCCGTTTTCCAGATAATTCAGAAAAGAACATATTTTTGTAAAATTAAAATCTCAAAAACAGCTTCAAATGTTTCAATGGAAATTTGTGTGTGTGTGTGTGTGTGTGTGTGTGTGTGTGTGTGTATACAGTCTATAATCAGGTTTTCTTTTTCGATAATATTATTAGAGGTATTTGAGGTATATATTATTATATATTGTGATCTATTGAAGTATAAATGTTTTTTAGTATGTAGTATGTATAAATTGTATTCAATCTGTTTGTATTTATTTATTAAGCACATACAACAATTGTGAAACTCATGTAAAATTTTGAGTCGCTAATGACCTTAGTTGTCGATGCGACTATAAATAAATGAAGGAAAAAAATATTATTAAAACCAAATTTTAATCCTATTAATCGAAACAATGAGAAAAATAAAACCGAAAAAAAAGAACAACATAAAGAAATGTATTTAAGCGCTAATTGGTAGCAGCTGAAAAAAGTGTGGGGTAGTAACGAAAAGCTAACTAGAGATTTCTATTTAGAGAAAGTCTGTGCCATCCTGTAACCCCACTAATGATGTAACCCCACTAATGCCAACAAATAATTATTCTTGCTGACCTCACGTAAAACATTCCCAAAAAGAACAGATGTAGATAGCACAGCATTCACCCAGGTCACGGAAAGTTCAGTGGTAGAGTATCGATTCCGGAAGGAAGTCTCATAAAAAACAGCGACCTCGCGAGCCGCAGAGCGGAACATGTGACTGCGGTCGATACCTCTGGGAAGTCCCTCGCTCGAGGATAGAACCAACACTCAACACCAACACCAACACTCAGTTAGTTTTCTCATGTCGTTTGGTATGGTCTAGCTATTCGGTATTGCCCCATCCTCGTACCAGCTACCATCTATCATTGCCCAAAGTATTTTTTTCTTTTTTTAATTTCCCGTATTTTCGGTTTTCTAATCGTAGAACCGAAACACTTCTTTACGAAAATTATAAACAAGTAAAACCTTCTTCTATATAGAAATTTTCGTTGACAAATATGGAGCCGTTTTTTTTAAACAAATGCGCTTATGCGTTACTGTAAATGCGAAATTTGAATCTCTTTTTCACCAAAAACATTTAAGTTTTCAATCAACTTTATTAGGCGTCATTTTAAACACTTCCATTTACAAATGCAACAATACATAACAATTCTTGCAAATAAGCATATTAACGGTGAGAAATATTTCAAAGAATATACATTTCCGTACTTTTTTAAAAACAAAATAATACAGTAAAATGGCTCTTATGTCATCTTAAACAGTGCAATTACCACTATCTGCACAGAATGTTTGAAGAAATAATTTGGAGCCGTTTTTTTTAGAAAATAGCGTTTGAAACGTGTCTTAAAATAGGGAATTTCGAGTTCATTTTCACAGAAAAGTTTTCAGTTCTTTAGAAACTTTATTTCATAAGTTCAATAATGTAAACTAATCGTAACTTATGTGAATATTAATGACGTGAGAGACACGCCAAAAATATTATATTTTTTTTCATTTTTGAAAAAAAAACAAGAAAATACACGAAAATGACGCATAAACGCCATTGTGCTCTCTTTTCTTGTTTTTGCTATATACAAGATGGCACATTTAACTTGACAAATCAAAATAACTCGAAAAATAAGCAACGTACAAAAAATGTCATAGGCCCATTCATCCCTCCAACCATTCTTCCACCCATTCTTCGATTCATCCACCTATCCATCCATACACACATTCATCGTTCCATCCATCCAGACAGCCAGCCATTCACCCATCTATCCATTCATCCACCTATCCATCCATACACACATTCATCGTTCCATCCATCCAGACAGACAGCCATACACCCATCTATCCATTCATCCACCTATCCATCCATATACACATTCATCGTTCCATCCATCCAGACAGCCATTCACCCATCTATCCATCCAGGCTGCCAGCCACGTATATATTCATATTTCCAAAATTCGTTGCACACAAACTACAACGCGTTGTAAATTTCAAAAAATGAGTTTAAATCGCTGCTCGCATCATCACTGTGAAGAGGTGTTGCGTTTGATCCCCCACTCTTCATTTCCACTCTTCACGCAGTGTGTAGCCAGGAGTGATATCTCAATCCAAAGGTGACCAATAATGTAGAAACTATGAAATGTAGGTAATAAAAATGCCGTTAATTCCACAAGGTACGAATCCTAGCTTAAGGATGTCACCACAGCTCATAATTTCTTGCATTATTTGTAACTGCGTCGTTATATTCTACTCCGACATAAACCTGCAAAAATATTTTCACTCACCAAAAAGTTTTCTCGAAGTCAAGTCTACGCAAGTGCAGTCAAGTCTACGCAAATTCTACTCCTTTTTTTCAAAAAATTGTCCATGACTGTTTTTTAAAGAGCTGATTTTTTACAACAGACTGTCTAAGAAAAATATTAATTTTCAATTTTTTACTTTTTACCTTTCATCAAATTCACTCGTACATTCAACAACAGCAGAGTTGATTTCTTTGCAGGTGAGATATTGCCGATTGGTAGATTCCATAGTGGCCATTGAATATAGGGATCGCTTATAGTCCTCATTATTCTTTGAACTTCATGTCAAAAAAATTTTGTAACCCAGAATGAAATGTGTTCATCAAAAAAAGATCTAAATTTAATGTCATGTTCAATTTTTAAAAAACTTGGGTATTTTTTCGTAATTTTGTGTCATAGGCAATTTTATTTTCTTTAAACCAATTGTAAAGGACGGGGAAGGTGAAGGTCTCATGTCCGTTAAACGCTGATATTTCAAAAATTTTTAAAAAATTAAAAATTTTGCGGCAACAACTACAAGATACATTTTTTTCTTAATGAAATCTGTTCATCAAAAACACATCTACAAATAACGCCATGTTGAATTTTTTTGAAAATATGAGTACTGTTTTTAGTAATTTGGCGTCAAACAAAGTTGCCCGCTCCGAAAATCCTACGCTTCGTGAACGTAATTTTAGATGAGTTTTGAGGCAATTGGATGCTACATAAGTTAGAATGTGTATATTATTTTATATTTCTTCGTTTGTTTCTTACGATCGAGCTTTTGTTTTACGTTTACAAATTAATATTTTAGAAACAATTTCAAACCTAACTGAAATATTTGAAATGAAATTCAGAGTATATCAGAGCACGGAATAATAATCAACACAATAACATTCCTGATCTAAGTAATTTAACTTCAAATTTAGTATCCCAAATAATCTCTTTTGTCTCAAATCAAAAATATGATTCTAAATTTTCTTCCAAGTTACTATAATCCATCCAAATCAATTAAATGCTCTTAGTCTACTTAACTTTAATGCAAATGGAATAAAGAAACAAGAAAATTCCTTGCACTTCTTAAAAGATCATAGAATACAAATAGCAGACACACATCTCATACCTGGCGAACCTTTTTCTACACACATTTTAAACATTTATCGTGAAGAATCGGATCTCAACAAACGCTTCAGGTGGAGTAGCAATCATAGTTCAAAAAGATGTTAAGCATAGTCAAGTACCTGTTTCCCACTCAACAGATTTAGAATCAGTAACAACTAACATTAACTATAATAAATAGGATATAGTTATCATTACAGCATATAGACCACCCAACAAAAACGTTCCAACTGAATACGGAAACAACTTTTCTCAATATCCTCGATTTATTTTGCTGGGAGATTTAAAAAGCAACTAGTGGTGCTACAGAATTACACAGACTTTCCCGTATTAGTTTTCTATTTCGTTTGGTCTTGGATAGCTTTTCGGACTTGCCAATACTCTTGACAGCTGCCATCTATCGCCGCCCAAACTACTTTTTTTCGACATTTTCTTAAGTTTTCGGTTTTCCAATAGTAGAACAAAACTATTATTTTAAGAATATAAAAAATCTATTAAACCTTGCCCTAAATGGCAATTTTCGTTAAAAATTTAAAGTCGTTTCAAGAAAATGACGTTTAAGCGCTACTGTAAATGCGAAATTTAAAGCACTTTTTTACAGAAAAGTTTTGAGTTTTCAAAAAACTTAATTTGAAGTCATTTGAAGCACTTACACTTATCACATTCAATAGGTAGTGTTTACAAATTGCTGGAAATGTGCATTTTAACCATAATACATTTTTGTAATTTTTGAAAAAACAAAAAAACATCCCAAATTTACTTTACGCCATATTAAAGAGTGCAATTAGCACTATCCATTCGAAAAGTTTGAACAAACAATTTGAAACCATTTTGAGAAAATGGCGTTTGAGCGTTTCTGAAAATGTGCAATTTTGGGCTAGCTTCACAGAAAACTGTTCAATTTTCGAGAAGCTTTACCTGACATTATTTAAAGCGCATGTACTCATTAATATAATAATGTGAACAAATCGCCGCTAATTTAAATATTAACAACGTGAGAGTCAAGTCAAAAAAACTAAACTTTTGCAGTTTTTTAAAAAAAGAAGGGAATATGGCGTTAATGTCATCTCATAGAGCACATTTAGCACTATCCGTACAAAAAGTTTAAAGAAAAAAATTCGAGCCGTTTTTCAGAAAATGTTTTTTGTAATTTTTTAAATTACAAATATTGCCTGCAATATTGCGCAAAAAACAGAAAAATTTTCAAAAAAATGTGCATGACTTTAATGAAAGAACTCACTTTGGACAACAAATTTTATTTGAAGGAAAAATCTCTATCTTCAATTTTGTAGTTCTAGGAAGACGCCAAAAAAACTTCAAACCTTGGCAATTTTTGAAAATTCAGAGTTAACCGTGAAAATAAGACTTACGCCACCTGAATAAGTGTATTTTACTCTATTCTTACAAGAAATTTAAAAAAAAATTGGAACCGTTTTTGAAAAAATGTTGAAAATGGGCTTCATGTAAAGTACCCTCAAATTTTGAAGAAAGTTTTTCAAAATCGAGGCGCCACGAGTGGACACAGATCGACCGGAGAATATCCATCTTGGAAGATATCGCACGCATTATTTGCGCGCTAGTGTTGTTCAGAGACGGTTAGACGGCCAGACAGTGACAAACGGACAGACAGACGGACGGACGGACGGACGGACGGATGTTTTGAAAAGACCCACTTTTTCGGTATCAGGGGATCCGAAACACGTATTTCCGTTGAAATCTCGAAATCGATTTTCCGCAACATTACATAACTTATCCTACACTACGTATATTACTCCGTATATACGTGCGTATACGGGAAAGTAAAAACAGAGCTTGAGGTTGCAATGTGACTACACATCAGGGTGTCAAATTGCTCAATCTTATTAATGCAAGCGTTCACGACATTAGTACTCATGATACTATTGAACCCACCCACTGCTCAACAGTCCTACAACCTACCCAGTGCCAAACAAGGGAGCAGACATTCTAGATATAATCATTACACAAGGTATGGCCTCACCCATCTACCAGAAAATAGTTCCAGATTTAGATTTCGACCATTCTCCCATCCTCATATCGTTTGGAACACTGACACACTCTTTAGAAAAAATACCGAATCAAATCAACGGTAAAACTAACTAGAATCATTTCCGTGAATTAATAACTAGCAGTTTGACGTATCCTTATTACATGGTCTCTATTGAAGACATAAATAATGAATTACACAAACTACATACAACAATCATTAAAATATACGCATATGCCCTTCTATCTGACACATATAAAGTCAAAAACAACACTGCCTACAGAACTTCCTGAAATAATTAACTAGTGGTGCTTCCAACGCACATACTTTCTCGCTCTGCTTCTATACGCTCCTTATTGCTATTCCACTACTTCATAATCCAGCATAAATGTATTACACCAGCAAACGTTTTCCATATCGAGACCCGACATCTGATACTCAAAGTCAACGAACCGGCACTTATACCACTACGCCACTCCAACACCGTCTCTGTCGAACAAAACCATGAAAGAATAGAACCGACCTATAAAATGGTAAATGCACGATAAAGAAACAATTGATACGATGGTACATACGCATTACAAATCCAAGAAGAGAAGTAAAAAATTGTTAAAAGTTAAAAATTTGAACAAATGTATACAGACATTTCCAGTATATTTATCGCAATTACTTACATTTTCGTCAAAACGTAATTCAATCGGTTTTATCATTAGGAGCCGGTAATTGCCAACATGCGAAAAACGTCTTTCAAACATGACCAAGAAAGGAAGCGGTGAACCGCTTTACGAAGTATTCGTAAGGCTAGAAAGTAATAATAATTTCGGAACGGTTAGGGATTGTAAGTTCATTGCATGCGTTCTGGTAATATTTATTTTATTTATTTAATAGGTAATTATGACACATTGATACATAATTTCAATTCTTTTAATTATGTGGCTAGACTGAAGGCCTTTAAGCCATTACAATACCTACATCCTACCGCATTCTAACCTTTCGAATTCTGGCATTCACCCCTAATGGTCTCTTCATCGCATCAAAGCCGCGGAAAGGAGACCATAAGGTACGGCTGAGGAAAAAACCCCTGCAGGGGGAAAAACCTGCCGTCAGAAGACGAGTACATGCTAAACTACTAGTTTTTATTTTCTAAACTATTTATTTATTTCCTGGCGTGGGCATCTTCTCCATCCCGTCTTTGGCCTCCTCAGCCCCTGAAATCAAACACCGCCACAGAAGATCGCCCGCACCACCGCCTCTCCGAACAATTTGCTACTGATTAACTTAATTATCGCTTACTGATTAATTAATTAATACTGACTAATATACTAATTAATATTAATGATTAGCATTATTGACTACCTTACTAGTTAATTTAATTATCTCTTGCTTATTGAATTAATTATTTTATCTCCAGTCTAGGCTCCGCTCGTACTACTAACCAATACTGTTTTCCCACTCCCTGATTACCGTTTCCCTGATAGTTCGAACCTTTCCTAAAAATATTCCTAATTCTTTCATAAAGTGAGATCTGTTATCAGCTAATATATTTTGAGCGAGCGTTATGTTTCTAAATTGGAAGCCATAGTTCCCCATTCCCATCCATTTTCCTCTCCAAGTTTCTGTAGCGCAGCAATTTAACAGAATGTGGATCCAATCTTCTCTATCACCGCACAGTACACAGATTCCATTGTCATTCGAATCCTTCATTCTACGTTGCATCCACCCCCCTAACCTAAACCACGCGTATCCCCCTCTTGCATCCCTTTTAAGTGTGTGTACGTAACTTTCGCATCCCCATACAGGACTCGTGTGAATTTGTACCACTAACGAACATTTTTCTGCCGATGCTGCAAGAATATCTTGCCTTTTTATATCCGAAAGTCGATCTGAAATTAATCGTTCTATTTCCCGTGTTCCCCTATTCTCAACCATTTCAGGAGAAACGTCTCCCAGACCTGCGCGTTCTAGTACCCGTTTCACTTTATACGACCAATATCGCTGATCGTTTTCCTGTAATTGCGCTCTAAAGCACCTACGAATAAGCGTGTCGGACTCTTCACTTGCTAATCTAATCCAAAGCTTAATGGCTTTCATTTTTATATCTTTCCAAATTCCTACACTACCTACCTCTCTTAAGACGCCGACATTTGCTGCGAATCTAGAGACTCCAAGAATTAATTTATAATAATCTGTTTCGATGCTTTCTAATCTGTCTATTCTATCCACTCCCCAGATTTCCGCCCCGTAATTCATTGCTGGGAGCACTAGTGATTTAAACATTGTGTCGCACACCTTTAAGGGTAATTCCGGTACTCTACGCATTACGCAACCGATTTCTTTGAGAGCAATTCTTCCTTTACTATGAGCCGCAACTATGTGTTTATTCCATCCCCCGTTCATAGAGAATTTTGCACCAAGATAAGTAAAAGTTTTAACACGGTCGAGTTCCTCCTGTGCGTAATACCATTTCTCCCAAATAAACCCATTCTTGAAGACCACAGTTTTTGTTTTTTGAATATTTACTTTTAATCCCCATGCTACACTATATCTTTCTAGGATGTTTAAACTCGTCTGTAATCCCTCAATCGTTTCCGAGCATAGAACTAAATTGTCCGCATAAAGTAATCCGGGAATTTTCAGGCCATCAATTGCCGGTGCAGATGTGTCGGTTTCCTGTACCCATGTCAATAAATCATTTATGTACAAGATAAACAACAGCGGTGAAAGAGGACAACTGTCGATTTTATTTTTTGTTTTGTACTTTCGTCACCGCACTTGACGCAGAAATTTACTTCTCTGTACATACTCTGCAACACCGTTAAAACTTTACGTGATAAGCCTAGTTCATTTAGTTTTCGCCATAACGATTCTCTGTTGATTGAATCAAACGCCTTTTCGAAATCCACAAAACTGCAATATAAATGGCCTCGTTTACGCGAAAGCGCCTGTTTTACTAATGTATCTAACACAAAGATATTGTCGGTGGTCGCGAACCCTTGCCTAAAACCTGCTTGCATTTTTGAAATTTTACTATATTTTTCCGCCTAGTCGCTCAGTCGAACGTTAAGAATTTTACAGAACAATTTGCTTAGCGCTGGTAAGATACTAATGCCACGATAATTTTCTGGGCAGTTCGTATCGCCCTTATTTTTATAAATAGGTTGGAGGATAGCTGTACTCCAAGTTTCTGGATACGACTCGGTATCAAGAATGCTATTAAACAGATTCAGAATACTCTCCGGATCTAAGTTCCACAACTCCGAAATAAATTTTGTCGGAATGCCATCCGCGCCGCAAGCTTTTCTAGTGTTCGTGGCTAAAATTCCTTTATTCACTTCATTCCACGTTAACGGTTCATCTAATTCAGGTACAACCCGTTCGGTAATAATATTTGTCCCTCTTTCAATGTCAGCTAATGCGAGCGTTCGTGAAAAATACTGCACCCACGCGTCTGCTGAAATTGCATTACGTGCATTTATATTACTGCGCAGAGATCTGATAACGTCCCAGATTGATTTACTTAGATCGTTCTTTACAATAGCGTCTATTCTTGCTGCCTCACTTTCCTGCCAAGCTTTCTTCGATTTCTTAATTGTGGCCTCGTACTGCCTGCGTAATAACAAGTATGCATTTCTCGCTTCAGCTGTTCCCACGCTTCTATACTTCCTTAGGGATAGTATTGCTTCACGCCTGCTTTCGCGACACTCCTCGCTAAACCACCCTTGGGTCAGTACCTTTCCTCCTGCCCCCCACTTTCGCATGCCTCTTCCTGCGCTGAAGAGCCGACATTCTAAATCCTTTGTTTGCTGCTCAGGCGACCGCAGCTCTCGCGCCCACCCCACCGAGTTAAGAATAGCCTCCTCAAATTCCTGCCGCTTATCCTCTTTCCAGGTAAACCGTTTTCTTGCTAATGGCAAATCCGTTGCTCCCGCGCGCACCTCTGTCGATATCTGTTCAGTGGCGTTTACCGCTAAATGTACGCACACAGGCAAATGGTCGGATTCGGCTCGTAACTCGATCACAAAATCTAATAAATTGCTTATTATTTCGCGAGACAACAGAGCATAATCTATTACACTACCCCCATTTCCACTAATAAACGTAAGTTCTCCTTCTGTATCCTGTCCATGGTTCCCGTTTAATATTTCGAGATTAATCTGTCGCATAATTCCAACAATTCCTGCCCCTCGTTATTGAAGACTGGGTCTTTGCTTTTTCTCGTAATCGCTCTCGCGTCTTGCCGATCGAAGTCCGAGAGCACTTCCTGCTCATTGCCAATTCGAGCATTCATATCACCTAACACTAGTAAGTCAGTATTCGGATACCTCTGCTTCAACGTGTCTATGAAATCATTAATTTCGCCGAAAGCTACGGGAGAGAAATACCGAGAGCCCTGTGGGTGCCGGTAAATAAATACCAGCGAAATGTCCGTGTTTTGTATTACTAGTCTAATACATAGAAAATTGTCTGAATTTGTAGGAATTTCCTTAATAAAATCCATTAACCTAGCGCGAAATAGGCACGCAACACCGTCCGGATGCCGTCCTCTTTCACCTCTGCGTTTTTATTTTTGCATACGGCTGAAAAACCAGGTACATTTAACATTTCACCTTCCTTCCACCAGGTTTCAGCGAGACCTATTATGTCAAACGTATTCTGAAAATCAAACGTAGCTCTGAAAGTCATGATTTTCGAGTTTAGAGCCTAGACCTTTGATGTTCCAACATCCTATCCTTATGACCTATTCTTGCCTATTCGGCGAACTACTGGATTCCGACTCACCGCGGGCTTCCTGCTGCTGCAAGTTGTTTGAAGCAGCCATCGCCCTCGTGTACGGCCGCTCCAAGCTGTCCGCAGCGAACCGACCGGAACTCACCGAGTTCCGCGAGCTCCGCCGGGATCGCGAACGAGACCTCCGGCGCGACCGCGAACGAGGCCGCCTCTCCTGCGAAGCCGCGGGGTCAGCAGTCCCCCGTACCACTCCAGAACGGGGCGCCGCCGCGGGCGCGGCCGCGGCCACAGCCGCAGGCGCGGGCCGGGAAGGCCGCGAAGAGGCGCCCGCTAGCGCGGCGGGGACGTCCGCCCTCCTGGGGTTCTGCCCCCTCGCCGAGCCCACGGGGCCCCGCCGCTCCACCCCCTCCCACGCCCGCGGACGAGCCGTCAGCTCGCCTAGGACGAAGCTACGCCCCGACACGACAAGCTTGTCGAAACGAATCGACGCCTGCCTTCTGCTAGCTTTCGCCTCCTGCAAGAAAGGTATCAACGCCTTACGCGTTTGCCGCACTGCCCAACTCAAATCCTCACGGACGCGCACACTAGAATTCCGGGAGAGTTACTCCCGGGCTGCACGCAGCAGCTCCTCCCGCTTCCTGAATGACGCCAGCTTGGCTACAATCATGCGTGGCTGTCCGTGGCGCCGTCGTCCGGTCCTGTGCGCGCGCTCGATGTCGTGTAGCTCCAGCCTGACACCCAGCTGCTCTGCTAGACCCAGAATGCACCTTTCCGAATCCGCCCACGACTCGTTCTGCTGCTCCGGGATGCCAGTAACAATGATGTTGTTACGTCGCGACTGGTTCTCAAGGTAATCAACCTTGCGCGCCAGCCGCTCGTTCGCTGTCTGCAGCGACTGCACCGTACCCTCTGCCGATGCGACCCTGGCCTGCAAAACATCAATTCTGTCTATCATTTCTCGGTGATTCCTATTTATGGTGTCGATGATATCGCCGTTAGTAGGAGGGCCGGGATTCAGCTCCACCCCACCGATCGCCAATAGCACCGCCACCACCGCCGCGCCCAGCACGCTCGCAAGGAGCCCCAGCCCCTGCGCACTCCCCCGGGCTCCGCCATCGCGCGGCAAGCAGCCCCTGACCCATCGGCCGATAGCCGCTCGCCACTGCTCCGTCGACACCATCCTGCAGCAGGTAGAGCGCTTAGGGAAAACACGTCCGCTCGGCTCTGCGTCTGACGAGAGACTGAGACGAGCGTCTGACGAGCGACTGAGACGAGCGTCTGATGAGAGACTGAGAGACTTCTGGTAATATTGTATTACAATTTAACGTTAAAATACCCATAATTTTACTTAAGTTGGTTCATACACATATATACTAAACAGCGATTGATTTGACATGTCATACGCTTCAGAAACTGAATAACAGAGTTGAAAATTTGTTTAAAAGATGCAGTTTGGGAAAACAGACAAGTCCTGTCTATTTATCTGCATTGATTCTATTCGTGAGTAGAAGTACTTCAAATGATTTTCAATAAAGTATCCACACTCTTCAATGTTTCTTCCTGCAACATCACATTCATCAAATTAAAATACCCATCTGGGGATCGAACTCGGTATCTTCCTTATTGAAGATCTCAACCCGAAGGTGCTTTAACCAGCCGCACCAGGGGACTGCCGACATGCCGACCAACTGCTTATATTTTAGCCAAAACGTAATTATATCAGTTCTATCATTAGGAAGCCGGTAATTGTGAACATGCGAAAAAAATGTCTTTCAAACATGACCAAGAAAGGCAGCGGTGAACAGCTTACTCCAAATAATTTATCCGCTAATCGGCATTTGAAAAATAATACTGCGAGAAAGTATGTGTCATTCTATAGCACCACTAGTTGATTTATACATTTACCGTCCCTTATTACACACGTGCAGAAAATTTAAAGAAAAAATTTTGGAGCGGTTTTTGAGAAAATTTTTTTTGTAAATTTGAATCGTAATGTACGCAAAAACTACTCGTTTTACCAAAAAATAGTACATGGCCTTATTTGAAGTGCTAATTTTGTACAACCGACTTTGTCTGAGGCAAAAATCTCTATCTCCAATTTTGCAATTTTTAAACAGTTTTTTGCAATTTTCGACAAATTGGGCCTATCAACGAAAATGATACCTACGTCATTCCCTCCAACGTTCTTTTGCACTATTCAACAACAAAATATAATCAAAAAATTTGGAGCCATTTTCTTTTAACTTACAAAATCTCAAAATGGACGTCATGTAAAGTACCCTCAAATACTAAAATATCGGTTTCAAATTCCAGAGGCCTTGAGACGAGTAAAAAAGATCGGGGAATATTAATTTTGAAGAAAATCTGCCGGACGGTTTAGGCGCTAGCGTTGACCATAGACGGACAAACGTTTTGCCGTCAATCGATTTTGAAGTATCAAGAAGCAACAAATCATGGATTTTGACTACACCACACGATAGAGGATATTTTTTCTAAATTTAGCAACAGGTTTTATCCACTTTTTCCTTACCAGACCCCTGCTAAAAGAGTTTTTCTGGCAAAAATTCCCCGTTTTCCGGCGCAGGATTACATAACTTTCTCTTCTTACGAAGTATTCGTAAGGCGAGAAAGTAAAAAGAAAAGAAAAATCCGACGTATGTGGCAATCCAGTAGAAATATAAACAATAAACGTGAACTAAACCACATCTCAAAATGATTGTTGTATGCAGTGTGTCAGTAAATTTTCTAACTTTCATAAATTTGTAAGCAAACTTCACCCTATCACCAGACCACTATAGATAACAATCAAATCATCACAAAAGAATGAATAGAGCTACCGCCTTTACAGAATAATGGTAAGATCGTGTACACAGACGTTGAAAAAGCGAGGACTTTAGCAGAATATCTAGAAAGTGTCTTCATCCCAAACCCCGTAAGGAAAAATCTCTAACGTGGATTCAGTAGTTGTAAGAATACATCCTAAAAAAATTGCACTTTTGCAATTTTCTAAAAATTAGAGAACTGAACAAACATGAAACCTTTACCATTCTCTTAAGCGTCTTTTACGGAATTCGAAGACATATGTTAACAAAAAAAATTTGGAGGTGTTTTTGAGAAAATTTTGAAAATGTTTTTGAGGCTTAATGTAAAGTACTTTTAAGAATGAAAATATCCGTTTGAAACTCCCTAAAACCTAGAGTTCATTAAAATCAATCGGTGAATATCAAATATGGAGAAAATTGATTGAACTGTTTAGGCTCTAGAGTTGATCACCGACAGACAGACAGGTAGACAGATGGACGGACCGGCACACGCTTTGCCATCAATCGAGTTTTCGGAATTGTAGACCCACTAGACGGGTTCCGGTTAAACCACGTGTTAGAGGAAGTAATTTACTACATTTAAGAGCAAAATTTATCCACTTTGTCGTTACCACAGCTTGCCAAAAAGTTTTTCTGTAAATAATCAGCCGTTTTACAGCGCACGATTACATAACTTTCCCTTCTTACGAAGAAAGTGCGAGAAAGTAAAAATTGCCCTTGGGTGGGAAAAAACACCGATCCCAGCGTCCAGATAATAGAAGTGTTCTCCGGACAGTGGATGAATCCTACCCAACTATGGAGCTAGTGTTGAAAATGCTTCTCAATTTTCGGGTCTAGAAGCCTCGGATAATTCTGTCAACGATGCAGCAAGATCAACGAAGTGACCTCTGAGTCATCGCAGCCCGGGGGCTGCTGGCAGGCTCAGCGGGCAACGGAAAGATTGGTGTGTGGGTTTGATTTTATCAGCTAAGACTGATGATGTATGTGAGGAAGCAAAGAAAGCGGGGCTGTTAATTAATTGTAGTAAAACGAAACCTTTAAGAATAAATGCAAATGTTCAAGACACTTTTCAAATTAATCAAGAAGAAGTAGAAAATGTTCACAAGTTTCAATACTTGGGGAGTATAATAGCTGATGATGGAGGCGCAGTTGAAGATGTTACACAAAGAATCAACAAGGCAAACGTTTGTTTTATACAATTAAGTCTGAAAAAATAGGAATATTGCCTTAAAAACAAAACTACGCATTTTCAACTCAAATGCAAAATCTGTGTTTTATACGGATCAGAAACTTGGAAAATAACACATAAATTACAAGTATTTATAAACCGATGTCTACAAAGAATCCTAAACATTAGGTGGCCACAAGTAATAACAAACGAGGAACTGCTGAAGAAAGCCAATGAAACATCAATTTTAATGCAAATAAAACGTAGAAAGTGAAACTGGATAGGACATACTTTAAGGAAACTCAATTGAGTGAGAAGCACTCCACAAGGGAGTAGAAGCCAAGGTCGACCGAGAACATCATGGAGAAGGACAGTGGGAGGAGAGATCCGGGAGGATGGTATGACTTGGAAGCAAATCATACCTATTGCAGAAAATCGAGTAAAATGGAGATCCTTTGCCGACGCCCTATGCTCCGAAAGGAACTAAAGGAATAAGAAGAAGAAGAAGAAGACTGCACCACATCAGCCGGCAGGGAGGCCCAGCATAGAGCTTTGGGAGAGCCTTCAGACCCTCTGCCAGGATATAGCCATGCAAGACTTCACGTTCCCATCACTCTTTAAACGTGATCAACAACGCTATAAATTCGAAGGAACAATGTACAGATGAGCTTCAGAAATTGAATTATTCCGTTTTGCAAAATTGTAAAATTTGTAAAATTGTAAAATTTGCAAAATTGTAACAAAAGATGCATTTCAAGTGCTGAACAACGAAACTGCATAAAGTAACAATGAATCTAGATAATTCGTCAGACATTTGAACCATGGAACGAATAAAACAAATTGCCAGAAGTTTTAGATTTTCTGTCCTTCAGAGGTGAATATGCAGTATAAGATTCGATTTTGGTTAAAACCTCTGTAATTTCGAAAATGCCGAAATTATTTTTACACATTCTCTTACAACTATATTATTAACGATAAATATTTCTTTAATATTGATAAATATTTGTCAATATTATATCTTTTTTTGAATTGTTCCTTGCACATTATTTTAAAATAAGTTTGGGGACATTTTTGTATAAGGTTGAAATATTTTTCAAGACTGAATCAAGAGATTTCTTTCAAAAAGATATATATTCCTATATATTGTATTTCAATTCTTTACACGTTTTCTTGAAACAAAATATTGGTCATTTTCGCTTAATTTTACTTTATCTCATTTGATCTTTTACACTGATGGCCGAAGAGTTAGGGTAAAAAAATCCTTACCAATACGAGTAATATTGAAGACGGTATTTAAATTCAATGTGGCTGTTGAATAAGAAACATGAAGAACGTTTCCTATAGCGAACTTTAGTGTATCCCCTAATTTTTCATAACGAAAGCACAATCGACGCATTCTGGAATTTAAAAAAATTGCACCTTAACCACATCACAATCATTTATTAAACAGCATTTCCTGTCTCCTCCACTATGACTGTTCTGTACGCATTACACGAAGTAAGTATGTATTGCGGGATGCATGATCTTTCTGTTTGTAAATGTCACTCCTTTCCCACCCACCCCTCTAGTAGTGTCTTACCGCCGGGGTATTCTTTTTCCCATTGTAATTTTCTAGTAATAAATTATATCAAGTTTTGTTGAAATGACATTGTTTGCGCGTTGAAGAGTTAAAGTGGAACACGAACACACATATGAACATTTTCATCAATTTTTTTGGTATGTTAATATTTTTGGCAATGAGTACATTTATGCGGCAATTTTTCACTGGCGATAAGGTAAATGAGATGTTTTGCATATAATAACTATTACATTTGTTTTAGATTGATTATAATCTCACAAAAGTATATATTTGCGCACATTTTTGAAAATTGAAAAAAATAGCTGTTTTTCAAAAATCTATTGGTCCTTTGGTAATTAGTTTCTAAAAGAATGTTTTATACAAACGTTGTAGGAAATTTTATTCTCTTTAAAATTAATTTGAATAATTTTTGTACGCGACGTAAGGTTAAAGAGCTACAGAGAAAAAAAACGAAACAAGTCAAACAAAATACCAGTTTATCGGGGCTCTTGGAGTTAGCACACGTTCTGGGAGGTCGAAAATTCTGAGTGTTAACTAGTGCATGGGTACATACACGTGAGAAGTGTTTCAAGAGCACGAAACTAAAAGTAAGTCAAATTTGAAGTTTTTGTGGGTTAGGGAGGTATTGCCCCAGTCCCCTCATACATATAGTACCTTTAAAAAAATTACAATGATTTATTGATAAATTTAATTTTTTTCCGCTTTTCACGTAAATACGGATAAATACATCACAACGATTTTGGTTTGTAGTAAAAGCAAATAAAACAATCTCAAAAATCATATTTAGCTCAAAAAATAGGTTGTAAAAAAAACTTGGTGGTGAAAGGAGCGTAGTGAAATTTGCGTGGTCAGACGGAAGAGCGGGCCTGATGGCCCGAGTCTCGCCACGTAAAATAAGGCATTAACTATAACTTTCTATAGGTCTGACCACTCGGTGGAGATGGTCAGGCAGGGAAGGATGAAATTGAACCCAGAAATATGTGGGAAATGTCAAGTAAAATTGAATTTATCAAGAAAATGTGATGTGATAGAAAATGTTCATTATTTTTATCGAAATCAGCACCAAAAAATACATAATGTTCAGCTGTCAATTCCCTTGCATTTTTTCATCGAAGATCTTTGTAATTAAGGCCGTTCTGCAATAGCCCGCGAACACGAATGGCAATGGGGGCGGAGCGGAAACGAAAATGTGAAGTACGTGCGCTTCACAATAAACGCCAACGGGAAGCGAAATACTGCTATGAACCTGCAGCGGCAAAAAAGAGAACTTCAGGAAACGGTTGCCGAAACCAAAGCACTTGTAGCTACGCTACTCTGTTTACTCTTTGATTTGCCATCAATTTTTTGCGGGTGCTGGTATGAATAATGAATACTTTAACGAAACGATTAATTAGATAATAATCCGTCATGATAAAAAAATGTAAAAACTTCTACGAACTTACGGAAAATAAAACTAACCAAAATTTTATCAATAAACAAACAACTCCAATGTACTTAAACGAAACATAAAAATTTATTTTGGGGGAAATTTTAATTCTGCGTGTAAATATGATAGAAAACGAATTATACTAAAATCACTAAAAAGAACTAAAACAATTCACTTACAAAACCCGCCTCAAACCACGCTCTAACTTCAATATCACACAACAGTCAATTTCGCTCCAGATCAGTTTCGCGCGCAAACCGCACGCTCGATCAGTTGGAAAGCTTTGCCGCCATTTGCTCATTCTCATTGGTCGACAGGCTTCCCGTTCCCGGGCCAAGACAAATGTTGGCCATCCTTCCCGTTCCCGTCGTGTTGTAAACGCCCACCTGAGATTTCCATCTTTCAACTTTCTTTACGTTCCCGTTTGCGTTGCCGTTCCCGTTCACGGGCTATTGTGGAGCTGTATTTTGTGTTGAAGCCACTCGTATTCAAACTTTGGTACTATATTGTGCTGTTTGCAGGTGACCATGGATGCGAATTCATCATCAAATCAAAACGTGGACACCAGCAAGTCGGTTCTGGAAGCCGTGCTGAAGGAGCTATTCATCAAAAGAGATAAACGATTTACCAATATAGAGGAACGACTAACTAAAATTGATGAACGATTTACCAAGACGGAGGAGCTGCTCCAACGGGTAGTACAGAAAAGAGACTCTGAAGTGCAGGAATCGCTGCAGCGGAAACTCAGCATTTTAATGCCTAAGGTGGAGGAGCTGCTCTCATCCCAACAGAGAGCGTCCTCCACTCCCAGTTCCCAGAACAAATGCCCTCCAGCGCAGATCTCTCCGCCATTCACAACCTCCTCGTCGACCACCACTCCCTCACTCAACATTCAATTCTCTGCTTCTACAACCGCTACTGCAATGTTTAAGGAAGGCTGCCAAGGAAACGTAATTCAGGCAGTAGTAGGCCCATCCCATCAGGGGGCGTACTCGACTCCCAGTTCCCAGAACCAATTCTCTCCAACACAGCCCTCTTCTCTTCCAGGCTATGACTCTTCACCTCCGGCAGATGCATGCGCTCCGCCAACCGCAATTTCTTCTCCTCCGGCCGTTGACTCTTCTCCAGCCTATGAGTATTATCCTCCGGCCGATGATAATTCTCCTCCAGTTGACGACTCTTCTCTTCCAGCAGATGCCTATTTTCCATCTCATGTCTCTTCTCCTTCAGCGGATGTCTCTCCTTCTGCAGCCAATATCTCTTCTTCTCTAAATGATGCCTCCACTCAGCTAGCAAATGCCTCCCCTTCTCCGGCCAATATCTCTTTATCTCCAGCTGATGGCTCAGCTCCAGCTGATGCCTTATCTCCAGCCAATGACACATCTCCAGCCAATGACTCATCTCTAACCAATGACTCATCTCCAGCAAATGACCCATTTCCCGCCGATAACCCCACTGCGGCGACCAATGTGTCTTCTCCTCTGAAGACGCCAGCAGGTGCTTCTCCAACTACTTCCACCTCCTTATTCAATATACCAATTTCTCCATCTCCCACCGACGCTGTAAGAAACACCGATCGCTGCAAATCAAATTTACCACAAGCCTCGGCCGTTCCTGCAACTCACGCCGTTCAGGGCGCCCCGGCCTCCTCCAGCCCCTCCAGAGACGCCACGAAGTCGCTTCTTAAAGCCGCGGAGACGGGAGATGTGGCAGCACTGGGGCGAATTCTCGCTGTCAGAGGAAAAATAAATGCGCGAGACGAGTGCGGCAACACCGCACTGCACCTGGCTGCGAGCAACGGCCGCACGGAGGTGGCGGACGTGCTGATTGCGAACGCAGGAGTTGACAGATTGGGCCACCAGAGTCGCACCCCGCTGCACTGCGCGGCCGCCAACGGGCACTCGGCGATGGTGGCGCGCCTGGTGGCCGCCGGGGCGGCAGTGGAGGCGCGGGACGCCCAGGGCGCCACCGCCGTCGCCCTCGCCGCCCGAGGAGGCCACGCGGCCGCGGTGCAGTCGCTCTTGGAGCAGGGCGCGTCGGCGGAGACAGAGGACGTCGACGGAAGGACGCCCCTCTCGCACGCCGTCAGGGGGAACTTCGCCGCTGTGGTCGCTCTGCTGGCGGAGAAGGGAGCCAACGTGAACGCGACTGCAAAAGGCGAAGACACGCCACTCATGTACGCTGTAAAACACGGAAGCCTTGAGATAGTGACGTCCCTCTTGGAGAAGGGAGCCAACGTTAAAGTGATTGACAAGGACGGGGACACTCCTCTGCTGATCGCCACGAAACTCGGAAGATCCGCCATCGTAACTTGCCTCTTGGACAAAGGGGCCAATGTGAACACGGCTGGTAAAGACGGCGGGACCCCTCTACTGAACGCCACCATGCAAGGAAACTCAGAACTAGTAACATGTTTTCTGGAGAAAGGGGCAAACGTTGATGCAGCCGACAATATGGGCAACACTTCACTACTAAACGCCACCAAACATGGAAGCCACAAAATAGTTGGATGCCTCTTGGAGAAAGGAGCTGACGTGAACGCCACTGGTGCGAATGGAGAAACTTCCTTACTAGTGGCAATAGAAAACCAGAAAAGAGATATTGTACAATTGTTGAGGAAAGGAGCTTCTCCAACAACGAAAAACAAGAAAGGCGAGTCCCCGCTCTACGTTGCTTCTAGAGTCGGGCACGAGGATCTTCTTGAGCTTTTGCTGAAAGCGGTCCTACCCTCCGAGAGGGCCGAGATAGGGCGCTCCCTGCGAGTTGCTGCTAGCGCGGAGGTGGTGTGGATCTTCGCGGACGCTGCCCCTGATGTGGTGCTGGGGGAAGCAGGGAGGGAGGCGTTATTGGCTTCAGCGGCCGACGGTCGCCAGGAAGCTCTTCACGCGCTTCTGCAATTGGGCGTCAACGTCCATGCTACTGACGCGGGTGGAAGGACCGCATTGCACAACGCAGCTTCTAGAGGCCACACCACGTGCGCGCGAACGCTTCTGAAGGCCGGAGCGCAAGTGAATGTTACGGACAAGAAAGGCGTAGCTCCTCTGCATTTAGTCGCGTGTAATGGGAATACAAAATGCGTCGTCACGTTGCTGGAAGCCGGCGCCCAAGTAAATATCAAGGATGAAAGGAACAACCTAACTCCTCTGCATTTGGCCGCATTTAATGCGAATAAAGAATTCGTTGTCGCGCTGCTGGAGAGGGGTGCTGAAGTAAATGTTAAGAGCGAAGTGGGTAAAACTCCTCTGCATGTAGCCGCAGAGAAAGGGAAAATAGAGTGCGTCGTCGCGCTGTTGGAGGGCGGTGCCCAAGTAAATAGTGAGAACAATAACGGCCAAACTCCTCTACATTTCGCCTCATGGGAAGGGAAAAGAGAGTGCGTCGTTGCACTACTGGAGGCCGGTGCCCAAGTGAATGTTCAGGACGAAGGGGGCCAAACTGCTCTGCATTTTGCCGCATGGGCGGGGAAAATAGAGTGTGTCGTCGCGCTGGTGAACGGCGGCGCGGATGAGAGCATACGAACTATCTTGGGTAACACTCCTCTGTGCTTAACAAGACACCACCATCATCGAAATTGCGTAGAACTGTTGGAGTGGGGAATGGTGTACGATGATTAAATGATGGACTGCAGAATACAAAGGACGAAACTTACTTTCATAAAATACAGGTGATAAAAGTGTTTGAAGATTTGGCATTCCACCCACCTCACTATTAGAATTCACGAGTTACACTTCTGTGTCAATTGTCCTCCATGCTACTATGACTGCTCCACCAATATCATTTACATTTCCCAAATGCGACTCGCTACCTCGCTAAACTGAACATAATCTATTTGTGACTTATCGTACAGTACAGGCCACCTATACTGCGATTTTCGTAACTTTGTCCCTGACAAGAATCAGCTGTTCACAGTTTCATCCAATAGGGAACTTGAGCGTTACTATAGTGACGTCACGGTCACGAAATATAAGCTCCCGATTGTATGGCAGCAAAACAGCTGATTCCTGTCAGGGAGAAAGTTACGAAAATCGCAGTTTAAATACCGTAGCACCGATCCCTCGATGTTGCCGCCCGGGAGACAGCTTGGCGCCTCATGCGCCGTCATTCGCCGACCTTGAGGCCACCTCGCTGACCAGAACACACCGTCCAACTTTCGTCCAACACCGTTCGCCTCTCGCCACTGCCCCCGAAAGCTGCGCCCTCCACTCTCTGAATCTGAATCAGTGAAATTGTCGCTGATTCAAACAGTGAGAGCCGAAGTCACTGATATCTTCAGTCGAAATGTGTGGTTTCGTTGACAATCAGCGAATATGCGAACTTTTTCATAATGACCGCTGGCACTTCACTGGTCGTCAGTGGTAAAAGTGCCACCATCATTCACTGATCGTTCAGTCAATGAGTTGTCACAGATTTCACTGATTCAATCAGTGAAGTTTCATTGATTAAAAAAGGGGAACCGATTTTCACTAATTTGTTCAGTTCAATTCACTGATTGTCGGTGGCAGGGTTATAACTGACACCATCAGTGAATAGTCACTGTCTATCAGTAGTTTTTCACTGATTCAGTCTGAGAGAGCACACACAATATGTTTCACGGCCGATTGCTGATGTCTGTTCGTGTGCGGCACTTCGTTGCATCAATCATTCATACATCAAACATACAGTTTCCATGTTTCCCGTCACTCATGCACAGTGTTTCTTGCATTCACCACTTTCGGCTCCAGCACTGATAACAAACTCACAACTTCATTTTCACTCTTTCCGTTTAGTTTCGTTCAAATTGCCACGTTTACTGTTGTGGTGAACACACACCTCGTACCCGTCGCCCTACGCACAGGTCCACGACACTTCCAACAACATACAGTCACGCATTCATCATGTCGCTATTCAGTGCTTCAAGTATTTTATAGCCATTATTACCATCGCCTCACGTTAAATCCCAAAACATCAATTGCTAAGTCCTTCCGTTATGATTTCCGTTCCGTCACGCCGCGTTCACTCCAGTATGCACATGTCCTTAAGTTGCACCGTTATTTCCATTAACCCACGCTATTACAGCCACAAATTAAAGTTCAGAACCACACTCGAAAATCTCGCCGCCCATCTTCATTAAACTACTCCGCTTCCATCACCTTTGGGATACTTTTTCGTTGAGGGGAAAGAATGGGGAACATATATAGACTAGTAAATGTTTGGGGATTTTTTTGGGATATTATTTTCATCCGGATTAGACATAGAAATATTATTTTCTCAATTGTTATGAATAAACTAGTGGAGCTTCCAAAGCACATACTTTCTCGCGCTGTTTCTATATGGTCCTAAATGCTATTCCACTACTTCATAAACCAGCCAAAGTGTTTTCTACCAGCAAAGGTTTTCCGTTCCGAGACACGAAATCCGATACTCAAAGTTAACGAACCGCCACTTATACCACTACGCCACACTACGGGTCGAACAGTACCATCAAAAGAATCGAACCTATCTATAAAATGTTAAATGCATAATAAAGAAACAATTTATACGATGGTACATACGCTTTACAAATCCAAGAAGAGACGTGAAAAATTGTTAAAAGTTAAAAATTCGAAAAAATATTTACAGACATTTTTAGTTCATTTATCGTAATTATTATTAATCGTGATTAAAATGAATTCACATGGTTTTCAGTAAAGTTTCTATAATTCTCATTATTTCCTGTGACAACAGAGAATTTTGACAAATAATATTCCCCGACCAGGACTCGAACCGGCAAAGCTTCCCTCGGAAGAGCTGTGCCAATTCTCGCTGATTATTGACAGCGACCACAATTAATATGCATGATATTTGCACTTATATAATAGTAATAGAGTATGATGCTAGTAGATTGTTCGCATTAGGAAACAGAAATATCCGGAGAATGTAAAAAAATGTCCTTTACGCGCTCAAAGAAAGTATCTGGGAAGATCATCTTTCATAAAAGAAAAACAAGTTCAATTTAGAGATTAGAAAACTAAGATCTCCGATAAAGTCCGCCTTTCTAGAGCACCACTAGTTTTTCTAAATTTAGCAACAGGGTTTTATCTACATTAGGGATATGTAAGTTACATTGATTACACTGATTAGGGATATGAAGTTACTGATTACATTGTATTTCAACTTAACGTTGAAATACACCTAATTTTACTTAAATTGGTTCATACATATATACACAAAACAAGAATTGATTTGACATGACATACGTTTCAGAAAGTGAATAACAGAGTTGAAAAATTGTTTAAAAGATGCAATTTGGGAAAACACAGACAAGTCCGGTATATTTATCTGCATTGATTCTTTTCGTTAGTAGAAGTACTTCCAATGATTTTCAATAAAGTTACTACACTCTTCAATGTTTTTTCTGCAACAACACATTTATCAAATTAAAATCCCTATCTGGGATTCAAACCCGGCATCTCTTGAAGTTAAGCGCTGAGCTCCAACACGCTTTAACCGCCTTCACCATTGGAGTGACATGCGGAACGAGTACTTATAAATTAGCCAAAACGTAAATTTCCTGTTTTTCGGCGCACGATTACATAACTTTCTGTTCTTACGAAGTATTCGTAAGAACAGAAAGTTATGTAATCGTGCGCCGAAAAGTTACGAAGTATTCGTAAGGCGTGAAAGCAATAATAATTTCAGAACCGTTAGGGATATGTATGTTGATCGCATGTGTACTGGTTAAAATTTATTTCAATTTAATGTTGAAGAACCCATAATTTTACTTAAATAGGTTCATACAGATACTCCAAGACAACGATTGATATGAGATGATACACATTTCATAAATCGAATAACAGGGATGAAAAAATGTTTAAAAGATGCAATTTGCAAAAACAGAGAAGTTCTGTATATTTATCTGAATAGATTCTATTAGTGAGTAGAAGTACTGGAAATGATTTTCAATAATGTTTCTACACTCTTCAATAGTTTTTTCTGCAACTACACATTCATCAAATTAAAACCCTTGCCTGGGATTCGAACCTGACATCTTTCGAAGTGAAACGCTCAGACCCAGAGCGCTTTAGCCAGCGTGGCCATTGGAGCGAATGCGGAGTGAAGACTTATATATCAGTCAAAACGTAATTATATAAGTTCTATCATTAGGAAGCCGGTAATTCTCAACCTGCGAAAAAAATATGTCTTTTGGCCGACTAATAAAGGCAGCAGTGAACGGCTTACTCCAAATTATTTATTCGACGAACGAAATTACAAAAATACCTACTACGAGAAAGTCTGTGCCATTCAAAAGCACCACTAGTTTATTTATTTATTTACCGTCCCATATTACACACGTGGAGAAAATTTAAAGAAAAAATTTTGAGCGGTTTTTGAAATTTTTTTGTAAATTTGAAGCAAAAACGACTCGTTTTTTCAGAAAATTCTACATAACCTTTCTTAAAGAGATAGTTTTGTACAAGAGACATTGTCTGCGATAAAAATCGCTATCTACAATTTTTTAGTTTTAAAAATATTTTTTTTGCAATTTTCAAAAAACCAAGTATTTAGAGAAGTAGGACTAAGACCATATTTTTATCGTCCCGCATTACATAGGTGAAGAAATTTTAGAGAAAAAATTTGGAGCGGTTTTGAGAAAATGTTTTTTTGTAAATTTGAAGCGCAATTTACGCAAAAACTACCCATTTTTTTCCAAAAAATTGGTACACGAACTTATTTAAAGTGTTAATTTTGTACAACCGACTTTAAGGCAAAAAGTTCTATCTTTAATTTTGCAGTTTTAAAATAATTTTTGGCAATTTTCGAAAAATTAGGGATGTCAACGAAAATTATACCTACATCATTTTCTTAAACGTTCTTCGCACTATTCCACAACAAAATTTAATCAAAAAATTTGGAGCCATTTTCTTTTAACTTTAGAAATCTCCAACGGGCTTCATGTAAAGTACCCCCAAAAATTAAAATATCGGTTTCAAATTCCAAGAGTCTTGACACTAGTAACAACGATCGGGGAATATCAATTTTGAAGAAAATCGGCTGAACGGTTTAGGCGCTGGCGTTGACCACAGACGGACAGACGGACGGACGTTTTGCAGTCAGTCGATTTTACAGTATCAAGAAGCGAAACATGGATTTTGACTACACCACGAGGTAGAGGATTTTCCCCCTAAATTTAGCAACAGGTTTTAACGACTTTTTCTTCACCAGATACGAGTTAAAAAAGATTTTCTGGCGAAAATTAGCTGTTTCCCGGAGCACGATTACATAACTTTCTCTTCTTAAGAACTATTCGCAAGGCAAGAAAGTAAATAGAAACAATAGAGAAGTTCTTTGTAATTTTTATGTATCAAAAAGAGAAAAAAATGACAGGCATAGAAAAGAAAAACGAGCAAAACCAAATACTATAGAGCTTCGAGCATCTTAAAGGACGAATGATTTATTGGATGCACTTTAATATAAGGGGACAGCCAATGGAAACATCAGGGACACCACATGTTGTTGGTCTATTATTTGAAGAACATTTTTCGTTTTAAAGTTGGCGAGTTTTGTTACATTGGATTGGTTATTTGGAAAATTTTCGTAGAAAAGTCAAGGGAAAAGAGCGAGCTCACAACACATCTGGCAACCCTGGCTGTCAGGGACACGCGCCGCACAAATCGCGTGAGTCAGCTAATCTCTCCGGCGCACCATTCACGAGCAACCCGGCCCGACCTCCGCTCACAGGCGACAGCCCATTCAGAAGTCCCAACTTGTGAGCGGAACAATTTTATTGTAAACAGTACGTGAACGAGTCAGCGAACCCTCCTCTACCTGGAGCACCGTTCACGCGCATTCAACAGTACACGTGCTCTAAGTTGTGAGCAGAACAATTTTACATTAGTGTTGCATTAACATTGCATTGTTGTTGTAAAATGTAAACTGTACGTGGATGAGTGTTTTTTTGAAGTGCTGAGTCAAGATAAATTAAAAATAATGCAAAGAACTGTTCATGAATCAAGTATGAAGAAGGTAGCTAATGCATGTGAATTTTATTTTGTTCTATTTATCTTAATGTGTGTGAGGAAACATGCTGAGATCGAACTACATTTGTAATATTATCATCAACAAATACTGTTTATCAATAAATGAGGATTCACCTTGCAAACTACGTTTCTTGTACCCATGCATATCATTTAGTAGTTACCATATCCATATTGGTTAGTGGTGAAATGTCGTTGGCATTTAAAATTAAATGATCACAGGTGTTGTAATTGCCAACAATGTTATTTATTGTTGGCAATGACAACACCTGTGATCATTTAATACCATATCCATTCCTTGAAACATCCTTGTGAATCTAACCCAGTGAAGCCCACCCCGAAGGAGTTTTCAGCTCTACTGGGAGCAATCCAACAAAAATTTTTCGGCTGCTGTCGGAGATTGGTGGAGCACGAATACTTCGTTTTTTATAACATGGCGCGTCAAGGCCCATCTTCATGATGGAATATGTCACAATAATTTGCGTCTTTATCGGTCGTACCGCTAGATGTCGTATGATACTGTGCTTGCTACGGACGCGATCATGCGTCATCTAGCGGCACAACCAACGAATACGCTAAATGCCGTGTCATTTTCCATTTTGAAGACTGGCGTTGGCGCGCCACGTTATAAAAACCGACGTATATGTTGGCGGACGTCGCTGCCTGCAATTCAGGCCTGGTGTTCATACCGTGGCACGTTACGAGGCGAGACGAGGGTACGTTACAATAGTTCTCATTACATCATATTCAGTATTCACCATAATCCTTACTATTTTTTTTCTTGAGGTTAAAAATAATAACAGCATTCAAAGAATGTCACTTGAGCGGTCTCGCCCTTTTCTGTAATGTACGCGGTCGGGTGCAGCACATTGTGCTACACATCGAAGTGAAGTGTGTAAAACTACTTTTTAGAAAATAAGGTATAAATATTTAATGGCATTTTATCAACGTATTTTGGGCTGAGGTAGTGTCCATGTTATGTTCCAACAATTTTATGATTATCAACGTTTACTTACTTTATGTGATTCAAGCGGTTGTCAACGTAAGTCCAATTTTACTTAAACCGATAAAAAAGACACTTTTAAATTAGCCATATTTCCATTAATTTTTATTCAAATTATTTGTAATTTAAAGAAGATTAAAACTTTAAATCTCTATTTTAAGAACTTTGCAATGAAATAGTTAAATTGTACGAAGCAATTGGCTAAAATTGCGCCGCGCGCCATCACTGATAGCAAGCCTCATTTGAGCCGCATTTCTGTGACGGATTTCTTTATCCACTATTAGGTTGTATTGTACACATTTGTAGAGACAGTAAACAGCTTTGGAAGTTTCTAGGCTTTAAGAAACACTATACGGTCTTTGAAAGCCCATGAGCGCTTAACCGCCATTTTCTTAAAAACGACACCAAATGTTTCAAAGACAATTGTCAATTAGATCGAGGTTTTTGTGTTCTTTAATATTCTAAAATTAATATTTCCGTTCTACTTTTAGGAAAACGAAAAATTGAAAAAATGTAAAAAAATGTAATTTGGGTGGCGATATGTGGCAGTAGGCAAAAGTATGTGGCAATTCCGAATAGCTAGCCCAGAACCAAGAAAAATGCAAATGAATACAGGAAAGTCTGTGCCATTCTGCAGCACCACTAGTTTAAAATTGAAGAAACCCCTGTCGCTCTGGCGCGAGTCGATGCTTTCAAATTTTGAAAGAGATTTTGTAAAATTTAGGGGTACTTTACATGAAGCTCCCCGGACATTTTCAAAATTTTCTCAAAAAGTCTCCAAATTTTTCTTTAAATATCTTGTAAGAATATGTTAAAATACACCTATAAAGGTGGCATACGTCCGATTTTCACGGTTAACTCTGAATTTTTTCGGCCTCTTCCTACAACTACAAAATTTAAGATAGAGTTAATATTTAAATTAGCGGCGTGTTGTTCACATCATTATGTTAATGAGTATTCGTGCTTAAAATAATGTCATAAAGTTTCTCGAAAACTCAAAACTTTTCTGTGAAAACTGGCTCTAAATTCCGCATTTTCTGAAACGCTCAAAGGTCATTTTGTCATAAATAGCTCCAAATTTTTTCTTCGAGTTTTTCGTAACTTCGTTCGAACTTTTACGTAAAGTTCATTTGGGGTATTTTTTTCGTTTTTTCAAAAATTACACGAACGTAATTTTTTTAAAGATCTCTCACAATGTTAATGTGGACATTTCCAGCAATTTGTAAACACTATTGTATTTGTGAATGGATATACTTAAAATGACTTCTAATGATGTTTTCGAAAACTCAAAACTTTTCTGCGAAAAACAGCTTTAAATTTCGAATTTACAGTAGCACTTCAACACCATTTTCTTAAAAACGGCTCCAAATTTTTCAAAGAAAGTTGCCATGTCGGACGAGGTTTTACTGTTCTATACTATTCTTAAAATAATAATTCTGTTCTACTATTACAATACCGCAAAATCAAGAAAATTTCCAAAACAAAATGTAGCTTCGCCATTTTTTCGCGCAGCATTACATAACGTTCCCTAAACTACGAATATTACTCTTTATATTACCGGGAAAGTAAACATGTTTATGTTCATAATTGTATTTGAAGCAAGAGGCAAAAATAGTTTGATTTTTTTCGATTTTCGAAAAATCAGGGTTTTCAACCAACATGAGATCTGCACGTTTTCTTTTAAAGGTCCTGCGGACTATCCAAAACTATCAATTTTGGAGCAAATCCGCTGAGCAATTTAGCCGCTACTGTTGTTCATACACGCGGTCACAAGTTTTGCCATTAATCGACTTTTCGGTATTGAGAACCCACAAAACATAGATTTTCGCAACACCACGTGATAGAAGATTTTTTTTCTAAATTTAGTAACTGGATTTGCCCACTTTTTCGTTACCAGGGCCGTGTACTATGAGTTTTTGTGCAAAATATTCGCCGTTTTTGCCAAAATTGCGCGCAGCGTTCCACAACTTTCTTTCTAGTGCGGAAGCGGTAGCGAGAAAGTTAAAATATATAAAATGGTGTTACACATTCTAATTTGTAAGTTGCTATATAGGTAAGAGGGCCGAGGTTGGAGAAATTTTGGAAGACAAAGTAGAATATAATAAATACTTACATTTGCATCCGTGCGCGGAACGGAGCCTCGCCAGTCATCTTCACGGTTGCGCGATAACGCGACTGGAGGGTTGCGCCATAACTTCACGCCACTCCACCATTGACAAAGCGGCGAGAACGACTCTAACGTGTGACTCACGTGTGAAATACTTTTAGGGTTGCCAGATGTTGACTATTTGTGTGACTATTTCAATTATTGATTCACTAATTAATAAATGAGAATAGTGAAAACGTAAAAAGATCTTTTAAAATCGATTAGAGCTGACTTTGGTTATCCTGGTTACCGCGCAGGTCCGCGCAGTTGTTCTCTTAGCTTTCGCCCCAAATCTACTGAAATTGTTTCAATATTGTGCATCAATTCCGATCTCCAATGCTACCACCGAAAGAATTTTCATTGTTATGAGAAATGTTTGGACCGACAAACGCAACAGAATGGAGGTTGAATAGGTTCCAAGAGAGCTGTACATTTTTTAACACTCCGTATGGGTGTATGGAAGTAAAAAAAATATTCAAGAAACTTTATATCGTAAAAAACAATAAAAAATTATTGTCGAAAATAGTAAATCGATTGAGTTAGAGAATATTAAGTCTATTTAAAAGAATGTTATTCAAAGATAATTGTAGTAAAGCAGGTAACTGTGATGTTAATATGTTTAATTATGAATTATTGACTACTATAACTAATTCAAAGAGCTAATAAAATTAAAGGAGATGATGGTTATATTAGCATAAGAAATTGTCATTGTTCAAAAAATATGTCTCATCGTACTATTCACTCCTCTCCCGCGCCGGTTCACTATTTTCTGAAAATACATCTGGTCACCCTAAACAATTTTGAAAGAGAATACACGAGATATCCACCGTAAACATGTGTCAACCAAAAAGCTTTCGCATCAAAAGCAAAATTGCGGCACTGAGTGTCGCGGCATATCGGCTTAAGCGATACCGATCCAAGTTGGAGTTGCCGAACACTCTAATGTCATATGTACTTAATACTGATAAGGGAAACATCGACAATGACGATTTCTTGAAATTTATTTTAAGAACAAATGTTAACAAATGTTAAGGGCTTAATTTACTTTTATTTTTAATATAACTTATTTTCATTTATTCTAAAAAGATTCCCTCTGGTATTAAAAAAAAGGATTCAACATACGATTATTGTCCTATCACACACGTAAAATCAAGAACCGACACTACATTTGCTATTTACAACTAAACGTAGAAACATTTGATTAGGATAAATACATTGACGTAGATTCATCGTTTGCAACAAAGAGCAACATTGTACTGCATTATCATAGAAATTATGTAAAGGGTTAAGAAAGATTTTGCTGTTCCGTCGTTCATGCGCATATCCACAGACAAAGAGGCAGAGACCCCATGCACATGCGCAAGAACGATACAAAACTGGATATCGTTCGTCAAAACGGATAATGTAAGACCCAGAAACCACTGTGCGTAAAAGCATTTCACATAAACTCTCCAAATTAGTCAACAGGGAGTGATAGTACTACCGGGTGGTTTTTTTATCGTTCGCCGAAGATTCCGGCCGCGTCGCCCGGGCAGTCGAGGGCTCATTCGCCCGGCAAACCGCTGACTCAACTCCCGTGCTATACGAGACCTACAGCTGCGCCGCTTAACGTACCAGCTGAACGTGGTGTCCTTCGGCTCGAATGCATTCTTGGCACCTCCGAAACACATTCTGATTTGCCCTTTGAAGTAAGTCTCGAGGAATTGTTGCGATTTTCTCTTCAATAGAGCTTCACGAACAACCACATCACGACATAAAGATCGGGGTGTGGTGTGCGATGAGTTCCACAAGAAATATTTTTCTAGAATTATTCACTATTTTTTACAACACCACCGTTACTGCTGACGTGTACATACATCAAATATTGGCATTATTCTTCGAACAATTGACACCAGAAGAAAGGCACTATGGTTACTTTCAACAGGATTCGGCAACTGCTCACACTGCTGTTCGATCCATGAACTTTTAAATAATGTTTATTGTGACGATCGTATAATTATAATATGACCTCCTAGATCACCTGATCTATCTCCTTGTGATTTTTTCCTGTGGGGGTACTTGAAAGATCAGGTGTATACAGAAAACTTGCTTTCGGAGGAAGAGCTCCGGTGCTCTATTGAAGAGAAAATCGCAGCAATTCCTCGAGACTTACTTCAAAGGGCAAATCAATATGTGTTTCGGAGGTGCGAAGAATGCATTCGAGCCGAAGGACACCACTTTCAGCATCTTCTTTAAAGTACGTTAAGCGGCGCAGCGGTAGTTCTCGGATAGCACGGGAGTTGAGTCAGCGGTTTGCCGGGCGAATGAGCCCTCGACTGCCCGGGCGACGCGGCCGGAATCTTCGGCGAACGATAAAAAAAACACTCTGTATAAAGACCTGTGCTCACTGGCACACAGCGCTTTTGCAAAAACTCTAGAAATCGATCGTCAGCAGAGAGCGCAAATAACACAGAAACCGCTTTGTGCACGCGTGCTTTCCTAACACTCTGGAAATCGATAGGATATTTGTACCCTGGGAAATACGACTTTATGGTGGCAATCAAAGACAAGGTTGTCCCAACGATGAACTACCTTAAATACATAATTAAAAACCCAAAAATACATAGTGATTAGTGCCGAACGTGTGGGCGAGATCATGAAACCATCCAGCATACCATATCAGGTTGCAGTGCACTAGCCCCGACAGACTACAAAACGAAACACGATTTAGTGGGCCGGATCATCCATGCCAAGCTCGCTGATAAATACAGATTCCTGCGGGACACTGATACACCGTACTATAAATATCATCCAGAAACGGTGCTTGAAAGTGAATCCCATAAAATGTACTGAGACCGCAGTTTTCTGACAGACAGAACAATCCACGACGATAGACCCGACATTACACTCTGGGATAAATCTGCCAGGAAAGATTGGTTTATCGATTTTGCAGTTTTATAGTAGCAACATTATGGCAACATATCAGGCAAAAATCGACAAATACCGAGAGCTAGCATGTGCAGTGAGAGAACAGTGGCATGTTGCACACCTTAAGACTGTTCTAATTGTCCTATCACCACTCAGAGTCGTATTGAAACTTTTTAGCAGAGCGTTAGACGACTTAGGTATGGACAAGAAGATTATCTTCGCTCTTCAAAAATAAGGTATCATCAGTACATGCTCATTGTGAGGAGGTTATTGGGAGGACTTGTGGGTGTCTGAAACTTTTAAATTTAGCAGTTATTTTGTAATTTTAAGTTGTATTTTATATTGTACGATATTAATTATAAAATGTCAAGGGAAAGCAAATGGATTTCCATGCTATGATGTTGTATCTGTGTTGTAGCTGTTTAAGACCAATTATTTGTGAAATTGGAATATTATTATTATTATTATTATTATTATTATTATTATTATTATTATTGTTGTTGTTGTTGTTGTTATTATAGTAATAATAACATACGAATTATTTTCTGAAAGGATGTACTTAATGTTGGTTAAAACTCTGGTATAAAGTATACAACAATCGCGCATGTGAATACATCATTTTCATTAACTTCTACACTTACCTACGTAAATACTGCTTTTACTTGTATTAATTCCTATTGGTAATTTCCCAAAGGTAAGCCAGAGGGAACAAATTATTTGGTGGAACATGTTTGTACGGTTGTTTTAGATTTCTCGTGGCTTTAAATAGTAAATAATATGATTCCGTTGGTGATAGCCTAGCGTACATACTAGTATCTACACGATATAATAATGATTAATACACACGCAAAAATTTTGCGACACTGGAAAGTCTCTGTAAACTCATCATTTTCTTTTGTTAATGCCCACCATCTTGAGGTTCGTAGAGTACTTTATGCACGACAAGCAGAGCAAAGAAAAGTTAATTTTTTTAAAATTGGACCTATACGGAATACTATCAGTTTTGCATACGTAGTTCTTGAAGTCACTCGATTTTCTCTCCAACAGTTACTATGTATAAAAATAAAATGGCAAAAGAATGCATATATCTACGAAAAAACGTATGTTAAAACAACAAACGAATTGGAAAAAGAGAATAGAACTAGTGGTGCTACAGAATGGCACAGACTTTCCCGTATTAGTTTTCTATTTTCTTGGGTTTTCGATAGCTATTCGGAATTGCCACATACTCTTTCTTGCCGGCTACCATCTATCACCGCCAAAAGTACATTTTTTTGCCATTTTCATAATTTTTCGGTTTCCTATTAGTAAAACGAAAATATTAATTTTAGAATGTTGAAGAACACAAAAACCTAGCCGTAAATGGCAATTTTCTTTTAAAAATTATGTGCCGTTTAAGAGAAAATGGCGTTTTAGCACTACTAAAAATGAGAAATTTGAAGCTCATTTTCACAGAAAATTTTTGAGTTTTCAAAATACTTTATTTGATTCTTTACAAATTGCGGATAATGTGCATATTAAAGATGTGAGAGATCTTTCAAAAAATTTACACTTATATAATTGTTTTTAAAAAAAAACAATAACTCAAAATAAACTTTGCGTCATATTAAAGAGTGTAATAATTACTATCTGTTACAAAAGTTTCAAGAAAAAACTTGCAGCTATATATGAGAAAATGACGTTCGAGCGTTTCTGAAAATGCCGAAATTTGAGCTACTTTTCACAAAAAACGGTAGTGTTTTCGAGAACCTTTACTTGACATTATTTAAAGCATATATACTCGCAAATATAACAATGTGAAAAAATCGCCGATAATGTAAATATTAACGACGTGAGAGACTGGTAAAAAATTTACATTTTTGTAATTTTTGAAAAAACCAACCAATGGATTTAATGTCATCTGATAGAATAAATTTACCACTATCCCTACCAAAGGTTTAAAGAAAAAATATGGAGCCGTTTTTGAGAAAATCTTGTTTTTGTAATTTTTTAATGTTACACATATTGCACGCAATATTGCACGAAAACTACTACAATTTTGAGAAACATTTACATGACCTTTATGAAAGAACTCAATATGCAGAACAAATTTTATTTGAAGAAAAAATCTCTATCTTCAATTTTGTAGCTGGAGAAAGACGCCGAAAAAAATTCAAACTTTCACAATTTTCGAAAATTCAGAGTTATCCGTGAAAATCGGACCTACGCCATGTTAATAAGTGTATTTTACTCTATTCATACAAGAAATTTAAAGAAAAAATGTGGAGCCGTTTTTGAGAAAATTTTGAAAAACCCGGGGGCGCTTCATATAAAATACCCCCAAATTTTGAAGAATCTTTTTCAAAATCTCTAAGCTTTGACTAGAATCAGATCAACCAGGGAATATCCATTTTGAAAGAAATCGTACGGATGTTTAGGAGCTAGAGGCGCTCACAGACGGACAGACGAACGTTTTCCTTTCAATTGGGTTTTCGGTATCAAGGACCTAGAAAACAGGGTTTCTGGCTACACCACGTGTTAGGGGATTTTTTTCTTAATTTAGCAACTGGTTTTATCCACTTATTCCTTTTCACGGCCCGGATGTTAATTTTTTTCCGCCGAAAAATGGCTTTTTTTTCGCGCAGCATTACATAACTTTCCCTATACTACGTATATCACTCCGTGTATACGTGCGTATACGGGAAAGTAAAAATAGTTAATAATTATCGTTGAATAAATAACTACGGTTGAAGCTGCTTGCACTTATTCATAAGTACTGTGTTCTGCTGTTTGCAGGTGAACATGGAAAGCAATATATCTGAAAAGCACAAATTGAATACCTGCATCACAGTTCAGGAAGCCGCGCTGGAGAAGCGACTCAACAAAATGGAGAGGCAATTCTCTAAACTAGAGGAGCGATTTACCAAAATGGAGGAGGTACTCCAACGGATGGTGGAGAAAAGAGACACCCAAGTGGAGGAATCGCTGCAGCAGAAACTCATTATTTTAATACCCAAGGTGGAGGAGCTGCTCGCGTCTCACCAGAGAGCGCCTTCCATTCCCTTCCCCCAGAGCCAATTCCCTCTAGCACAGCCCACTTCTCTTCCAGGCGATGCCTTCACTCTTCCGGCTAATGCTATTTCTTCTGCAGCCTCTGCTTCTCTTCCGGCGGATAATATTTCTCCTCCAGCAGATAACTCTTCTCCTCCAGACGGTAGCTCTTCTCCTCCAAGCGATTCCTTCTCTCCTACGGGCGATATGTCTTCTCCTACAGCTAATATTGTTACTTCTCAAGCCTCTGCTTCTACTCCTCCGGTTGATGATACTTCCCCTGCAGCCGCTGTGTCTTCTCCAATCGATGTCTCTTCTCCTGAGGAGAACCCAGCAGATGATTCCCCACCCACTCCCACTATCTTATTCAGTATACCACTTTCTGCATCTCCCACCGACGCTGCAAGGTTAACTGAATCCGCAAAAACAAATTTGCTACAAGACTCAGAACGCTCTACAGCCCACTCCATTCAGGGCACCCCGGCCATCTCCAGCCCCTCCAGACACGCCGCGAAGTCGCTTCTGGAGGCCGCGGAGAAGGGAGATGTGGCAGCACTGCGGCGCTTCCTAGCTAATGGAGGAAGAGTAAATGCGCGGGACGAGCGCGGCAACACCGCGCTGCACCTGGCTGCGAGCAACGGCCGCACGGAGGTGGCGGACGTGCTGATTGCGAACGCAGGAGTTGACAGATTGGGTCACCAGGGTCGCACCCTGCTGCACTGCGCGGCCGCCAACGGGCACTCGGCGATGGTGGCGCGCCTGGTGGCCGCCGGGGCGGCAGTGGAGGCGCGGGACGCCCAGGGCGCCACCGCCGTCGCCCTCGCCGCCCGAGGAGGCCACGCGGCCGCGGTGCAGTCGCTCTTGGAGCAGGGCGCGTCGGCGGAGGCAGAGGACGTCGACGGAAGGACGCCCCTCTCGCACGCCGTCAGGGGGAACTTCTGCGCTGTGGTCGCTCTGCTGGCGGAGAAGGGAGCGGACGTGAACGCGACTGCAAAGGGCGAAGACACGCCTCTCATGTACGCTATAAAACATGAAAGCCCCAAGATGGTGACGTGCCTCTTGGAAAAAGGTGCCGATCCTAATGTGATTGCCAAGGACGGGGACACACCTCTGCTGATTGCCACCAAACTCGGAAGAACCGCCATGGTAACTTGGCTCTTGGACAAAGGGGCCAATGTGAACATGGCTGGTAAAGATGGCGAGACCCCTCTACTAAGCGCCACCATGCAAGGAAACTCAGAACTAGTGACATGTTTTCTGGAGAAAGGGGCAAACGTTGATGAAGCCGACAATATGGGCAACACTTCACTACTAAACGCCACCAAACATGGAAGCCACGAAATAGTTGGATGTCTCGTCGAGAAAGGAGCTGACGTGAACTCGGTTGACAATAAGGGAGAAACTCCCTTATTAGTGGAAGTAAAACATCAGAAAAGAGATACAATACCATTGCTATTAAGAAAAGGAGCTTCGTCAACAAAGAAAAACAACAAAGGCGAGTCTCCATTGTTTGTTGCTTCTAGAGAAGCACACGTGGTTATCCTTGAACATTTACTGAAATATGTCCAACCCTCCGAGAGGGCCGAGATAGGGCGCTCCCTGCGAGTGGCTGCCAGCGCGGAGGTGGTGTGGATCTTCGCGGATGCTGCTCCTGAGTTGCTGCTAGGGAAAGCAGGGATGGAGGCGTTAGCTGCTTCAGCGGCCGACGGCCGCCAGGAAGCTCTTCACGCGCTTTTGCAACTGGGTGTCAGTGTCAATGCCGCTGTCAGTAATGAATGGACCGCATTGCACAACGCAGCTTTTAAAGGCCACAGCTCGTGCGTGCGCACGCTGCTGGAGGTCGGCGCCCAAGTGAATGTTAAGGACTCATCGGGCAATACTCCTCTGCATTTAGCCGCAGAGAATGGGAACAGAGAGTGCGTCGTTGCGCTGATAGAGCGCGGTGCCCAAGTGAATGTTGAGGACTCAAATGGCAATACTCCTCTGCATTTAGCCGCAGAGAATGGGAACAGAGAGTGCGTCGTTGCGCTGATAGAGCGCGGTGCCCAAGTGAATGTTGAGGACTCAAATGGCAATACTCCTCTGCATTTAGCCGCACAGAATGGGAACAGAGAGTGCGTCGTCGCGCTAATGGAGGTCGGCGCCCAAGTGAATGTTAAGGACTCATCGGGCAATACTCCTCTGCATTTAGCCGCAGAGAAAGGGAACAGAGAGTGCGTCGTCGCGCTGATGGAGAGCGGTGCCCAAGTGAATGTTAAGGGCGTATGGAGCAATACTCCTCTGCATTTAGCCGCAGAGAACGGGAATAGAGAGTGCGTCATCGCGCTGATGGAGAGAGGTGCTGAAGTGAATGCTAAGGACCCATGGGGCCAGACTCCTCTGCATTTAGCCGGACGGAACGGGAAGAGAGAATGCGTCGTGGCGCTGATAAAGGCCGGCGCCCAAGTAAATTTTAAGGACAAATATGGCGTAACTCCCCTGCATTTGGCCGCACGGTTCGGGAAAAAAGAATGCGTCGTCGCGCTGCTGAAGAGCGGTGCCCAAGTGAATGTTAAGGGCCAAGGGGGCGATACTCCTCTGCATTTTGCCGCAAAATATGGGAAAACAGAGTGTGTCGCTGCGCTGATGGAGGGAGGCGCGGACGCCAGCATACGAACTGACAACGGTGACACAGCTCTGGATTTAGCAAGAGGCAACCATGAAGACTGCAGGATCGAGATCGAGAGGCGAATGGCGCAGAAAGGAAACTAAATGATGGATTTGAGACAACTGCATTATCAATGACTTTATTCACAGTATTATCATACTTATTTTACCACCCTAAATGTTTCTAAATTGATTTGTGGTACAAGTTTTACACTGCTGTAATATATGTGTTAAATTATATTGTTGTAGGGCAAAGTACTGCAATTTAGAAATGTTTGAAAACATGTACACTGACAACCCAACTACAAGTATGTATTCAAATGTAATGATGCGTTTCAAAATGCAGTTAAACCGATGTTTCTATTTGTGTAAAAAACGCAGAAAATATTTGTTATACTTTCAAATAGCGTTCACTCTCATTCATAAACGACAATGGCAAATTCTTGGAGGATCACAGAGACCCCCTCGTCTGATATTTTCAATTGACTTTTCTTGAGAATGCACAGCGTTCGTTATTAGCACAAGAGAACCGAATTCATAGATACGATTTCAGCTAACTTTTCGTGAATATTTTACCTCACACCTTTCCAGCATTTTCCCAGAGTTATGGATGTTATTTTCCAATTTCATGAAAGAAGCACCTTTTCTCCCAATTCCAAAATTGAATAAAAATCATTTATAACCAGTAAATGTATGGCCTATAACTGTACCCTCAGACTTATATAAAATATTTCAAAAAACGCTTTTTACCTATATTCAAAAGTTTACTTATCATTATGAAATCCTTTCTAAAGCACAATTTAGATTTCAAAATTATCATTAAACAACACCAACTATTAAGATCTGCTGCTTCTAATTTCCAAAAATATAAAAACACATTAGCTATATTTTTAGATACAGAAAAAGTATTTAATTGACGTATTATTATGTAAATTAAGTATGTATGTATGTCCTTAATATCTTCAAAAATAATTAAAGGCTTCTCACATAACACTTCTTAATTAAAATAAACTGGCGTATCTGTGCGAGATCTCTCGCATGTTAAACCCCACCCTCTCCTCTATCCTTCAATATCCATATTAAGGAGGAAAGCGAAAAGTACTTCTTTGTTTGAAACATTATCAAAGTATCTTCAAATGTATTTATTTTTACGACCATTTGACAAACATTAGGTACATTGGAAGAACATCAATTACTTTGGAAGTTATGAAATCAAATTAACAACTTATAAAATTGACGTTTGAAACCAATTTTGAATAAAGGATTATTTTGTGTTATTGACAGATCATCTTGGAACAATTCACAGCGATTCCTTAAAAGCAACATTTGAACTAATTAGACAACCTTGCTTGACAGCTTCTTGCTTTCCTTAATAGTAACAAAAACTTTGAAAAGCTTTTTACTCTTAAGAAAGCAACGTAAAGTTTTTGATGCGAAAATATAGGATGAGGTAACTACAACCCTTGCAATATTATTTAACTTTATTACCGAACTGACAAGTACACCATTGCAATTCAGCCGCCTCGAAAATCAGTAATTAGTTTAATTTCACACACTGTTGCAGATTCTACACCTCTCTGAACACGAGGGGTGGTATTGAGAAGCGCCTGATCGTAATAGAATGTGCAAGAAGCTCTCGTCCAATAGGAGCGAGGAACGTGTCTATGAGGCCATCGGCCCCAATATTCCAGATTTTAAGGACCTGGAACGCTTCTTTTAGGAGTTATTAACTAAATTAATTTTATAACGCTGCCCGAATGTTGCGGATTGGATTTGGCGTGAATACTTACATGCGTTTTATTTTTTCAAAACATTCATCTTATTTTAAAGTCAAAGTGCAATTCTTCACGTCTCCGTGAAATCCTCTTTCTTAATTTGGTTTCGTGTGAGAGAAGCAAAACTCATCTATTCTATAAAATAATAGGGGAAGGGAATTTGTATAATACGAGTATAAACAATTAAACGTGAGATGAAGTAGCAGCATCTTTACTATAGTATGAAGTGCCAACTACAATTCTATTTTAGATTGATTTTATATAAATTCAATCTAATATTAATGAAACTATGCAATCTAATTCCTGTAATGTTTTGAATTTCTCCTTAGCACACTTGAAACTATTCTCGACTGTTCGTTCTATACTCTTACTGTTCGTAGTCGTGTAGAGACAACATATCCGTATATCCTCAAAAATTTGTGAGCATAAGGGGTAAAAGAAAACAAAATACTGCAGAAAGCAGACAAATCAGCATTGTATGTGTAACACTGTTCAATGATTAATAAATCGATCTGTTTAATAATAAATTTTCCAACATACAAATAGAATGGGTGAGATGAAAAGGTGCAATTTCCCATTTCCTTAAGTTTTGGGAAATTAGAAAAAATTCTTACCTAACCAGTCGGTTTTACAACAAAATTTTCTAGTGATGGATTTTACCTTTCAGTTCAGCGACTCCATTCATAAAATGACAGATGTATGTATTGTATAAATCATGTGGCTTAAAAAGTTGAAAATATGTTGTTGAATATGCTCCTTTTTCAACTCATTTTTAAAAGAGTATTAAAAATACTTATATTATGAATAAAATATTTTTTTAAATGATAAGTAGTTAAATTTGGGTAAGGTAGATTAGATGATGTATATTATATTTGCTTAAGATCTTTATTATAGTAGCTTAAAGCAGGTTCACAAATAAAACCTGAGTACTTTATGCAAAGAAGAACATGATATTTAGGCAATACTAGTTCAGAATACAAAATTCATACTCATTCTTTCTTTTAGCAATTACTACTCATCAAAAGCATTGAAACCATCATCGTTGTTGACAACTTCCGGGTTTTGTGTTGGCCACGAAAGTTTCTCTTCATAAAAAGGGTGGTGCGCATCAGGGATGTAACGAGTAACGTTCTGAAGATCTTTTAGCTTTTCATTTTCTATGGGAACTCATAAATTTACTCGAAACGTATAAAATTTGTCGAAAAATGAATAATTTTCTGTGAAAACTAGCCCAAAATTCCGCATTTTCGAAAACGTTTAAACACGGTTTTCTTACAAATTACCCCAATTTTTTCTTCAAACTTTCTTTAAACGGATAATGCTAATTGCACTCTTTAATATGACGTAAAGTTGAGTTTGGGGCGTTTTGTTTCATACATTGCACAATTGTAATTTTCTGAGAGGCCTCTCACACCGTTAATATGCATATTTCCAGCAATTTGTAAACATTTATGTATTTGTGAGTTAAAGTGCTTCAAAAGGCTTCTAATGAAGCTTTCTGAAAACTCAAAAATTTTCTATTAAAATTGGCTTCAAATTTCGAATTTACAGTTGCGCTGAATCGCCATTTTCTTAAAAACAGTTTCAAATTTTTTAAAGAAAATTGCCGCTTAGAACGAGGTTTTACTGTGCTTTGATATTGTGTATTGTGTGTTGTGTGATATTGTGAATTGTGTAGCACCATTAGTTGTCGGGTTTGCTAAGATACAATGATTCTCGAGTTTTGAAGTCTAGTTTAGAGAGTATTAAGTGTTGTAAGATTATTTCACCTAAGTCAAAATCCTACATTTTTTACTGGCATTTCTCAAAAAAATTAATTATACTTATTTGCAAGGGCAATTTATGAAAAATCTTATTCTATTTATGTTAACACAAGGCACTTATTTGTTACGTGTTGCCAACGAGCGTGAAGATAGTTGAAAGTGCACCTTAAAATTTAGAATTACTTGAAACACAATCACCATCACACATGACACACAGCTGTAATTATAAAGACAAATTTTTTACTACAACATATCAGTATAACTTATTAATTCTCGCTTTTCCGGTGCCAATTCTTGTGGTTGCCAATATAGCTTGTGTTATTTTGGGAGAGCTTCTGAAAATGCAGAGCAGCAGAGTGTTACATGACGCTTTAATCCATTGACACAAGGGAAAGTTCTGAAAACGAGAATTATTTAAGAACATTTAGCATGCCTTAGTGAAAGACTCATCGAGTATTGAAGAAATTGCCAGTTTATACTTGTCTGGGCGCAAGGAGTGTTTCCTATTCGTTATTAAATAATACTTTTTGTGGCGCACGGCGTAAAAATTCTCATTTGACGCTACGTGAACTGCTGGTGCGCAGAGAATACTGCTTGGAACGCTACTAACCTTGCGATAAAATACAACCTTCACGGCACTCGATGCGCACATATTTGCTATCCTCTGTACCAGGAGGACTCAAACTTTTTAAACGGGGGGCCAGTTCACTGTCCCTCAGGCCGTCGGAGAGCCGGATTATATACTGCGATTTTTCTAACTCCGTCTCTCAAGCCACTTTGGTCGATCACAAGGCATTTCGCGTCTTTCTCGGTCCTGCCGCTAGATGTCGCATGGTCGCAAGCACTGCTTGATACGGTCGCGATCATGCGATATCTAGCGGCATGACTGAGAAAAACTCGAGGTACCGTGACATATTCCATCGTGAAGACAGGCCTTGAGAGGCAGTTAGAAAAATCGCACTATAGTAAAAACAAAAACTATGAACAAATTCTTATACACACTGCATATATCTCATTTTGAAGTAAAGAATCAAAACGGGAACAAATACAATATTTAAAAGGAAGTAAAATTAAATCAACAAACTTGTTGATTTAAAACCATCGAATATTTTGTCATCCCTAGACACCCCAACACAATAAAACTAGTGGTGTTTCCAACGCACATATTTTCTCGCTCTGCTTCTATACGGTCCTTATTGCTATTCCACTACTTCATAAACCAGAAAAAAGGTATTATACTAGCAAATGTTTTCCGTACTGAGACCCGACATCCGAAACTCAAAGTCAACGAACCGGCTATTATACCACTACGCAACACCAACACCACCTCTGTCGAACAGAGCCATGAAAGAATAGAACCGACCTAAAAAACGGTAAACGCATGATTAAGAAACAATTGATACGATGGTACATACGCTTTACAAATACAAGAAGGGAAGTAAAAAATTGTTAAAAGTTAAAAATTTGAAAAAATATATACAGACATTTCCAGTGCATTTATAGCAATTACTTATATTTTAGTCAAAACGTAATTGTATCGATTTTATCATTAGGAGACGGTAATTTTCAACATGCGAAAAACATGTCTTTCAAACATGACCAAGAAAGGCAGCGGTGAACCGCTTTACGAAGTATTCGTAAGGCTAGAAAGTAATAATAATTTCGGAACCGTTAGGGATTGTAAGTTTATCGCATACGTTCTGGTTATAATGTATTACAATTTAACGTTAAAACACTCATATTTTACTTAATTTGGTTCATAGATATATATAAGACAACGGTTTATTTGACATGCCAAACGCTTCAGAAATCGAATAACAGAGTTGAAAAATTGTTTAAAAGGTGCAGTTAGGGAAAACACAAGTCCTGTCTATTTATCTGCATTGATTCTATTCGTGAGTAGAAGTACTTCAAGTGATTTTCAATAAAGTATCTACACTTTTCAATGTTTTTTCCTGCAACATCACATTCATCAAATTAAAATCCCCTCGGGGGATCGAACTCGGCACCGTCCTTATTGAAGATCTCAACCCGAAGGTGCTTTAACCAGCCACGCCACGGGACCCACATGCGGACCAAATACTTATATTTTAGTCAAAACATAATTGTATTAGTTCTATCATTAGGAAGCCGGTAATTGTCAGCATGCGTAAAACATGTCTTTTAAACATGACCAAGAAAGGCAGCGGTGAACGGCTTACTCCAAATAATTTATCCGCTGATCGGCATTTGAAAAATAACTACTGCGAGAAAGTATGTGCCATTCTATAGCACCACTAGTTTATTTATATATTTACCGTCCCTTATTACACACGTGCAGAAAATTTAAATAAAAAATTCGGAGCGGTTTTTGAGAAAATTTTTTTCTGTAAATTTGAATCGCAATTTACGCAAAAACTATTCGTTTTACCAAAAAATAGTACATGACCTTATTTGAAGTGCTAATTTTGTACAACCGACTTTGTCTGAGGCAAAAATCTCTATCTCCAATTTTGCAATTTTTAAACAGTTTTTTGCAATTTTCGAAAACTTGGGCCTATCAACGAAAATGATACCTACGTCATTTCCTTCAACGTTCTTCGCACTATTCAACAACAAAATATAATCAAAAAATTTGGAGCCATTTTCTCTTAAATTAGAAAATCTCACAATGGGCTTCATGTAAAGTAACCTCAAATACTAAAATATCGGTTTCAAATTCAAGAGGCCTTGAGACGAGTAAAAACCATCGGAAATTATCAATTTTGAAGAAAATCGGGCGAACGGTTTAGGCGCTAGTGTTGACCACAGACGGACAGACGGACCTTTTGCCGTCAATCGATTTTGCAGTATGAAGAAGCAACAAATCATGGATTTTGACTACACCAGGAGATAGAGGTTTTTTTTTCTAAATTTAGTAACAGGGTTTATCCACTTTTTTGTCACCAGACCCCTGCTATAAGAGTTTTTCTTGCGAAAATTCCCCGTTTTCTGCCGCACGATTACATAACTTTCTCTTCTTACGAAGTATTCGGAAGGCGAGAAAGTAAAAATGTGCGGATTTTAAGAATAAAATTCTTTAAACCATAAAAACCCGGCGGGCCGTATAAATGTCCTCGGCGGGCTGCATGTGGCCCGCGGGGTGTAGTTTGAGGACCCCTGCTCTATACTGACGAGCCGAGTTGATTTTTCAAACAATGATTTTACTGCGACTTATACAGAAAACGCTGATTTCTGTCAGGCTTCCTAAAAAAAAGCTTAGTGCAACTTCGTTATATCTCGCTTGTTATGGGAATAGTTACATTCCAAAGTACCGATGACGTCATAGGCCCTGTTTGAACGGCTTTTGCCCGGTTTCAGTTGTGAGGTTATGTGAAGCGTGTGGAGCGAACATGACTGCGTACAATTTAACCTTCCGGCGGGCGCGCGGCAGCACTCCGTGCTGCCTTTGTGCTTTTATTGTTTTAAAATGGAGTACGGCTATTCCACAAGTCAGAGGGCTTCAGCACTCTCACTTCGTAACATTCTAAACGAAACGCGGAAATTTCCGTTCCGTTGCCGCCTACCTATCAGTTGTAAAGATGATTTGAAAATAAAAATAAAATGCTGACTGCAGCACTCCGTGCTCTACCACGCCCACTCGTGTAAGTACTTTTAGTATTCCAAACAAACATTTTACTTTTTCAAATTGTTCGTTTACATGTATTTTCGATCACTGTAATCTAATCAAAGATGTTGTAATTTTTTTTGTTGATTTTTCCCTATTACTTGTAGTCTTATTTTTGTTTTTCTTTGCTAAATGGCTGAATCAGACGAAGAAATCTTCTGGAGTTTCTGGAAACGGCTTGACGAAAACTAATTTATCCTTTTATAAAATTTAAGGGCAGTGACTGTTTCATTTAATTTTTATATTTAGTAACAAGTTTCTAGTTAATTTTTTTCTTTGTTATATTTGTATAAGGATTTTTAAAACAATGTGTTATTTTTCTATACCAAAAACTAGCCACATTTCTGTGATTTATAAAATGTATTACCATTAAAAATATAATGAATAGTTGCGAGTTTTAATTCTTCCTTTAAACTTCAGTTAAACAATATAAGTTTTGAGGGTGTAAATTACTGTTTTCTCCAGGCAGCAGAGTGCTTCTACGCGCTCGCGCCCAATTTGTGAGTAAAATAGGTACGCTCTCCGGAAGGTTAACTATGTTGATCCAGAATTATCCCGATTTATACAACTTTATATTAAGTTTTACTTAATGTATTACCTTGTTAGGGAGTGTAATCCAAATGGTTAGCTAAACTATCTGAATCAGGGAGAAACACTTGCCAAATTTAAATTTCTAAGTATTTATAAGAATTTGTGCAGCATCGGTGAAAATTGGTACATTTGTGTATGGTGAATAAGTTATGCCATGTTTTGGAAAGATGCATTAATATATTAATTAAAATATTTTTCTATGAGTTTTGCGTAAATTATTGTCTTATCATTGCCGATTATTTTCGCACGTTTCTAAATAAATTAATGCAATTATGAGTCCGTCACTTAGTTCAATATAATTGTTACCAACATATTTATCTATACCTTACATTTTTCAAAATATCCAATTTAGGTTCAAATGTGAGACAATGGTCAAGGTTCGTGAGATATTATAAGAAATGAAATAATTTTTCGTCGTCCACCAGGTCAGGATTTAACATGTGAAATTCCCCTTTTGGTATTATAGTTCTGTTTAGAAGACTTCTCTTCTAAACTTGAACTTTCTTTGACTCCTTGCCTAATTTTCTTCTCCTGCTTTTTACTTTCCCGTATACGTACGTATATACTGAGTATATACGTAGTATAGGGAATGTTATGTAATGCTGCGCGAAAAAAGGGCGAATTTTCGGCAGAAAAAATTCAATACCGTGTCACGAAAAAGTGGATAAGACCAATTGCTAAATTAAGAAAAAAATCTCGTAACACGTGGTGTAGCCAGAATCCCTGTTTTGTAGGTCCTTGATACCCAAAACCAATTGAAAGCAAAACGTCCGTCCGTCCGTCCGTCTGTCCGGTCTACGTAAACAACACTAGCGCCTAAACTAAGCGTACGATTTTTTTCCAAATTGAAGAGACCACTGTCCGTCTGGCCTCACACACTCTGACATCATCAAGGTGTGTTGTTTGAAGATTGAATAATGTTTCTAAAAGTGACATCCTTAAGTAGGGGGATTATGTACGGTTATTATGTTCCATATTTTTTTATTTTGATGGTGTGTATGGCTATGGTGTCAGTTCCGAGTGTATTTATTAAGTGTATTTGACGGTAAATTAAGTTTCTTTAAAGGCTGTGAGTACTGGAGGATCAGCGTTTGTTTGTGATTAGTGAACTATAATTAGGACGTAAGCCAATTTTCACCACTCCACCATCCTCTGATTACTCTACTTACCTTTGAGGAGCACTGGCGGTAGATTAATGATTAATTGTTTGCAAGTCACCAGCCTTGCATTCCTGAAAGTAATTACTCAGGTGCTGTTATCATCAGTTACAAAGAAATCAACAGACTGAATTTAAAACATAGAATTTAATTCCTAAATGAATAAAAAGAGAAATAGTGACAACATTTAGTGATTGAGCTGAATCTGGAAGAAAAACACATAGAGAATACATTACACCACATAAAGCGCTTTGTCATGTGACGAAAACAGCTCTTGGAGAGTGAAGGAGCCCGACGGCTGGTCACTAGCTGGTTACAAGGTGGAAGATGTTACCATCTGAGCGGATGCATAGGCAGGATTTCAAGAGCACACTGCAGTTTCGTGGTACACAGTTGGCAGCATTCGCAGAGTTCTGAGCACGCACAAACCTGGAAGCACTCGCGTGGCAAGATAGCGAACAGTAGTATTGCGCAACATTGCACAACATGACAGGCTAGCCGTATAGATTTGTTTATAGTTAAATCACTTAGCCATAGGGAAAATAAGTTTGAAACAAATCTGATTTGCACACGTAATTAACTGCCATGCGAATAGGTGGTAAAAGGCAGCGAGCATTAAATCATACCTTCCATTGCTGATACAAAATGTAGGTTGCTGAATGCGTTCAAGATGAACAATTATGCTAGCATTGACTAGTTGCGGCTCACATTGAACACTGCACAGATTAACACTTCACGAGACAGAAAGCTTCTATTCCTACGTTTAAGATTGTGATGTAGAAAAACAAGGAGCCGATTGTCGCTACGTGCGAACGCGACAAATTCTCCAGCTCGACAGAGGTCGCTCGCATGATGAGCGGCGGTGGGGAGAAATAGTTCGCGCCTTTAAGGGCGCTGAACCAATCAGCGTGCGAGTAGATATGAATTCTTAAATTGAGTTTAAGTAAATTACAAATAACAGAGTCATAAACTGTTTTAATAAGGCATTTTGAATTTTTAAATTTATGGGATATATTTTTTTTAATTCCTTCAGGCATATGGCTGGTTGGCTGTCCACAAGCCCCTAGCGCCGTCTTGTGAGACTGATCCTGGGCAAGTATACCTAGGTTAGTTTGCCATTGCTTTCCCTAGGGGCGCCAGTGCGCCAATTTTTGACGTTTGATTTGAATATCAGGCCGCAGGGCTAGACACAATATCCGTAATCTTATCCAGTCTCCGCAGAGGGTGTCGTGGCTGCGTAGGTGGGCACGACCTCTGGTGGAGAGTTGGAGGCGACCACCCCGACATCCAGTTTCACGGCGACACTCATGTCGTTAGCCTCAAGGTGGAGTCAGTGAGCAGGCGATGCTAAGCTCCTGGTCGACGGTTCAACCCGGCGACCCACCAGTTGGGCCCCTGGCGCGTCAACCTCATGGCAGGATTGGGTGCAGGAGACCCCTCGGGGTGCTCTGAATCCCGCAAATAGAAGTCCGGCGGTTAAACGACCATCCGCCTGGTTCCTTGGTCACGACCTTACCCAGGTCGGTAGCCTAACGTGTAGGCAGTGGGAAGACAGGTCGGGGACCCCAGGCCTCCCGGGCTTCGGCCCGGCAGTTGGGCACTTGACTTCGTCGTGGCAGTGGCCCGATACTCTGGGCAAAGAGGAGGGACGCGGTGTCCCGGCGAACGTGGGTGGCGACTTACAGGTAATATTGCCTCCGGTACTAGGCTGGATAGCTAGTAGCTCTGAGCTGGAAGGGCGGCCCTACCCAGGCACTGAATGGGAAGGTTGCCGCGAGGGCAAACTGGGTACGGACGGATCAGGTTACCTGCCCGGCGCCGTCCTTGTACGTCGTTGGGGGTGAGGATAAAGGCCAAGAGCCACAGGTTCCCACCCCGGGGAATTGTCCCCCAGGTAGAACAAGTACTTCACCACCTCTACTTTCAAATCTGTCTACCCTGTACATTGCCTAACTAGGAATGAATAATCTCTTTTTCTTATTTAACTGGGTTTAAGTAATGCAAGCAATGTGTACAGTGTTAGTATGCAGAAATTGAAATAATTCTTCTTTTTGTTAGATATGCCATTGACATTCCAATTTACTAGAACTAATCTATTAGGCGACAGTACAACCATTATTATTATTTTTATTATTATTCCTCTATATCACGACTTAAGATGTTATGTGTCGGCTGAATATAAAATCTATTCCAGGTAGCAACCAGCTACCTAAGGAGCAGATCTAGGGACTGTCGGTGCCTCTACAATACTTTGCGCAAAATGGGGGATGTTCCAAATAAAGCGATTTCTTGCACTTCCCAGTCTTTTGAATTACCTGGGAGTTTAGACAAGTTCTTACACAATCACTTACACTTTCATAATGTCGCCTGATCTTGGGCAGCTATTACAAGTGCTTCCGATTCTAGCTTCATTTAAGCCCTTTTAAGCCACATAAATGATTGATCTCTATTAATCTGCATCTTGTCCATTCGTTTCAAATATTGTCAAATATTGGAGTGGTTTGTCTCTCCACTATTTCTTTAACATTTTTTGTGTTTTTATTAATATTATTATTATTTAGGTAATCTGAGACTAAGTTTTGGATTGCATTTACTATTTTAGGGATTGGGAAATTTATGAAATTTACAATGTAGGATGAAATTGAGTTAATAATTTTATTTAAGAGTGGGTAATTTGAATTATTAATATGACTTGAAGGTTCGTTAGAGTTATTTCGTGAATGTCTAGGATTCGTGGACTGATTTTGGGGTTTGGAATTAGAGATATGAGTAAAATTATTGATTGGATTAGTTGCGGTAAATTTGAGAAATCTGAGGAGGATTGAGAAGATGATCGGGGAGTAGAGGAATTTTGAAATTCATTTGTATTATTCGTAGATTGTTGAAGGATTTTTTTCACTAATTTGCTTATTACTTGCACAAATGTTTTCCAATGCCTGCTTTACGCTTTCCCTGGCAGTTAGCACAAAGCGGATCTTAGTTCTTGCGAGTGCATGTTTCTGAGTAATGGTTACCTGCGCAAAATGCGCAGTAAATTTTACGAATACTGTTACTCTTAGTGTAACCATAATCTAGACATCTTTGACACAGTATTGGGCCTTTGGATTTTCTTCTTTTTTCGGTTTTGTGATTGCAAATTGTATATATATTTAGTATTGACTCAATAAGTTCTGCACCACTAAATTCTGCTGCTACTATTGGGATTGGTTTATTATCCTTGTTTAACCTTGTAATTTTTATTATTGAAAGGTGTGATTTTATTCCTTGTTTTATATCAGCTTTAGAAACTATTGGATGAAGATTTTTAAAGACAAACGAGTAGGCCCTTTCTATTATTAGCGGGATCACTGTAGATATGGAAGCTTCTTTGTGAGTGTATTAAGTTAACAATATTCCTTAAGTCTGTTACAAGCCTGAGTTTATTTTAATTTTACTGTTTTTCATGTCAGTAACAAATGTTTTGTAACTTTAGTTTTGGGTTCATGTATGCAGTTGTTGACGTGAGGGATATTATCTACATAAACGGGTGGAATTCTATTAGCTGGGATTATTTGGTCGCTACGCTTTTTCTCGAGATCAGGAAATTACTGCTTGTAGGGCGTTCACCGATTTCAGCAAGTTCGCCGAACGTGTTTCCTACGTGTATGTTATACGCGTAATCAGTGGATAATTTTTATATATCACTATCGCATTCACTTGAACGATTCATTTTCTTGGTTTCGGTTTCACTTTCACTGGCGCTGGTATTAACTGGCCTTTTGTTTTGTGGATGTGAGGCAGGAGGTGATGGTACCGCCCCGAAGGACGAGTTGTTTGAATGAAGGCGGGCTTGGTGTTGAATGGGTGGAGCTGGCGTGGCTGCGTTGCCGGTGTCCATTGCCGCGCTGCTTTCCGAAGAAGTCAGCTTTGGTTGCACTTCTCCGTTGAGGTCTGCATTGCGTAGCGTGTACAGGGCTTGGTTAATTGCCTGCCCTGTGGATGGGTCTACGGCATATGCCACAAAACTCGATTACTTGAAACGGAACGATCAGCGTAAAAGCAGTTATACGACTTGGTCTAGTCTGTAGCACGTTGTCGGTTACGCGGAGCGCCAGTGAGCAGGTCCGCACCGCTAGGCGTCTCGTGCTGGAATGTCCTTCTTTTGCTATTTAAAATGAAGACAATGCAATTGCTTCTTTATTGAAATTACGGACCAATCGCGCACAATATAAGATATAGAGCGAGGAGCCAGGCAGACTCAGAAACTTCCGAAGTGTCCGTCTGTGCCGTCCCGTCCTAATGCGCGCAACCCACACACAAAGTGCCGTCCGTCCGTTCCGTGCCGATCCAGAGCTTGCGTAGCATAAGACGGCAAATATAAACAATATCCCTCGCGCGACTGTTGTCGTTAATCATTTTAAATAACACAAATAAACAAGCAACTAAACAATAATATTTAAATGCATAATTATATTTAAATGTAGTTTCAATACAATTGAACGAAAAATAGAACAACATAGAAATGCAATCTGATACAAACACGTCGATTCAGTACTTCAACAGTTCTACACGCCACCTCCAGACCACGACTTATGTGTTTGCATCGAAAAAATCATGGCGGCTCCCAGTTCTGTGAGCGTCAATTAAGAGCGCTGAAACCATAGAACCTACGAGCTAGCGTGGCTGCGCCAGCCACTCTAGAAAGAAAGCGCAAAAGAAACAGAGTGAACTGTCACCATAAACTTTCGTTCAACCGAAGGAGGGTATTGTTTTCAGAACATGAAGCCAATCGCAGAGGCCAATGAGGTCTGTCCGTCAAGTTTTGCATTTGCACTTACTCTTCATTTCTTCTCCCCAAAGGAATACGAGTTTGTGAGGAAGACATTCAACACTTACCTTTAATTTTGCTTTATTACAAATATTTTGTATTTGTTTATTACATTACATATGAACAAAATATTAAATGTGTTCCATGTTTGAATGGCAAGTTCTTTACACCTGTAAAATGTTGTTTATATTAATTATAGATATTTGTTTATAAAAATACTGATTTCCAATTAGAAGAATATTTGTTGTTGAAAATGTTTAAATCTATTTGGCTTCAGGAGAACTAAATTTAACCTGATTTATCATTTTTTCTTGTCTGTTTCAGTTCTTTTCAAATAATGTTTTGGAATTAAAACTTCTAATTGCATTTGATGAAGCGATTAGTTATTAGTTCTTTTCAGAACTATTCTATTATAATTCTTATTAAGCATTGATAAACTTTTCATTACTTTATTATTCCTGTCAAATTAGGAATATTATTAGCAATTTTAACAATATCAATTTATATGACATAAGTTTCAGCTTTCATATCTCATTGTTCAGAATGTATTACTAACTCTTTGTTTTTCTCTTCACTGTTTAAGAACTGTTGTACACTGACATGTACAATTCTGTCTCAAAAATACGTGACACTATTCCTGTTCATTTGCTTGACAGCCTGCTTCGGGCCTTGGCCGACCAGCGGTGACCCGGCCCCTCATGGGATAAGGGGCCCGTGCTGTTAGCACGAAGACAACCCTCCACCGCATATGCTGGTCTTCTTAACCACAGAGTGGGCTTTCTCATCGTGACACACCAATACATACTGGGCAATTTGTAGCGAAAGGGCACAGGTATAATTTGTCTCGAACGGGAATCGAACCCGGGGTGGCACCGTCGAAAGCGAGCACGTTAACCAACGAGCCACCGAGGGAGGCACGTGACACCAAGCACATAAATTAGGAGTATATCGAACTTCACAAAATAATTGAAACAAATTTTTAAAATATTCCCTCTGCCATTTAATCAATTCCGGGGAGGATTAATATGTTTCGCAGGTCTTTTTTGCTTTATTCTCTTAATACTTCTCTCTATAAATTAAAAATAATTATATATAAAACTTTTCTGTATCGATATTTTAATGCACTGAGATGAGTCATGTCATCTCAAAGATATTACAATAATTTAAATTACAACACAGTTACAAATTCGTTTAGTTCGGGGAATCGAGAGGAAACGTGACGTTGCTATGATATACGTGAATTATACTCAAGAATATTCTATAATATAACGATATTCAAAAAATTAAAATCTAAAGTATATTTATAATCGGACATTAAATTTTTTTTATTTATTTATTCTTGTTTGGCCTGAGGCCCTCAGCAGCCGTGAACGACTTGTACAGTAGTTTGATATTATTTGATACAGCAAGTTTGCAAGATATTTCCTTTTTTCCTGATTATTACATTTTCAGAAGCATTGTATATTTATACGGAAAGGCTACTCTCTTCCAGTCTGCTTAAGAATGGTCAAAAAAATTTCAATCGATTACGATGAGGGTTCTGGTTGCCAAGTTTGAAATGGATAGCTGAAGGTATTCGAGAAATTTTGTTATAGAATTTTGCGGATAGAAGGGGAAAATGTACAGTGATAGGTGTGATACCGAGTTCTTGATGGATTTGAGATGTTTGGAATGAACCAGGGTGCTTTTGTGATTATTCTTAGGAATTTCTTTTGGAAAGTTTGGAATTATAAAATTAATAACAGAAAATATTAGTGATATGCAATTTTAGGAAGACACCATAGCATCGAAATTCTATTGGAACAATGCAGACAAGAAACGACCGATGAAAACATATTTTTGACGACAGAAAACCAATCAGACGGGTGCAAAACACGAACGAGAGCAGACGTGTGTGAGCCGTAGCCGAGATTATGTAGTTATGAGTAGGGAAACGAGTAAAATATGATAAAAGAAGTTAGTAATAGAGATGATCATGTGCGTAGAAATCGCGATAGATGATATTATTCGATGACGAAATTAATGGAACATTAATTTTTGGAATAAGAAAAAGTATCGGTTGCAGCCAGGAAGGAGCTTGTTCGAAAACCCGCGACTAACAGCCAAGCATGCTGGACATCTTCGAAGGAAAGTGAGCGTAATTAACAAGTACATAGAACTTTCATATTTCATGTACAAGGTGAAGATTGTAGGTAAAATTTGACATTATTAGTAAAAAAAAGTATTTAAGCAACAAGTTTAAAAATGAACATAGTAATTATATTTTTCTAATATTTGAACTAGTACCGTTCCGAGAATGTGCGAATGGAATAACTGTAAATATGGTGTGGTGTTGTGTGTCTGTGTCTGTGTGTGTAGTGTGTGAGAGAGAGAGAGAGTGTGAGAGGGAGAGACAGAGAATCAGTTCCTTAGATACATTTTGGTCAAGTGTTTTAAGTCAGATGTTTTGTACTAAAAATGAACTCAGAAAATATATTTTATTACGTCGTGGAAGTTTAGCAGGACCATTTCATCCTACCACAAACCTGCCTAGCTCATAATTTGAAGCTTTTAAGATGTGAAAACCCAAACATTTGCCGCAGGGGTCATTTTCCCCACAAAATTGGTGTTCATGCTAACTTCCAATGGACGTTAGCAAGACCAACCTCTAAATAAGTACTAATTGCAAGTATACACACCAAACTGAATCCCAAATTTGCCGCTTTTTATTTCTAAACGATTTAGTGAACATATTACATTGATATCTCTACTCCATCAAAAATATTAAGAAATAAATAAAAAATTAAAGATACGTTACACATGCGAGCGCCGTCGAAGAAGTAAGTGACGTCCCATGTAAAAATATACACATACCAACTCATACTGTTCGCCAACGCAGAAAACTAGTGAAAAACATAATCTGTAAGAAACAATTTGGCCACGAACTGGATAGTTGCAATTACCCGGGTTCAAATTCCAGAAATGTACCTCATAAAGAAGGCCTATTCAAGGAAAAAGACCGCCGTATCTCCTATACCATCGGCATTAACAATTCATACTGTGCGCCGAAATTAGCGGGAAGCAAGTGCCAAAAATAATCTTTAATACCAAAATTTGCCGCGGACAGGTTGGTTTCAATTACCCGGGTTCAAATACCAAAAATGTACCTCTTGGAAGCCCCTTTCGAGGAAAAAGGCGCCGATTAGCCTTAGCAATTCATACTGTGTGCCAAAAATAGCTGTAAGCACGTGACAAACATAATCTTTAATAAAAAAATTCCCGCGGACCGGTTGTTTTCAATTACCTTGGGTTCAAAATCCAGAAATGTACCTCTTCGAAAGGTTCCTTTCAAGGAAGAGGCCACAATGTCTCCTAATCTTTTTTTTTCTTACAGATTATCTTTTTCACTAGTTTTCGGGAAATGTTGGCGTAGAGTACAAGTTGTTATGTGTGATGTTTTACGGGGTGGACCTTTCTTCGACGGTGCACGCATGTGTAACGTACCTCTGTTTCTTTATTTCTTAATATTTTTGATGGAGTAGAGATATTGTGATTTCTTCACTAATCTTTTAGAAATAAAAAGCGACAAACTTGGGGTACAGTTTGGTCTGTATACTTGAATTATTGGCTGATTTAAAAATGTGGTCCTGCTAACTTCGATTGGGGAAAATGACGCGCGGCAAATTTTTGGTTTTCACATCTCAAAAACGGAAAAAAGTGGCAAATTATGAGCTATGCAGTTTTGTGAATGGATGAAAGGGTCCTGCAAACTTCCAGGACATTATTTTATTCCAATAGCTGCAGACATAGTTGCGCTACTGTCGTAGATATACATTACGTGTTGTTATTTCGAAATATTGATCCGTCATGAGAATTAGCAGCCAATATTAATTTTTCCCCAACTTGAGACATTTTACTGCCAAATCCTCGTATGAGCGATAATTTTCAGATCACGAAAACAAATAAGTAATAAAAGAATCCCTGATAATGTGTAAGTATATGATGAACACCGAAGTAGAGTATTGTTGTGAATAAAATTAAAATCTGAGCTGTCCAAATAAAATAAATACTAATCGACATTGTTATTTGTTTATTATTATTATTATTCCATTACATCACGACTAAAGATCTTATGAGTCGGCTGAATATAAAATCTACTCCAGGTTGCAACAGCTACCTAAGGAGCAGATTCGGTGACTATCAGTGCCTTACAACACTTTACGCAAAATGTGGGCTGTTCCAAATAAAGCAATTTCTTGCACTTCCCAGTCTTTTGAATTACCTGGAGTTTAGACAAGTTCTTACGCAAATTTTGCGGAACAAATTTATTTATGATTATTATTTATTATTATTATCTATTATTATTATTATCTCTTTATTCACAGCTTTCTGGAATTACAGTAATCACACAGATACATATCAAAGCATGATCACTTATTACTTACAAGTTAATAAATAGCGCTTACAGTATTTACACAGCATTTAAACAACAGAGTACATAGCCACACAGTAGTTTACACAACATTTATAAAAATTAAGACCTTTGAATTGTATATAAAAATTTTCTACAAATGTTATTATACATCTGCAACCATAATTCTTCATAACCAAAGAACATGTATTAATTATTACCGCTTTTCTAGCATGTTTATCAAAATATTTTTTGTTTATATCCAGTTCTTCCACTGACTTTACAGTGACCTTTGGTACCGATGCCAGTGTGCTGAGATTATAATAGGGATTGTCTTCGCATTTTCCAAGGACCATTCCACCTTCACGACTTGGACCAATTCTCTGTATTTTCCCAGCTTTGTCTGGTAGGTGGTCATGATGTTGTTGTTGTCAACCACCGCGAAGTCCACAAAGAAGACTTTCTTGGATACCCTGTCCCAGATAGTGATATCAGGTCTGTTGTGATGGACGGTTTTGTCTGTCAGGATGCATTTCTGTCCCAATACAATTTGTAGGCGGTATTCTCTAGGACCGTTTGGGATGATACTTATAATATGGTGTTATCTCGTGCAGAAGACCCGTATTTCTCAGCAAGTTTGGCATGGATAATACGTCCAATGTTGTCATGCCTAATTTTATATTCAGAGGGAGCCAGTACACTACAACCAGTTAATATATGGTGGATTGTTTCAGATCTTTGGAAACACATTCTGCAATTATCATCTACTACTGAAGGGTCTTTAACTATGTGCTTGAGATAGTTTTTGGTTGGTATCACCTAGTCTTGTATTGCAATATGAGGCCCCTCAGTCTCAGGAAACAGATACCCACAGTGAGCCACTTGTACGACATGTTCTACGTCTACATTTACATTGGCTATTGCTGCGGGGTATGCACCGTGGAGTGCCTTCTGCTTCCATTTGACCATTTCTGTTTCAAGAGTGGACTGTTGCTGGTTTCATGTCGTTTTCTGAGGCTGAGAGGTGTAAAGATATCATCAGCTTGTTGTACCACTTCATGTAGTAAGCAAGATTTGAAGCTTTCTTTCCAAAATACTCTCTCAGAATAGTTATCTGCCTGATGTGTAGATTTGAGAGGTTTACCATGCCTCGTCCCCCGCTTTTTCCTCGGTAACGTAACCCTTGAGTACAGCTCTGGGGTGGGTGGTATCGAGAAAGCGAGTCATTTGTACTCTCATAGTCTTTCTATAGCATCGATGTCTGTCTTGGTCCATTTCACAACACCCAATAGAGTATGTGAAGTACTGGTTATCGCATAGGTGTCAATTGCTGTAGTAAGGTTTTTTGAGTTGAGATGGGTCTTCAGAACTGCTTTTAGTCTACGCTCCAAACTCTGCTTTCAGTTCCTCTTTTATTTTGATGTGAGGTATAGTTAGGCTTTGCTGAATTCCAAGATATTTGTAAAATTCATTCGGTTTACGGCTGTTATAGTCTCTTTGGTTACGTTTCATATTCAATGTCAGTTGTGAGGCTTTCCCTTTCTCACACTCTGGATCTTACATTTATCAATTCCAAGTTGCATCCCTATGTCATTAGAAAACATTTCAGTGATTTCTAATAGTTTTTCCAATCCACGCTTTGAACAAGAGTACAATTTGATATCATCCATATAAGCGAGATGAGTTACTTTATATTTTTTGATGCTTTTTGATGCCTTATTATTATTATTATTATTATTATTATTATTATTATTATATTATTATTACTATTATTATTAATTAATGAATCAAATGGAACTGGTATCTCATTGTGAATAAATATAATATATGGGTAGAGACATGAATTTCAGGCAAGTTGATTTAACTGTACAGCGGGTAGTCTAACCGAGAAACAGTAGAGGCAGCTCTGTTTACCCAAATTGGAAAGGTCGCCCGAGGCACGTTCATACGAGTGTAATATAAACTCTTTGTCCCGACAAAATGCACTCGATCACAAGTATTTTAAATGAAATCTTCAGCAACAACTTCTAGTGTGCGGTCGTTGGTTGTAAAGGTTAAGAGGTGTGACGTCCGTCTATTACCTAATGCGTCCACAGCCAATCAGAGCATGCGGCTACCACTCGATTAGATTGCATATTAACATTAAGCGGCTGTTATCGCCAATCGATCTCTCACTCCGTATCAGGCGCTGCATTCTTCGGCTGTTCTGGGTCCAGCTGCCAGCAAGATACGGGATCTTTTCACTCACCACGCAATTTAGGTATGTTATGCCAAATTTTGACATATTTAATAGCACTATATTTTTAAACATGAATATGAAACATGATTCTAGTGTATCCGAACTTGCGTTCGGAAACAAATCATTTTAATTTTTTGTCTCAATTAAACTCCCAATAGTAGAATGCAAATTATTATGAATGACAACATTTTATAGATACGTGGAAATGCAGCATTTACTTAATACCCTCAAAAACAATTTAAAATGTTTATCGTACTATGGAGAGAAGTGAATTCTATGAACGTTATCTTAAATTCTGGGACCCTACCCAAACCCGTATACAATTTGGATTCTGAATACAGAGGGAAATGAATGTTTATGGCAAGAATTGACTAGAAAATATTCATCCCATGTAACAAAAAACTATTTCCAAACGTAAATCAGCTACAGATTTAGGCTAATATTCCTCACCGTGTCCTTCGTGCAGTAATCGATTTAGTACTGCGAGAACATCAAGAACGATAATTTTTTTTAAAAAACTTTCTTATCCACCGAATTCTGTAGAACGTGCTTTAATGGAAAAATTATTCCAATACTCACATAATCAGTAGGAACGTATTTGTTCGGTTGGATTATCAGTAAATCCTTCAAACATTCAACAGATATTTGCTAGATGACTCCAATATATCACTCCCATCCTTTTAAAAAGGACATGCTAGAACTATTTTTGGATACGGAAGAAAATCACCGTCAAAAACATTTCTTCAAACTTCGTCCCTATTTTCCAGAAAACCAAAAATAGTTTGCATCGCAGATTCTACTGTCGGTGATTTGTGATCCTGTTTTTTTGGTGTCTGGTGCAGTTCTTTCATGCACATTACATAAATCTATGCATCAACATCTATTGATGAAGACATTTACTGCATCTAAGTGAAATAATATAGAAATCCAAAATCATAATTACGATTTCTCGCGAGTCAAAACATAGTTTTTCTCACTGCTAATTTCTCACAAGGAATATACAGATTGCATTTGGAAGGAGGCTTTCCGTATACATACGTATATACGGAGTAATATACTCACCACAGTATGTAAAGCTGCGCGAAAAAACAGCGGATTTTCCTCAGAAAAAATTCACTGCCGGGCAATGATAACAAAAAAGTGAATACATCCAGTTGCTAAATTACGAGAAGTCCTCTGTGGTGTAGCTGAAACCCAGTTTTTGTTGGTCTTTCATATCAGAAAACCAATTGACTACAAAACGTCCGTCCAGTGTGTGTAAAGAACACTACCGACCAAACCATGCGTAGGATTTTTTTCAAATTGAAGAAACCTTGTCAATCTGGCCTGAGTCGAAGTTCTCCGTTTCTTAAAGCCGTTAATTTTTTAGGCACTTTACATGAAGCCCTTAAGATATTTGAAAATTTTCTTGAAAACGGCTTTAAGTGTTTTTCTTTACATTGTAATAATAGAGTAAAATAAACTTATAAAGATCGCAGAGGTCCGATTTTCACTAATAACTCTGAATTTTCGATAATTGCAAATGTTTGAATTTTGGATGGGTGGGGTGGTCTTCTTACCTCTACAAAACTGAAGATAGAGATTTTTCCTCTCTTTTTCTTGCCGGTTTCTTAACCGTTACTTCGGTCTTCTGGCGCCTGTTTTTCTTCTTCGTACTCCTGTAACCCTCTTCTATTAATTCTCTTAACATTCTTCATATACCTTACTGAACGTGATTGTCACTGTTAACCCTCTATAATTTTCACATATGTCTTTCCTTCCTTTCTGATATATTAGTGTCATATAAGCCATTTTCCAGTCTTCGGGTATATTGCCTTTATTTATTAAGCTATTAATTAGCTTGGTCATCATCCGCAATAGCTTTGTGTTCCATTCTTTATCAATTCGCTAGGGATTTCTCCTGGATCACGAGCTTACCGCCTTTCATTTCTTTGAGACATTTTTTAACCCTCTCTTTGGTTATTGTAATTTCTCTGGCCGGAGATATCTTTTTCCCTTTCTGTAGTTCCAAGAAAATCTGATCTTCCTTTATTAAATAATTTTCTAAAGTACTCTTCCCATTTACTTACAGGTATACTTTGTAAGCTGACTTTCTTCATTTGGGGAGGTTTGACCTATTTCGTGAACTTCGAAATCTCGCTTGTTTTTGTCCCACCTATGTACATTTCTACTTCTTGGCATTTACGCTCCCATTATTGTTGTTTTTCTTTTTTATCATCATGTTCTATCTCTATTTTGTTGGATTTATATTCCTCCCTATCTTCCGCTTTCTTGATACTACACCATTTTTCAAAGTCTCTTTTTCTCCCCTATTTCCCGCTCTAGGTCTTGAGTATTCTAATAGCTCCTCCCCTCCTTTTCTTATTTAAAGGTATTCTCCAAGTGCTTCTTCAGCCGCATAATGTAGACTATCTTTGAGATATCCTCTTATTTGATCCCACTACGTTTTCATTCAGTAAAAATCAAAATCTATTTTGAAATAAATATTTTATACTTCCTCACGATAGATCCTCTATATTATATTTCCTACCATTATTTCATTTTTTGTCTCTCTGATCTCTTTTTCTTTTTGTCTTATGGGTGGAAACATAATTTTCGCTTTCACTAGATAATGGTTAGATTTACATTCTGGGCCTCTGTGTGCCCTGGCGTCCTTTCCTTTTTCAGATAAATACTGTAGGGATTACGTGGTCGATCACAGATCTCCTTCCTCTTACCTTATCTTCCCAAGTGAACATAAGCTTATCTTTATGTTCGAAGTGACCGTTTCTGACCATATGTTCATGTTGTTCACATTGTTGAATCAATCTTTCTTCCATTCGAATTTTCTACTCTTCTCCATGTTGTCCAACGACTTTTGAGCTCTTAGATTTTCTCACTCTAGCATTAAAATCGCCCAATAAAAAAATTCTCTATTTACCCCACATTCACTGATTACCTCATCCAGTTTAAAAAAAAATCATCCCAAAAATATTAGTACCTTCATTTACATTTGGCGCATACACTGCAAGAACCGTCATTTTGAATCTAAAAAATTTACTTTAATCACTTTAATCTAGGCTTCCCAACTTTGATCTATGGCTTCTATTATTTTTTTCTGACTATGGAAAATCCTCTACTATCCCTCTGATCATTTGGAACTCCGTTCCAAATATGAACATTGGGGTCGAACCTTTCTATACCCGAGCACTTTTTTTCTGTCTCACTTAAACTTGTCCGTCAGTCTGTCCGTCCGTCAGTCTGCCCGTCAGTCAGTCTGTCCGTCAATCAGTCTGTCCATCAGTCAGTCTGCCCGTCACGTAGTCTGCCGTCAAACAGTCTGTCCATCAGTCAGTCTGTCCAGTCAGTCAGTCTGTCCGTCTGTAGTCTTCCTTTTATGTAGATGACTTATTGCATGGAGCAGAATCTGAACTTGAAGCAATTCAATTATGTTTGAAAAATTGAATGCTTAAAGTTCAGATTCTGCTAAAAGGAACATTTACCGGAAAAGAAATAGCACCGGCAACTTCTGGGAAGGTAATTTATGTTTTGATGTTGGGTCATGTGATATTTTTGAAAATATGAATATATTTTGGTAATTTGGAGAGAAACATGAACCGCTCGCTCCAATTAACTGCGCTTCGTAAACGTAAATGAATAGTGTGCTACGAAGTTGGATGTTACATAAGTTACATTTTGTATTTTATTTCATGTTTCATTTTATTATTAATTATTATATTTATATCACATTTATGTTATTTTTACTTCAAATTGCGTCTTTAATGAAGTTCAATGTGAAAACGAATAGACAAGCTCTCAATTTTGCTGGTAACCATTGTAGTAACGCCGCACTTATAACGAGGTGACCTTTCGGTCGCGGTAATATAAACTAATACTTTATATATTGTAGAATATTAAAATATATTAGTGTTTAATAATTTCTATTACATATTTTTCGATCTATTTGCGTTTGTTTTTCCAAGATATCAGCATCATTTATTATTTATTACTCCAATTATTTGACTCTTTCTACCGTATGCTTACGTAAAACATTGTATGGCTTAAAAACTCGTCCGATATGTTC